>JAGIQG010000005.1:48984936-49584936 GCA_024679065.1 Sphyrna mokarran
CTGCTTTAAAACAATTTAGGGAGGGGGATGGAACACAAAAAATATATAAAGTTATGAGGAAATATTTGTCCAAAGACATTTGCAAGCCCTATCTGGGAAAAACAGCTTTGGGGTGGTGTCAGAATCAGACAAAAAAGAGAAGGACCTTTGCCAATAAAGAAAAATGTTGGACCTCTTCACCCCACACCTCCAATATCAACAGTATTGAGAGAATACCTTCACCACACTGACTGATTCCCTCCACCTCCCAAGTATTGCCCTAAGCTTGGAAGCCAGATATATGAAGACGGACGGATATCAGAGGCAGGTTCTTTACCCAAAGGGTGGTTCGGGAGTGGAATGCCCTGCCTGCAGCGGTTGTAGATGCGCCAAGTTTGGTGGCGTTTAAGAGGTTAGTTGATAAGTATATGGAAGAGAAGGGAATGGTTTAGTTTGGAGGGGCATTGCTTTTTATATTGGTCGGCGCAACATCGAAGGCCGAAGGGCCTGTTCTGTGCTGTAATGTTCTATGTTCTATCTCCAGCCCACCACTCTTTCACAATCTATTCCAAGGCTAATTTATAACATTTATAGCATTGGATAAAGAATATACATGAGCAATTGGTGGTTCATAGCTAACCTATCTTGCTGACATACCAGCTTTACTTTTAGTGATAAAGTCCAACAGGTAATGTCAAATTTACAAAAAAATTAGTTCTCGTGCAATATGAAAAGAAGAAACGAGAGTGGGGGGGGGGGGGGGGGGGGGGGGGGATGAGTTTTCATATCTCTATATTACGTCTGCTTCAAGAGATACGTTTGGGAAAATGGATAACATTTATTGGTACTTTTGAATATTTCATTTATATAGCAAAGCAATTCAAATTTATAATCTACCTCAGAAGTTACCATCATTTCTTAATCATTCAAACCTCCCAGGAAGGATTTTGTAGCATTGATGGTGAACATAGTTAAACAAAGAGCCATCCCCATATGACACACATGTATTAGTAACTTTGTTTGACATATTGGTAAATTTTCTAAAGTTAATATTTGTTCACAGCAGTGTGAAAACATCTGTGCATGTTTAGGGTTATCTAAAGCAGTATTGACATCAGAATACAACTACTTGTTGCTGTGAATTTGAATAGTGATCAGTTATAAAGTACACTGATGGCCAACACACACACATTGCTAACAAGGGTAATTGCTAATATCATTACAAAATGTAAATTATTTTTTTTAACTGATATGACTGATTGTCTTCACCACAGATATGTATGTTACAGTTCATCAGTCACTTACCTTGGTCTGCGAAATACAAGTCCATACTGTTGGCAAGCCAGGCCCACAGTGGGTGTGTAAACAATGGGCATGAATCTTTCAATGTCAGACGTCAGTACTCTGTAGAAGAGCTTTTCATTTCGATCTTGCAGAGCAGTTAGAAATATGTACCTTAAAATGATAAGTAGAAAGAAAAAATAAATTTGCAGAAGTGAAGAAAGCATTCAAAATATATTCCATTGAACCAGATATAAAAGCCAGCACATTAATATATTTACCACGTACTGGATTTTCTTTTAAACCCATACCTGTGCTGAAATGAGTACTCAATTAGAACATTTTCCTCTTGCTGCTTTTACTTTATTCTTGCAATCATCAGCTGAGGCATTAAAAAGCTAAATATATTTACATCAGTGTACATCTTTCTAATTAAATTATCTATTCAAACTAACTGATGCAGTATATTTCAACAATACTATTTTAACTCAGCCTCAAACCTTATGGGTAGAGGTCTATCGGATGGTATACGTAAAGATGATTCTACAATATCGTATTCACACTGATGATAGACTGAAGTTCACAGAAGAAAGAGTCATTCCATGGTAGTAATAATAATATGAATTTGAACTAAAATAAGGCAAGTTGCAAGAAACACCCTTGAATAAATTATTGCAATTTATTCAAGTTGTTGCGTTCAGCATTAAGAATGCAATTGTAAGTTTGTCAACTATAGCTAAAATGAGAACATTAACACAGAAGTTCACTACAATATTCTGCACATCAGATGCCTCTGTCATAAATTCAAAAAGGTATACAATTCTGAATACAGATATCCAGAATGGGCCTTTTAGAGATATTTACATGAAACGTGTGCGCCATCATATCCAGTCCATTCAAGTCATAAACAAGGTAAATAAGCTAGTAAAGTTCAGTGTTCAGTCCCTAATTGACAGTGAAATAGTTTCTCAACTCGAACAATGAGACATTGAAAACACATTCTACTTGATTGTTGTCCGGATTGCTCATCTGAAGTATGTTTATTTGGATGCCAGGCAAGGGTATTCCTCACCAGCTGTCAAGTCTAGCTTTATTTCCAACCACTAGCCAAATGAAAAGAGCAATATTTGAAATTGAATCATGGGTTCACTACCCATTTGAATAACATTCTTGACTGAAAATGAAATTGCTTCAGTAGGTTGCCTGAAGAATTTATGTTGAGTCAACAGTAAAAGCCAGTCAACAAGAAGTGTAGAAAATATCCATTTAGAATAGGAATACTTCTTCCCAACATAAATATCAAAATTTTCTAAGTTATGTAACCAAATCCTTGTGTACATTGTTATGCTGAAGATGTGGTGCCAGCTGTAAATCCGAAACTGGGTCATTCATTTCAGGAATTATTGCATGCCCCAAAATTGACTTGAGGACAAGCGCAAAAAAAAAAATCAGTTTAGTTTCTCGGGGCGTAATAGAATCTCACCAAAAAATATATACACAGCAGAAACTTGAAATGCTAAGTATTTCACCACTGGCCAATATTTTCTTTAATTCTTGAATTTCACAACTGATGTTAGCAAAATATTTCATTAAGATTTTCTCCTGAAACAGGTGAATATCTTTTAGCTCTATTGGAATAACATGCATCAAGATTGAGTACCCAAATCTTTTTAAAAAGATACCATTTCTTTTGTCAAACTATGTGTTTGCACCACCACCAAAATTATTTCCTTCTACGTTCACGCTATTGCCTGACTCGGCCTCTGCAATCTGCTAACATTCTCATTTCCACTTTTACTACCTTTAGACATGACTATTCCAATGCATTCATGACTAGATATTCTCTTCCAAGAATCTGGCACCCATGTTGCATCAAGTCAGGTTCACCAGTCAGCCCTGTTGAATTGACCTACACCGCAACCTGGTTAGGCAACATCTCAACTTTTAAGATGATCATACTCCTCTTCAAATCCTTCCATTGCTTCACTCCTCCCTCTACTCTCCTCCAATCCAACAAATCCACCCCATCTCTTCCCTTCGATCCTTTTAAGAGCCTGAGGACCAATGCAAATGCAATGATCGGAAATTTAAGTGATGTGTTGACTGCAAGTGTCTGTTGCTCATCCAAGATTTGGTGTGTCTTGTTTGTATCCATTCCACTGCAGGGATGTACCCTGCATTCAGTGCTTGTGGCAAATGAGTGCTATCCAGTTTCACTTCTTTGTAGTAACCGTACAGGTTGGGGAGTAAGAAAATGTACAAGAGTGTACAAAATGACACTGCAACCTTTAAATTCTTAGCATGTGGCTTCTATTATAAATGTGGTAGGAAAGAATATAAAAGGGAATATATTGATATGCAAGATTGACAAAAATACACCCATGGGAAGTAAGGCTTTGTAGATGGGAAATCCATAAATGATTTGGAATTTTAACAACGTTTTAAGTACATTAGTAGTTTTTTTTCCTTATCCGTGCCTCATTATAAATAATCAAATAAATTTCTATGCAGAAAAAGCCATTCAATCTAACGTGCTCCCACTCAAGCTGTTTCCACATCAGATCTAATCCTATTTCTTTATTACTCCATGGTGCCCATAAACATTTTTCTTGAATATTTGTTTCTTCCTATATGTTGCCATTGATGCAGCTTTTGATTTGATTTATTATTATTACATATATACATTGAAAAGTATTGTTTCTTGTGTGCTATACGAACAAAGCGTACCATTTATAGAGAAGGAAAGGAGATGGTAAAAGATAGAATTAGAAGAAAGTAAAAGATAGAATTAGAGGATATGCTGGGCACAGTTCATAAGTATCACTCACATTTTGTAGTCTTTGAGTGAAAATAATTCTTAGCATTGGATGTACGCTTGACTTGGACCATTTTACGGGCAACACAACAGCTCAGGTGACTATCGCTGTGCTGTGTGGATATATGGATTTGGGCCTGTGTCTGTGGGAGTTTGCGCATTCTCCCCATGCTTGCATAGATTTTCTCTGGGTGCTCCGGTTTCCTCCCACATACCAAAGATGCGCTCTTAGGCTGATTGGCAGAACAAATTCTCCCTCACTTGTCTCAAATTTGGTTTTTAATCCACAGATCTATAAACATAGATAGGGATCACGGGTAGAAGTGGGAACATTGGGGTGGCGGCGGCGCAGGCTTGTTGGGCCGAAGGGCCTGTTTCCCGTGCTGGTTTATTCTTTGTTCAAAGATGGCTACCTGGCTCATAAAAAAGTTACCTGGGAGAGAGACATTAAGCAGGCACTGATTTTTAGTGCAGACAGCTACTTGATACTAAAAACATTCAGGACAGACCGTTATTTAAAGTTAAACATCATAGAAATAATAGAACTCTACAGTGCAGAATGAGGTCCTTCAGCCCATCGAGTCTGCACAATCTCACCCAGGCCCTGCTCTCATATTCCTACATGTTTTAACCCACTAATCCCTCTAACCTACGCGTCCTTGATTATTCTGCTGCTTTGAGGCAGCGGGAAGTGTAGACTGAGTCAATGGATGGAAGGCAGGCAAGTGTGATGGACTGGGCTTCATTCACGGTACTTTACAGTTTTTTTTGGCAATCTTGGACACAGCAGAAGCGATACCAAGCTGTGATGCACTGCAGAAAACATTCTTTCTGGTTGTATCTGTAAAAGGTGGCTACAGTCATAGTGATCATGCCTAATTTCTTACATCCCTTGAGAAAGTAGAGGCATTGGTGGGCTTTGATAGATTGTCGACGATTTTTACATCTAGGAACTTGAAGCTCTCAACCATTTCTACTTCATTCCCATTGATGTAAACAGGGTCACGTCCTCCACTACACTTCCTGAAGTCAATCACTGTCTCCTTCATTTTACTTGCATTGAAGAAGCGATTATTGTTACACCAGTTCACCAGATTCTCTCTCTTTTTCCTATACTCTGTTACAACATTGTTTGAGATCTGATCCATTATGGTGGTATCAATCAGCAAACCTGAAAATCAAGTTGGAAGGGAATTTGGTCATACAATCATAGGTATCAATAGTACAGTAAGAGTCTGAGAGCACAGCTTTATGGAGCACCAGTGTTAAGGATAATTGGAGGTGTTGTTGTCATCTATCCTTACTGATTGGGGTATGTGGGTTAGGAAGTAAAGAATCCAGTCGCAAAGGGACGAACCCTGAACTCTAGGCACAGAGTTTGGAGATGAGTTGTGTAGGAATAATGGTGTTGAAGGCTGAACTGTACTCAATAAATAGGAGTTTGACATCAAGTATCTTTGTTATCCAGACGGTTCCAGGATTGCATATAGGACCAAGGAGATAGCGTCTGCTGTGAACCTGTTGTGACAATAGGTGAATTATAGTGGATCCAGGCAATCCAGGAGGCTGGAAATGGATGTGTACCATAACTATCCTTTCAAAGCATTTCATAATGATGGATGTCAGAGCCACCAAGCGATAGTCATTAAGGCATACTACCTGGCTTTTCTTTGGTACAGGGATGATGGTCATCTTCTTGAAGCAGATAGGGACCACAGATCAGTATGGAGAGAGGTTAAAGATATCTGAGAGTATCAGCTGGTCTGCACAGGATCTGAGTGCTCATCCAGGTATCCTATCCAAGCCAATCGCTTTCGCTGGGTTAACACTCAAGCTTTATCTGACGTCTACAAGGTTTATGTGACGTGGTGATCTCAAATATCAGTTCAGCAAGGCTTCTGGGGCAGAAGGTATGTTCTCACTAACTTCGTATTCAATAAGGGCATAAAATGCATTGAGCTCATCAGGGAGGGATGCATTGGTGCCAGCCATTCTACATTCTTTCATCTTGTGGCTTTGTGTCTTGCAAACCTCGCCATAGTTGGTGGGAGTCCGTGTGACTAGCCTGGGACTCTAACTTTGTCCAATATGATCTTCTGGCATTTTTGATGGATCTCTGTAGATCATATCTGGATTTCCTGCATAAGTCAGGGATACCTGACTTGAACACCTCAGACCTGACTCCAGCAAACAGTGGATATCTGTTCATCCATGATTTCCAGTTAGGAAACAGATTTTCTTCTTTGGCACAGAGTTTAATGAAGTCAGTTACTACAGTGGTGTACTCATTTAGGTTGATCACTAAGTTTTAAACATCAGCCAATCCACTGACTTGAAGCAATCTCAGATGAGCATCCGATTCCTCAAATAAACATTGCACGACTTTTATCAGATTCTTCCATTTCAGTTTTTGCTTGCAAATCTGGAAGCAGGAGCACGGCCTTGTGGTCTGATTTGCCAAAGTGTGGATGAGCAGTAGGCATGTTGATGGGGGGCAATGGTTCTATCCCATAAGATATTGGGGCACTGCAGTATCTTTAGGCAATGCCCCGCAAGAATGACAGCATAGACATTCTGCCACCCCCCCACCCCCTGCTTTTCCTTGACAAAAAAGTCAGAATATTTGAAGAGAAAACCTGACTGCTTCTCTGGGGAGAAACATGTCAATTTTCAGTCAAAGTCTGGCACTGCCTTTCTTGGAAAAATGCCACCCAATGTTGAAGACACTGGTGCTATATACAAGCCAACATTTTGCTTTACTCTAAAAACTAACTTGATATTCCATTACAGTTTGAAGATACTTGGTATTGGTAATAACTATTTAACCACATCAAAACATCACTCACAACAGTTGCCACAAATATTCATATGTTAAAGGGTTCCTTCTTCGTTTAGGGTATGAGCCATCACCTTCTACAAATAGAATTAGTCTATTAATCTAATTATGTGTTGCAGACAAGAGTTTATGTACTGGCTGTAGATTTACTGAACTACTGACAGGAACAGGTATAATAATTTTTTTCCCCACACAGAAGTGGTCAAAATATTCTAAAATCATCCGCATCATCACTCAACCCTTCCTACTCCTGTTATAAAATTCCTCTTACAATTGCTTTCAAAACCGACAATTTTCTCAAAAAGGATGAGTGTGTAAAATTGCCATTTCAGGCATGTCTGTCAAAGCAGCATGTGCTCACAAATTCTAAAGAATTGCATGATTCAACATTGTGTGGGCTAACAATTTAAAGTAATGTCATCTTGATCTTTTTGCAAGATGCAAAGAAACCGAAGCTTCCTGCTGCACACAGTCCTGATCAAATACTTAAAGCACAGGTACAGGCACAAACAGTTGTTTCCATAATTTCTGCTTTTTTACCCTGTCCATGTGATATCCATTAGGTACAATTAGTTACACGGCATCTGCAGAAAATGGTGTGTCATGTTTATTAATAGAACAAATGTGGTTTCAGCTAGTGAACATTTACCTGTCAAAATTTCAAAAACATTTAAGGCATTGGAGGAACTGTATTTAGCAATGAAATTTAACCCATGGTAGATAAATTAATGCCAACTCATTTTGTAAAGCCAAGCACATCTCATTGGACCAGTTTTTAACCAAAAACTATGTAACTTTGAAGGTTCACTTTTTCCTCAATTTGTAACAGGAAATTGATTACTTATCTGAAAATGTTAATTTAAAAGTAAAGCTACCACTTCAATATTCTGAGATTTCATTCAGGAGTGATTTTATAAATGTACTCTTGGTGCAAAATTACTGAAAATTAACTTGCACATAAAATATCACTAATAAAGGCAAATTACTGAAGATGCTGGGGCCTGAAACCAAATGTGAAAATGCTGGAAAATCTCAGCAGGTCTGCTAGCATCTGTAGGAGAAAAGAGCTGACACTGAGTCTACATGGCCCTTTAGCTTTGACAAAGCTTTGGCCCTTTAGCTTTGACAAAGGATCACCGGGACTCAAAACATCAACTCTTTTCAAACATTACCAAAAGTTTAATTTGCAGTGCTTGCACTACAGATCCATATCAGTACTTCAAATGACTTCAATCAAAAAGCATTTTGTTCATCAGTATATTCCTAATCCAATATATTACAAAATATAGTTTTAAAATGTGCTAATAAATATACAAAGATTGGAATGAAATTAACAGAGGGCATAAGAAACACCTGGCGAACAACAGTAATCCTCCCCTCCATTGAGGATGTCTACACTTCCTCTGCCTTGGCAAAGCAGCCAACATAATTAAGGACCCCACGCACCCCAGACATTTTGAGAAAAAGATTGGAGGTCACATACCAAATGACTTGAGAACAGCTTCTTCCCAGCTGCAGCCAGACTTTTGAATGGACTGACCTTGCCTTAAGTTAATCTTTCTCTACACCTTAGCTAGAATAGTAAGACTACATTCTGCACTGTTTTGTTTCCCTCTCTATGAATGGGAATGTTCTGTCTGTATAGCATGCCAGAAATAACACTTTTCACTATGTGAATACATGTGACAATAATAAGTCAAATAAATCAAAATTTTTCATGCCAAATAGTATGAAGACATTTAAAGAGGGCAGTGCAATAATACAATTAGAAAGCATTACACAAGTCTACCATTATACTAAGAATTTACAAAGTGCTAATCAAACTATCTTTAGCAAAAAGTGTTTGGTTCTGGTAACCATGCCCACTGGAATCTCAACTCAGATTTAAGTCAAAGTTTATTAAAGTGTCACAAAGAAGCTTACATTAATACTGCGTTGAAATTACTGTGAAAATTCTCCAATGCCTGTTCAGGAACATTGAAGGGGGAATTTAATGTAGAACACAGAACATAACAGTGCAGTACAGGCCCTTTGGCCCTCGATGTTGTGCTGACCAATGGAACCAATTTAATGGCCCTCTAACCTAAACTATTCCAATGTTATCCATATGCCTAGCCACTGACCATTTGAACACCCTTAAAGTTGGTGAGTCCACAACTGCTGCAAACAGGGCATTCCACACCTTTACTAAGTTTTGAGTAAAGAACCTCTGACATCCGTCCTATAATTACCACCCTTTAAAGCTATGCCCTCTTGTGTTAGCCATCACCATCTGAGGTGAAAGGCTCTCCTATCTAACCTTCAGATCATCTTGTATGGCTCAATTAGGTCACCTCTCAACCATCTAACGAAAACAACCTCAAGTATTTCAGCCTTCCCTCATAAGACCTACTCACCACACCAGGCAACATCCTGGTAAACCTCCTCTGCACTCTTTCCAATGCCTCCACATCCTTCTTATAATGCGGCGACCAGAACTGTACGCAATACTCCAAATGCGGCCACACCAGAGTATTTTACAGTTGCAACATGACCTCACAGCTCCAAAATTCAATCCCTCTACCAATAAAAGCTAACACACTGTACACCTTTTTAACAACCTTATCAACCTGGTGCCAACTTTCAGGGAGCTATGCACACACACACACACACCCCGAGATCTCTCTGCTTGTCAACACTACTAAGTCCTTCCATTAGCTCTATATTCTGTACTCATGTTACTCTTAAAGTGAATCACCTCACACTTTTCCATATTAAACTCCATTTGCCACCTCTCAGCCCAGCTCTGCAGTTTATCTATGTCCCTCTGTAAACTGTAACATCTATCCTCACTGTCTACAACTCCTGACTTTGGTGTCATCAGGAAATTTATTAACCCATCCTTCTACATCTTCATCTAGAAGATTTATAAAAATGACCAACAGCACTGGCCCCAAAACAGATACCTGGAGGTACACCACTTGTAACTGAACTCCAGGTTGAATATTTACCAAACCACCACCCTCTGTCTTTTATCAACTAGCCAATGTCTGATCCAAACTGCTAAATCACTCTCAATCGCATGCATCTGCATTTTCTGCAGTAGCCTACCATGGGGAAAACATGGCCAACATACCTAACCAGCACATCTTTCAGACAGTGGGAGTAAACCAGAGCTCCTGGAGGGAACCCATTTAGACACAGGGGGAACTCTGGTGTGGCCACACTTGGAGTATTGCAATGACCCAAACCAGGAATCAAATCCAGGTCCCTGGTGCTGTAAAGCAGCAGAGCTAACCACTATGCCACCTCGCACACAACTTACAATATTTACCTGTGCCAGAGGTAGATTTGCAATGAAACACAACATGCTGAGGCATAGAACTCTACCAATAAGGGACCTCCATGTGGCCGGTAGCTGTGGGGGCTCCAATCAGGCTGATAGGCTTATCACTCATCAGCGGCAATACACTCTGACTTGTCTAGTCCCCTTAGAGTAGGAAAGCACTGATTCAAAGTAATTGAGGTGGTCTGGTTCAGGGTATGTCTTCTGTCACAGCAATGTTGTTACTTATGCTGATGTCTAAAGCAATTATTTGGACTGGGCTCATGTTAAAAAAATGTAATTTTGCCAAATAAAGCCTCAAGGCAGAGAACTTGTGTCCATCCATGTTAGATTGCACCATACTTACTGTTTCCCACAAGCTTCCTGTGCAATTTGGTATTCTCGACAGTGGCTTACTTTTAAAAAAGAATGTGCCTGATTGTGGAACAAGACTGCAAGTTGTTTTGTCATCAATCCTTCCCTGGCTCAAGAACCTGTGCTCACAGAGGCAGGCCTCAATGTCACACTAATGTCAACAGCAAAGTGCTGCTCACAGTATTTCCTTCATTTATGAACTTTCAAATTGGGAAATACAGACTTAAAAACTGAAAACACAAACTTTTAATGGAAATCACTTTTAAATTGAGTGCCTTTCCAATAAAAATGTTATAAATGATATGCAACTGAATTGAAATAGATGGTAATTCAACTTTTCAGAGGTTTCACCAAGACTGAAACTATCCGATATTAAGGGTGTCATGGCATAGAAAGATTGGAAACCACTGTATTATACACTCTCCAGTGCAGAATATTTTTCTTTAAATATGGAAACTGAAATTGCACACAGTATTTCTGATGCACTCTCACAAAAGCCTCATACAACTGTAGCAAGACTTGATTCTTGTGCTCCAATCCCCTTGCAAATAAAGGCAAACATGCCCTTTGCTTTTTTGATAGATTGCTATGCTAGCAATTAATTTTCCATTTTTTTTACAAATATATTAAAATCTCCGATCATCAATATTTACAAATTTCATGCCTTTTAAAAAAGCATTCTACTTTGTTCTTACAATGAAAGTGAATGACCTCACTACTGCAAATTATATTCCATCTACTCATCTTTTAACCTATAGTACTTTGTGATTTGTGTCCTAATATCTTGATTTCTCACCTACCTTTGTATCCCAACTGATTTATTTTTGACTCAACAGCACACAGACTTTGATGCTGTACCCCCATTAGTCTCATGCTGGTCACTGTCAATATGGCCCTCATCTCTATCCTCTTAATCCCAAGGAAACAACTGGTTTAGTCATTTATCTCAAAATCTGATTGCATCACAAAGCACCATCGTTCCTGTTCATCTTCCTAAATGATTTGCTATTCCAGCATCATCTTGGAATGTGAAGATAACCCCAGTTTCTTTCTTCCACTGCAAACAACCATCTCGAATCTCTCCCCGTTATTGTCTCTATCCTGACCACAGCAAGGTAGGAGGAGCTGATGGCTACCTTTTTCACCAAGATTGAAATCACCTGATCAGCTGCCTTTGCTGTTTCCCACTTCCACCAGTCCACTGAGCCAAGCTTCCTTGAAGGTTCCCTCCTTCCCTATCCAAACTTTTACATTTCTCTAGTTTCTCTCTAATCTTCCCTCATACCCTTTGAGCTCTTCATGCCAATGCGACCATCTCCAACCCCTCAATAATACTCCCATTAAATTGCTAACCATCTAATCTCTGTCTCTTTCTAGCTCCCATGTTGTTAAGAGTGGCCTCTTCAGACTCAGTCATCACTCAACCCTTGATTTCACAGTTCTCGCAGACTACCATCTCAACTCCAAAATCTTTGACTTTGTTGCTACTTCCATTTTTCTCAAATTTCAAGCTTAAGTTTCAGACTCCTCCCTACTGCATAGGGACAGCTTTCAATCACTATCTTACCTTATGTGCAGCAATTGGGATTAACAATCCCTATTATTCTTCATTTGTAGTCTTTGACACTGGGAGATGATTCTCCCGGCCCACAAGTTACAACCGGGATTTCTGATGGGCCATGAATTGGGAGAGAGGGGGCCAAATCCGAATTTTTGTTGGGCATTAAACTGGC
The DNA here is from genome assembly GCA_024679065.1 of Sphyrna mokarran. Lineage (NCBI taxonomy): Eukaryota > Metazoa > Chordata > Chondrichthyes > Carcharhiniformes > Carcharhinidae > Sphyrna > Sphyrna mokarran. The sequence continues at coordinate 48,997,260 of JAGIQG010000005.1, forward strand.
AGAGTGATTCCTGGCCCACCTGTCCCAATGAGATTCTTGCATACAGTGCAAGAGTGAGGACTCCCACTTGCACTTCCTACTAAAGAGGCAGGAGCCTAAGTCCAGCAGGTGATGATCAGGCACCATTTCCATGGCAGATGGATGACCATTGTTGAAGCCATCATTGTATGCTGCACACAAGCCTTTGCCTACTTTCCTGATCTAAAACTGGTAGGGGCCAATTTTAAAAAGGTAAAGACCTGGTGTGTTTAGCTTAACTATATCCAGGAAATCCTGAATGATGTTCTGGGACTGAGCTGATTGACCTCCAACAACCACAATATCTGCCTTTGTGCTAGATATTACTACAACCAAGGATAACGATTCCCATTGACTCGAGTTTGCTAGGGCTCCTTAATGCCACATTTGGTTAGAAGCTGCTATATTTGGAGTTGAGCCCTTTTGTTTATGCTTGGACCAATGCCATAATGAGGTCAAGGCTGATTGACCGTGGTGAGCCCAAATTGATGGGCATTACTGGGCAAGTGCTGCTTGGTAGCACGATCAGTGACACCTTCCACTATCTCACTGATGCTTGAATAGACTGATTGGCCAGATCGCTTTTTGTTTGATGACATGCTGCATCTGCATAATTTTCCACATTATCGGGTAGACGTCAATGTTGTAGCTGTACTGGAATAGCTGGGCAAGAGGTCAAAGTCCAGAGCACATCTTCAGTACAAATATTAGAACCCACAGCCTTCTGCCATTTCCTGATACCAAATTAGTTGAAGTCTGTCATCTGTGATGCTGGGGTCTGCAGGAGAAGGCAGACTACATAATGCACTCAGCACTGCTGGCTGAGGGCGACCATGAATATTTCAGCCTTACCGTTTGCATTGATGTACTTGGCTCCCCCATCACATTTATGAAACCATTTCTCTTCCAGGCCCTAGTTTAATTGTTCACCATCATGCAGTAGGACTGCAGAACTTGAAATGAGTTGTTTATCACAGGATAGGTTAGCTCTATTCACTACATTCTGCTTCCACTTTTAGGCTTTTTTTGTCATAACATCCAAACCAGTTGCACTAGATAGAGGGACAAGATATATGCATATTTGGAAGCAGCATGGTTTTTGCAAGGAAGATAATGGTTCACCACCTTGATTGAGTTTTTTGAAGTAGCAGCACAGATAATTGATGAAGAAAAGTCTATGAATGTAGTTTTTATGAACTTTTGTAAAGTGTTTGACAAGGTCCCACGTAGCAGACTGATAGAAAAACTTAAATCACATGGGATTCAGAGTGGACTAACTAGATGGATACAGAACTTGGTTGGTCAGAGGACAGAGAAATGGTGGAAGAGTGTCCTTCAGAATGGAGACCTGTAATCTAGTGGTGTTCCTCAGGGATCAGTGCTGGGACCTCTGAAGTTTATAGTATGTATAAGTGGTCTGATGGAAATGATGAATGATCTAATTAAGTTTGCGGATGACACGAGCATTGGAGGAGTTGCTGATAGTGCCAAGAATTTCACAGGATACAACAGATAGATTGAAGACTTGGACACAAATGGTAGGAAGAGTTTAATATGTACAACACCTCTACTTTCTCAGAAGACTAAGGAAATTTGGCATATCAGCTACTACTCTCACCAATTTTTACAGGAGCACCACAAAAAGCATTCTTTCTGGTTATATCACTGCTTGGTATGGTGCACAAGAAACAATACTTTTCACTATGTACTAATACAGTCTTGGACAGAGCAAGAAACAATACTTTTCACTGTATACTTGTGACAATAATCAAAAGTGAGGTGGTGCAATCTGGAAGATCAAATTTAGGTGCAAATTATACATTAGATTTGATTTTCACATGTATTAGTATAGTGAAGAATATTGTTTCTTGTACACTATATAGAAAGTATACAGTTCATGCAAAAGGAAATGAACTGTGCAGAATTAGGTGTTAGTCATTGCTAGGGTGTAGAGAAACATCAAATTATTGCAAGATAGGTCCAATCAAACATTTGATGGCAGCAGGAAAGAAGCTGTTCTTGAGTCAATTGGTATGTGACCTCAGACTTTTGTATCTTTCTCTTAATGAAAAACCTTTAGGAACATAGAGGGATCCAGGTGTACAGGTCCGCAATTCCCCAAAAATGGCAACATGGGTGACCAAGGTAATCAAGAAAACACATGGCATGCTTATCTACATTGAACAAATTATATTGCACTGATAAAACCTTGGTTCAGCTGCACTTGGAGTATTGCATGCAGTTCTTGACATTGCATTACCAGAAGAACATGGAAGCTTTGGAGAGATTGCAAAGATGGTTAAACAGGATGTTACTTGATTTCAAGGTTGTTGACTATAAGAGATTGAATAAACTGGGATTGTTTTCACTGGAAAGATTCAGGCTGAGGGGAGACCTCATTGAGGTCTACAAAATTTTGAGGGGCATAGAAGTGTCAATTACAAGGGGGCACAGGTCCAAGGTGAGAATTGGAAAGTTTAAGGGAAACATGTCAGGGGAGTTTTTCATGCATCAAGTGGTTGGTGCCTGGTACATACTGCCAAAGGATATGCTGAAAGTAAGCATGTTAGTAAAATTTAAAAGCATCTGGATGGGTACATGAATGAAGGATATGGTTCGATTAAAGGCAGTTTTTTTTTAAAAACTTTATTTAAGGCATCACAATTGGAATGTGCTTGGAGAGTTGAAGCGCTTGTTCTAGTGCTTTGCTTATTTTTGTTCTTGAAGTAGTAGGCTGAACTCACCAGACATCAGTCTTGCCTTACAAGGCACTGTTTCCCCTTATTTTGAGGCTATGCCCCCTAGTTCTAATTTCACCTGCCAGTGGAAGAAACTTTCCTGCTTCTACCTTATCTATTCCCTTCATAATCTTATGTTTCCAGAAGATCTTCCCTCATTCTTCTGAATTCCAATGAGTATAGTCCCAGTCTACTCAGTCTCTCCTTAGTCACCAACCCTCTCAACTCCCGAATCAGCCTAATGAATCTCCTCTACACCACCTCCAGTGGCAGTATACATAGTATTCTAGGTATGGCCTCACCAGCACCTTTTACAGCTGCAGCATAACCTCACTTTTTTAAACTCCATCCCTCTAGCAGTGAAGGACAAAATTCCATTTGCCTGGATGTTAGGGAACTTGGGCACATAGTGATGTCTTGAGGAGCGTATATATTACAGAAGTGTTAATACTGGAAGTCAAAGAGCATCAAGGTAGATAAATCCTTGGGATCTGATGAAGTGTATCCAAGGACATTGAGGGAGGCTCAATGCAGGTCCCTAGAAGAGATACTTGAATTACCACTAGTCACAGGTGAGCTGCCTGAAGATTGGAGAGTGGAAAATGTTGTGCCTTTGTCTAAAAAGGGCTGCAGGGAAAAGCCTGGGAATGATAAGCCTCTGAGCCTCAGATCTGTAGTGAATAAGTTATTGGAAGGTACTTTAAGAGACAAAATCTACAGGTATTTAGAGGATGCAAGGACTGATTAGGGACAGTCAGCATGGCTTTGAGAGTGGAAAATCATGTCTCAAATTTAATTGAGTTTTTTAAGGGATGACAAAAAAGATAGATGAGAACAGTACAGTTGATATCATCTACATGAACTTTAGCAAGGCTCTTGACAAGGTACCATATGATAGATTGTTGCATAAGGTTAAATCTCACGTGATGCAGGTTGAGGTATATAAATGGATACAAAACTGGCTTAATGACAGAATAACACAACGTTAAAATCCAACAAGTTTATTTGGTAGCAAAAGCCACTAGCTTTCAGGTCTCTGCCTGTGTCAGGTCACAACCATCAGGACCCCTCTCCACTCACCTGACAAACGGTCAGAGGCCTGAAAGCTAGTGGCTTTTGCTACCAAATAAATCTGTTGGACTTTAACCTTATGTTATTCTGTCATCAAGTCCAAAGTCCAACAGATTTATTTGGTTGCAAAAGTCACTAGCTTTCAGGCCTCTGATCCTTCGTCAGGTGAGTGGAGAGGAGTCATGATGATTGTGACCTGACAAAAGGTCAGAGACCTGAAAGCTAGTGGCTTTTGCTACCAAATAAACCTGTTGGCCTTTAACCTGGTGATGAGGCTTCTTATTGTGTTTACTGTAGTCCAACACTGCCATCTCCAGATCTTGATGACAGAAGCCAGAGGGTGGTTGTACAGGGTTATTTTTCAAACTGGAGACTTATAACCAATGTATCTCAGGGATTGTTGCTGGTCCACTGTTATTTGTCATTTATATTAATGATTTGGATAAGAATATATGAGGCATGGTTAGTAAATTTGTAGATGACACCAAGATTGGTGAAATAGTGGACAGTGAAGGTGGTCATCTCCGATTGCAATAGGATCTTTGATCAATTGGGCCAGTGGGCTGACAAATGGCAAATGGAGTGCAATTTAAATAAATGCAAGGTGATGCATTTTGCTAGATTGAACCAGGGCAGGATTTACTCAGTTAATGGTTCAATGTTGGGGAGAGTTGCAGAACAAAAGATCTAGGGATACAGGTTCATTGCTCTTTGAAATTGGTGTCATAAGTGGACAGAGTGGTGAGGAAGGCATTCAGTGTGCTTGGTTTCATTGGTGACAACTTTGAATACAGGAGTTGAGACATCTTGAAGTTGTACAAGATATAGTTAAGGTCACACTTGGAATATTGTGCACGGTTCTGGTCACCCTATTATATAAAGTATATTATTAAACTAGAAAAAAAAGAGTGCAGGAAAGATTTACTAGGTTGATGTTGGGACCTGATGTTTTGATTATAATGAGAGGCTTGATAGACTGGGACTTCTTTCTCTGAAGCCAAGAAGGCTGAGGGGTGATCTTAGAGGTCTATAAAATGATGAGGGGCATAGAAAGTCTCTCTTTTTCTAAAGGCAGGGAAGTCTAAAACTAGAAGGCATAGATTTAAGGTGAGAAGGGAGATATAAAAAAGGTCCAAAAGGCCAATTGTTTCACAGAAAGGATGGTGAATATCTGGAACAAGCTGCCACAGATAATAGTAGAGGTAGATACAATTTTGTCTTTTAAAAAAAAAGTATTCAGACAGTTACATGGGCAAGATGGGTACAGAGGGATATGGGCAATTGGAACTAGCTGGGTGTTTTGTTTTAAATAAGGGCAGCATGGACAAATTGGGCTGAAGGGCCTGTTTCCATCCTATAAATCTCTGACTCTTAATTACCTGCTGCACCTGCAAACCAGCTTTGTGATTCATGCACAAGGACACCCAGGTCCCTCATGCTACAATTGTTTACTATAGTCCATTTATTACCAAAAAATTACCTCATTTACCAACATTATACTCCATCTGCCAGACCCTTGCCCACTCAGACTATCTATATTCCCTTGTTAATAAATCAATCCTCTATCCATGCTAATACATAGAACATAGAACAATACAGCACAGAACAGGCCCTTCGGCCTTCGATGTTGTGCCGACCAAAATAAAAAGCAATGCCCCTCCTAACTAAACCATTCCCTTCTCTTCCATATACTTATCAATTAACCTCTTAAACGCCACCAAACTTGGCGCATCTACAACAGCTGCAGGCAGGGCATTCCACTCCCTAATCACTCTTTGAGTAAAGAACCTACCTCTGATATCCGTCCTATAACTCATACCCCTTAATTTAAAGCTGTGTCCCCTCGTGCTAGCTTTCTCCATCCTAGGAAAAAGGCTATCACTGTCCACCCTATCTAAACCTCTAATCATCTTATATGCTTCAATAAGATCCCCTCTTAGCCGCCTCCTTTCTAACGAAAACAACCTCAAATCCTTCAACCTCTCTTCATAGGACCTGCCCTCCATACCAGGCAACATCCTGGTAAACCTCCTCTGTACCCTCTCCAATGCCTCCACATCTTTCTTATAATGTGGGGACCAGAACTGCACACAATACTCCAAGTGCGGCCGCACTAGAGTTTTGTACAGTTGCAACATGATGCTGCGGCTCCTAAATTCAATCCCCCTACCAATAAAAGCTAAGACTCCATATGCCTTCTTAACAACTTTATCCACTTGACTGCCTACTTTCAGGGATCTATTGACACATACACCAAGATCCTTCTGTTCCTCAACACTATTAAGAGCCCTACCATTAGCCCTATACTCTACACATTTATTGTTCCTGCCAAAGTGCATTACCTCACACTTTTCCACATTAAACTCCATTTGCCACCTCTCGGCCCAGCTCTGCAACTTGTCCAAGTCACTCTGTAAACTAAAACACCCCTCTTCACTATCTACCACTCCACCAACTTTAGTATCATCTGCAAATTTACTGATCCATCCCTCAATACCCTCATCCAGATCATTTATAAAAATTACAAACAGCAGGGGCCCCAAAACAGACCCCTGAGGCACACCACTCGTCACCGAACTCCACGATGAATATCTCCCATCAACCACCACCCTCTGTCTTCTATCTGCCAGCCAATTCCTAATCCAATTAGCTAAATCACCCTCTATTCCACACATCTGCATTTTCTGTAGAAGTCTTCCATGGGCCACCTTATCAAACGCCTTACTAAAGTCCATACATTAATCGTAACACGGTGCACCTTTATCTTGTGCAGCAGCCTTTGTTGCAGCACCTTGTCAAATGTCTTCTGGAAATCCAAATACACCACATCCACAGATTCCCCATTGTCCACTGCATATGTAAGGTTCTCAAAAGAATTCCACCAAATTAGTTGAATATGACCTGCCCTTCATGAACCCATGCTGTATCTTTCCAATGGGACAATTTATACCCAATGTCTCACTATTTCTTCCTTGATAATAGGTTCAAGCATTTTCCCTACTACAGGAGTTAACCAGTCTATAGCTACCTGTTTTTTTTTTATCTACTTCCTTTTTTTTTTTAGAAACAGTGGCATTACATTTGCTGTTTTTCAATCTGCGAGAACCACCTCAGAGTTCAACAAATTTTAGTAAATTAGCAGATGCCCCCATGGTATTTCCCCCATCATCACTTTTAGTACCCTCGGATGCATTCCATCCAGGCCAGGAAACTTGCCTACCTTTAGCTTGCCCAAACACTACCTCTTTTGTAATAATGATAGTTTCTGGATCCTCACCTGCCATAGCTTTCTTGTCGTCAATTTGTGGCATATTATTTGTCTTCCACTGTGAAGACCACACAAAATACATATTCAATGCCTCAGCATTTTCTTATTTCCAGTTATTACTTCCTCCTTCTCATTCTCTGAAGGACCAATGTTTAGTTTAGCCACTCTAATATTTGTGCAAACTCTTGCTATCTGTTTTTATATTGAGCTAGTTTACTCATAATCCATCTTACTTTTCTTTATAACTTTTATCCGTGGCTTTCTGTGGACCTTTAAAAATTTCCTAATCCCCTAATTTTCTCACTTTGTATGCATTTTGTTTCAATTTGATACCATCCTTCATTTCCTTAGGCACCCATGATTAATTCTCTCTTTCAACAGTCTTCCCTCATCAGTAACATATACTTTTGCTGAGCTCTGAAAAATCTTGAATTCTGACTCTCATGGATCAGGGTTTTAGCAATGAGTTTCTCTCAAACTGCATTTCTAACTCTGAATTACTTTAAGAGTTACTGCAGCCTAGAATTTTAAAAAGATTAAGCTCAAGTTCTGCTGATACAAAAGTTGAGACTCAGCCTCATTGGATTTAGTAAGATAATACAGTATTAAATATCAATTTGTTATTCTTACCGATCAAGGTCATTTTTCTTCATGTCATAGTTTTTCAGCACCTGGAGAACCTGAACATTCTGGTCAAGAATACAGGGGGGCAGAAGACCATGGATGCCCAGTTGTAGTCTCTCTTCCAACGTAAAGGCTAAGCCCTAGAAAAAAAATGATAAGTTATACTGGATACTAAATATCTGAATCAGCAAAAGAAACTCAGTGAAGAAAATTAACAGCTCCTAAAACGTTGATAAAAATAACTACAGTGCTCAAAAATTAGACATGCCAAAGTTTTTCACCTTGCACTCATCAGGGCAGATTCATACAAATACTAAATCTTAAATTATTTATACTACGCTGCAGAAGAAAGTGGTGTGAATTGTTGGCCAATGGGTTCTGATTAGTAAACATATTGCCATGAAGAATACACGAAGCGAAAAAAGTTAGCTGCCAAGATTTTGTTTAAATTAAAACAATACAATTAACTGACTGGTCAAGACATTGCCATGGCAAAGAAATAAATGAATTGCTAAGACCCAAGTTTTTGTTGTTGAAATGGTATAATGTGTGGATGTTGTTTGCAAAAGGATAGGGCATCATGTGTGAACATATGTAATGTCAAGCACATACAGGTGAGGCACACTGAGCCCAATTTTGGGCGTCACTGCAACTCTTAACACAACTGAAATTCTTTAGCAGATGTTCTGACACACTTCTGGATGAATACACAGGATTTAATGGGATTGAGAGTTATAGATGGGCAAAGAGCCTGTTTGTGCTGTAGTGTTCTACATTGTCCAAACATAGTATTGAATATTAAATGCGATTCTATGTTCTATGTTCTGAGTTTTGCAAGCACGGACTTGATCAATATGTTCAGTACACTGCCTGTTGCAAACAGCCAAAAGGACATGTTTTTTGATACAAAATCCTGTTGGTATGTACGGTCTATGTAACTGGCATTAAACTGATGCTAAAATTGATTTATCACATGAACCTTCTGAGAGATATCTGAGAGAACGTATTTTGATTTCACAGCAACACCCTGTCAGTGAAGAAAATCACGCACACTGCTACTATACAGTAGCAGCACCTGTTTCTCTATTTTTCAAACACCTTAGCCTTCCGTGGTATTTTGGGATAGATCAAGCACTCTGGAACAGAAATGGTCGGCCCTTAGTCCATGAATTTGCATGATATTCAACAAATGGTTATTTGTCATCTTGCAGGAGATCTTAAACGCACCCTATTTCAGCAGTGAGTAAATTGTATGGGTCTCATTAGAAGGTTGCTTGTAAGGCCAATCTTCTCGTACACCTTTACTTTCACTTTACCGCTTACTCCAATTCAGGATTATGGAGAGCCTACCCTGATACACACAGGATATACCAAGAATAGGATGCTAGGCAATCACAGGGCACATGCTCACATACAAACAGAAACAGTGGCAATTCAAAGCAGCCAATCCACTAACCTGCACATTTTTGGACTCTAGAGGAAAATCAGAGCATCCAGCAAAGCTCATGAAGATAGGGGAGAACGTGCAAACTCCGCACAGAGTCTTCTAAGACCAGAATCAAAGCCAGGTTCCCAGAGCTGCAAGGCAGCAATGCTAACCATTGCACCACTATGCACCCGACTTGAAAATATAAAATCCACAAAAGTCTCTGCCATTCAATAAGATCACAGCTGACCATATTTTAACTTCACATTTCTGCCAGCCATCATAACCTTTCACTCTTTGCTTATTAAAAATCTGTCTATTCCTGCCTTAAAGATATTCAAAGACTCTGTCTCAACCACCTTTTGAAGAGAATTCCAAAGTCTCTTGGCCCTCCAACAGAAAAATACTTTCCTCCTCTTCCTTAAATGGGAAATGTGAATTTTAAACAGTGCCTCAATTCTAGATTTTCCCCATAAGAGACAACATCCTTTCCGCAAGTCAAGTCCCCTCAGGATCTCGTGTTTCAATCAAGTCGCCTCTTATTCTTTTAAGCTCCAGCTGATGCAAGCCTAGCCTGTCCAGCCTTTCATAAAACAACCTAGGTACTGATCTAGTAAAGCTTTCTCTGAATAGCTTCAAATGCATTTTACATCTTTTCTTAAATAAGGAGACTAATTCTGTACACAGCACTCCAGATAGAGCTACACCAACACCCATCTAACTAATGCATAACCTCCCTATCCTTGTATTCAATTCCCCTTGCAATAACTAACAATATTCTACAAGTTTTGCTAATTACTTCTGCACCAGCATTCTAACTTTGTGATTCATTCACTAATATGCCCAGATCATCTGCATCTCGGAGTTCTGTAATCTCTCACCATTTAGATAATATGCTTCTTATTTACCCTGCCAAATAGAGGACAACTACACATTTTCCGACATTATGCCAGATCTTTGCCTACTCATTTGCTTGCAAATATCACATTCAATCACTATCTAATCTCTTGCTCGGTTCGGTGTCCAAGTTCCCATGGGAAGCTACACTGATTGTCACAAGGTTTCCAGCATCACAGGACCAAGTGTTACCAATTTAGATGTGTGCAAAAAAACTAAAAAATAGCATTTGCAGTGCTCTTAATTCAAATGGACCAAATGCAGTGGTGGTGGTGGTGATGGATTCTACAGGGTCTTTTGAGACACTTTTGGATAAGTACATAGACTTAGTAAGATAGAGGGTTCTAGATAAACCAAGTAGGTACGTATATGTTCAGCACAACTTGTGGGCTGAAGGGCTGTTTGTGCTGTAGTTTTTCTAAGTACTATGTTCTGAAATACACAATCCAAAACATTAGCAGACATCAATGCTTAGATACACCGCACATGGGAAATATTTAACTTGTATGTCATGTCCTATGTGTAGGTATCTGTATTTTTGTGGAAAAATCTATGTTGGGATGATTGTCCTTTTAAGAACTAGGTTTCTCTGAAGGATTTATTTTGCAATAGCAGATGGTCTCAGTAATTAATCCTACGACCAAGATGCCCGAGATTAAAAAAAGCAGCTGTGTGTCTGGCCACCACGTGTCATCAGCAGCTTTACAAGTCTCACTGCAGGAAATTCAGCTCATGCCAACCGTATGTGAACTGACATAGTCTAATCCAGAAATACAGTCTCAACAAGTGCCGCAAGTGCTTCAGACAAACAACATGCTAACGACATCAACTTCATCAAGCTGGACTAAATTGCAAAAGGAATAAGAGTCATTCTAATGCAGTATGAAATGGAAAGTAGTATTTGTTGAACAACTTTCTACTGTCCTCACCTGAAAGCAGCGAACTTTTGTGATGCTCCAGTTTTGTAAATAAAATTTGATTGTCATTTATGCTAAAAATATTAATTACAAAGGAGAATAGGACCTTGGATGTGATTGTGTTCAAGCCATTTGTGTTTCAATTTGGATCAATCTGGCTGCTGAGAACATCTTTCTAGCAGAGTTCATGTGAAATTCTCTATACTGGCTCAATAATTTAAGTATCTTGTTCAGTGCAAGGTCCCCAACAATAAGCTGAACCTTGGTTAGCCAAACAGAGGAGCATAAGCAAGAATGAGGGGAAACAAGGGGAGAAGGGAGAGAAAGAATAGAAAGAGCACAGAGGAAGAGAGAAAAAGAAGGAAAATCAAACAAAATGAAAAGAAAAAAAAACTAGAGGAAAAGAGAAATGTGCTCATCAGGAATCTTTATAACAGTATTCAGACAAAGTAGTTAATTGTCCAGTTTTTGATGAGGAAAATCATAATTGAGTTTAGGTGTGTCAAATGGGTGTAGAATTAGGAAATTCAGTTTAAAATTGAAGCATCTATGTTCATTTTATTTTAATAATTTTAACAAAAGCTTTTGATATTTCAGGTTTTGATTTTTGTATAGTATAGTAAACCATAAACATAGTTTCATTCTCTACCAAAAACAAAACACTTAGAAAACAACAAGTCAGAGAAGAGAAATTCACAAAAGGAAAATAATACCTCCTTGACCAACAAAAGCTAAACAGATGATGAGCAAAGCATTAAGATGCTACTTTGAATGGTCCTCTGCATGAGGTGTTTATGAATTACTTGATATGCAGAGAAAAACATCCCTCAAAAGGATTTGAAACCAAAGCATTGTGATAGAAATTCATTGAAAGAGTACCATGTCCTTCAGCAATTTACATAAGTTCTAGGTGGTTTACCAAAAGTAAACATTTTCTCCTCAAAAAAAATCCTGACTAAACTCTGGCTTGCATCAAATGCATGACTCATTTACGTTTTGAAATTCTAGCCATAATTAACATTAGATGATTATTGTATGCCAGACAGGAATAATTAGTGTACTAGCAGACATTTAAGAAACACACTTAATTTCAAGTTGTACTTTGATCTGAAAAATAGACCTTATAATTAAAAATCTGCCAAAGTTAATACTGCTGCTGTACTCCATTTCCCACAAACATTCAAACTACACCAACAGAAAAATCAGCATTGACTGTCATGTGTTACAATCTTAGGGATCTATAAATCACAACTGCAAAATTGTCACAGGGCAAAAAGAGGGCCATTCAGCCCAATGTATCTGCTGCAGCTCTCACTGAGCAATTAACTTTCTGTCCATCCCTCTTGCACCCCACCTTCTCCCCAGAGCCCTATACATTCCTCCTTTCAAATAACAGCCCTTGTGAAATGTCTCGATTGAACTTGCCTCCACCACATACTCAGGCAGTGCATTCCACAGCCCAAAACGTTCGCTGCTTGAACACATTATTCCTTGTCACTGTAATTTATCAATTATTTTAAATCAATGACCCTTCATTCTTGATCCTCTCAAGTTAAAATAGTTTCTCCCCCATCTACCTTGTCCAGACTTTCCCTCACTCTTTAGTATCATGCCTTGAAAGAGCACTGATGACCATGAAAAGAAGCCAACAAATAAACAAGGCTAGTAAGGGCGTGAAATGCCCTGCATGCAGCAGTTGTGGACTCGCTAACTTTAAGAGCATTCAAATGGTCATTGGATGGCATATGACTAATATTGGAATAGTTTAGGTTAGATGGTAATTAGATTGTTGCGCCAACCAGTGGAGCCAAAGGTCGAAGGGCCTGTGCTGTGCTGTAATGTAATGTTCTATGTTCTAAATCAGGAAGTCTTTACAATTTTTCAGAATACGATTTGGTTTTTTGTGGAACTGCCACCATTTATGGGTAAAATGGCCTACAAAATGCGAAAGTGCTGGGTTCCCAAAGACTGGCAAACCAAAAATTAGTATCAAACAATAGTTAATAGCTGAACAACTAACCCATGCTTGTACTCTGCTCGTTCTCTGGGGTGAACTCATGCTCATGTCATATGACCCTCTTAGTCAGCTTGTCATCACATAGCCACTTGGTTCACAAATATTAAAAATGTTTTTGAGAGCAGCTACTAGTATTTCGATGTGAGCCATTAGGTTATTCAATCACTTTCATAAGATTTGTGTACTAACAGCACAGATAGGATCTGAAATAATTAAATGGCCAGTTCAACATTTTCAGATTGTACATGGTTACGCTGAGCAAGGTAATGCAGAGGCCTGCAGTTGTCTTCTGAGTTTCTCCCACTCTTACCGCCTGCCATAGGCATATCAGGAGGATTTGCCAATTGATATTCAAACTATTAGCCCACATTATAAATTAATTTCACACCCAAATCTTGAAGTTGGATTCAGACCTGAAGCTTCCAGCAGAGAAGCAGGAGCACTACCCACTGTTCCATAAGGCCTCCGTCCAATTCATCATATCTCCTTGCAGCCTTCCTAAGGAAAGCAGGCTAAATTCTCCAGTCAAATCTTAATAATTGAAACCAACCTGTATCCTTCCAATAGAGTCATTCCATTTATATGTCCATGTTCTTCCTGTCAAAATGAATCACTTCATTTCTCTGCATTGAATTTCATCTGCCACTTGATCACCCATTCTAATTTATCTATGCCCTTCAGAAGTTCTACATTATGCTCAGTCTATCATTTTTTAAGCATGTAACTTCCTCTACATTATAATTTTGGTGAAATACAAAATCAATCGTGTGCAATGCCATGAATCTGCACAGTTATTTGAATATTCCAGTGAACAAAATTTGATAACCTAATTCTGTTGGTGTTCAGAAAGATTATTTTACAGGGTTTATAATAAAAAAAAGCCAGTTTTTCATTTCCACTTGAAGCATTTGGTGCATTGTGCTACTATGCCTCCTTTGTGGGACAATTCTGTGGCCAGGTGATCAGGATGTGGAGATGCCAGTGTTGGACTGGAGTAAACGCGGTAAGAAGTCTGACAACAGGTCTAAGTCCAACTGATTTATTTGGTAGTAAGCTTGAGATTTATTATCAAATAAATTCAGTTGGAATTAGACCTGGTGTTGTCAGACTTCTTGTCACGTGATCAGGTCAGACCCTATGGAGGAGGCAGCTCAGGAAGATGGGCCAATCTGAATCGAGGGCAAAGTCTAGCAACTGAGAGAACCACAATTTGAGCTAGGTAGAAAAAGAGAATAGACCTGTGCATATATTCTGTTAGACCTTTAGTGTTTAACTACTTATAACTTCTTGTCATTGCAGCTACATTGAATCACCTACGATCTTTTACATTAGGGATGAAGAAAATTTGCATCTGTTGCTAGAAGATTGCTGTATGCAATTAGAAGGGGAGGAAAGTGATCAATTGAAGACAAGAGGAGAGAAGTACAGATGCCTTTATATTGTCTGTAATTGGGAAATTGGAGCCAGTTGACCTAGAGTTAAGAGCTGGAGGCAATATATCAGAAGGTTGCATTATTTCTGAGGCTTTCTGTAAAAGAGTTTCAGTTAGTGAGATTCACAGATGTAATCTTTGAGGAGACAGGATACAAGAAAGAGTTAAACAATTCTTCATAACAAGTTAACATGGACATGAGTATTGAATGTATTTTAACACATTGTTTGCTTTGGCCGATAAGTTGTTGCTACAATGTATAATGGTTTAGGTCAGAAAAAAAGAGTGAATAACCCTTAGGTCACAAAAAGATATTAGAAATATTGCACATGTGGAACAAATTTTGTAACTTTATGGAGTAGCAGCATTTGTTGTCTGGACACAGAATAGATACATACATGGGGCCCAAGATTTATTCCCACTGGCACACTGTCAGATGAAAAGTTCATTTTGACTTCCAGGGAGAACAATCTATGGATGCCTAACAACCAGGAAGTTAGTTTTGCCAGGATAGAGGGTGATATCCTTATTAAAGCAGACCAGTGAAAAACATTATGCTAGTTGATAAATTTTGAATGGCCAGTATCTGACAGAGTGTATACTGATGTATAATTGTTAAATAAAATCAATCCTAAGCCAATGGATGGCAGAATTATAGATTACAGAATCCTTTAACCAATTAGTAATTTGGCTATGCCTCAGATCTGAGCTTTTACAACTTTGAAACAGAGTTGTTTAACCCTGTGGAAAGTCTCCAAACAGATGAACATGTGTTTTGTTTGTCCTGCTTGATTTTTTTGTTTTTAAAAAATCTTTACAGTCTTTTGATAGAGACTTCACTTTTTGCGAGTTTTTTTGAATTAAATCGAAGTTTTTAAGACAAATTGGCCACCTTTATAAATTCCCCACAACACTGCCATAATCAAGATGAGAAAAAATGAAAAGGTGGTACTACTCAGTCCACGGTCCACAAACTTGCAGCCTGCTGAGAATCCTATCACCTGATCTCTAGACAAAGGGCAGAATGTTCCCACACTGCCCAATATGGGAATGATAGCAGGCAGGCAAATATTGCTTATTTTCAAAAAAAAAACTGATTTATGCTGATAAATGCAGACCATACAAAAATCCATTGGCATTGGACAAAATTTTCTAATCTAGTGGCAAGCACAGGCGGAAGTGCCACCCCCAAATTCGATCAAAAACTGGCACCAGTCAAAAGCCACTTTAACTTCCAACCTTCAATCATGTCGAGGTCCAAGTTTTATTCTGCTGAGGGGGAACTGAGAGCGTCATTCTCTGGATTTGCAGCCATTCTGCAGCATTTACCAGAGTGCAGTAATTTAGGCATAGTTTTGGGGAAAATGTTGAGACACCATATGGAATCAACAACTTCATACACAAAAAGCAGCTGAGACCAAAATCTCTTTGGAAAAAGCTGTAGAAATAAGCTCAGCTGAGCAAGACTTAAATGAATTACAAGGCATGTCGATCAAGATGAATCATTTGTGGTGGAAAATAGTTGCTGCAAGGAACAGCCCGAGTGAGGGCACAGCAAATTCCAATAGGGTAGCACAGCACCAGTGATGGAAGCAAGCTGTGGGGGAGCGCACTCCCAGAAAATGTGCCAATTGCAAGAGAAAGGGTAATTTGCAGTCTTGAAAAGCAAAGTAGATAGGACAGAATGCAAAAAAAAAACGGTTAAGGCAACACTGTTAAACCAGGCTGAGGAACCCAACAAGGGATCCAAAACTTGTACGTTAAACCAGGTCCAACTCAACAAGGTACCACCTTGGTAGTCTGAAGATAGAGGTCAACACTTCAGCCATAGCCACAACCACAAGTGAACAAGCATTCAGATATCTGCAGAAATGGTCTGCAACTTTAGTTGCATCCTTCTTGTACAAATTGGATGGATTAGAACTGGGCAGGATTGGGACTTACGTCGAGTGGTTGAGGAGGATTCAAGATTAATACGTCAGGGGGATGGGAACCTATGGAAGGAAAAGGAAGAAGAATGGACAAAGACAAAAAGGGAATAAGTGATAAGCAGAGAAACAAAGGACAAAGTTTAAACAGGGCCATAGAGAAAAATATTGGGTGCAAGGCAAATGTTAAAAAGATGAACTTAAAGGCTCTGTCTTAACATGCAAAGCATTTGCAATGAAGTGAATGAAGTAATCATGCAGATAGATGTAAATGAATATGATATAATTGGGATTACGGAGACATGGCTATGGAGTGACAAGGGGTGGGAATTGAATGTCCCAGGGTATTCAATATTTGCGAAGGACAGGCAAAAATGAAAAGATGGAGTAGCACTGTGATTAAAGAGAAAATTAACACAATGGTGAGAAAGATTATCAGCTCTGACAACGTGGCGTCTGTACGGGTAGATTTGAAAAATACCGAGGGGCAAAAAACATTAGTGGGTGTCATAAATAAACCCTAAGCAGCAGTGATACTAGGAATGGCACTAAACACAAAATTTTGATGCATGAGAGACGGGAATATTGGTGATCATGGGTGATTTTAATCTGCATATAGATTGGGCAAATCAAATTAACCACAATGCCATCGAGGAAGTCCTGGAGCATATATAGAATGGTAAAAAGGTCACCATGTGAAAAAAACACCTGGATCATTTGAGAAAAGCAGCTGGAACTGATCCAAACTCATGTACCAGCTATGAATGATGTGGACATGCTGATGTTGGGTTGGGATAAACACAGTAAGAAGTCTCATAACATCAGGTGCCCAGCTAGTTTATTTGACAGTAAACCCACAAGCTTTCAGGGTTTGCCCCTTCATCTGCAACTCTATGATAAAGGGGCAAACCCCAAAAGCTTGTGGGTTTACTGTTAAATAAACTGGTTGGACTTTAAGCTGATGTGGAGAGACTTCTTACTGTGTTTACCAGCTATGAAACCAGGGATACCTGTAGCCTTTGCAGAGCCAAGGAAGCCTCTGGCTTCTAGAGCCAAGGGGGAAGATGTGACCTTCAGCTGATGAGTTTGCCTTTTGCTTCTGCAGGATCAGATTCATTAGTTGCTAAATTTCAATCTCCAGTCCCAATAAATCCAAAAACTGCCATATTTTCAAAACTCAAAATGTTGAAAGTTGAAGAATTAAAAACATGAAAATTTTTTGAGAATCCCTCTGAATGTTCCATGAAGTTTTTTTTTAAAAATCTGCCTCAACAAAAGGAACTCAGATTTGTCAAGCAAATATTGCTTATTTTTTAAAAAACTGATTTATGCTGATTTTGCTTCTTCAAAAAGTTAAATTAAATCTTAAGAAATAGTGCTGGATGCAAGTTAAAAAACAAACACCAGAAGCTAACACACTCAAAAACAATGAAAGCCTGAACAAAAGCATAAAACCCAATTGCCATTCTGCAGTTAGAAAGAAAAGTGTGTGACAAACAACTGTAACGTAAACAGGGCCTAGTTTTAAGGCTGATAAGATTTGATATCCTAAATTTAGAAAATTGGGCATTATTAAAAATCAAATACAGTCGAACCTCAGGCAGGCCAGTTGTACAATACACAAAACTGTCTGGGCCTGATTCATCAATCTCCCAAAGGTCGTGGTACCCTACTGATACTTAACAGGAGATCATTGCACCCCACTGAAGTGTACCATCCTATTGTTAGAAGCCCAGATTGAGCCAGACTTTGTCACCACAAGTTCCAGCAGTTGGCTTAATCTGATAACAGCGGGAGGGACCAGAGGGACTCAGAAGTGATCCTGCAGTTTTAACCATCTTTGCCGGTAGTATACTTGAATCTGGGGTATCCTCTTGTTTTATGTGGGTAGTTTAAGCGTTAGTAGTGTTATTATTAATAACCTTGTTGAACCTTTACTTGTGTGTTTGTCTTTT
Source organism: Sphyrna mokarran (assembly GCA_024679065.1). Lineage (NCBI taxonomy): Eukaryota > Metazoa > Chordata > Chondrichthyes > Carcharhiniformes > Carcharhinidae > Sphyrna > Sphyrna mokarran. The sequence goes on from JAGIQG010000005.1 coordinate 49,015,551, forward strand.
GTCCATCTTGGCACCAGGGTAAAAATTGGAGTAAGCAAAATGATCAAAAGTATCTGAGAATTACTAGGCACAAGGTTGAATCATGTCTTATTTTACACAGAAATAATTTGTGCTTCAGGATTTTTTTTTTTAAAAACACATTAAAGAAACCATATAAATACTTAAAAATAAATCTCAAGCAGAGCAATGCTGCCCCCTGATCCACAATCAGCAGGGAACAATTTATTTGCCACTTGATGCTCTAGATTTGCAATTGCTTGCTGCTTCCCAACTCTTGAGAAGGTCCCAGGCTTCTTGGCCAAAAGTTCTTCACAAAAACAGATGAGTTGTTACTGTTGTTTTGTTTTGCAATGAAATACAGCACACAAATAGCTGAGAAAATAACAGCTCAGAAACAGGCCTTTTGACTCTTCTTGTCTGTGCCAAACCATTTTTTGCCTGGTCCCACTGACCTGCACTTGAACTATATCCCTCCACACTCCTCTCATCCATGAGCCGTCCAAGCTTTTCTTAAATGTTAAGTGACCTTGCATTTATCAGCTCATTCCACACTCCCACTGCATGAAGCCCCTCCCCCCCCAATATTCCCTTTACACTTTTCTCCTTTGACCCTTAACTTATGCCCTGTTTTTTTCCCTCATGGCATCTTCTACAAGTGCTACTTTCTGTAAGTCTTAAGCTTAGATTATAAACCTGAACTACTACAAAGGTACCAAAATATGAAGGACCACTGCCATTTTCATCTGCAGTAAAGTGAACGGTAGGCATCTGTGACTTCAAAAATCCAAAAAATAATTCAAAATATTTGAGGTAAGTTTTTTTTAATCTTACAATAAAGTTTAAAAGTCCTTGTAGTAAATAGAGTGGTTGCATATTTGCATCAGTAAATTTAAGAGCAAACACTGTTGAATAAAAGGGTTATCATATAGACACACGATGCTGATGTACTAATAATGTTAGAACACACAACTCAGATGCGAGAGAGATCTGGAAGTAGTAGCTCCAACCTCATATTGGGATCCAAATGTGTAAATACTTGTTGTCAGTAAAAAGCAATGAATTTTGAGAAACTCCAAACTTAAGCAGCACATCATACTTGAAGTATGACAAATTCCAACCTCTCCATCCAATTAAGATCCCTGCCAAACAATGGAACAAAGAGTTGCCAATGAATTAACTTAAAAAGGAGGATCAATAAATTTTGTTTTTATGGGCATCTATATCACACTGAAAAGGACAACATATACAATTGGCCAATCCACAAAAACTAATTTACGAAAGGTTGTCATCCACTGTGCATTTTAAATGTCCATTTAATGGTCGGTATGCAACCTTTCCCCAATAAATGAAGTTCCTTTAAACATTTGCTTTTATTTTCTGCATTTTGAACATGCACATAAAAGCTGGCTAGATGACAGAATGTAGAGATGCCGGCATTGGACTGGGGTAAACACAGTAAGAAGTCTGACAACATCAGTTTTAAATCCAACCAATTTATTTGTTAGTAAACTCGCAAGCTTTCGGCTCTATGGCCTGTGTCAGGCGAATGAGGTGTTCTGGTCTCCAATAGCACACATATCAGCACAGACAGTTTACAGATTACTCTGTGCTGATGTGTGCTATTGGAGACCAGAACACCTCATTCGCCTGACAAAGGCTATAGATCCGAAAGCTTGCGAGTTTACTAACAAATAAATCGGTTGGATTTAAAACTGATGTTGTCAGACTTCCTACTAGATGACAGAAGCCAGAGGATGGTTGTAGAGGGTTGTTTTTCAAACTGGAGGCCTGGAACCAGCGGTGGTGCATGATGTAGAGATGCCAGTGCTGCGTGGTATGCCTAAGGGGTCAGTGCTGGATATATTGCTATTTATATTAACGATTTGGAGGAGGATATAGTAGGCATGCTTAGTTAGTTTGCAGATGGCACCAAGATTGATGGCATAATGGAGAGTGAAGGTTATTGCAAATTGCAGCAGGATCTTGATCAATTGGGCCAGTGGGCTGACAAATGGCAGATGAAGTTTAATTTAGACAAATGCAAGGTGATGCATTTTTGGTAGATTGAAACAGGGCAGGATTTACTCAGTCAATAGTAGGGAACTGGGAAGGGCTACAGAACACAGACATAGTCCTACAGGTTTATAGCTCCTTGAAAATGGCATTACAGGTGGCCAGAGTGGTGAAGGCAACATTGGTTTTATTGGTCAGAACATTGAATACAGGAGTTGGGGCATCTTTAAATAGTCCAAGACATTGGTCAGGCCACACTTGGAATACTGGGTTTTGCTCACCCTATTATAGAAATAATATTAAACTAAAAAGAGTGCAGAAAAGATTTAAAAGGATGTTACCGGGACTTGATAGTTTAAATTATAAGAGAGGCTGGATATTCTGGGACTTTTTTCCTCTGGAGCTAGGAGGCCAAGGGGTGATCTTACAGAGGTCTATAAAATGAGGAACATAGTTCAGCAAGATGGTCAATATCTTTTCCCAAAAGTAGTCTAAAACTAGAGGGCATTGATGAGAGGGAAGAGATACAAAAGGATCCATGAGGAAAAATCTTTCACAAAGATGGAGTGTGTCCAGAACAAGCTGCCAGAGATAAAGGTGGGTACAACTGTCATTTAAAAAGCATTTAGATAGTTACATGGATAAGATGACTAGAGGACTATGGGCCAAATGTGGGCAATTAGAACTACCTCAGTGGTTTTAAAAAATGCAATATAGACAAATTAGGTTAAAGGGCCTGTTTCCATGCTTTATGCCTCTGACTCTATAAAAGGGAAAAAATGCCAGCACTTGCATTTCAGAAATCTGAGTCCCAGCCAAAAAAATGCACAACTTGGGTTCACCCAGCATAGGATAGCAGGAGAACACGAAGCATTTAAGTTGATAAGTAATTTCAGGATTACATTAATCATTTGGTTTCACTTGCATAATTCTAATTTTCTTTAGCAATTTTTTTAAAATGCAAACAACATATGCTTTTAACTTAGTCTTTTTTTAAATGACTTGGTGTCCAGCAACAAATTTTATGCCAGATACCAGAAAAAAGTAGTTAATATTTGCTTTCAGGAAGTGGAAATCAATTAATGCAAGGAACTGTGGATTATAAAAATACCACAATCTGTTAAATGCATTCCTTTCACAGGTTATATAGAACTGCTGCATTATGGATTTAACACAATGAATTTAATAAAGATTTTGCTTCTTCCCCAAACTATGTAAATTTCTTATGAAATATAAAAGTTGGTTCTTGGATGCTGATGCACTGTTTAGAAGCTGGTGTTTCAAACAAATTTTATTTCCATTATGCTTTAACAGAACAATAAGTTGGCTATTAGCCTTGCAATGTCAGCTGGAAGAAAGCTTTCCTTAGTACTCAATTATCAAATACTACACTGAATGGAGGGACAGCAACCAATCATAGTGAAATAAAGTAGATCGACAGTATCTGCTTTATCACTTACATTAGAGGAGCAGTGAGGCCATCAACAGCAAGAAAGAGAACTTGAAAGGAAGGGACAAAGCATGATAATTGCCCTACTCTACCTCATGCACTGAGTGAGTTTGAGAGAGCAAGGAACTAGGCTATTCACAGCAAGAAAAAGAAAGTGCAAGAGGAGGAGCAAAGCCTTCCAAAGAAAGAAAGTACAGAGGGGCAGGGCCATTAACAGTGGGAAAGAGTAAGGCCATTAACAGTAAGGAGTCTGAAGACAGTAGAAGATAGAATAATAGAAGTGCAAAATCACATGCAAATAGCTAAGTGACTGGTTAGTATCTATGTTGCATCTTTCTCTCTCATCAAAAGTGTGAACATTAATAAAGTTTTTATTGGTTGTGCCAAGATTTACCAGCAGTAAAAAGATTATTTGGAATAGAGTTTATTATAAATTAATTACAACACAGATAATAAGGCAAATGATGCATTGTGACAGCAGAATGTCGGGGCTCTTGGACATCACACTATGATTTGAAGAACCTTGGCTTTCTCCGAGCGCTCTGGTTTCCTTCCACATCCCAAAAATGTGCTCTTAAGGAGAATTTGTTCAGCTAAAATTGTCTCAAATTTGGTTCTAATGCATGATCTATAAACATAGACAGGAATGACAGGGATCATGGGTAGATGTGGGAACATCGAGGTGGCGGCGCAGCTCATTGAGCCGAAGGGCCTGTTTCCTGTGTAGTTTTGTTCTTTGAAGCTGAAAACCAAAATTCTGGTCACTGCAATGCCTTAAGGAACTAGAACGTTACCTGGACATTTTATTGCATAAAATAATCACATTCTTTAGGATGGCAAATGTGGGTCAGGAGGACACGCTTGCAGGTCTCAGGTTTGGGAACCCAACATGTAATGAAGGAGCTTCAGTCCATGCTTTTGGTCAAGAGATACGAGATGCTTACTACATGTGTCAATGAGAAGGATTGCAAGGCAGATGAGCAGACAGATCTTGGCATCTTGGTGAAAGATGCTATTCAAGTGGAGCAAAAAATATATAATAGTGATAAGAGATAATATAATCAGTTCTTTGTGGCCATGACAGGGACTGTGATGAGTGTATTGCCTGCCCAGTGCCAGGGTTAAAGACATCTCTAAATAGCTGGAAGTGGGAAGCAGAGGGTCCAGTTGTTGTGGCACCTGTGGGGATCAACATGACAAATCATCCTTCCTAATTCACCAAGATAATTTGAGGAGTTGCACTCTAAATTAAAATGCAGAGCATCAAAAGATAAATCAATTCTGGATGCAACATAAGCCACAGATCAATTGAGAGCAGGATAAACTGAGGGCCTCCTAGTCTTTAGAACACTTCCTCAAAAAGATATTGGAAACGGAGTCTTAAGATTTTTTAGGCAGAGGGATAGATTTTTCTGAACGAAGGGAAGGGGGTTGAAAGACATCACAGTAGAACGTTGAAGTGAGATTCCAATCATCAGCCATGATGTCACTGAATGATGGTGAGGGTATAGGGGCCCAGTGCATACTCCTGGTCCAAATGTGTATTTATGTAATTGGCGTAGAATTAAATCTAACACTTTGATCAAAGTAGTGTGGGAAGAAGGACTTTCAATTCATAAGTTACTGGCACCACTATTCAGAGAAAAGTGAGCTAATCCATTGGGATGGTCTCCACTTGAAACAAGCTGCAATCAGCATCCTGACCATCATAACTAGGGTTGTGCGCAGGATTTTTAAACCAACATGGGGTGAAAGGAAAGGGCTGGGGTGAAGGAAGACTTAAGCCCAAAAAGAAAAGATTGAAGTAGTGAATAAGTACAGAGAGTGGATAGAAAGGAACAGAGGTTAAGAAAAAAAAGTACATCAGCAAATATGTTGTAGTAGATAGAATAAAAAATGAAATTAAAGGTTCTTTACCTGAATGCATGAGGCATCTGCAATAAGATTGATGAATTAGTGGCACAAAGAGGTAAATGACTTGGATCTAAACATCATTATAAAAACATGTTTACATATCCAAGCCCACACTGACCATGCTGCCCAACTGGATTAAAATCCCCTTTCCTTTCAGGGACCATATCCCTCTTTTCCTATCCATGTATTTGTCAAGATGCCCCTTAAAAGTCACCATCATATCTGCTTCCACTACAGTCCAGGCACCCATCACCCTCTGTATAAAAAAAAACTCGCCTCATACATCTCCTTTAAACCTTGTCCCTTGCACCTTAAACCTATGCCCCTGTGTAACTGATTCTTCCACCCTGGGAAAAAGCTTCTGACTATCCATGCACCTCAATTTTGTAGGCTTTTATCAGGTTGTCTCTCAACATCCATCGTTTCACTGATAATAAATCAAGTTTCTCCAACCTCTCCTCAAAGCTAACACCCTCCATATCAGGCAACGTCTTGGTAAATCTTCTGTACCTTCTGCAAAGCCTCCACATCCTTCTGGTAGTATGATAACCAGAATTGAACACTATAATCCAAGCATGGCCTAAGATTCTATAAAGCTGCAACGTGACATGCCGATTTTTAAACTTAATGCCCCAGCCAATGAAGGCAAGCATGCCGTATGCCTTCCTGACTATCTTCTCCACTTGTGTTCTTCTCACACACTGACCCCTCTGCCTATGAAGGGTTCTGCCACTTACTGTATGCTGCATTGTATCAAAGAAAGTCTTAATTCATTTAGAACAAGTCAACATAATTTTACTAAAGGTATGTGACAAATGTATTAGTTTTTGAGGATGTTGCTAGCATGCTAGATAAAGGGAAACCAGTGGATTTTCAAAAAAGGTATCAGTAAGGCTCCACATAAAAGATTAATGGGCAAAATAAGAGCTTAGATTTGGGTACAATATATTAGTTTGGATAAAGGATTAGTTATAGAGGATTAGTTAAGAATGTAGAGTGGACATAAAAAGGATTGGCAGGCAATGCTTTCTGGGGTGCCACAAGTATGTGTCAGAGCCGTGGCTATTTACAATTTATTTGCAGGAAAACAGAAGCAAATACAGAAAGATACTAATAATATCATGCTTAATTCAAATCAACACTAAATTATTTCTTAGAATTGTTAATAAACCCTTTTTGAAAGGGTTTAGTTGGACAAGGATCAGATACTTCAAACTGAAACGGTTTTGTTTTCTCAAAGCTTGTAGAATGAGACATTGTAATTGTGAACCATGAATTCCAGGTCGCTCACTCATTCAGGTTGTCGCTTTCAGCCCAAAATTGAAACCTAGCAGCCAGAATTAATGGGTTTCTTTCCTGTAACATTCATTATGAAATTAAACAAACTTGTTAACATTTTTGGAAGTTAAATGTTTCGAACTAAGAAACCAACATCCTACTCAATCAGGCTGAAGTGGTTACGCAGTTCGTACCATTGGTGCAAGGCATCAGTATGCCTCAATCATAAGCTGGCTAGTGACTGGGTCACCCTTTAATCAGCTATTTGCAAACACTTCTGAAAGTTCCTTTTCCAGTCCCTCATTTTCCTTGATCTCACCCCAAGAGGAAACAATGCACAAAAGCAACAGAAGTTGATCTTTCCATGAAAACTATTTTGAACTCCAGTATAATAGTGTTGTAGTATAGGATCTTTAGGTGCTTCAATGAAGGGATTTGGAGCCTTGAACGTTAAAACATGAACCCTTTATTGGTAGTTTTTAACCATTTACAATTGAGGTATTATCATATAGAACTGCTCCATGTAGTTAGGCTGCTTGTAGATTTTTATTCCTGACCACTCTCCAGAGACTCTTGTCACTTTGTACATCATACGATGGGCTATTCTGTAATCTCACATTAACCACTGCTCAACCAAGCGTCTTTGCATTACAATGCATGCAGGCACATAAAGCCACTACCCCCACCTTCCCCACCAACACCACCACCAACTTCCTTTTCCCTTTGGGATATTACATTACAATGTTACTCGCTACAGATGCTTCCCCACCTCAAGTCTAACTCAAGAACAATTGTCAAGACTTCCTGAACTTCTAATCTGTCACATTTGGAAGAATGGCAGTGTAACTGTTTCTAATACTCAGCTATCTCCAGTTGATTTTTTTTCCACTTCAGTTACATTTGTTCATTAACAACTTACCTTTTTTCATACATTGAGTTTCTCCCGTCCTTCTCAAGGGGAATGCACACTCCCATTAGTTTCTGGTGATGGTGGAATCATACGTAAAACACAGAACAATGTAGCACAGGAAAAGGCCCTTCAGTGTTGTGCCAAATCTAGTTTTCTTTTTCCGTGACGCCCACCATATTCTTAAACATTTACATTTTGCAAATTTGCACGTCATATTTTACAAGCTCGTGTTTTTTTCTTTTTCTGTCAGCAGCAGGACTTTGTCAATGGTTTCATTATCTGCTCAGTCTGGAAATGTCAAAAGCTTTTCCTATCACTTTCTTCCACTTTGGCATTCAACTGCTTCTTCAGCTCTCCAATCCATTTCTTGTAGTTTTAAGCATCTTCCTGGAATCTGCTCTGCCAGCTAGTTCTTCAGTTTTTTCAGTGTGACAGTCATTTTGCTGCTCTTCATAATCTTCCAGAAGAATAACCTTTGACCCAAGGAATTCTTGCAGCGTGAGAAGGTCTTTCCTTTCATGAAGCTTGCTCTTGAGCTTTCCTGCAATTCAGTAAAGTCACCTATTACGTCTGCTGGTGAGCTTCCACACTGCTGTTTAGGAAATTCTTTATTTCTTCATGGAACTGAATGGTTAGGCATTTGAAATTGTCCTTTCAATCTACTGAACTCTATCATTTGGCTTCCTTTCTTCTAGGGTCTCTTGTTGCCTCAGTGCTTTACTCGGACTATGTTAGACCACTTGTGTCTGTGTAGCCATTTTCTTATCACTAATACATCTAGCTTCTCTAATTTTCTGTTCATAGTTACTTGTATAACTTGTATTTAACACTTTAAAATCTGATGTTTTTAAGAGTGTGGTAACCATTTTTTAAAAAAACATGGGCTGCAGTTGCTAGGATACAGCTGGCTTCCCCCCCCCCCCCACCCATCCTGTCTTGTTACTGGGCAGATCTTGGAAGCAGCTTTGTAGGCATTGTATTTTGCAACAAATGTAGCAAAGATTCAAAGTGTTCTAGTTTCCAAGTGTACTGCACTGGATTGGAGCTAGAATCTTTTCCCCTTAAGGAAAGAAGCTATTTTCTTTCAGCTGAGAGCGCTTTTAACATTAAGATTTGAGCGCTAAGATTGAATTTTACAGAAACTTAAATCTTCCAATCTTTTGTTCTGCAGGGTTTTTTTTTTAAACCTTTGTTTTTTTACTTGCAACTCTCATTCATATTCACAATCTGCTGAGCCACTTGGGTACCACGTATATAGCTACTATTGCTTAGCTGTCTTATGCATGCTGACATGGGTTTTGCAGTTTTTCTGTAGCATTGCTCAGCTGTATCATATTAGGGTCTTGCAATGGTTCTTAGGTATGCATCTCAAGTTCAGTTTTTGTTGTTCATTTTTGGGATTGGTTTTCATTTCATCAATTAAAATATCTTTTATATCATGGCTGATTAATGCTTTATGGTACTACTGCTGATTTGGTATCTTTAAGAAGGTCTAAACATGTTGCAATAAAAGTTCTTTAGATGTCTCAATCAGGAGATTTTGAATGAGGAATATTTAAACATGAACCTTTCATTGACATTCTTATAATTAATGTTTGCTCATGTATGGAGATTAGAGTTTGGTTCTAGCATGCTCTCTCTCCAAAGGCTTGTGATGCTCTGCATCATATTTTCAGTGGTGAGATTTTCCAGTCCTAAGTTACTCTTGCTCCTCTGTGCACCATTGCATCACAATGCATGCAGGCAAGTAACAAGTGTGGCTATTCTGTTCCTAATACCATATGATTGTGCTTAGTGGCAAATTAAATGATTACTATATAGAGATGAAACAAGCTATTTTCTTAAATTATTTTTGTCTGCTGCATCTGAAAATGTTCTAACAGACAATTTTTTTAGTATGGCTTTTGGATTTCATTGACACAAAAGATGAGTATACCTGCAACAATTCTGGCAAGTGGGACATCTCAAATCAGCATTTAAATAGCCAACACCAAAGTACAAATGGCCTCTTAGGTGAAGACAAGCCAACAGTCCCTCTGAAAGTTTTCCAGTTTGAAGTTATTGATGGTGCATGATAAAACAAATTCTCGGGGGGGGGGGGGGGGGGGGGGGAGGAAAGTGGTGGAGAAAGCCACAGTAAAAAGGGAGAGGGGGCCCCTATTTTTACCCAGTGCTTCCATGTGAAATGAACGCATAGAAATCAGGAATAAAAGGTTATCATGCTCCCCTTAATAACTTGCCCTTATTTCAGTACCAATATGATCTAAATAAAGAACAAAACTGCACGGGAAACAGGCCCTTTGGCCCAACGAGCCTGTGCCGCCACTCCGATGTTCCCACCTCTACCCGCGATCCCTGTCCATGTTTATAGATCTATGGATTAAAAACCAAATTTGAGTCAATTTAGGGAGAATTTGTTTTGCCAATTAGCCTAAGAGCACATCTTTGGGAGGTGGGAGGAAACCGGAGCACCCAGAGAAAACCCACGCAAGCACGGGGAGAATGCGCAAACTCTACAGACACAGGCCCAAATCCATGTATCCGCACAGCGCAGCGATTGTCACTGCCGTTAGATATTCACCAGTCTGCACAACTATAGAGGGTTTCAGAAAAAATGAACGTTTCAAGTAGAAAATAGTGCATTTCATCCATGTCTTGTATATTCTCATCTACCGAGTTCTATTCAATTAGATTGCAGACAATTTCAAAATTAAAACATTTAAAATAATTTACAAGTTAATCCCTGGATTTGAAGTTTTAAATTTGTTCTAAATTAGAGGTCTGAGAGGTATACCCTCATGGATTATTTGTTTTAAACTATAAAGCTGATTTTTAAGGAAAGGAGATTTTGCAAAGTAATTAGCTTTCAAGCAGTGCTCACTCTAGGAATCCAAGCTAAAAGCACAATTGTGACATTATGTCAAAAAGCATTTTTCAAATGACAAGTTTGATCTTTTTCGCAGAAGTAGTTAGTTATCTGTCCTGATATTACCTGTGTGGTATATTGCAAGATTTGAGCATTATGTTATCTTTTGTCATTGGGAAGGTGTAAATGAAGTTCTTTAAAAGTAACTACTTGCAGTGGACATCACACAGAAAAGAAAAAAAAGATGGCGACAAGGATGGGGTGGAATTTTCTTTTATATTTTCATTTGAAAAATTAAGGACTGAAGAACATTGGTGACATTTCTAGAATTGTATTGAGGAAGTCTGAACACTTGTAAAGATTGCTCTGTTGCACAGTATTTAATTGGGGAATTTTCAGCACAACAGAAAGGAGCACAATACATAACTGGCATCTGGTGAATAACGACAATAGCAATGTTTATGGTAATGTTTTGTACTTGTGTAAAGATTCAAGCTAAACAATTGCTTTCAGAATTTCTCTCATCACAAACATTTGGCAAAACTTAAGATAGAGTTGTTTGCAGATGATCGTTAGTGCTGTACAAATATAATACAAAATATACAAAACAACTTCCAGCTATTCTTCTACAGTTATACACTTTCTGCTCGATTTAGCATAGTCAATTCAATCACTTACATTCTGACACAAAGATGGCAGTCTAAAAAAGGTGATGTAGTAGTGGTATTGTCTTTGGACTAATTTGAATCCTACCAGGACATATTGTGGAATTTGATTTCAATAAAAAAAATGGCATTGAAAGTCACTGTCAATTGTCCAAATGTAGCAATACAAATGCTGGCAGAATCATATCTTACACTTAACATCTCAGGCACCACCATCCCACCAACATGATACAGCCATAAAAAAAGGCATCAATTTTCAGCTAGAAATGCAGAGTGGATGATCTCAGTACCTTTGGAGGCTCCCATATAGTCAGGAGGGAGTGGTGCCCTGGGATTTTTCCACACTGACAACGGACTCCATGAAGTCTCATGGCATCAGATTAAACATGGGCAAGCATCCATATACCACTGCCAACACCGCAGAGCTGATAAATTAGTAGTTCATGTTGAAAACCACTTGGCAGAAGCACTCAAGGTGGAAAGAGCACAGAATATACTCAAAGTGGAGGACCTCAATGTCCATCAAGACTGGCTCAGTAGCACCAAGCTGGCAGCATCTTAAAAACGTAGCTGCTAGATTGGGTCTGTGAAAGATGGCGAGGGAAAATATGCTTGACCTCATTCTCACCAACCTGCCCACAACAGGTGCATCTAACAGTATGCCAACATTAACAGTCCTGATGGGGACAAAGTCCTATCTTCACATGCTCTGGATTTAGTGTGCTAAATGGGATATATTTCCAACAGATTGGGCAACATCTGACAATTTGGTAGTAGTTAAAGTCACTGCAGAGTCAAAGTCCTATCTTCACATATTGAGGATGTAGCATTCTAAAATGTATCATGCCAAATGGGATTTATTTCAAAAAGATCGGGCATTCATAAGGCATTTTGGGCCATTAGCAGCACCTCAGACTGGCATATCTTCTAGGTTATTATGACCACCAGGCCATAAGTTTAATGCTGGTTAAATGAAGGGCACAAGAAAGCATGTATACAGCAATACCAGACATACCTAAAAATGAGATGTTAACCTGGTGGAGTTGCAACACTATCACATTTACCAAACATCCCAAGGTGGAGTGATTCCCAAATAGATGAAGGATTAAACAGGTTGGATCTGTACTTCTTGCAGTTCAGAAAATTGAGGAGCAATATACAATTGAAACATAAGCTTCTTGGGAGGGTTTAGACAGAGTAAATGCTTCAAGGATGTTTCCGCTTATGGAAAAATGTAGGACTGGGGACAGTCATAGAATAAGAGGGTCTTAATTGAAAATAATTAAACAACTCATTGGAGAAGGTTTCATAAATATTCCCATTCTCAATGAGGGAGAGCCCAGCTCATTAGCACAAAAGCATCTACAACAACTTACAAACAGACATGCAAACTGAATGATTTCAGCATCTTCTGGAGGTCTCTAGCATTAGAAATACCAGTCTTCAGCCAATTCAATTAATTTCACATGATAATCAAGAAATAGCTGATACTGACAATATTCACACAATGTTGAAGATGAGCTCCAGAACTTGCCATACCCCCTAGCCAAGCTGTTCCAATACAACATTGTTTCTACCTGGCAATTTTCCATATAAAAATTGCTTACTCATGTCCTGGATATACCGTGAACAAGTCCAACCTGTCCAATTGATGCGTTATCAGTCCACTTCCTATCAGTAAAGTGATGGATGGAGTCGTCAACAGTGCCATCAAGCAGCACTTGTTTAATAATAACCTGTTCACTGACATTTATTTTGGGCTCCAATCGTGTTGCTCAGCTCCTGATCTCCCATTTCCCATAAGTGATCTCCTTCTGCTAAGTAAACTTCAAGGAGGTAATAATTTCAATTTGCATCTCTCTCTTTTGAATGCACATCCATCCCAGTGTTGTATCAACTGGAATTATATTTCTCAGGTGCATGTCAGCAAACAAATTTAATTTTTTTGCATTAAAATGGAGCATTTTAGTGAGTAAAAGCAGAAAGCAATTAGTACAATCATTCTTGCTCATCAGTTTACATAATTATATAGAATTATACTTGGAAACAGATTATTCAACCTCAATCAATTCATACTCCTACTTATGCTTTACAGGATTAGTAGTTCATGTCTTCCCAAATCTCATTCCGTTATTCCCTTCACCTTCAACTGCTGCCAACATTCAAGAACTTCACTTACTGTGCTGTCTGGAGAAAATACACAATTCTCTAACCAATGCTCAGGATTCCCTTCACACACATTATTAGCCACTTTAACACTTGAATAGCAGGTTAGATGTAAGGATTCGCATTCTAATCAGCAATCTGTAACTGTCTGTGTGGATATGAGTGCTATTGCAGACCAGAACACTGCATTTGCCTGACGAAGGCTATAAAGTCGAAAGCTCGTGAATTTACTATCAAATAAATTGGTTGGATTTAAAATTGGTGTTGTAAAACTTTACTGAGTTTACCCCAGTCCAACACCAACATCTCTACATCATAACATTCAAGAATAACAGAGACCATTACCAACTCAAGCTTGGGCAAAAGAATTGAACCCCAGAAGGAAAGTGATTGTTCTTAATAACAAGCCTTGGAAAGACACCAATGTTCCTTCACTGTTGTTGGTTCAAAATCTTGAAACTTCATCCATTACCTAAACACATGGACTGCAGCAGTTCAAGGAGGCAGCTCATCACCACATTCATAAGACTAATGAGTACTGACCCAGCCAGTGAGACTTGTAAGCCATGCATGAATAAAATACAAATGAAGCTATGGAATCCCTACAGTGCATCAAATTGATCTATCAAATCTTAACCAGGCCCTCTCCCTACCCTATCCCCATAATATTTCATATTTACAATATCTAATCTGCCTAACCTATATATCATTATACACTAAGGGGCAAGTTAGAATGACCGTTCTACCCAATAAAGATTAAAACAATATGCTGTTTTGCACTTGAAACTTTTTTTTAGTTTTACATTGAACCAGTAGAATATTGTTGTGTTTTTAGGACCTACTGTTAATTGTACAAATCAGTGCTTAATATATCTGGTACAAATGCTGGCCATTTGGAAGGCTTTTTCTGCAAAAAGATTTACCTAAATCTAACAATCAATTTCAAATCAATTATTTCATTTGAGTATTTCACATTTAATAGTTTTATTAAATGCAAAATGCACACAAGAAGATAGTTGTATATTTGTGATGATACTGAGCCTTTAAGAAATATTATGATTCTTGTAAGGGATATGTTTAAAAGTCAACTCTTTTTTTTACAAGGTATTGATTTGTCTCCCAGAAATCATGTTGAGAATCAAGGATGATAATGGGGTGTTTGTTTAATTTGAGTTTATGTATATGTTTACTTGTAATGTCCCCAGTAATGTTTTAATTAGGTTGATTGACAGAACAGACAGAGCTAAGCTTGCAGACAAGACTAAACCATCAGTTACTGCTAGGTTCTAAAAGATGGGGTGTCCTTTTGTTTCTCTCCATGGATATTGCTGTTTGGGGCTGTCAGAAGACAGGTGTCCCTCTCTCACTCCAGGGGTGTGCAAAAAGCTCTAGGATTGTGTCTGGAGATTTGCTAACCAATTCTGAAGAAGTTTTTTTAAGTATGGAACTCATTGGGATAGGTTCGTGATTAATAACTGATATCAATAAGTTCCATCCCACCATCAAACTCACCATGGACTATTCTCCCAGAATCGGTTGCATTCTTGGACACACGCATCTCCATCAAGGACGGTCACCTCAGCACCTCACTGTACCGCCAGCCGACAGAAAACTTCAATGCTCTACTTCTCCAGCTTCCACCCTAAACACATTAAAAGAAGCCATCCCCTATGGACAAGCCTTCCGTATACACGGAAATTGCTCAGATGAGGAGGATTGTGACAGACATCTCCTGACACTGAAAGATGCCCTCATGAAAGCAGGATATGGTGCTAGACTCAATCAACAGTTCCGATGTGCCACAGCGATAAACCACACTGACCTCCTCAGAAGACAAACAGTGGACAGAATATCCTTTATTGTCCAGTATTCCCCGGACCGGAGAAGCTACGACATCTTCTCCAGAGTCTTCAACATATCATTGATGAAGAAGAACATCTTGTTAGGGCCATCCCCACACCCCCACTTATTGCCTTCAGACAACTAGATCTTTTTGCACACCCCTGGAGTGTCTTTCGATGGTCCTCATCACTATTCACAAATCCACCAACTTGTCATCCGCAAACTTACTAATCAAACCAGTTACATTTCCCTCCAAATTATTTACACATATTATAAACAGCAAAAGTCTCAGCACTGATCTGACCAGCACCACTTGTCCATTCAGAAATGCACCCTTCCTCTGCTATGCTGCCTTCTTTGACAGAACCAGTTTGTATCTACCTTGCCAGCTCACCTCTGATCCCATATGACTTCACCTTCTGAAATGTCAATTGAATCTTTCATGGCAGAAAAGCCTATAGCAAGTAATCTGGTACATTATGTCAGTGTTGGCAAATGGTGCCTTGCCCATTTTTTTTGTCCATATCACCAAGTACCTGCTCCTTCTGAAATTAGCAACTATGAGCTTCCAGGGCATTTCAAATCCTGACAACTTAGTAAAGCATCTAATCCCTTCTAGACTTTTTTTTATGCATTTATGATCTCTAGTTATTAGCCCACAGAGGGAATAATTTTTGTCTGTCAAAACCCATCATCTTGATCCATTATTTTAGGTAATCATTTTAAATTTTCCCAATCCCAATGCGTTTATGTTTTTTTATGCCCAGAATTTGCCACAACAACAGCTGAGGCCAAATTAGTGATTGATAAAAGTTTAACATGTCGTCTTTGGTTTTATATTCTATTGTTCAAAAACTTAAGTGACCATAAGCTTTTTCACCACTTTATCACCTTATCCTGTCATCACAATGCATATGTAGACCAAGGTCTTTCTATTTTATCTACACCTTGAGTCATCTCAGTTATAATTTACCGAACTTTCTTTTGGTGTTCTGAACTGCAACAGCCATGTTTCTGCTCACTTCACCATCCTGTTAATTGTGATATCAAGAACAATCACTATCTACTACTTTTCCAAGCTCTGTACAATCTACAAATTTCCATTCATCTTATGAATCAGTACCATTTCAAATCAAATTGGAGGGACACAGAATCTGATGTTGCCTGCAACAGGTGACAAGATGGATATGAACAGGATGTTTGCTTTTGTGAGAGAATCCAAAATAAGAAGTCCCAATTTAAAAAAATGGGGTCACCCAAGAGTTGGAGAGAATTCCACAACCCCTCCCCTCCCATCCCTATTGTCTTTTTGGAGCAGCCTTCCCCAAAAGAGCAGAAGCCATGTAAGCTATCATACTTCACCAAGAATGCGTTCTATGGTGCATCTGTAAAAGTTGGAGTCATGGCAGGCATGCCAAATTTCCTTAGCCTCTTGAGGAGGTATTGCTGAGTTTTTTTAATTATGGTTTCATGTGTTATTCATCACATATGCACCATTTGCAGGCACACACCCAATTGTAGTAGAGGACCAGTAGCAGCAACCACCTACTGATTTCTGTTGATGTAAATTTTAAATAGCCATTGACTGTTTTTAATCTTTCTATGCATTCCTTGGCTATGGTAAAAAACCAAGAGTGGATAATTTAGAGGGACAGAAGTAGGGAAGTTGAGCTAAACCTGTATTGAAGGTTAGGTCACATGTAGCACTGGTTGCCTTATCGTAAAAAAGAATAAGGTTGACAGAAAGATACGAAGATAACAAATATATGGATATGCATGTCAGGTCAGAATTGATAGGGTGGGTTACCTGAAAGAAACCCATCCTGTATTTTTTCAATAAAAGCCGTAAAAATTACAATAGATCTTCATAGAGTGGACATAACAAGAATGTTCCCTCATGTGGAATAAAGTAATCACTAAGTAATTCACTAAGGATTTGAAATATATTTGAATGGTGAAAATATAGGCACTGGCCATGACAGAGTGAAACTTTTTCCCTTGGAGAGATCAGTAAGTAGGGGGCATAGATTTAAAACAAGGAATAGGAGATTTAGAAGGGATTTTAGGAAAACCTTTTCACTCATAGGGCAGTAGGATTCTGCCAGTCACTGTCTAAAAAAATGGCAGAGATAGGAATCGTCACATTTAAGAAGCATTTAGATGAACATTTAAAACACGCATGCAGGGCGACAGACCAAGTGCTGGAAAATGGGATTAGAATAGATAGTGCTTGATGTAGCCAGTGCAGACATGGGCCAAAGGGTGTTTTTTTGGTGCTGTAAAACTCATACACTTATAGGGAAATCAGACAAATTCAAGGGAGATAAGATGGTTGTGATGAAGGCTCAAGAGAAGTATAAATACTACCATGGGCCAGTCAAGCTGTTTGTGCCAAATATCTAATGGGAATGAATATATCTGACTCATTCTTCCATACAGGAGAAATTGGGTAGCTGGGGGCTTTTGGGGGTAGGCATATGTGTGCAGATAAAGGGAGGAGTAAGAGAAAATCCAGAGAAAGAAGGGGTGAAAGACAGAATTAAGGATGGAAAAGGAGGAAGAAAAACTGATTTATTTTCCATCTTTCAATAGTATGCCTTAATTTTAACATGGTTCCTAATCAGCATCTTCAAGTACTTCCTCAAAATTCAATTGCACAAGACTTAGTACATCAATTCACTCCTTCAGGTTTCTCAAAAAATTCCAAGTAAATATTGATTTATCCCATATAATAGCTTCTAGGTTACACAATCTCCTCTGAAAGCTGAGCTCAAATATTTAGGCTGAAATTCTTCCTGCTGCAGAGACAGAAAATTCAGTGGGCTAAGGTCTATTCAGTTCAAGCAGGAACACTATTTTGCTATCATCTTAATACTGGTGAATCTACAAGAAAGCCTTTCTATTGCCATTCCTGTTTGTTGCTTAGCAACCAATTGCTCTGCTTTGCATTTTCTAATCAGCCTTTTATAGCTCTCCTATAGCATCTTAATTAAATTTTTGTTTAAGTAACCTGCTTGCACTGAAATCGTGTTTCAATTTGATGCAATATTCTAACAAATACAGTAAGTCTTCAATATTCTCTTCGCCTCTGACTGGGAATTACCCTTCTGACTTTACTATGCAAGTATTACCATTACTGATTAAAGCAAAATTTGTAACAATTATTAGGATGATGTTTTGCAACTTTTAAACAAGTAATCCTTGATGATCTTAACTACATTCACTCCTTCCATTCATAATTTTGCCAATGGTTAAAATATTGAAGCGTCAGCCTAATTAGTCAAGAGGTTTGCATCGCTGATTAAATTGCAAGTCCTCTGCTCATTTCACAAGTCTGCAACTGGAAATAACATGCTCTTCTGTAACAATTAACCAAATTTTACTGGTCACTGCTTGCAAAGTTCATTCACAGTTAGAAATCAAGAAGACATCTGAAAAGTTAACTAGCCAATTCTAAAAAAAGTTGGAACCATCACAATGGAGTTCAAAACAAGTTTGATCATTGACGTGTTTCCCCATATGCAACTCTGGAGGAAATAACACTTCTTTCACACTCAGGAGGAATCACAAACTTAAGTCAGCAGGAAGATCATCTCCCAGAATGACAATTCAATTTGCCCTCTCTTCCCCCATTTGTACTATATAAGTTCTCCACTGAAAGCAGTTCAACAGGTCAGGAAGAGGAATAAGGAATTTAGCATTGCATAAAAGTAGTAAGCACACCAAATACAATGATTATCAAAGTAAAATTGCCAAGTTATTTATAACAATGTATGATTTAAATGATTTTTAAACTAGTCACAAAACCAAATCCTGAGCAAAACTGATTTATATGCAAGTCAAATAGTTTCAATATGTATAGAAGGTGAAAAGCAGCCACTTTGAATGCAACACTATAAAACTACAATATCTCCATTTTGGAGCATGCAAAAATGAGCCATGTTCAAAGAGGAGGAAAAATGACAACCAGGAAAAGGTCAGATAATCATTTGGAAGTCTGAGTTGGGTTGCTTTTTTGGCATCTTTAAATTTAATTTGCTGTACTTGCATTTCAAATCTCTAACAGAAATTTAAAACAGCAACCAAAGAAGAAATCTAAAAAATTAGAGTTTGAGACCCACTGAATAATTAACTTTTTGCTGTCTCCACAATGTAAATGCTACAACTGTGAGGATGAATGGGAAACTCCTACATTATAGCCCACTGAAGACAGCCATAAATGATGCACTTGGAGAAGACAATATGCCCTCTCAAGAGCCTCTGAAAAGGCCTAGCAAGCCACTCAGTTGTCAAGGTAGCTGCAGCTCACCAGCACCATCCCAAAGATGAGCAACGAATGCTGGCTTTACCAAAGATCCTGCATTCAATAAGTGAATAAAACAATCTTCAATGCAATTCCCAATTGTTTTTGTTTCAAAGACAACAGCAGCTGTTAAGAATTCTGTAAACTGCCCGCAGTTGCTAGTCCATTTGCTGTTCCACATTACTGCACATATAGCAATAGAAATATATCAAAAAGAGACTTGTAAATCACTTGGGAAAATCTGTAATAATTAGTTACAGAAAAGTCCCCAAACAATGCACAAGAGATTAAACTTTATCACAATCCACTAATTGAGTCAAATTAATTACGCTGAAGATCATAACTAGGAATTCAAACTAACAGAATCACCTGTGAAATTTGCCATCTTCATGTGTGAAAATCCTTAGGAGCATTCTTACAAAATGTTAGATACAAACTATATTTGTCCCCTTTTATTGTAATGTTGTTTGTTTACATAACCGAAGTTCAAAAAACTAGCAATTTATTTGGAGATTCAAAATGTTGCTGCTCAGTAAACTCGATATTGTTATGGTTCAAAGTCAACCGCATACATAAACCCCACACATTTACCCCACTAATCCTCCTAACCCACAAATCTTGGAACACTAAAGGACAATTTAGCATAGCTCAACCACCTAACTTGCATATCTTTGGACTATGGGCAAAAACCAGAGCAAACCCACACAGACACCAAGGAACAACAAACAAACTCCACAGAGACAATGGCCCAAGGCCAGAATTGAACCCAGGTCCCTGGCTTGGAGGTTGAGAGGCTGCGGTGTTAACCACTGTCACTATGCCACCGTGACCTAATTTTATTTTTAAAATGCCAGACACAAAGATAGTGAAATCATAAATACCATTTTTTTTTGGAATTGGATTTATCTTTTGCACTGATTCTCATTTCAGGTCCACTAAGATTCCAAAGATCCAAAAAAAAGGAGGACATTCTTTCCCTGTTCTCTTGGCATCCCTATATTTTATAGTCGACTAAACCATAAAACAGAGGTAGATCAGTCCATCATGTTTGCTCTACTAAAGGGATTTTGGAAAGGCAGGAGGTTCCAGTTAAGCATTGCAAGCAGAAATAACTGCAGGGATATGAGGAAAGAGCAAAAAGTGGGATTAATTGGATGAATCGTCAAAAAAGACTCGATAGACCAAATGGCTTCCTTCTATGTTATAATTTACTATAAGATTTCACCATTGTGTATCTCAATTATGATATTCCAAAACATTATTGGTCAGATATCAAATCAGCTATGATTAAGACGATGTACATTGTTACTCATTAGCTTTTTATATAGATTCTGTAATTGTACTTTTCCTGAAGTATTGCAAATGAATATATCTTTTCAAGTGAAGATAATCAAGTTATTTCTTCAGGAAACAAGTAGGAGTTTTAATCCAATTTAATCTGATTTTACACCTGCAAAATGGGGGCAATGTCAACCTAGACCACATGGTCAGAAAACTGACTGAAATATTTGTTTTACACACAATTAAAACACCACATTCGTGGAGCCTCATCGTCTAATATCCCCATCTTAAGTGATGGAGGGGCCTAGCACAAACTTTAGCCAGAAGTACTTAGTGAATGATCATCTCGGCCTGCTCTGAAAGTCTCCAGCATCACAGACATCAGTCTTCAGCCAACTGAATTCACTCCACATGACATCAAGAAACGGCTTAAGGCATTAGATACCGCAAAGAATATGCTCCCCGATAATATTACAGCAATAATCCTGAAGTGCTTCAGAACTTGCATGCCCTCTAGCTAAGCTGTTCCTATACAGCCAGAACACTTGCATCTACTTGGAAAAGTGGAAAATTGCCCAGTTATGTCCTGTATGCAAGAAACAAGAACCTAGCCAATTACTGCCCCATTTCAGTCTACTGTCAGTCAAATGATGGAGGAGACCATGAACAGTGCTATAAAGCAGCACTTAATAAACCTGCTCATGGATGCTCATCTTCAGTTATGCCAGGGCCACTCAGCTCCTGACCTCAGTAAAGCCATCACTCAAACATAGACAAAAGGACCTAAATGCCAAAAGATGAGGCAAGAGTGACTGCCCCTAACATAAAGGCAGCATTTGTTCAAGTGTGGCATTAAGAGGCCCAAGCTAAACTGAGGTTAGAGAATCCTCCACTGGCTGAGATCATAACTGGCATAAGGATGCTGGCTGTGATGGTTGGAGTCAATCATCTCAGCTCCAGGAC
This sequence comes from Sphyrna mokarran, assembly GCA_024679065.1. NCBI lineage: Eukaryota > Metazoa > Chordata > Chondrichthyes > Carcharhiniformes > Carcharhinidae > Sphyrna > Sphyrna mokarran. The sequence goes on from JAGIQG010000005.1 coordinate 49,037,202, forward strand.
ATCAATGCAGGAGTTCTTCTCAGTCACATCCAAGGCCCAATCAACTTCAACTGCTTCAATGACCTTATTTCTATCATAAGATCAGAAGTGGGGATGGTCACAAATGACTGCACAATTTTCAGCAACATTCACGGCTCCTCACTGAAGAAATCCATGTCCAAATAAAGCAATACATAGACTTCGCCTAACAGTAGCAAGGAACATTAGCATCACACAAGTGTTAGGCAATGACCAGCCCAACAAGAAAAGGTATGATCACCATCCCGGACATTCAATGACATTACCGTTGCTGAATTCCCCACTATCAACATCCTGTGCATTATCACTGAGCAGAAACTAAACCAGGCTATAAATACTATGGCTGCCGAAGCTGGTCAAAGGTTAAGAATCTTTTGGTGAGGGTAAATCACCCCCTGACCACTCCCCCCCCCCCCCCCCCAATCCCCAAAGCCCTGCACCATCTACTAGGCACATCAGGAGTATAATAGAATACTTCTTCCTTGCCTGGATGAATACAGCTCCTTTCCAATATGGCACCTAGACACAATGGTAGATTACACACCATTCAGGCCTACCCAGCATGGAATACAGCATTAACACCTGGGTACATAATTAAGGAAGCTGATTTAGAAGGTTGGAATATTTTCTTGCCAGATTCTGCAACAGGAAACACTCCATTTTCCCACCTTCGCCAAGCACATTTCATTATTTCTATGCAGCTAACATCAGATTCAGGCATGCTCCCCACGGGATGCACCGGGCCAGATGAATGTCCTTCAGCATGGTGGTGACCCCCTTGGTGTGAATGGCGCAGGTTGGTGTCCTTTAAGAGTCCCACCAGGTAAGCCTCACAGGCCTCCTGCAAGGCCATGATGGCCAAGCTCTGGAAGCGCAAGTCATTCTTGAAATTCTGGCCATCTTCTCCAGCAGGTGCAGGAAAGGCAGTTTGCGAACCAACAGCTCAGTGGATTTCTGGTAGCAGATCTCCCGCAGGGCTACAGTGCAGGAGCGTGAGGCTTCTTCATGCCACCAGTCGCCAGGGTGCTGCTTTGCCTCTGGTGGACTTGCAAGCTGTTTGGTCCTGGCCATTCCCCTTCACAGCACATTTCACCCAGAGCTTTAGACAATTTGAAATTCTAAGTGACAGACAGGAACAATGATGCCCAAATATATGCATTATACCAAGAACTGTATTAGGTGGTCTACAGCAATGAGATAAAGCAGTTTAGTCATAGTCAAGCTCATAACACACAGTTGGTTTAGCAATTTTTATGTAAAAAAGGCTCACTTTCTTTCTATTTCCACTTAATTTCCAACATAATGGGCCAACCTCAATACCTCTTTCTATTGAATTTCTGAGACTTGGATTTTCTTAGTGTATTTTAACAAAATGGTATTTAAAAAAACTATCCCTTATATTTTGAGTAACATTACCACATTTAGTCTCATATATTGCATTATTTAAAAGTTTTTATCCAAGTGATTAACTCAGACTACATACATCTTGAAGTTGCATGCTAAAAGTTAAACCATACAATAAAATAATTGGCTCTCTTCTGTAGCACGGTTGTACTTAAGTTTCCAAGAGGTTCTCCTTCGCTTTGGTACAAACCTCAACCCGAAAATTTCCACCAGTCCTTAAATTACTGTTTCAACTTTGCAATTTAGTCTTAAGAACATACTATAGATATTATGGCTTGTAATTCAAATTCTGACAGTAAAAGAAACCTGCCATTGTTTCAATATGGCAATTATCAATTACGTCACCATGCTATAAACAGCAGACAGTAAAACATCTTAGCGACAAAATTGGCATCACTACTAGTGTGAAGCATAAATATGCCTATTGTTTATATATAGGTAGATAACTAAGTTTATTTGGAGTCAGTATCATAATTCTGTCAAAACAAAATGCATTAAACAGGGGAAAACAAACTGCTAACTACTAGTGATTAACACAAATATTCTTGGTTTATTTCAGTCTAAAGGTTTAACAAAAATTGAACCAGTAGAGTCAGAAATTTGAAACACTAACAAAACCACTTGTCAAATCGTGTTCAGTTCTGACCAATAAGTTATCAGAGGACTGGATGTAGCTCAAGATTATTCCTCAGGGGCTGAGTTAAGATCAAGCCTTATTTAAAAAAAAAAGACTTAAAAGCAAGTGATTCAGAAACTACACATATCAGGGATGCAAGCTAGTAAGCAGTATTGAAAGTAACTATAGGTGGATGCACAGAGCAAGTATAAACAGGTTCAAACCACTTAGAACAAGGACAGCATTGGAATACTGCCACTTGCAAGTTCTCCTTCAAATCATACATTACCATGACTTGGAACTGTAATAGCTCCCTCACTGAGTGTATCAAAATCCTGGAACTCCCTCCCTAACTATGGATATACTTAAACCACAAGACTATAGAGGCTCAAGGAGGCATATCACTACCACTTTCAAAGGCAACCAAAACTTAAACAAATGCTGGCTTTGCCAGCAACAATCGCATGTGATGTTTTAAAAATGTTAGGGCCGTTACAATATAGTCCTTCAGAGGGAATTCTGTGGAGTGGGTCAAGAATCCTATCGCGAACAGTGGAATTCATGAGACTTTATGGATTACTGAATCAAAGTTAGGCTGAATTATTTTGTTCACCATTAAAAAGTGTTTATTTTGGATGCAGAAGTTTCAAGATCTCAAACAGTAAACCATCAAGAACCTATTAGCATTGAAGTACTTGATTGACCTGTCATAAATATAAAGATGTCTCTATAGAAATAAATAGTAATGAACTGCCTGTGCTAGAAGAGGGATCTGTTATTTCAGTTCCTGTTAATGTCAATCCCAGTGGAAGCATCTCAGACTACAGGATTACACATCTTCTAGGAACAGAAAAACCACAAAGCTTTGATTTATATATTTGTGTATGCAAAAGGCATTAAACATCAAACCTAAAAATAATTTTGTAAATTGAGTGAAGTGAAAGAAATTAATGAGAAAAAATAAGCTGACTGCATGAAAAAGCAATCAGAGAATAAGTCATCCATTGAAGAATTGAATCAGAAGGATAAGAGCATGAAGAAGGGAGCTTGACAATGAGAAGTTAACTGAAGAGGCTAAAATATTAAAATTGTTTGCAAAATCAGCAATTCAGAGAAAGATTCATACAAGAACAAGATTGCTGAATTGGTCATGCAAACAGAAAAGCAACAAACTTGTATGGAAGAGTTCCATGCAAGACAATATTTGTTACTGTACATTGTCCCTTCAGCAATCACTACAATTAGTGTCATATTTTACTTCAATTCAGAAAAACACTACAAAGTTGTCTAAGTATTTGTGAAATTGTCACTTACAACAAACTGAACGTATCTACAAGAAGGGGATTTCCACCATATTGTTGTGCAATCTGCATTATAGACAATGCAGTATCTTAAACATTCAACTGTTATAGTACCAATAAAAATCATTCCTCAAAACATCAAATATGAGAATGAAAGACAAGAATAATGGTGAATTTGTATACCCAATTTTAAAAGTATTTTAAAAATTAAGATTTATTATTGCAATTGCTCAGTTTATCCAGATTTGCTCAGGTTGATGCCACTATACAACCCCAATATAACAACTTCACAACATCAGTACAACTGCAGGCCACAAGCAAACAAGGAAAAGGTTCAACAGATTATGTTCATATGGAAATAAGAATTACTATCGCAAGAGCTTGGTCCCTCTGGCTGACTGACAAAACAGACAGATTATGCACCTCAGGCTACATATTAAGTCAACTTTCTTAAATAGAAACAAGTGCAAACAGAGACCTCCTAGATTACTTCAATTCATTTAACTGTCAACATCTCTTTCAAAGAAGTCCAGAAGTATTATTTTAAACAATTTGCAATTGTCACCAAAAATGATTGTACAAGATAAACAAATAGGACTCCTCAGTTAGTCCCCTTTCATGCTGAAGCATGGCAAAGGGAAGCCCCAAACTATGATAATCGTCTGATGTAGTTCCCAAATTAACCAACATCCTTAAAGACCCTGGGCAATATGCCTGATACAAATTTCCATTTCCAACTGTTGAACAGTCTCCTCATAGTCTGGCATGTGTGACTGTCCCAGATGGTGGGCATCCAGCTCCAAAAAGATGTGGGATATTTCATTGAGGCTTAATGCTTCCAATGACAAAGTAAAGTGAACTCAAAGCCCAAGACAAACGTATATAACAACTTTAAAAATGTGATAATATACATTTCAAAACAAAAACTGTTGCTGTTGCAAACTTGGGCAGAGTAATTGTAAATTGGGAGGTAGGAAGTTAGAATTTTTGTAAAATTGTAAAATACTGGGTGGGTGGGGGCAGTGGAGAGCATTGCACGATCCTATTAAAAGGAGATCCACTGTAAATCTCAAGCACAGAAAAAACATGTAAAGAGCCTAAACTGAAACATTAGTATTGAAAAGCCAAATAGCAGTTTTTAGCTAGACAACAGGTTTTTGAATTTAGCCAATCTAAATCAGGCACCGAGACACTGAAACCCATTAAATTTAAATCTGATGGTTTTGACAATGTAGAGTCAATATTTCCCATCACAAGATTGGTATGTCACCACAGATGTAAAAGGGGACAGTGCACCAAAGAGGGAGAGCAACTTCTACCATCCAGAGCCAAGATGTCCCTCCTGGGGGGTGTACACACTCACACCCCTTTCTCCAAGGCTTAGATGAAGCACTCTCTTGATAGTGAAAAGGTACCATAGAAAAAATAAGTTCCAGTCAGATAAACAACAAGAAAGCCCAGAATATTCCTGAAGACAAAATCTGGTTGTAATTTAGTGACTAAGTTCTATTTTTATGAATAGGAATTGTATTTATTAGAACAGCATCCATTAGAATCTTGTTTTATTTAGGAATAGTTAATAGCTGAAAGGGATTTATTTAATTCACTAGTTTAGTTAATTAGTTCACTGTTAGATACATAAATTGTCACTTGTTGACTTGAGCGAGTGTCAAGGATTTTTTTGATATTTAACCACTTCATACTTTTTTCAGATTATCAGGTGAGGTACTCATCTACAGGTGAGTCAATGTTAGTTCTCAGAAGATGGCAAGGGGGTGGAATCCATCTCTGCTTTATAACACTGCTCAGTCATAAACAAGTAATTCTACTTCCATTCAGACCATGGACAGCTTAGCTCTTGTAAATTTATAGCAGTTGCTCAATGCATATGCCCTTCATCTTTCTTCTTTAGTTATACATTTAAAATTATTTCCCCTTCTTTTCTGAAGTCAATTTATAGAAGGAAAACTTTAACCTGTCAAAACAGTCTGGTTTCAGTTAAAGGAAATTAAAAATTCATGGAAGAAACAAATCAGCCTATTTCAAATCCACCATACTACGATACCAGGTTGTAGACTGGGTAGGATTGAGGTTCATAAGGAGGAGGTGTTAGCGAATCTTGAGGGTATGAAAATTGATAAGTCCCCTGCGCCAGATGGGATTTACCCTAGGATTCTCTGGGGGGCTAGAGAGGAGATTGCAGAGCCTTTGGCTTTGATCTTCATGTCGTTGCTACAGGTATAGTGCCGGAAGACTGGAGGATGGCAAATGTTGTCCCTCTTTTCAAAAGGGGATAGGGACCATCCTGGAAATTATAGACCGGTGAGCCTGACTTCTGTTGTGGGCAAGGTCTTGGAAAGAATTATAAGGGATAGGATTTATAAGCATTTAGAGAGGAATAAATTGATTAGGGATAGTCAGCACGGTTTTGTGAAGGGTAGGTCGTGCCTCACAAACCTTAGAGTTTTTTGAGGAGGTGACCAAAGAGGTAGATAAGGGTAAGGCAGTTGATGTAGTGTATATGGATTTTAGCAAAGCATTTGATAAGGTTCCCAATGGTAGGCTACTGCAGAAAGTGCAGATGCATGGGATTGAAGGTGATTTAGCAGTTTGGATTAGGAATTGGCTAGCTGATAGAAGACAGAGGGTGGTGGTTGATGGGAAATATTCAACTGGAGTGCAGTTACAAGTGGTGTACCTCAAGGATCTGTTTTGGGGCCACTGCTGTTTGTCATTTTTATAAATGACCTAGATGAGGGTGTAGAGGGTTGGATTAGTAAATTTGCTGACGATACCAAAGTGGGGGGAGTTGTAGACAGCGAGGATGGATGTTACAGTTTGCAGAGGGACATAGAAAGGTTGCAGAGCTGGGCCGTGAGGTGGCAAATGGAATTCAATACGGATAAGTGTGAGGTGATTCACTTTGGTAGGAATAACAGGCATATGAATTATAGGGCTAATGGAAGGACCCTTAATAGTGTTGTCGAGCAGAGGGATCTTGGGGTACAAGTACATAGCTCTTTGAAAGTTGGCACCCAGGTTGATAAAGTTGTTAAGAAAGCGTACGGTGTGTTAGCTTTTATTGGTAGAGGGATTGAATTTAGGAGCCGTGAGGTTATGTTACAACTGTACAAAACTCTGGTGCGGCCGCACTTGGAGTATTGCGTACAGTTCTGGTCGCCGCATTATAAGAAAAGATGTGGAAGCGTTGGAAAGGGTGCAGAGGAGGTTTACCAGGATGTTGCCTGGTATGGTGGGAAGGCCTTATGAGGAAAGGCTGAGGGACCTGAGGTTATTTTCATTAGAGAGAAGAAGGGTACGCGGTGACCTAATTGAGGCGTATAAGATGATCAAAGGACTGGATAGGGTGGATAGTGAGAGCTTTTTTCCTCGGATGGTGATGACCAACACGAGGGGACATAACTTTAAATTAAGAGGTGGTAGTTATAGGACAGATGTCAGAGGCAGGTTCTTTACACAGAGGGTGATGAGAGCGTGGAATGCCCTTCCTGCAGCAGTTGTGGATTCGCCTACTTTGGGGGGCATTCAAATGTTCGGTGGATAGGCATATGGATGATATTGGAATAGTTTAGGTTAGGGGGTCCACTGGCCGGCGCAATAGAGGGCCGAAGGGCCTGTACTGCGCTGTAATGTTCTATGTTCTATACACTTTTGGTTTTTAAGTCAATTGCTGCTTCTCATCCTGCCTATATACTCCCAGGAGGCAGGTCAGGTGTTGAAATGTTTTTGAAGGCTGCTTCACCCTATTTTGATAGTGATTCCATCTTTTAAACACATTTGACTGTGTTTCCCAAGGCTCAAGAAACCTGCCAGGTAGAGAGAAAGGCTGTATACTTATAAAAAGCAAATATCATTACAATAATCATGGTAAGACAGTGCAAGCACAATATCCATATACAACAACCCTTGCAATCTTCTCTATTCCCACTAGTGAATAGACCCCCATCCCCAATCAACATTTTCACCCCTGCCCCAATTATCTACCTTACCACAAGACATTCCCTTCCTTCCTCACAACCCAATAATGATCTCTCCCTATCTGCTCCTCTCCTCTTTTTGCTATCAGCCTTCCTGCCAGAAACATCTAATCATCTTCCTAGAACTCCATCCTACCACACTGAATATGTTTAAGACAATATATAATTCTTCTTACATTGTAGCTGCACAATATTGTGTAGATTTATTTTATGATGCAGTGTTCTATTCATATTTTAAACTTAAAATTACAGATCTAGTTATGCCTTGGACAAGTGTCTGATGAGGAAGATTCCTTCATTGACTATGTTCTATTGGTTAAGTCACTTTTAATTTACACATTTAGAATTCCTTCTTCACTTTGACTTCTGAGATTACAATGAGAGATTGGAGAATCTGGGCCAACTTCATTATGGAGAAGTTTAAGAGGTTGGAAGTGTTTAATGGTGATGGTGAAGGTGAGATAAAAAAAAAGGCTAGGCATGGAGAACAATGGGATTGTTAAGCATCCTGATTCCATTTTATAGAATAGAGAGGCTGGAGAACACAGGAGTTAAAAAAAAGGCAAATTGGTGAGAGCAAGAAAGCCTACACCTCAAAATTAATTAATTTATTGCTGATCTGTGGGTATTGTTATGCACAAATTGTATCCTACATTGCGATAGTGACTTGACTATCGCAACGTAGGCTGCTTTGGAACATCCCATATTGCGAAAGGAGCTATATAATGCGGGGCTCTTTCTTCCATAGCTTAAAAATACAGATACACAGGGGTGTAAAGTACTTTAACATTTTTATCCTAAAGTGCAAAAGAAAGCAATTCTAAAAGGAAGGCCATGTGCCTGTATGTAAAATAATCTTTACACATACTGCCTGACCTAAGTGTTTCCAGCATTTTAAATTTATAAAAAACACTTTTTCCATCATTACTGGATTAGGACAAACAGCTGTTTCTACTAATAGGCTTGCTTTTTCATGCTTATCAAAAATAATTCACATATACAAATCAATTTGCATAGCAGCTACTTGGGAAACGTTCCATGAAATGTGATCAAAAAGTACAATGCAAATAGGATGGATTACAAACAGCAAACTTTCTATGTTATGTCCTCAGTTTTCTCATGCCAGAAAGATATCATAGAATATTTCTAGTGAAAATTAAAATGGACGCCAAAGTTGATAGAAGCGTGGTGAGAATAAAATTACAGGAGGAACGCAGATGGAGAGACGGAGAATGGAACCAAGAGAAACATTTGAGACAGCAGAGGATCTTGGGAGACAACTCTGCAAACGAGGGACGTTAAGAGCAATTCTGGCAACAGAAGATGGTATCCTCAACATGCAAGTCAGTTTTAAAGAGCAAATATGTATTATGCAAGAGAATTGGAGAAAGAGGGTGTATAGAAACTAAGGACAGAATTCTCCCACCCTTTATGATGGGCACGAAGAATCTAGTGAAAACCAAAAATTTGGAAACCTGGTGTAAAATTATAATTACAGTTTGTGCAACTGTGAGTCATTGTTTTCAGGTGCCACAAATGCCATTTACATTTATTTGCATTTCATGAATGCTCATCATTCTTGTTTGCCAGTGTCCCATCAGGCCTTCCAATCTCATGTCACACCAGCAATAAATCATGCTCGCATCAAACCCAGTTGGTAAACAGTGATGTGTACAAGGAGTCCATAGTTGGCAAGAGACTGAGGTAAATGCAACAAAGCTTTCTGCACTTTCTGTAAAGTGCTACACTGCTCCTGATGCAGTTTATGGGTTTAAAAACTTAGTGAAAATTTAATGTTTTAGTTTGATAGGGCCTCAGTTAAGAGTCTATTTGTACTGTTTAGTTTAAAGCACTACAGGTCAGGAAGGATATATTAACCAGGGGTACGATAAGTGCAGACTCAGTCAAATATCAGGGCTTTATGGGATTAAATTAGAAGGGCATTTGTAGAAACTTTGATGTTGCTAGTTTAGTGGTTGACACGATTAAAGTCTTTATACATTATTTCCTGTGGCAAAAATGCAAAATAAGGGAGCATAATGTAAAAGTTAGAGCTTGGCTGCATTGAACAATGAAGTACTTCTTTCACATAGAAGGACCCAATGTTAACTGTGTCATTGTAGCCAACTCAAAACCCATACAATCTCAGCCAAAAGACTGGCAGAAATTGTGAACTCACTTTGGCAAAAGGCTGTAGATACTCATTGTTAACAAAGGGCACCAAGGAGGTATGTAACAACATATACCTTGGCACCCTTACACTAGGTACATAGAGGTTAGGTGCAGATCAGTCAGAATGGCAAAGCAGGATTTGGGAAGCTGAATCGCACACTGAGAAATCAAAGTGTCTGCAAACCTCCAAATACATTAATAAAGGAGGATCAGCTTCTGTTTTAATTGGTTATCTTAAATTTAAAGAAATCCTCCTTCCTCCGTTGTGGATCTGAATGGTCATGTGATTATATGACAACACAGCTACTGAAAGAATCATGTGATGTGGGCACAGGAGTTTGTCTTGGAGCATATAGAGTCAGAGGTTTCTAACTTGGAAACAGGCCCTTCAGCCCAACTTGTCCATGATGCCCTTTTTAAAAAAAATCCCTAAGCTAATCCCAAATGCCCACATTGGCCCATATCCCTCTATACCCATCTTACCCATGTAACTGTCTTAATGCTTTTTAAATAACAAAATTGTACCCACTATTACTTCCTCTGGCAGCTTGTTCCAGACACTCACCACCCTCTGAAAAAATTGCCCCTTTGAACACTATCTCTCCCTCCTTACCTTAAACTGCCCTACCTTTGTGAAAAGATATTGACTATTTAGCTGATCTGTACCCTCATTTTATAGACCTCTAAGATCATCTCTCAGCTTTCTATGCTTCAAAGAAAGTAGTCCAAGTCTACCAAGCCTCTCCTTATGCCTCAATCAGGTCCCAGTAACATCCTAGTAAATTTTTTCTGGACTCTTTCTAGTTTAATATTATAGGATGACCAGAAATGTACATACTGTTCCAAGTATGGCCTTACTAACTTCTTGTACAACTTCAACAAGATGTCTCAACTCCTGTATTCAAAGTTCTGACCAATGAAACAAAGCATGCCAAACACCTTTATCATTCTGTCCACCTGTGACACCATTTTCAAGGAGCTGTCTCTCTAGATCTGTTTTGTAATTCTCCAACAGCATACCATTAACTGAGTAAGTCCTGCCCTGGTTCAATCTACCAAAATGCATCACCTTGCATTTGTTTAAATTAAACACTATCTGCCATTCATCAGCCCATTAGTCCAACTGATCAAAATCTCATTGCAGTCCAAGATCACCACTGCCTATATGCCACCAACCTTGGTGACATCTGGAAACTTACTAACCATGCCTCTTTATATTCTCATCATTTAGATAAATGACAAATAAAAGTGCACCCAGCATTGATCCCTGAGGCACACTGCTGGTCACATGCTTCTAGTTTGGAAAACAACCCCCGCAACCACCCTCTTGCATCTGTCAATGAGCTAATTTTATATCCATTTAGATATCTCACCCTGAATCCCATGAGATTTAACCTCATGCAACCATGCAGTATCTTGTCAAAGGCCTTGCTAAAGTCCATGTAGGCAACATCAACAGCATTGCCCTCATCTACCTTCTTGGTTACCCCTTTAAAAAAATTCAAAAGAGAAATGATTTTCCATTCACAAAGCAACACTGACTGTCCCTAAAGTCCTTGCGTTTCCAAATGCCTGCAGATCCTGTCTCTCAAAATACCTTCCAACAATTTATCCCACTACAGATGTGAGGCTCAGTGGCCCATAGTCCCCATGCAGCTCTTTTTAAAGAAGGGCACAACATTTGCCACCCTCCACCCATGACCAGTGATGATGCAAATACCTGCGCAAAGACCCACAATGTCACAGAGTCACAGTCACATAGAACAATGTCCTCCCTAGCCTCCCACAACGACTTGGGATGTACTTCATCAGGTTCTGAAGATTTATCTACCTTGATGTGCTTTAAGACTTATCAGCATTTACTGTTGAGAAAAACATGGATGTTGGGGAATTTGGGGAAATAAACAGTGATGTCTTGAGTGCACATTTTACAGAAAGAGGCGCTATAAGAAATATTCATTTAGGATCTCACCCATCTCTTGTGAATCCACACATGGACCTTGTTGATCTTATGAGGCCCTACTCTGTCCCTTGTTACTGTTTTGCCCTTTACGTATTTGTAAAAGGGCTGTGTTTTGGTAGATAAGGCAAAGGTGAATCCAATTTCATGTTGCTTTTTACCCTCAACCCTACTCCTACAACGCCTATACTCTTCAAGGAATTCACTTGATCCCAGCTGCCTGTGCACATCATGTACCTGTTGTTTCTTGACAAGGCCTCAATATCCTGAGTCATCCAGGGTTTCCAACTTCTGCCAGCCTTGCCCTTCACTCTAAGAGGAATGCGTTTACCCTGAACCCTGGTCAACACATTTTTGAAAGCCTCCCACTTACCAGACATCTCTTTGCCTCCACTCAGATTTCTCCAATCAACTTTTGAAAGTTCCTGCCTGATACCATGAAAATTGGCCTTGTCCCAATTTAGAATTTTAACTTTTGGGTCAGACCTATCATTCTCCATCGCTATCAAAGAACAGAACAGCATGGGAAACAGGCCCTTCGACCCAACGAGCCCACGCCGCCACCCCAATGTTCCCATCTCTACCCGTGATCCCTCTCTCTGTTTATACATCTATGGATTAAAAACCAAATTTGAGACAATTTAGGGAGAATTTGTTTTGCCAATTAGCCTAAGAGGACATCTTTGGGATGTGGGAGGAAACTGGAGCTCCGGGAGAAAACCCACGCAAGCATGGTGAGAATGTGCAAACTCCCACAGACACAGGCCCAAATCCATGTATCTGCACAGCACAGCAATAGTCACTGAGCTGTCGTGTTGCCCATCAAATGGTCCAGGTCAAGCATACACTAACTACGTGAAGCACTAGGATACTCTCGAAAAAGATCCAAGAGCAGCCCTCTCACAACCCATCGCGTGTATGCCCCTTGTTAGACAACAAGGTGGACCAACGCACCTGTAGGATAAAAACAAGTATATCAATATCATCATCTATTTACACACTTCCCAGGAACTCCCAAGGCTCACGATCCCTAATTTAAATCAGTTTTCTATACCCTCCATTCCCATTCTGTTCATGTGCCCATCTAAGTATTTCTTAAATAACGCCAGAGTACCTGCCTCCACCATTTTACTTGGCAGCACATTCCATACCCCCACCACCCTCTGAAAAAACTCCCTCTAACATCCAAATTATACCATACCCCCTCACCCTAAGCCCATGACCCCTCGTGCTATTCGAGTCCATCCTAGGAAAAAGCTTAACTCTGTTTACTCTATCTATGCCCCTCGATATTGTACACCTCTATTAGATCTCTTCTAAGTCTACGTCTTTCTAAGGAAAACAGTCCCAATTTGCCTAACCTCTCTTCATAACTCAGACCTTTCATACCAGGCAGCATCCTGGTAAACCTTCTCTGCACTCTCTCTCCAGAGTCTCCACATCCCTCCAGTAGTAAGGCGACCAGAACTGGACACCGTATTCCAAATGAGGTCTAACCAACGTTTTATACAACTGCAACATTAAAGGCCAGCTCTTGTACTCTACAGGTCCCAAAGGTGATCCCTCATTAACACTCATCACCTGCCTTATTTCCCAAAAGGAAAAGTTTTGCCCCCTCTCTCGTCAGGCCATCCACATACTGTAAGAAATTCTTCCTGAATATACTCAACAAATCTCTTTCCATCCAACCCTCTAATGTTATTAATGTCCCAGTCAATGTTGGAAAACTGAAACTCTACTATCTAGGAAATATTATCCTATTTTTCTTGGCGTTATCTGTAATCTTACATGTTTGCTCCTCAATTTCCCAACTATTAAGGAGGAAATTGCAGGTCCTTATGCAGATATTTGAATCATCAATAGTCATGGGTGGAGGGTGGCAAATGTTGTGCTCTTCTTTAAAGAGCTGCATGGGGACTCATGGGCCAGTCAGCCTCCGATCTGTAGTGGGGTAAATTGTTGGAAGGTGTAGTACAATGTTATCAAAGTGATTTCCCCCTTATTTCTCTGTTCTACTCATATAGACTCAGTGGCTGAACTCAGATATGTCCCTTCTCAGTACTGCCAGGATGTTTTCCCTAATCAAAAGTGCAACTCCCCCTCGTCTCTTCCCTCCTATTCTATCTTTCCTACAGCATTTATACCCTGGAATATTGAGCATAGAGTAGAAGCACAAAGTAGCTGCTCAACTAGTAAATAAAGTTCTGTTTGTTACAAGTCATTCGTGGCCAGTTTTTGGGAAATCTGCACTTCTACAATGGTGTCAGGGGTTGACGCTAGGTGCACAAGAATTTTGCCACATCAACCCACTTATTTTTTGAAAAAATATTACAATTGGACAAAGTGAGAAAGAGTGGCACGTTTACTACAATGCTGTATAATTTGACAACTTGGAAAAAAGGTACAAGCTTACACCTTTCTAAAAACTTGTTAGGCAGGAAACAAATTTTTGCAGTGCAGTGCATGCAGTGTCCCAAATGTGGTAGCCATCATAACACAATCGCATGTTTGGTGTGTGGTAAGCGATGCCAATGTGTAGCAAGTGGAATTATTTCACAAAATGCTGCACATCGAAATCTTGGCATCCTTCCTTTCAACAAGCCACATTGTAGCTAGTCAGTCCTCCAAGATTGGGACCATCAACAAGGTAACGTATTGGAGCTCAGCTAAAGTAACCAAAATCACTGAGCTTCAAAACAACAACGTTGTGAGAGTGTCAACATCACAAAAAGGGGAGATTTTCACAATCCTGAACACGATTTGCAGCAAGACTGAAAACAAACATTGACAGTTGAGCAAAATGTAATGTATTAAACAGTTGCAAGTTATAGGAATTAGAAATATGTGCGGTACCAGAACCCAGCCCCCAGACACATATCATGGCTTATGGTGGACAAACCATCCACATGGAAATTATGGCACTATGCACAGCATACAGGGTCATTTCAAGTTTTATACACTTGTTGAGAATGTACAAGCATTACTAGGGCTTTGGGATGGCATTACACTGGGCCTCATCAAGCTTAAACAGAGGTGCATGCTGTGCAACATTAGGCCCCAGGAATGATAAAATGCAATTATGACTTCATTGGGAAGTCATTCCATTTAAAAATGTAGCTTCTGTAAATGACTGAGTGTCACTTAATACCATAATAGCATGAAACTAGATGACTCAGTGCTACCAACATTTTGTGCTCAAAGAGCATCAATAGTCATGAAGCAGAAAGTAGTCAATAAGCTGCATCAGATGATGACACTAGATATAATGGCCACCATAAATGAGACAAGAGAATGAGTTTCAGCAATGGTGCCTGCAGTGAAGAAAAATGGCAGAGTCAGGAAATGCATTAATCTACTGCATTTGAGCAGAACACTGCTTCAATCTCATCACTTTATGGAGACAGTTGAACAGGTGATAGCTGACATGCCAAATGCTAAGGCTTTCAACATCTTTTATACAGAATGTGGCTTCTGAAGGACCCAATTAGGTGAAGAACTCAAAAAACTTACCATGTGTGTCTCCAGTAGGCAGATATTTTTTTGTGCGCCATCAGGATCTCACACAGCTAGAAAACATCGCTGCCACTGATGAAACAACATTTGCAGGTCATGCAAAATCATTGCTAATGACATCTTGGTTTGGGGTCATACTGTGCAAAAAAATGATCACCTTACATTTGACAGAATCAGCTGAAGCTTAACTCTGCAAAATGCGGAGTGAATAAGGTTCCTTATGTAGGCAACTTTCAATTGGTGATGCAAAGCCAGATCTAGATATGACAACCACTATGTGACTGACAGCCATCTGATTGGCAAGCATGCATTACAACACTCCTTTAAAAAAGCAAACTATCTTTCTAATTTTATTCAATGCTATGAAGAAATCACTGGACTTCAGTGCCTGCACCAGGACATCTAATACTGCTGACAAGAGCACTGTAGGGTGGTCTTCATGACAGGAAATCTGTGAGCAATTATCATTTCTACTTAACTTCAGAGGTACTACACCTTGAGATGGAAGCAGTCAGATACAGTGCCAAGGAATCCGTACACTGGCCTTCCATGCAAGCTGACAAGAGGGAAGTTTCCAAATATGCACAATGCAACGCAGTCAAGTTGCAACAAGCAAGGGAACTGCTGCACGGGTATGAAGTCCCAAGCGACACTCAGTCATTCACAGAAGCTACATTTTTAAATGGAATGATAAACATTTGGTCTTACTCATATTCCAAGTGGTTTGATTTCAACTACTTACCACGAGTAACAGTCAACAAAAAAAAGTGACTTCACCACAAACCACACCCCTCACAGACAACTCTCACCAATTTGTCCCTACTAAATTTTGAAACTTCTCACACAAACAAAACTTTGAGCATGTCACGAGTAGCCCCTTGCATCCACAAACCAACAGCCTGGTGGAATGGGCAACAGATTCAGCTAAGTAGCTTCAGAAAAATATGCCAGGATTGCACAGATACTGTACTCCATGGCCTGCAAAAATCTGCCAAGACAGCACAATGACTCTTTTCTAGGCACACCAGGACCACAATTCTGACTGCTAAAACCCAAAACCAATGTGAATGACACCCTCATGGAATGCTAAGCAAGCAGCAAAACACATGATCACAATACTGATAGACTCAGCTCCTCTAACACCTAGTGAAAATAGCTAGGATCTAGAACATGCAACTATGATAAGTTAGCAGTAACAGATAACCTTGCCCACAGACTTATAGTTGTGCAGCAGCCTTAGAGTGCCAATTATAAACTGCTGTCACCTATTACAGGTATCAGAACCAGCATGAACAGATGCCACAACACTCCAATCATCTACCCCACAGCACAGGCCTCCTACACTAATGAGCACAGAGGTGCCTTCAGCACTTACATAATGAGCCTTGCACCCATTAGTACACTACACTGATGGAATTCTGCAGATGGTCCACACTAATGACACCAGCCTGAGTAAAATTATAGCATAGCCAACCAGCACAATCTCATCCTCAGGGCATGTGTCCATACAGAAAAGGTTCCAGCACTATGTCACCAATTATAGAACATAGAACATTACAGAGCAGAACAGGCCCTTCGGCCCTCGATGTTGCGCCGACCAATTAGGAACAAGCAGTGACCCTCTAACCTAAACCATTCCCTTTTCATCCATAAACTTATCTACTAACCTCTTAAACGCCACCAAACTTGGTGCATCTACAACTGACACAGGCAAGATATTCCATACCTTTACCACCTCTGACATCTGTCCTAAAACCACCACCCCTTAAATTAAAACTATGTCCCCTCATGCTAGCTTTCTCCATCCTAGGAAAAAGGCTATCACTGTCCACCCTATCTAAACCTCTAATCATCTTATATGTTTCAATAAGGTCTCCTCTTAGCCGCCTTCTTTCTAACGAAAACAACCTCAAATCCCTCAGCCTCTCTTCATAAGACCTGCCCTCCATACCAGGCAACATCCTGGTAAACCTCCTCTGTACCCTCTCCAATGCCTCCACATCTTTCTTATAATGTGGGGACCAGAACTGCACACAATACTCCAAGTGCGGCCGCACTAGAGTTTTGTACAGTTGCAACATGACGTTGCGGCTCCGAAATTCAATCCCCCTACCAATAAAAGCTAAGACTCCGTATGCCTTCTTAACGACCTTATCGACTTGATTGCCAACTTTCAGGGATCTATGCACACATACACCAAGATCCCTCTGTTCATCAACACTATTAAGAGTCCTACCATTAGCCCTATACTCTACACATTTGTTATTCCTGCCAAAGTGAATTACCTCACACTTTTCCACATTAAACTCCATTTGCCACCTCTCGGCCCAGCTCTGCAACTTGTCCAAGTCTCTCTGCAAACTATAACACCCCTCTTCACTATCTACCACTCCTCCGACTTTGGTGTCATCCGCAAATTTACTAATCCATCCTTCAATACCTTCATCCAGATCATTTATAAAAATTACAAACAGCAGGGGCCCCAAAACAGATCCCTGAGGTACACCACTAGTAACCGAACTCCACGATGAATATCTCCCATCAACCACCACCCTGTCTTCTATCTGCTAGCCAATTCCTAATCCAATTAGCTAAATCACCCTCTATCCCATACATCTGCATTTTCTGCAGAAGCCTTCCATGGGCCACCTTATCAAACGCCTTACTAAAGTCCATATATACCACAATTAAGTTATCTTTAGATTTCATCTTTACTCAAGGAAACTATACACCAACTTAATGTGTTTCAACAAATACAAATAATTGTGATGATAGCATAAAATGGTTTGGACCCAGTTACTGCTTACATATTCTGTCACATCTCAACACTACTGGTTGTCTGAATGTAAAGTGGCAAAGATGTGGACAGAGTAAATATTGTTTGTTTGTTACAGGTTCTTATAGTCATCCTATACAAACTCAGAACTTCCAACTGTTCTTGGAGACAAAATCCATCTTCTTATTGAGCATATCCTCCACTGTGTTGTGTAGCACAAAGTGTGCTAAATGGAGAGGTTTCAAGGAGGTCTAACAACTGAACTCTGGGCAACCATGAAGTGTTGTGGGCTATTAGCAGCAGCAGAAATATATTCAACCACAATCTGCAGCCACAGTCTGGCATATCCCCTACTCTGTCATGACCAAGTATGGAAAACAATCTCAGTTCAAATAAGAATGCAGGAGGGCACACCAGGAGTAACACCAAGTATATCTAAAAATGAGGCATCAACCTGAAGCTACAGCACAGGACTACTTGAGTACCAAACAGTATAAGCAGCAAGTAATAGACAGAAGAGATTCCACAACTAATAGATCAAATCTAAGCTTCGCCACATCCAGCCATGAATGGTGGTGAATTAAACAACTCACTGGAGACTCCACAAAAATCCATCTACTTAATAAATGCAGGAGTCCCAGTACATCTGTGAAAAAGGCAAGGCTAAAGCATTAGCAACAATCTTCAGCCCGAAGCACCAAGTGGGCTTCCTCCAGAGGTCCCCAGCATCTCTGGTGTTTGTCTTTAGCCAAATCCAATTTGCTCCACATGCTATTGAGAAATGGCTGAAAAAACTGCATTCTGCAAAAGTTTTGGACTCTGACAACATTCTGGCAATAGTACTCAAGACTTGCACTCCAAAACTTGCCACACCCCAAGCCAAGCTCTTCCAATACAGCTACAATACTGGTATCTACCCAGCAAAGTAGAAAATTCCAGGTATATCCTACATACAAGAAACAGGATAAATCCAACCCAGACAATTAGCGCTCCATCAGTCTATTCTCAACCAGCAAGTGATGGAGGGGGTCACCAACAGTCCAGTCAAGCTTGCAATAACCTTCTCATGAATGCTCAGTTTGGGTTCTGCTAGAGTCATTCAGCTCCTGACCTCATTATAGCTTTGGTTCAAATACAAAGAAAAGATCTGAATGTCAAAGGTGAGATGGGAGTGACTTCATTTGACAATAAAAGTCACATTTGACCCAGTATTGCAACAAAAGTCACAGCAAAGCTGGAGTCGATGGGAATCAGGGAAAACCGTTTACTGGTTGAAGTCATCTGTGTTATGGTATAGGTCAGAAACTACAAAGTGTTTCATGAAACTCACTGAACTACAAGTTTTGCGTCTTGTATTTGGCTAGGATAGGCAGAAAGTGTTTCACTTCAGGTATAATTCAAGTAACCCATGAGAGAACTACTATCAAAGTTTATTTAAGAATAAACATATATAGTAAGAAAAATCAGCAAGAACTTTTAAATCAGTTACAAAGTGAAAACAAAATTGTCACAATAATGCTTAACCAATCAAAACCAACATTTAATTAACAAAACTCTTCAACAAATTTATCACTGCATAGGCTAAAGCTCACATGATACTGGAATCCACTTCCCTGGATTGAAAGTTGATTTCAAACGATCTTGAAAACCTCAACCTCGTAGTCTTCAGCTCCCCAAAACCAAAACAGATTCTTTACTGCAGGATGGCAAATTGTGCTTTCAGCTAGTTGGTAAAACTTAAATAAAAACAAACTTTTCAGCAATGCTTCTAACACTGCAGCCAAAACAAAATTAAAAACAACTTGTATCACCTGACCAACACACCTTTTCTTCCTCCCACCAATGATGCCACCAAGGCTGAGAGCATGATTTTTAAAAACTTTCTTAAAGGGACACTAAAATCACACCTGACACAAAGATTGTTGTGATAGTTCGGGATTAATCATTTCAGTTCCATGACATCACTGCAAGTGTTCATGGGGAGTGCCCTAGGCTCAACTGTCTTCAGCTGCTTCATCAAATGATCTTCCTTCCAACATAAGATCAGAAGTGGAATATTCACAAATGATTACATAATGTTTAGCATCATTTGTGACTTAGATACTGAAGCAGTCCATATCCAAATATAGCCAAGACCTGGACAATAATCAGGCTTGGGTTGACAAGTAACTTTTGCACCCTAGTAGTGCCAGATAACAACCATCTCTGATGTGAGGATTAACCATCATCCTTTGATATTCAATGGCATTACCATCACTTAATCCTCCACAATCATCATACTCAAAATTAGCACCAACCAGAAATTGAACTGGACTCGCCACATAAACACAGTGGTTACCAGAGCTGGTAAAAGATTAGGAATCCCATGGTGACTGATTCACTCCCCAACTCAACTCTCAACTCCCCAAAATTGTCCACAATCTGTAAGGAGCAAGTCAGGGGTGTAATGGAATACTCTCCACATGTCTGCAGTTCCAACAACCCTCAAGAAGCTCAATGCCATTCAAGACAAAAAGCAGCCAGCTTGATTGCTACCTTTTCCACAAACATACAATCCCTCCATGCCCAATGAACAATGGCAACCATGTACATTATTTAAAGGATGCATTGCAGGAACTCTAGATTCCTTAGACAGCACCTTCCAAATGCACAACCATTCGCTCAAAGGGCAACAGCAGCATATAAAAACTAAAAATTTCAACACAGGAACAGGTCTTCGGCCCTCCATTCCTACACCAACCATGCATTAATTAAAATCCCCTACTCTTCTGGGGACCATATCCCTGCCATTCCTATCCTTTTCACATATTTGTCAAGGTGTCCCTTAAAAGTCATTATCGTATCTGCTTCCACTAGCTCCCTGGCAGTGAGTTCCAAACACCCACCACCTTCATACATTTCCTTTAAATCTTGTCCCTAGACCCACTAGTAATTGACTCTTTTACCCTGGGAAAAAGCTTTGACTAGCTATTATGTCCATGTCCTTCAATCTTGTAGATTTCTATCAGGTCACCCCTCAGCCTCTGCTCCAGAGTTTCTCCAATCTCTCATCACTAATGCCCTCCATACCAGGCAACCAGAAAAGTAAATCTTTTCTGTACCCTCTCCAAAGGCTCCACATCCTTCAGTTAGTATGGCAACCAGAATTGAACACTATATATGTGGTCTAATTAAAGTTCTATAAAGCTACAATATGACTTGCCAATTTTTAAACACAATGCCCTGGCCAATGAAGGCAAGCATGCCATATGGCTTCTTGACTACCTTCTCCACCTATGTTGCCATTTTGTGATCTGTGTACCTGTACACCCAGATCTCTTTATCAATACTCTTAAGGATTCTGCCATTTACTGCATACTGTACTGTATTAAATATACTCTAGCTATGATTAGCTAAGAATGGAAAAAGGCAAGGGTAGTCACACTCAGCTGAGGAGCGATGGGGATAGGTGCTGCAGATGACCCAAGTTCTGGCACCAGGTAGGCGAGACAGCATTCACACTTAAAGCCACAGAAAGCCATGTCTATCCTATATGGTCTCTAATTACCACTACATTTCTATTTATGCCCCACACATCCTAAAGCGTGCTGTCATAGTCAGTTCACTGATCCATCCTGAAGTTCCATTTTTATCCATGCAGATTACAAACACATTTTAAATCTGTTGGACAATTGCAAAGCTGAGGTTTTGCCATTTCTACCTTCTCAATCCCTATATCTGCCTCACCTCACTCAGACTCATCCTCCTGTTCCTGAGGATTGACCAAAATCCAATGACCCTATCATATGTTGTGACTGCCTCCTGGTACAAAGTGTCCAGTAACTTTCCCCCTCTGATACATTGCAAAGTCTGCGGTTCAGTCTCCTGTTCATTGATTGAGTGAAGCTCAAGCCATAGGCACAGCTACAGGTGCATTTGTTTTGGATCACAGCTGCATCCAACAGCTCCCACATTCTGCAGTCACTTCATGTTACTTGCTCTGTCATCTTTATTATGTTAATTTTTCTCATGACTGTTGGCAAACCTAATATTAGAAATTACATAAAGTTAAACAATCAAATATCAACCACTTGTTTCCCATGAAATTGTTCTTCAATTTTTCTTGTTATCAGTACGAGCGCCAAACTGGATTGGACTGAATTGCTCTGAGATCATGCTGACTGTCTCCAGGTCTTCCTCTCTCCATCTTTTGGATGCTGTTGAATGCATCCAAATCCTCCTCCTTCTCCTCCTAATTCTTCCAGGAATTGCTGACTGTCTCTCAGCCCTCATCTACATAGGATGTAATTACATTTTTTTGCCCAAAATAGCAATTTGTCATTGGTTGATTGTTTTTACACACGTAGTGCATTTCTACTCAAGATGCTTTCCTCTACTGAAAGCTCTACAGGATTATGGGCAGGAAAGAAAGATTACAAGGGTACTGGGGTTTCCTCAGGCTGGCATGAACAACATAGGCCAAATGGCCTCCTTCTGTACTGCAACTTTACTGTTGTTTGCATGATCTCCTAAGTCACTCCACTCACTAGCTTACCAGGAACAGTCACAGAAACACTTAACAACTTGGCCTCATCTCATGCCCCTTTTTAAAATTTGTTCATGGGACATGGGTGTTGCTGGCTGACCGATGTTTATTGCTCAACTTGAAACTGAATGTCTTGCTAAGCCATTTCAGAGGGCATTAAGAGTCAACCACATTGCTGTGGTAATGGAGTCAGAAGTAGCTAAGGACAGCAGATTTCTGTCCTTACCTTAATAAATTAGTGAACCAGATGGGTTTTTCCTGGCAATCAATTGTTTCATGGTCTTAGTAGATTGAAAAAATCTGGAATTAATTTATTTCAAATCCCACCATCTGCCGTAGTGGAATTTAAATCCAGGTTCTCAGAACATTAGCTGTGTTTCTGGATCACTAGTCCAACACCTTCCTCTTTCACACATTGTCGTCATGTAAATGCAACAACGTAAATTATCTAATTGGCTTCATGATTCAATTTTAAAATTGTTTAATGCAAGGCTAACAATTGCTCCATTTGGAAATATCATTGTCTGTGTTCTGTAGTTCTCTCACTTTAAAACAGTCTTGAAATCTATTGCATACTTATATAATCAAGAAACAATCTGTCAGGTGAAACAGTACTGTCACAGCTGGTAAAAGCAGTGAGGAACATCCTATGTTGCAGAAAAAAAATGGTTTTTAACATTGTCGAAGCATGGCCAACAGGCAAACATTCCAATTTCCTACTGTTGGCTACATAGAGATTTGAATTGCATCACTTGTCTTATTTCACACAGCAGTCACTTTTCATTTAGAAATTCTCATGCATTTACTTTTCCTAGTTTTGAATAGTGCCTAGGATCAGTCAAAATGGCATAGAAGGAGGCCATTCAGTCCTCTGAATCCATGCCAGCTCTTTGCAGAACAATCCAATCAGTCCCATTCTCAAACTTCATTCTTGCAGCCCTGCTAGCTTACTTCTCAAGTGCCTACCCAATTTCCTTTTGAAATCATTCACTGTGTCCACCATTAATAAGCACTGGATTCAAGGTTATTACTACCCCTTCATGCCTTGCCCTAATGCTCACTAGAAATTGTATCAACTAATCTTCCCTCAACCTCCTTTGATCCAAGAAGAACGACTCCAATTTCTGCAACCTAACTTTGGTGCCAGGGATGGGGTTTTTTGTTACATTCTGCCACAGCTCCTCTTTCCATCCTATTAAGGACTCAAACTTCGCACATCTGGAAAAGAGAACTGGATGCAATACTACTTCAGTAAGGCCTTTGACAAGGTCCTGCATGGGAGGTTAGTTCAGTTGCTAGGTATACATGGAAAGGTAGTAAATTGGATTAGACATTGGCTTCTTCCATTGAGCCTGAGATTAGAAACAGGAGAGGTCACCCTGTTGGGAGTCTTTTATAGACCTCCTAAAAGTTCTAGAGAGGTAGAGGAAAGGATTGCAAAGTCGATCCTGGACAGGAGTGAAAGTAATAGGGTAATTGTTATGGGGGACTTTAACTTTACTAATATTGATTGGAATAGCTATAGCTCTAGCTCGTTAGAGGGGTCAGTTTTCGTACAAAGTGTGCAGGAAGGTTTTTTGACTCAGTATGTAGATAGGCCAACTAGAGGTGAGGCTACATTGGATTTGGTGCTGGGCAATGAGCCAGACCAGGTGTTAGGCTTGGAAGTTGGTGAACATTTTGGTGATAGTGACCACAATTCGGTTACATTCACCTTAGTGATGGATAGGGATAGGCATGAAGCTGGAGGCAGTAGTTATAGCTGGGGGAAGGGTAATTATGAGGCCATAAGGAGAGAATTAGGGTGCATAGGTTGGACTAGGAAACTACAGGGACTGGGAACATCTGGAATGTGGAGCTTATTCAAGGAGCAGCTGCTGCGAGTCCTTGATAAGTATGTCCCTGTCAGGCAAGGAGGAAATGGTCGAGTAAGAGAACCTTGGTGTACGAAAAAAGTTGATTTGCTGGTTAAAAGGAAAAAGGAGGCTTATGTCAGGATGAGGCTTGAAGGCTCGGTTAGTGCAATGGATAGCTATAGATTAGCCAGGAGGGAGCTAAAGAGTGAATTGAGGAGAGCTAAGAGAGGACACGAGAAGACTTTGGCTGATAGGATTAAGGAGAATCCTAAAGCTTTCTTTAGATATGTTAAGAATAGAAGATTGGTTAGGGCAAGATTAGGGCCAGTCATAGACAGCAGTGGGAAGTTGTGCGTGGAGCCTGAAGAGATTGGAGAGGCACTGAGCAAATATTTCTCTTCGGTATTCACGCAGGGAGATGTAAATGTAGTTGTGGAGAACACTGGGATACAGGGTTGCAAACTGGAAAGTATTGAAGTAGATAAGGAGGATGTGCTAGATATTCTTGAGGGTTTGAAGTTAGATAAGTCCCCTGGGCCGGACGGGATTTACCCTAGGATTCTCTGGGAGGCAAGAGAGGCGATTGCAGAGCCTCTGGCTCTGATCTTCAGGTCGTCGTTGGTTACGGGTGTGGTTCCGGAGGACTGGAGGATAGCGAATGTGGTCCCATTGTTCAAGAAGGGGAAGAGAGACCTTCCAGGGAATTATAGGCCAGTGAGTCTTCCTTCTGTTGTGGGCAAAGTATTGGAGAGAATTATTAGGGATAGGATTTATAGTTATTTAGAGAGAAATGAATTGATTGGGGATAGTCAGCATGGTTTTGTGAAGGGTAGGTCGTGCCTTACTAACCTATTGAGTTTTTTGAAAAAGTGACCAAAGAGGTGGATGGGGGTAAGGCGGTTGATGTGGTATATATGGACTTTAGTAAGGCGTTTGATAAGGTGGCCCATGGAAGGCTTCTGCAGAAAATGCAGATGTATGGGATAGAGGGTGATTTAGCTAATTGGATTAGGAATTGGCTAGCAGATAGAAGACAGAGGGTGGTGGTTGATGGGAGATATTCATCGTGGAGTTCGGTGACAAGTGGTGTACCTCAGGGGTCTGTTTTGGGGCCCCTGCTGTTTGGAATTTTTATAAATGATCTGGATGAGGGTATTGAAGGATGGATTAGTAAATTTGCAGATGACACTAAAGTCGGTGGAGTGGTAGATAGTGAAGAGGGGTGTTATAGTTTGCAGAGAGACTTGGACAAGTTGCAGAGATGGGCTGAGAGGTGGCAAATGGAGTTTAATGTGGAAAAGTGTGAGGTAATGCACTTTGGCAGGAATAATAAATGTGTAGAGTATAGGGCTAATGGTAGGATTCTTAATAGTGTTGATGAACAGAGGGATCTTGGTGTATTTGTGCATAGATCCCTGAAAGTAGGCAGTCAAGTCGAGAAGGTTGTTAAGAAGGCATATGGAGTCTTAGCTTTTATTGGTAGGGGGATTGAATTTCGGAGCCGCAACGTCATGTTGCAACTGTACAAAACTCTAGTGTGGCCGCACTAGGAGTATTGTGTGCAGTTCTGGTCCCCACATTATAGGGAAGATGTGAAGGCATTGGAGAGGGTACAGAGGAGTTTTACCAGGATGTTGCCTGGTATGGAAGGCAGGTCTTATGAGGAGAGGCTGAGAGATTTGATGTTGTTTTCGTTAGAAAGGAGGCAGCTTAGAGGAGACCTTATGGAAACATACAAGATGATTAGAGGTTTAGATAGGGTGGACAGTGATAGCCTTTTTCCTAGGATGGAGAAAGCTAGCATGAGGGAACACAGCTTTAAAGGGTGATAGTTATAGGACAGATATCAGAGGTAGGTTCTTTACCCAGAGGGTGGTTAGGGAGTGGAATGCCCTGCCTGCGGCAGTTGTAGATGTGCCAAGTTTGGTGGTGTTTAAGAGGTTAGTTGATAAGTTTATGGAAGAGAAGGAAATGGTTTAGGTTGGAGGGTCATTGCTTTTTTCATAATTGGTCAGCGCAACATCGAAGGCCGAAGGACCTGTTCTGCGCTGTAATGTTCTATGTTCTATGAGCCAGAGGGTGATAGTGGAAGATTGCTTCTGAGTGGAGTCTTGTGACTAGTGGTGTGCCACAGGGGTCAGTGCTGGGTCCATTGTTGTTTGTCATCTATATCAGTTATCTGGATGATGTGGTAAATTGGATCAGCAAATTTGCTTATGATACAAACATTGGTGGTGGAGTGGACAGTGAGGAAAGTTTTCAAAGCTTGCAGGGGGATTTGGACCAGCTAGAAAAATGGGCTGAAAAATGGCAGAGGGAGTTTAGCGCAGGCAAGTTTGAGATACTGCACTTTGAAATGACAAAGTAAGGTAGAACATGCAAGGTAAAATGGTAGGATACTGAAGAGTGCAGTAGAACAGAGGGATCTGAGAATACAGATACTAATTTTCTAGAAGTGGTGTCACAGGTAGATTGGGTTATAAAGAATGCTTTTGGAACATTGGCCTTTATAAATCAAAGTATTGAGTGTAAGTATTGGAATGTTATGATGAGGTTGTATACAACATTACTGAGGCCAAATGTAAAGTACTGTGTGCAGTTTTGATCACCTAATTACAGGAAGAATATTAATATCCTTTATGTCCAGTTAATGTACAGTTCTGGTCACCTTACTACCAGAAGGACGTGAAGACTCTGAAGAGAGTGCAGAGGAGGTTTACCAAGATGCTGCCTGGTATGAAAGGTCTGAGTTACAAGAAGAGGTTAGGCAAATTGGGGCTGTTTTCCTTAGAAAGATGTAGACTTAGAGGAGATCTAATAGAGGTGTACAAGATTGAGGGGTATAGATGGAGTGAACGGGCTTAAGCTTTTTCATAGGATGGACTCAAATAGCACCAGAGGTTACGAGCTTAGGATGAGGGGGGTAAGGTACAATTTGGATGCTAGAGGGAGTTTTTTCAGAGGGTGGTGGGGGTATGGAATGTGCTACCAAGTGGTGGAGGCAGGCACTCTGGAATTATTTAAGAAATACTTAGATGGGCTCATGAACAGAATGGGAATGGAGGGATATAGAAAACTGATTTAAAATAGGGATTATGAGCCTTGGAGTTTCCTGGGAAGTGTGTAAATTGTCGATGATATAGATGCATTTGTTTTATCCTACAGGTACTTTGGTCCGCCTTGTTGTCTAACAAGGGGCATACACATGATGGGTCGAGAGGGTCGCTCTTGGATTGAGAGGATCCTAGTGCTTCGCGTCGTTAGTGTATGCTTGACCTGACCATTTGATGAGCAACACGACAGCTCAGGTGACTATCGCTGTGCTGTGCAGATACATAGATTTGGGCCTGTGTCTGTGGGAGTTTGTGCATTCTCCCCATGCTTGTGTGGGTTTTCTCCAGGTGCTCTGTTTTCCTCCCACATGTACAGATGCCTATCCTCCCACATCCCAGAGATGTGCTCTTAGGGTGATTAGCAGAACAATTTTGGTTTCAATGCATAGATCAATAAACAGACAGGGATCACAGGTAGAAGTGGGAACATTGAGATGACAGCGTGGGCTCATTGGGCCAAAGGGCCTATTTCCCATGCTGTTTTGTTTTTTGAACTAAGATTGAAAGAGTGCAGAGAAGGCTTACAAGGATGTTGCTGGGACTTGAGAAACTGAGTTACAGAGAAAGGTTGAATAGGTTAGAACTTTTTTCCCTCGAGTATAGAAGAACGAGGGGAGATTTGATAGAGGTGTATAAAATTATGATGGGTGTAGATAGTGAATACAAGCAGGCTTTTTCCACTGAGGTGAGGGGAGAAAAAACTGGAGGACACGGGTTAAGGTTGAAGGGGGAAAAGTTTAAAGGAAATATTAGGCAGGGGGGTTCTTCAGAGTGGTGAGAGTGTGGAATGAGCTGCCAGATGAAGTGTAAACACGGGATCATTTTTTAAAAAGAGTTAAGATAAGCTTGGACAGTATATGGATGAAATGGGGTGTGGAGGAATATGGTCCAGTTGCAGGTCAGTGGGATTAGGCAGAAAAATGGTTTGGCACAGCCAAGAAAGGCCAAAAGGCCGGTTTCTATGCTTAGTGTTCTATGGTTCTATAGCTGGGGAATCACCAGAGGTTTAAGCTCACTCAGAAGTTGCCTACTTTTAAAATCAATATTGCTACTTATGAAGCCCAAGATCTTATGCTTGGCTAATTACTTTGTCAAAGATTTATTCACCTGAATCTTCTCTCCTTGCACTCTTCGAACCAAGCAATGGTGTCTGATGGAGAATGATGGCAGGTGGAAAATTAAACTTGAATCAGAGTATCAATGGAAAAAGGAAATAAAAAAAGGTAGAAGTTTAGCAATACAAGTTTTTAACAAAATTCATGATAAAGAAAAACATGAAAAGAGCTCATGTTGAACACCTTGCATTCATCGTTGTGTTTCTGGCATTTGAAATTTCTGTAATTTCTTTTGGTTTTTGTACAAGTCACTACTGAAAAGGATTTGTATTCTTCACATTGTTCCCAATAGTTATAGGAATTAGAAAGCCAGTAATTATTAAATATTTTTCTAAAAGAGACAAGCAACTATGCTGGAGCAGAAGCCCCACGAGCTAGTAGTCTGACCACATCCAGGAGGCAGAGAAATCTGAAAGATGGCTTGGCAATCTCAGCGTGGGAAATTGAGGACAACTTTGGCAGTCTCAACAGGCAAATATGCAAACACAGCCATATGCATGTGGCTTGGATAAGGTCCATAAATATTCATCTCCTAATGGCTGACACTTAATTTCCACAATAAAACATTAACTCCTTGTCCTGGCAACATTGGCTAAATACATATGCAAACTATTTTAATCTGACAAGTTATGCTCGGTTTGGATAGACAAATAACCCTGGGTGCCTTGGGAAAAAAAAAGTTTCCATAACTCAATCTTTTCCCTCATCTAACCACTTGCTGTGCTTCATTACAAGCCAGACAAACGTTTGTTCAAAATCTGCAATGTTTTCTCCACTGTCTCTTATGGAATATGAGAAAACAATTTACAATTGTAACCATCTTGTACTTAACACATGCATTTTGCACAGTGATAGTGTCCTCCCAAATGGAGATCACAATATCCTGGATCTAAAAGCTTTTGAATCAATAATTGTTCCCAAATCAAAACATTGTCCTACAGAATGCATCATGGTACACACACACACAATATGAAACACAAGCACTGACCAAGTGAACCAATTCTTCAGGCTATTCAAGGTGAGATTATGGCTACAAACAGACCATCATAGATACTCTGAATAACAATGCAACTGAAGTTATAACTGCTCAGCTTAGCAAACTGAGATACATTATGACCAGTCTCATTTTTGACCTGCACATTCCAAGTTGAGAATACTGTCCTTTATGGGGTTTTCTATTTCTGCAGCAGCAATGCCAGTGGTACGAATAAAGCCAATGCTTAGAATTTTTAGCACACAGCTGTAGCTCATACACAAGATAGCATTCCTGCAAGTTATTTTCCATTCATAATTAACAAATGCACCAATCTGTTCACAATACATTCCACCAGAAGGGCTCAAAACTTCCCTTCCAATATTCAGGTGCCTGATTTGACAAGCGAGCTAACAACAATTAACACCCCAGTATTTGATTACTGGATCAATCCAATTACCAAATAAGTCAAGTCAATCCTGCAAGATTCTATAACGAATGTAGCTCAATTTTGATGAGGCCAAATTCTCACATTTAATAATATTTTCCAGCTTTGTATCCACCCAAGGTACAAAAATTAGAGTTCAAGACTGCCTTGAGCATCATCAATATGATAGAGTTCCACTTGACTATCAACATTATGTAAAAAACCCAAGAGTTTATCATCTGACCTAAGTATCATGTCTTGCACACATGGGAGGATTGGAGACCACAGACTATTAAGCTGCTTTACCGGACAGAAATAAAGTGAGCTTTTAAAGAATGTAATTAAATGTAATTCTAAATAACCACAGAATGCTCAATTAAAATGGATAAAGACAACGTTATCCTCATTAGCAGGGTCACAAATTTTTCTGATCAGGCTCTGAATTCTCAGCAGCTGGAGGTGAGGAAAAAAGCTTTTTATAAGACAAGTATTTCTCCCCAACCTTAGCGAGCTGTCAAATCATTTATTTGGGGAAAAGTGTTGGCAGAATGATGTTATTGGCTGATTAAGAACTCAGTAAGAATTTAGCAACACCAATTTTTAATCCAGTTCTTACCACCCCAATCCAACGCCAGCATCTCTACATCATTGGCTGATTAATCCATAGGTTTGAATCCCAAACAATTAGAATTTGAATTCAGTGAATAAGTCTGGGATTAAAAGCTAGCCTCAGTAGCAGTGACTGGGAAACCATTGATAATTTGCATACAAACCCATCTCATTTATTGATGTCTTGACCTGGTCTAGTGGCTTCAGAGGCACAGCGACATGACCAACTCTTAAATGACATCTGAAATGGCCTAGCAAGTCACTCAGTCCTATTAAATTGCTACAAAGTTTACAAAAAGAAATGAAGCCAAACAGATTATTACATTTTTCTAAGCACCAGAAAAAATGACAAATTCAGCATCGTTGATCCCATAAAGTCCTCCTTATGAACATCAAGGATTGTTCCACAGCCTGGCATTGTTTGTAAGGTACAATCCCATATACATACCAGACACCATCATCACAATCACTGTCCTGTTAACAGAGTAAGATAGACCCACTAAAAAGAGCGGTGACACACAATTAAGGCATTGCCCTGGAAGTTCACAACATCAACTCTTGACTCCATGAAGTCTCATAACATCATTGGAAGGAGAAGCTGATGACACTGTTGCTAAGTTTGCAGATGATACAAAAATATGTGGAGAGACAAGTAATATTGAGGAAGTGAGGGGCTGCAAAAAGACTTGGACAGATTAGGAGAGTGGGCAAAGTGGCAGGCAGAATACAACATGGAAAAGTGTGAAGGTAAGCACTTTGGAAGGATGAATGGAGGCATAGACTCTAAATGGGGAAATGCTTAAGAAATCAGAAACATAACAGGATTTGGGAGTCATTGTTCAAGATTCTCTTGAAGTTAATGTTCAGTCAGCAGTTAGGAAGGCAAATGTAACGTTAACATTCATGTTGAAAGGGCTAAAAAACAAGAGCAGGGATATACTTCTGAGGCTATACAAGGCTCTGGTCAGACCCCATTTGGGAGTACTGTAAACAATTTTGAGCCCCCTAAGGATGGATGTACTGGCCTTAAAAGGATCCAGAGGAGAGTCACAAGAATGATCCCTGGAATGAAGAGTTTAGTTTGAGGAAAGGTGAAAACTTTGGGTCTGCACTCAGTTTAGAAGATTCAGAGGGATCTTATTGAAACTTACAAGATATTGTGAAGTCTGGATAGAGTAGACATGGAAAGGATATTTCCATTAATAGAAAACTAGAATCAGGGAGGGCACAACCTCAGACTAAAGGGAAAATCCTTTAAAACAGATGAAGAGGAATGTCTTCAGCCAGAGAGTGGTGAATCTGTGGAACTTTGTCATAAAAGGCTGTGGCAGGCCAGGTCATTGAATGTTTTTAAGGCAGAGATAGATATGTTCTTGATTAATAAGGGGATTAGGGATTATTAGGAGAATGAGGATAAGAAAAATATCAGCACAATTGAATGATGGAGCAAACTCAAATGGGCCAAGTGGCCGAATTCTGCTCCTATGTTTTATCATCTTATCAGGTCAGAAATAGGAAAGGATAATCACCTAATTACTACTGAATGCATCTTATCATTGGTGGTGAATCAGTACTCCATGTTGAATCATAGAATCCCTACATTACATAAGGAAGCCATTCGGCCCACGAATCTGCACTGAACACAATCCCACCCAGGCCTTATTCACATAACCCCACATACTTATCCTGCTATTCCCCTGACACTTGTGTCAATTTAGTATTGCCAAATCAACCTAACCCACATATCTTTGGACTGTGGGAGAAAACTGAAGCACCCAGAGGAAACCCAAGCAGACATAAGGAGAATGTCTACATAGACAATGACTTGAGGCCAGAATTGAATCAGAGTCTCTGACGCCATGAGGCAGCAGTGCTAACCACCGAGCCACCCTATAGATTGATGGGTGCAATTTAACCTGAGGACTACCACACTTCAGCCGAGGGGCAAGCGAGAAGGCAGGGCCTTCACGAATCACCTCAGTATGGGAAATTGAGCCCTTGCTGTTAGTGTCATTCTGCCTCAAATCAGCTGTCTAATCAACTGAGCTGCCCAACCCTTGCATCATTCAACATAAGTTAAGAAAGCATTAAGGAGTGACAAGGGCACTGAATGTTAGGAGACTAAGAGTTACACCAATATTGACCAAGACCTAAAAGGCATTGCTGCTAGACTAAGTTCACAGTAGGGGAAGTCCACAGTAGCTGAGAGAAATCACCAGGAAGGGAAAACCTACTTGACGTTATCCTCACCAATATATCGGTCACTGATGCATCTATCCATGACAATATTAATAGGACTGACCATACCACTGTCCTTGGGGACATGAAGTCCCATCTTCACATCAAGAACATCATCCATTATATTGTTTATCATTACCACCATGCTAAAATGGGATTCCAGATGGATCTAGCTACCCAAGACAAGGCTTAAGATGCTGTGGACCTTTGGTGGTAGCAGCAAGTTTGTAAAACCACAATCTTTAACCTCAAACCAGCATTTCCCCCTGTCTACCATTATGTTCGAGCCAGGATCGACCGAGTTCAAAGGCAGCTGTAAGAGGACATGCCATGAACAGCTGCCAGCTTATCTAAAAATCAGGTAACAAGCTGAAAGAGCTACAACACGTACTCTTCAAAATCAAGCAGAATGTGATAGACAGATCCAAGTGATTCCACGACCAACAGATCAGATCTAAGTTCTGCAGTTTTGCCAGATCCGGTCATAGATGATGGGAGCAATTAAACAACTCATTGGAGGAGTCTCCACAAATAATCCCATCTATAATGAAAGTTCAGCACATCAGCACAAAACAAGTCTGAAATATTTGCATCAATATTCAGCCAGATGTGCTTAAATGAATCTCAGCCTCTTCCCAAACATCCTAGCATCAGATGCCAGCTTTCAACCAATCTGATTCACTCCATGTGATATGAAGAAACAGCTGAAGTCACTGGATATTGTAAAAACTATGGGCCCTGACAATTTTAGAGCCATGGAGTTTTACAGCACAGCAAGTGACTTTTTGACTCAATGTCTGCATTGAAAGGATTTGCCCATCTATTCCAATCCCATTTTCCAGCACTTTGTCTATGGCTATAGACATAGTATAAAGTCTATAGCCTTTATACTATGGCATTTCAAGCACTCAAATGTTTCTTAAAATGTTGGAAGATTCTTGCCATTATCACCCTTTCAGGGAGTGAGTTCTGTATTCCCACCACTGAGTGGAAATGTTTTCAAATGCCCTCCAGACCAGGTGTTAGGCTGGGAAGTTGGTGAACATTTTGGTGAGAGTGACCACAATTCGGTTACGTTCACCTTAGTGATGGATAGGGATAGGCATGAAGCTGGAGGCAGTAGTTATAGCTGGGGGAAGGGTAATTATGAGGCCATAAGGAGAGAATTAGGGTGCATAGGTTGGACTAGGAAACTACAGGGACTGGGAACATCCGAAATGTGGAGCTTATTCAAGGAGCAGCTGCTGCGAGTCCTTGATAAGTATGTCCCTGTCAGGCAAGGAGGAAATGGTCGAGTAAGGGAACCATGGTGTACTAAAAAAGTTAATTCGCTGGTTAAAAGGAAAAAGGAGGCTTATGTCAGGATGAGGCTTGAAGGCTTAGTTAGTGCAATGGATAGCTATAGATTAGCCAGGAGGGAGCTAAAGAGTGAGTTGAGGAGAGCTAAAGGGGGACACGAGAAGACTTTGGCTGATAGGATCAAGGAGAATCCTAAAGCTTTCTTTAGATATGTTAAGAATAGAAGATTGGTTAGGACAAGATTAGGGCCAGTCATAGACGGCAGTGGGAAGTTGTGCGTGGAGTCTGAAGAGATTGGAGAGGCACTGAATAAATATTTCTCTTCGGTATTCACGCAGGGTGATGTAAATGTAGTTATGGAGAACACTGAGGTACAGGGTAGCAACCTGGAAAGTATTGAAGTAGATAGGGAGGATGTGCTAGATATTCTCGAGGGTTTGAAGTTGGATAAGTCCCCTGGGCCGGACGGGATTTACCCTAGGATTCTCTGGGAGGCAAGAGAGGAGATTGCAGAGCCTCTGGCTCTGAGCTTCAGGTCATCGTTGGTTACGGGTGTGGTTCCGGAGGACTGGAGGATAGCGAATGTGGTCCCATTGTTCAAGAAGGGGAAGAGAGACCTTCAGGGAATTATAGGCCAGTGAGTCTTACTTCTGTTGTGGGCAAAGTATTGGAGAGAATTATTAGGGATAGGATTTATAGTTATTTAGAGAGAAATGAATTGATCGGGGGTAGTCAGCATGTTTTTGTGAAGGGTAGGTCATGCCTTACTAACCTCATTGAGTTTTTTGAAAAAGTGACCAAAGAGGTGGATGGCGGTAAGGCGGTTGATGTGGTATATATGGACTTTAGTAAGGCGTTTGATGAGGTGGCCCATGGAAGACTTCTGCAGAAAATGCAGACGTATGGGATAGAGGGTGATTTAGCTAATTGGATTAGGAATTGGCTAGCAGATAGAAGACAGAGGGTGGTGGTTGATGGGAGATATTCATCGTGGAGTTTGGTTACAAGTGGTGTGCCTCAGGGGTCTGTTTTGGGGCCCCTGCTGTTTGTAATTTTTATAAATGATCTTGATGAGGGTATTGAAGGATGGATTAGTAAATTTGCAGATGACACTAAAGTCGGTGGAGTGGTAGATAGTGAAGAGGGGTGTTATAGTTTGCAGAGAGACTTGGACAATTTGCAGAGCTGGGCCGAGAGGTGGCAAATGGAGTTTAATGCGGAAAAGTGTGAGGTAATTCACTTTGGCAGGAATAACAAATGTGTAGAGTATAGGGCTAATGGTAGACTCTTAATAGTGTTGAAGAACAGAGGGATCTTGGTGTATGTGTGCATAGATCCCTGAAAGTTGGCAATCAAGTCGATAAGGTTGTTAAGAAGGCATATGGAGTCTTAGCTTTTATTGGTAGGGGGATTGAATTTCAGAGCCGCAACGTCATGCTGCAACTGTACAAAACTCTAGTGCGGCCGCACTTGGAGTATTGTGTGCAGTTCTGGTCCCCACATTATAAGATGTGGAGGCATTGGAGAGGGTACAGAGGAGGTTTACCAGGACATTGCCTGGTATGGAGGGCAGGTCTTACGAAGAGAGGCTAAGGGATTTGAGGTTGTTTTCGTTAGTGAGGAGGCGGCTAAGAGGATACCTTAGAGGTTTAGATAGGGTGGACAGTGATAACCTTTTTCCTAGGATGGAAAAAGCTAGCACGAGGGGACACAGCTTTAAATTAAGGGGTGATAGTTATAGGACGGATATCAGAGGTAGGTTCTTTACCCAGAGGGTGTTTAGGGAGTGGAATGCCCTGCCTGCGGCAGTTGTAGATGCGCCAAGTTTGGTGGCGTTTAAGAGGTTAGTTGATAAGTTTATGGAAGAGAAGGGAATAGTTTAGTTTGGAGGGTCATTGCTTTTTATAATGGTCGGCGCAACATCGAGGGCCGAAGGGCCTGTTCTGTGCTGTAATGTTCTATGTTCTAAATTTCCTGCCTCTTATCTTAAATCTACAGCCTTTAGGTTACTAACCCCTCTACTAATGGGAACGGCTTCTTTCTAACTACCATATCCCTCAATTTTGTACACCTCAATCAGGTTCTTCGCCCCCCCCCCCCCCCCCCCCCCATTTTCTATGCTCCAAGGAAAATCTTAATAGATGAAACGCTCCAGCCCAGGCAACATCCTGGTGAAGCTCCTCTGCACCATTTCCAATGCAATCACTTCTTTCCTAGTGTGGAGACTAGAACTACACATAGTAGTCCGGCTATGGCCTAATAGGCATTTTATAATCTTTATCCTAACCTCCTTGCTGTTATGTTCTATGCCTCAGCTAATGAAAGACAAGAATTCCTAATACCTTAACTACCTTTTCTACCTGTCCCATGTCAGGGATCTTTGGACATACGCCCCAAGATCCTTTTAGTCCAGCAATAGTATTGAAAACATGTGTCTAGAACTAGCTGCACCACTAGCCAAGCTGTTCCATGACAGCTACACTACAGGCATCAATCCAGCAATGTGGAAAATTATCCAGATACGCACAAACAAAAAGAGCAAATTCAACCTAATTTTCTTCCTCTCCATTAGTCAACTCTTGATATTTAATGAAGTGATAGAAGGGTTCATCAACAATGCTATCAAAGATTACTTACTCTATAAGAGCACTTTTACTGACTTTCAGTTTAGATTCTGCCAGGGCTAGTTGGCTTCTGACCTCATTAGTCACGACATGAAAAGAGCTGAACCCGAGAGGGAACAGGAAAGTGACTGCCCTTGACAAAGGCAGCATTTGATTCAGTTTAGCATTTTTGATTTGATACTTGCACGTACTCCAAGACACACACCATTCTTGGAACTACATCACTATTCCTTTATTGTTGGAGACTCAAAATCCTTGACCTCACTTATTAGCACACTGAGTTTACCTTCACCAAATAAATTCCAGCATTTCAAGAAGGTTTTAACATATCTTTCGATATGTTAAGAATAGAAGATTGGTTAGGGCGAGATTAGGGCCAGTCATAGATAGCAGTGGGAAGTTGTGCGTGGAGCCTGAAGAGATTGGCGAGGCACTGAATAAATATTTCTCTTCGGTATTCACGCAGAGTGCTGGAAATGTCGCTGTGGAGAGCACTGAGGTACAGGGTTGCAAATTGGGGAGTATTGTAGTAGATAGGGAGGATGTGTTAGAAATGCTCGAGGGTTTGAAGTTGGATAAGTCCCCTGGGCCGGACGGGATTTACCCTAGGATTCTCTGGGAGGCAAGAGAGGAGATTGCAGAGCCTCTGGCTCTGATCTTCAGGTCCTCGTTGGTTACGGGTGTGGTTCCGGAGGACTGGAGAATGGCGAATGTGGTCCCATGGTTTAAGAAGGGGAAGAGAGACCTTCCAGGGAATTATAGGCCAGTGAGTCTTACTTCTGTTGTGGGCAAAGTATTGGAGAGAATTATTAGGGATAGGATTTATAGTTATTAGAGAGAAATGAATTGATTGGGGATAGTCAGCATGGTTTCGTGAAGGGTAGGTCATGCCTTACTAACCTCATTGAGTTTTTTGAGAAAGTGACCAGAGAGGTGGATGGGGGTAAGGCGGTTGATGTAGTATATATGGACTTTAGTAGGCTTTTGATAAGGTGGCCCATGGAAGACTTCTACAGAAAATGCAGATGTGTGGAATAGAGGGTGATTTAGCTAATTGGATTAGAATTTGGCTGGCAGATAGAAGACAGAGGGTGGTGGTTGATGGGAGATATTCATCGTGGAGTTCGGTGACGAGTGGTGTGCCTCAGGGGTCTGTTTTGGGGGCCCCTGCTGTTTGTAATTTTTATAAATGATCTGGATGAGGGTATTGAGGGATGGATCAGTAAATTTGCAGATGATACTAAAGTTGGTGGTGTGGTAGATAGTGAATAGGGGTGTTTTAGTTTACAGAGTGACTTGGACAAGTTGCAGAGCTGGGCCGAGAGGTGGCCAATGGAGTTTAATGTGGAAAAGTGTGAGGTAATGCACTTTGGCAGGAACAATAAATGTGTAGAGTATAGGCTAATGGTAGGGCTCTTAATAGTGTTGAGGAACAGAAGGATCTTGGTGTATGTGTCAATAGATCCCTGAAAGTAGGCAGTCAAGTGGATAAAGTTGTTAAGAAGGCTTATGGAGTCTTAGCTTTTATTGGTAGGGGGATTGATTTTAGGAGCCGCAGCATCATGTTGCAGCTGTACAAAACTCTAGTGCGGCCGCACTTGGAGTATTGTGTGCATTTCTGGTCGCCACATTATAAGAAAGATGTGGAGGCATTGGAGAGGGTACAGAGGAGGTTTACTAGGATGTTGCCTGGTATGGGGGGCAGGTCCTATGAAGAGAGGTTGAAGGATTTGAGGTTGTTTTCGTTAGAAAGGAGGCGGCTAAGGGGGGATCTTAGTGAAACATATAAGATGATTAGAGGTTTGGATAGGGTGGACAGTGATAGCCTTTTTCCTAGGATGGAAAAAGCTAGCACGAGGGGACACAACTTTAAATTAAGGGGTATGAGTTATAGGACGGATATCAAAGGTAGGTTCTTTACTCAAAGAGTGATTAGGGAGTGGAATGCCCTGCCTGCAGCTGTTGTAGATGCGCCAAGTTTGTGGCGTTTAAGAGGTTAATTGATAAGTATATGGAAGAGAAGGGAATGGTTTAGTTTGGAGGGGCATTGCTTTTTATTTTGGTCGGCACAACATCGAAGGCCGAAGGGCCTGTTCTGTGCTGTATTGTTCTATGTTCTATGTTCTATGTAAGGTGGCTCACCTTCACCTTCTCAAGGACAATAAATATTGGCCTAGCTAGTAGTATCCACATTGAGGGAGAATGAAAAAACTTGTAAGGATGTGAAGATGCTGGCGTTGGACTGAGGTAAACAGTAAGAAGTCTGACAACAGCAGGTTAAAGTCCAACCAGTTTATTTGATAGTAAACCCACAAGCTTTCAGGGTTTGCCCTTCATCAGGTGGAGTGGAGTGTTCTGGTCTCAGTATATAATAACACAGTTTACAGAACACTGATTTGAATGAGAGAGTCTTTACAGCTAACCTGCTATTCAAGTCTTAAAGACGCAGACAGACAATGTGGGTAGAGAGCACATTAGGCATAAGCTGAAGAGATGTGTATTGTCTCCAAATAGTACAGTAGGTGTGGTTTCGCAAACC
The DNA here is from genome assembly GCA_024679065.1 of Sphyrna mokarran. NCBI lineage: Eukaryota > Metazoa > Chordata > Chondrichthyes > Carcharhiniformes > Carcharhinidae > Sphyrna > Sphyrna mokarran. The sequence goes on from JAGIQG010000005.1 coordinate 49,076,278, forward strand.
CAGGCAAGTCATGGGAGTGGGGTTACAGATAGTGCAACATGAACCCAAGATCCCGGTTGAGGCCGTCCTTGTGTGGGGAACTTGGCTGTCAGTCATATATCAGTATACAAAAATTGTATGCATGAAGAAAAGGGTCAGTTAATAGGACAGCATTATTCTGCCTCCCTCCAGTACTTGTTTGTCATTACTCCCTCATGACCCTGCTCCCCCTTTTGTCTTTTTAAAACCTATGCAAAATACTTCATAAAAATGAAAACAATTTTACAGGTCCTTTTTATGACTGGAAAAAAAATAAGGCCTGAAATATTTATGGTGCAGGCTACAACTAGTATGAACTCATTATTTCCATATGCCTATTGGATCACATTTGTAGCTCTGGCTGAATTTAAATTTCCTCCATTTCTTTAAGCCTCTCAAGTCCCAATAGAAATGCTTCTGGGATGCATGTATTTTGCTAGATTTCACCTTTTTCAAGAGGTCAAAACTTAGATAATAATCACTGTTTACTCAAGTGTAGATACCTCAAACTGGTTAATCATTTCAGTCTGATATACAATAACTGATCATTGTAAAAAATGGTCATGTTGCAACTGTACAAAACTCTAGTGCGGCCGCACTTGGAGTATTGTGTACAGTTCTGGTCCCCGCATTATAAGAAAGATGTGGAAGCATTGGAGGGTACAGAGGAGGTTAAACAGGATGTTGCCTGGTATGGAGGGCAGGTCTTATGAAGAGAGGCTGAGAGATTTGAGGTTGTTTTCATTAGAAAGGTGGCAGCTAAGAGGAGACCTTATTGAAACAAATAAAATGATTAGAGGTTTAGATAGCGTGGACAGTGATAGCCTTTTTCCTAGGATGGAGAAAGCTAGCACGAGGGGACACAGCTTTAAATTAAGGGGTGGTGGTTTTTAGGACAGATGTGAGAGGTAGGTTCTTTACCCAGAGGGTGGTAAGGGTATGGAATGCCTTGCCTGCGTCAGTTGTAGATGCACCAAGTTTGGTGGCGTTTAAGAGGTTAGTAGATAAGTTTATGGATGAAAGGGAAATGGTTTAGATTAGAGGGTCACTGCTTATTCCTAATTGGTCAGCGCAACATCGAAGGCCGAAAGGCCTGTTCTGCGTTGTAATGTTCTATGTTAGGTTTAAAAGCAATATTCTGTTTCCATTTTATAATCCACATTTATATAAAAGACAGCTTCAAAACCTATATCCACAGATAAATATAAAATCAGCAATGGCAAGAAACAGGTTCTTGAACTCCTTAATTTTATAAAGCATTCTCAAGGCCAACTATCAGAAATGTATTATAAGCAAAAAATGCATTCCACCCAGAGGAAACAACTATGGCTCCCTCTTCCCGAAGCAAAGCTGACCATGAAATTTCTGTATGATTTGAAAGTCAAACACTCATGTTCCCTGCACAAATTCAAAAGCACCAACAATTTGCAATCATTATTTGCAAGAAACCTTACAAGATCAAACTGATGTACCTGTTTATTGGATAATAATTCAGTAAACTTAATGGCCTGTCCAAATAAAGCAACTAGTAACTAGATCTGAAATGGGATCAGTGTGGCTCTTGTAGCCACTGTGGACAGCTAGTCATGCAATAGGAAGACAACCTGATCTCTGGCATTCATTTATTAATTCTGTAAAAACATATGCTATCAGTAACTCAACCAAATGGAGAAACCATCCATGATTAAATAATTAGTTTTGTGGCAGCATCTAGTGCTGAATGAATTCCTCTATTACAAAACTGATCAAAATACAGAGAAAGAAAAATTCTACAATAATGTAGTCCTACAATTTTGTGCAGTACATTAAAAAGTCACCAGTCATGCAGGTGTCTAGGATGCAAGGATTACATAGTTCTAATCCAGAATCTTTGCAAATAATAGATAGCAACAAAAGCAGGATATAACCTTAAAAATCACAAGGTCCACCAGTGCTAAAGGGAACAGATTAGTTAGCATCGGGACAATCTTGCAAAGTGCCATCTGTATTAATGGAAGCAATGAAGAACCTTTAGGGTATTTTGCCTAGTATCTCCAACCACTACGTGCAAGTGGATAGTAAATATACAGCTGCTGCAACTGATAGTCCATTTAGACCAAAATTCACCATTTTAGATTTGAATTTTCAGGTCAACTGTGTGACCAATGTTCCTTCATCATTACTGTCCCGTAAAGACCTTCCTGAAGAGGTTAAAATCATTGACTGCAGTAGAGTTCCCCTGAAAATCAAGTGCAATACCATGCCCCCCTCTCCCCAAAGGGAGGGATAGGGTGTGGCATCACAGCATATTTACATCTCCATTTAACTGAACAGGAGCAAAATTCACTCAAGAGCAGCTGTACAAATGTTGCTGAATCCACATATAGCATAAATGGAACAGCTTTGTTAGAAAATTGATATCAGAATCTTCCAAAATAACTGAAATGTACTAAGAACAGGCTCACAGCCTTCCTGACTATTACAGCTGGACATAGAAACTAGGTACCCAGAAGGAAGTAGAAAATTGATTGTCACATCTGTTCATGGAAAAAAATGCCCTTCAGAGGCAACATCCATATATAGGGAACTAGTTTGTCACTTTGAGGTGACTAATGTGCTGCACACTACTGGTTCAGTATAAAAAAATCTATTGTGCAGCACTTCTCAAAAAAAAAGAGAAAGCCATAAGCACCTTGAATACCATGGAATTCAGTAAAAAAAAATCAGCCCATAAAATCAGAACTTCGAATAAAGGAAATGTGAACAGCATATGGTACACAAGTTTCAGTTACAAAACAGAACTGCAATAATCCAGATGGATCACATGTGGTGTTCTTGAAATAAAAACATTCCTTTTAACCTTTAGGCTACAGCTCAATCATTTTGTTTTTAAAATGATTAACAGCCACCTTAAAACACAATTTAAAATAGATTAACATCTTATTGTACAAATAGCTTGCAAAATACATTCACTAGATCTGCCTAGTTTGCAAAATTCAAAACCAGTTATGAACAAGGCAGGCAATATGGCCCATTCTAACTAATCCACCCAGAGATCCTGACATCCACCCACTGTAGCATCTGATTGTTTCAAATCATTTCAATATTTTTGCTTCCACTACTTTATCTGGAAGTCATTTCTCAGACACTTTTGTAAATCCATTAAGAGGGCAGAATTACAATGTGACACTGCATTCTCATTGTAACTTTCATCTCCCTCATTCCTAACCACGTTTCCTTCTGCCCCCATTTTATCCCTGTGGATTTACTTTCCTGCTTGCGTCCTTCCAGGCTGAAGCCAAGAGGAACAATGGATCCTCCAGGCAGACAATGTACTCAACCTCTAGCTCTTAAATGCAGCATTTAAACGTGGTTGGCCTAACAGATTTTCAATTCAGTCTATTGAAAATAGGTATTTGTGCAAATGATAGATAATTCAACCCTAGTGTTTTTTTAAAAACTCATTTTAATTAGCATAACCATAGGCTGAAGTTTGGTAACAATGTTACAGCCCAGCTGATAAATTAAGTCCATCACTAAAAATGATGCATTCTTGGTGGAGAATGCTTGATCGAGAAGGCTTGATGACCTTGCATGCTATTGGGACTGGGAAGATCTAATAAGGACATTCAGTTGCATAAATAACCTGCAAAAGTTTAGAAAGAGATCCATGAAAGGACAGCTTCAATCACTAAAATATTGCTGCACGCATTTGGAATTCAGTGTATTGAATTGCACTTTTTCTTAAAAATTGCAGTTTTCCATTTTCTGTTCCTTCTACATATGTGCACCATCTTCATTGCTGAGAGATCAGTATAATCAGCTGGTAGCTCCCAAAGGCAAGACTCAAGTTGCACTTACAGGATATTCTGTTTATGAAAGAACCTATGCCAGATTTCCCATCAACACAAGTTGGAATATTTATTGAAAAACCACAATTGTGGATATAAGACGAGGATTCAAAACAAGATCTAATTGTAGGTGGAATTCAATACTCTAGCAAATTTACACAGCAGCTCCCCTACAGATGCTGGAAATTTGAAATAACAAAAGAGGCAGAAACACTCCACCCAAATGCCAGCATCAGTAGTGTGAGAGTGGTTGAGGGCAAAATTTGCATTCTTGGAAGCACCTCATTTATGGATCCCGGTGCCTCCTGGACATACTGATTTTCAAATTGAGAGTGGGACTGGGAACTGCCTGCCTCTAATGGCCTGTAAAGTCCAAGGAATTTGTTAACAGGTTACAGGAGCAAGAAGGAAGTTGGCAAAGTATAGCTGTAGGTTCAATGAGAGGAAAGATTTTGTATCAAAAAAGCACATCTTGGGATCTGAAGGATCGTGTGCTTTATCTTCTATTTGGTGATCTTGCCACTTTCATCTTCATTTATGTTACTAACTCTCTTTTAAGTGCTGCCTGTTCTTCGGCAAAGGAGACACAGACCTTCATTGGGCTACCAGTTATCATTGCCTTTACCCAGGGGGTAAATAGGTTCTTTACCCAGAGGGTGGTAAGGGTATGGAATGCCCTGCCTGCTGCGGTTGTTTTGCACCAAGTTTGGGGGCGTTTAAGAGGTCAGTAGATAAGTTTATGGATGAAAAGGGAATGGTTTAGGTTAGAGGGTCATTGCTTTTTCTTAATTGGTCAGCGCAACATCGAAGGCCGAAGGGCCTGTTGTGCGCTGTAGTGTTCTGCAGGCAGTTCTCACCACTAACTGAGCACTGAGCTCACCTCCAACCAAACTAGGGTATTGATACTTTTCATACCACAGATAAGGGGCAAACTTGAGAAGGCAGAATCTTCATGAGTAACTGGGTCAATACAGGAATTAAGCCTATGTTATTGGCATTGCTCAGCTAGTGCAAAATAGAACTTGTGTTGTTGGCATTGTTCCATATTACAAACCTGCCATTCAGCCAGAGATAACCGACACTCATCCCCCACACCCAACCCAGGTAAAGTAGCCATAGTTCCGGATGGCTAGAGGCTGTTCTGTTTTGAAGGGGGAGCCACTGGTGAAAAATCAAAGGCGCAAAGATGTGTGTGTTCAGTTGATTGGCTACCCTAAGTGTGGGACTGGAAAATTCCAAAGTATGTTTATGTGCATTCATGTTAATCTTTTGGAAAGTGCTTAGATGGGAAGCAGAGGTTCAAGTATATCCAAGGTACTCAAAAAACACTGAATATAAAATGTGCTACCACTTGTTCTGGTTAATATGGTTTTGAGACAGCAAATAATTTGAAATATACACAGTAGAATTTCTATTAGCAAAACTGAAAAAGATTAAGGAGATAATCTGCACCCCATTAAAAGCTAAACATTTGCTTTAGAATGGAACAGATGATTGTCAACAAATGAATCATGAATGATAATTCCTCAGCTGTTGTAATCAAAGAAACAGCAGCAGTGGGAAAGCTTGAGGCAGGTTCAAAAGGAGTGGAATACATTCTAGAATTTACCCAATTTAGGACAATTTCTGGAATTTCATCATACAAGGCCAAAACTTCAATATGATACCCCAAAATGGAATTCATCAAAACTTGCGGTATACAGTGTCATTCATTAGAGTCAGGTGTAAGTAATGTGAAGCAACATTAGACTTGTAACAAGCTATATTTATCTGCCCTTCCTCACTCCAACAATGCTGCTATCACCAAAATTTCAAGGCACTCTTAAAAATGTGGTGTTTTCAGTGGTAGTCAGTTTAGTAGGTAACTATTTCATCTAGTAACACTCCTCAAAATCAACTTAACCACAAGAGGCCTTGTGTAAAAGGTTCACACAATTTTGCAATATGTACTGTTGAGATTTTTGTATCACTGGCTTCCAAACTAAACAAACCATCTAATCTTAGTTCTACACGAGCATCTGAATCATAATGCATTTTTGGACGAACTATTATATGCAGCCAGTACTTGGTACAAACTGCAGTTTAAAATAATAGAAACTATGACTCATAACATGGTCTGATTTTAAAGTTCCAGCAGCTGTTTGAAAGGAAGTTGCACTAACTATCCTCGCACCTCCCCTCCACCCCCACATCAAACTTAACCTCAGTCTAGGAAGAAATTGAATTTTTAACACTAATATATTTTGCATGGTCAGTGCATAGTGTTATTCTGTCTTGAACTAGAGTTCTGTCCTAAAGAAATAAAAGAAATTTCACATGCTGTGCCAGTCTGCTTGCTTTTTAAACAGTTTAAAAATAAACTCAAAAGAAACAGCTGCATTTACCAGTAACTGGTACCAGTTTGCAACACAGCAGAATTTGGCAAAGAGTGTCCCCTCACAGCTCTGCTGTGGATTTTCAGATCTGAAAGCACAACTTCAACATGAACTACATTCCAAGATGCTGCCAAGTTAAGTAAAACAATTACCATTCAGCCAGCATCCAAGCTTCAAGAAACTTCCACAAATCAGGACAATAACTTTTGCCTTAAATATTTTACATTTCAAATACTTTGCTCACATCTATTAATCGTAATTAGAAGGAAGTTAGCGTAACTTTCAAGTAACTTGCACTACATAGCTAAAGCATTTGGGGCAGCATAATGGCACATTATGCTACCTCACACCTCCAGGTTCAATTCCAGCCTTGGATAACTGTTGTGTTTACACATTCTCCCCATGTCTGCATGGGTTTCTTCTGGGTGCTCTAGTTTCCTTCCAAATTCTAAAGATGTGCATGCTTGATGGACTGCCCATGCTAAATTGCACCTTCGATTGTCCATGGGAAACATTGATTATTAATGGGGATAAAAGGCAAATTTGAAAAGGCAGTCTTCATGAGTAACTGGGTCAATACAGGAATTAAGCCCACATTGTTGGCATTGCTCAGCTAATTCAAAGTAGAACTTGTGCTGTTGGCATTGCTTCACATTACAAACCTGCCATTCAGCCAGAGATAAATCGACACACTCACCCCCACATCCCACCCAGGTAAGATTGTCCTAAATTGGACAAATTCTAGAACTTATTCCACTCCTTTTGAACTCTGCCTCAAGCTTTCCCACTGCTGCTGTTTCTTTGATTACAACAGCTGAGGAATTATCAATCTGTTCTATTCTAAAACAAATGTTTAGTTTTTAATGAAGTGCAGATTATCTCCTTAATCTTTTTCAGTTTTACTAACAGAAATTCAGTGTATATTTCAAGTTATTTGCCATCATGATACCATATTAACCAGAACAAGAGGGAGCACATTTATATTCAGTGTTTGAGTATCTTAGATATACTTGAACCTCTGCTTCCTATCTAAGCACTTTCTAAAAGATTAACATTAAAGATTAATGGGTAGTTGAAGACAGCAGGGTATAATACTCTGTCAGAGTCAGTGCAGACTTGGATGAATGATGCCGTTTATGCTATATGAAATCTATAATTGTGGTTCTAAAAGATTTAGCAAATAAACAATTTTTGCCTCTTTTACCTTGTTGATTCCAGTGAAGTGCTGATCAACATGGCTTTCCCCATTGTGTTGCATTTTGTTATAATGACCTTTCTGCCTGTACCTTGACTTTGTAAGATTACACTGGGCAATGTAAGATTAAAATAATACACAGGACACATGTTGGCCAAGCTTCACAATGATAGTGATGGTAAAGCTGCCAATATTTACTGAAACTGGCTGCAATTCCACAACTCCACGTATGCATGGAATGATGAAAAATCCAAAAGAGTAGTTGATTATGAGCCCATGTTTCTCCATAGGAAGCCTTGTTTAAGTTACCACACAATGCAATTAATAAAATATACAGCCATTACATTATGCTAAACAGCCATTTTAGCCCATTGACTCAACATCAGCACTGTAGAGAAATTCCAACCCCCACATCAATTAAAGTGAATCAGAGCAACAATACCCAAAAACTTGCCATTCACATTGAGATAGAAATACAAAGATATTTAGAAGCTATTCATAATGAGATAGGTGACAGCAAACATTCCCCATTATGTAATAATTGTTTGGACCATCAGACTATTTGTGCCGACAATGGGAACATCAATACAGTTGCCATGATAAGAAATACCTTTAATTCACAGGGATAGCTCAGAGCATCAGTTTGGGATATGGAAGTTAGAGGAAGCCATTTTGCTGAGCTAAAGGTAGAAATCTGCCAAGAAATTTTACTAGCAGCAGTGAAGTGAAGATAATTTGTTTTAACTGCATGGGTTGACCACAACTTTCAACTGGAAAAGCAGTTAAATGGAGTAAACCATTGTGCATTCATCACCTGAAACCAACCTCCATTTTTTTTCAGTGAACCAAAAGAAAATTCTCAGGACTGCAATATTCCCAACTATCATCCTGAAGAACTAAAATAGTTCTCCAATTCACAGAATCCCTACAATACAGTAGGCGGCCATTTGGCCCATTGAGCCAGCAATAACTTTCCAGAAGGATTTTACATGGCACAGTGATTTACACTATTCTTCCAGCGCCAGAGACCTGGGTTTGATTTCTGGCTTGGGTCACTGTCTGCACAGAGTCTGCATGTTCTCCCTGTGTATCCCTCAATGTACCCAAACAGGCACAAAAGTACAGTGACTAGGGAATTTTAAACAGTAACTTCATTTCAGTTTAATGTAAGTCAACAAATTAACTTTACACAGGCCCACCCTGATGAACCATTCCCTTAACCCCATGCAATTGCCTTGCTAATTTCCCTAATCTATTCACCTCAGGTACTAAATGCCAATTTAGCATGGTAAATCCACCTAATCTGCACAACTTTGGTTGGAGGAAACCCACACAGACATCAGGAGAACATGCAAATTCTACACAGCTGGAATTGAACCCAGGTTTCTGTCAGAGCAGCAGCATTGCTAATCACTGTGCTGATTGCAAGCATGTAACAATCAATCACCTTGCGTGTATGATGGAGGAGGATGAGTGAACATTGTCATAACAAATGAAAGGAAGACCAAATTACATCTGAAGAAACTTTAAATACCTGTGGAGGCTCCTTTTCTAAAGACGCACACAATCCCAAAAAAGGTGACAGTGGATGTACAGTCAGTCACTGGCTGAATAGTTTTGATACTCCAAGAGATTATGGAAACCTCCTATTTCCAAGTAAGGTACTTCTAAAGCCTTTAGAAACTAATAATCTGTATGGTCCAGATAAAAGGATAAAATAGCCATCTCAAACAATCCTGTCAGCAATGTCAAGATGGGATTGTGGATATTACTTTTCACTGAGAATACACAAAGTTTGGGTTTAAAGCCAGCTGAAAACTGACACTCAATGGACCTCGTTGTGCTGTAATGTTCTATTTTAGGAAAAACGTCCATTTGATTTGGTAGCATACAGGTGATACCTCTGGTACTGTACTCAGCAGAGACAGACAAGAGAACAAAGACAAAAATATTTAAGCTTATAACTTTAACTCTTAAAAAGGATTCTCAGAATAATCTAGAGAGGAATTATTCCTAGAGTTTGTTTGAACCTAGTAAGTTTGAACAGATGTGGTTGACTGAAGGGTCAGTTCCACTTGTTATATTTTTTGATTGAATTTTGCTATTCTTCCATGTGAAATGTCCCAAAATATGTACAAACACTGCACAATAAAATCCAGCACTAGCTCCTGCAAACACTTCATCAAGATTCACACATTTTCTGATTAGTCCTCAAGAATGTTAAAATTCATATCAAAGACAGAAATAAATCCAAATAGGAAATATAAACTAGGATATATACGAAACATCAAAAGTTCTATTCTATTCATATTGAACGATTGGGATGTGTCTTTAAGAAATGTATTTTTAGTCATGTTCTCCGCAGTTTATAAGCAGGTCTTGTTTTTTTTTTTATTGGCCCCAAGTTATCTAAATCTTTTATTGTTGCTAATATCATGTAATGGGCCTTTTCAGTTTTAATCTGGGCCAAATGCCTCAAGTTTTACGATCTGCTTTGAATTGAAGAATGATTGACAGGTCAGGTGGGACAGTACTTCCCACCACCCCCACAGGAAAATTCTCTCAGTTTAGCAGAAGCTGTTTAGACTCCAGGCTTTTGTCTTTCCCTGATATTGGAAATTCATCTCTTGGTGGCTGGCTACCAAGGAGCAAGTGGTGTCCCTGTCTATTGAAGTGTGCTGAAAGCTCCAGGGGAGGAAAGCCTCCATTTCAATTCCATACCCAAAGGTCTAATTCACAGCAAGTTGTAAAGCTGCAAGATCCAGTATCACATCTTCCAACAATTCAAACAAGTCCAGCAGAGCAGTGACACTGATGGGCTCTTGGGGTGATTTACATCAGTGCAGTCATTGCTTCCAGAAAGTGGACCCCAGCAAGACATCCTCCAAGTTCAAACAAAGACAAGCTTCTAGCAGAGCAGTGACACCGATTGGCTCGCAGGATGAAGTTTTGCACTAATGCAATTATCATTTCTAGACAATAGTTTGTACAGGAGCTGTTGTCAAGGGACAGTTAAACCCCAAACATTATTGCAGTGTGTCCCTCCCTACCTCTAAGTCACTGAGGACCACAAGCAAAGGAAAAGTGCATTGAGATTGTTATTCTTTTAACTATAAAAAAGGGCAGAGTGGCAGTATATGCTCTTCCTGCCAGATTGAGAAATCAGGGAGCAATCCAGTCTCCCTGACAACTTTAAGAGCTGCAGCTCAACACACATCTTATGTACACAGACCCCATTTTTAGTTTGGAGCAACTAGACAGACATTGTGGAGCATATGGGGGCAGAGAGTGTGATTGACACTTGTTACAGGGAGGATTTCCCATCATTGGCAACTACCAGGTGAGGCAGGAGTTTCCTAAAACAGGTATACATGGTTAAATTTACAATTTACATGGATGATTTGGAGTTGGGGACCAAATGTAGTGTGTCAAAATTTGCAGATGACATTAAGGTCAGTGGCAGAGCAAAGGATAATGGAAGTCTACAAAAGGGATAAACATAGTCCATGCGAGTGGGCAACAGTCTGGCAGATGGAGTACAATGTTGGTAAACATGAAATCATTCATTTTGGTAGGAAGAACAATAAAATGGACTATTATTTAAATAGTTAAAAATTGCAGCATGCTGCTGTGCAGAGACCAGGGTGTTCTTGTGCATGAATCACAAAAAGTTGGTTCATAGGTGCAGTCAGTAATTAAGACAGCAAATGGAATTTTGTCTTTCATTGCTAGAGGGATGGAGTTTAAAAACAAGGAGGTTATGTTACTGTCACGTACTGGTGAGGCCACACCTGGAATGCTGTGGACAGTTTTAGTTTCCTTACTTGGAAAAGAATATACTGGCACTGGAGGAGGTGCACAGGAGATTCACTAGATTGATTCCAGAGTTGAGGGTTGGCTTATGAGAACAGACTGAGTAGACTGGGACTATACTCGTTGGGATTCAGACAAATGAGGGGAGATTTTCTAGAAACATAAAAGATTATAAAATAAATAAAATAGGAGCAGGGTGGTAGTTTCCAATAACAGGTCAAACTAGACTTAGGGGACATAGCCTCAAAATAATGGAAAACAATTTAGGACTGAGTTGAGGAGGAACTTCTCTACACAAAGTGTTGTGAATCTGTGGAATTCCCTGCCCAGTGAAATAGTTAAGGCTACCTCATTGAATCCTTTTTAAGGCAAGGATAGACACATTTTTGAACAGTAAAATAATTAAGGATTATGGTGAGCAGATGGATAAGTGGAGCTGAGTCCACAAAAAGATCAGTCATAGTCTTATTGAATGGCAGAGGAAGCTCGAGGGGTCAGATGGCCTACTCCTGCTCCAAGTTCTTGTGTTATGTTCTTGTATCATTTTGGATGCTGCTGAGGGGGATATCCTCAGGGGAAAATACCAGGAGCAGCAAGTTCTAAGGCACCACACGTGATTCTGCTGTAGAGGAGGGTTAGGCAAAGAGCAAGCAAGCAATAGTAATAGGGGACGCATTAGTTAGAGGCACAGGCAGACATTTCTGTTCAAGATTCCAGGATGGTATGTTGCCTTCCTGGTGACAGGGTCACAGACATCTCAGACTCCTTGCAGGACATTAAAAAGGGAGAGGGTGAGCAGCCAGATGTCTTTATACATATTGGAATTAAAGACATAAGTAGGAAAAGGGATGAGGTTCTAAAGTGTGAATATAGAGTTTTAGGCAGAAAGCTAACGGGCAGGACCTCCAGGATAATAATTTCTGGACTACTTCCAATGCCTTGTGCTAGGAATAGAAAGACTAAGCACATTAATGTGTGGCTTGAGAGCTGGCACAGGAGGGAGGGATTTAGATTTATGGATCATTGAGATCTTATCTGGGACAAGGGGGAACATGTTAAATTTGAACTGAAGGGGGGAATATACAAGCAGGGAAATTTGCTAGAGCCGCTTGGAAGGGTTCAAACTAGTTTGGCAGGAGGGGTGGTCCTCCGAGCCTGCCAGGACATTGTCAGGGGCTAGAGGCAAATTTCACGTCCCCAGCAGAAGTGTTTGAATCGTTGACAGCCATAGATGAGGTGCCTAAAGATTGAAGGGCTGCAGGGAAAAGTTTGGGAACTACAGGACACTGAACTTTATGTTTGTAGTGGATATTTGTGAGAAGTATTCTGAGACACCAAATCTACAGGTCTTTAGAGATGAAAGGATTGATTAGGGATAGTCAGCATGGCTTTGTGAACAGACAATCATGTCTCATGAATTTGTTTGAGTTTTTTTGAAGGGGGTAACCAAGGCGGCTGGAGGGCAGTGCAGTCAGCGCCATCTACATGGACTTTAGCAAGGCCTTTGACAAGGAACTGCATGGTAAGTTGTCATACAAGATGGGATCAGGGTGAGATAGCCCATTGGATACAAAATTGGCCTGCTGACATTTTTCAAACTGAAGGCCTGTGATGAGTAATGTGCTTCAGGGATCAGTGCTGAATCCACTTATTTCTCATTGATGTTAATCATTTGGAAGAGAATTTAGGAGGCATGGCTGGTAAATATGCAGATGACACCAATATTGGTAGCATAATGGATAGTGAAAAAGGTCATCTTGGATTACAATGGGATCTTGATCAATTAGCCAGTGGGCTGATGAACAACAGGTGGCATTTTAATATAGATAAATGAGAGGCAATGTATTTTGGTAGGTTGAACCACACAGGACCTACTCAGTTAGTGGTAGGAAAAAGTTATAGAAAAACCCTCAGGGTACCTGTTCAGAGCTCCTTGAAAGTGGAGTCATAGGTGGACAGGGTGGTGAAGGCAGCATTCAGCATGCTTGAATTCACTGATTGGAACATCGAATACATGAGTTGGGATGTCTTGAAGTTGTACAAGACATTGCTACGGCCACACTTGGAATATTGCAGAGAGTTCTGGTCACATTATAAAAAGAATATTAAGCAGCTACAAGAGTGCTGAAAAGATTTACTAGGATGCGACTTGATGATTTGAGTTAAAAAGAGACACTAGGACTTTTTCCCCCCGGAGCACTGGAGTCTTAAGGGTGATCTTAGAGATCTAGAAAATAACGAGAGATGTAGATAAGATAGATAGCCAACATCTTTTCCCAAGGTAGGGGAGTCTAAAACTAGAGAGCATCGATTTAAGATGAGAGCAGAGAGATGCACAAGAGTCCAGAAGGGCAATGAGCTGGCAGAGGTAGTAGAGATGGGTACAATTTTGTCTTTAAAGAGCAGTTATATGGGTAGATTGGTATAGAGAGATATGGGCCAAATGTGGGCAATTGGGACTAGCTTAAATGGTAAAAACTGGGCAATATGGACAAGTTGGGCCACAAAGGTTGTTCCCATGCTGTTAAACCTCTATGACCATGACTCATGACACAAGCATACATACTGTGCTAAGCTGAGAATGGATTGCATCTTTATGGGAATGTTTGAATTTGAATAGTTTTCTTAGCTGTTATGGGTTTTAATTGCTTCTTTTGTAATTGTTAAAAAATTGCTGACTTTTCTCACTATAGTTGAATTGCATTCTTAAACTGTGTTCAATAAAAGCTCCCTAGTGGGTCACTTGAATCATACCTGGAGGAGTGAAACATCTTACGTATATGCATGCTAAATTCAAAAATGCAAAATGTATGATCTCGGCTGACTTCAAAACGTGTGCACGAGTTTCTAGCATGGATTAGAACACAATGCTAGATCTGGCCAAATACTACAACCCATTATATAAGAATATTTTCTAAACCACAAATATTTAAAATAAGCCATTAAAAGATTAATACTTTCCAAGGTACCAATTGGCCTAGGTCACAGGAGACCAGATGTAGCAAGGAAGATGAGCTTTAGGATTCCAAAACATCCCAAGTAAATTGGATTAGACACTACTCAAATCGAAGAAGCCAAAGTGGTTGTGGAGGATTGCTTCTGATTGGAGGCCTGTAACTAGTGGTGTGCCACAGGGATCGGTATTGGGTCCATTGTTGTCTGTCATCTATATCAATGATCTGGATGATGTCGTAAATTGGATCAGCAAATTTGTTAATACAAAGATTGGAGGTGTAGTGGACAGTAAGGAAGGTTTTCAAAGCTTGCAGAAGGATTTGGACCAACTAGAAAAGTGGGCTGAAAAATAGCAAATGGAATTTAACACAGACAAAATGTGAGGTATTGCACTTTGGAAGGACAAACCAAAGTAGAATATGCACGGTAAATGGTAGGACTCTGAAGAGTGCAGATGAACAGAGGGATCTGGAAATACATGTACAGAATTCCCTAAAAGTGATGTCACAGGTGGATATGGTCATAAAAAATGCTTTTGGTACATTGGCCTTTGTAAATTAGAGTATCGAGTATAAAAGTTGGAGTGTTATGGTAAAGTTATGTAAGGTATCAGTGAGGCTGAATTTAGAGTATTGTGTACAGTTTTGGTCACCTAGTTACAGGAAGGATGTAAATAAAGTTGAAAGAGTGCAGAGAAGGTTCACGAGGATATTGCCAGGACTTGAGAAGCTGAGTTAGAGAGATTGAATGGGTTAGGACTTCATTCCCTGGAGCATAAAAGAATGAGGGGAGATTTGATAGAGGTGTATAAGATTTTGATGGGTATAAACAGACTGAATGCAAGCAGGCTTTTTCCATTGAGGCTAGGGGAGAAAAAACCCAGAGTGCATGGGTTAAGATGAAAGGAGAAGAGTGTGCGGTGGGGTGGGGGGGGGGGTGCGCAGTGTGTGGCTTCTTCACACAGTAGTGGAAGTGTGGAATGACCTGCTGAATAAAATGGTAAATTAACCTTTTAACATTTAGGAAAAACTTGGACAGGTACATGGAAGAGGGGGATGTGGAGGGACACGGTCCAGGTGTAGGTCAGTGGGACTAGGCAAAGTGGTTCAGCACAGACAAAGGCCAAAAGTCCTATTTGAGCTGTTAGTTTTCTATGGTTCTATAGTTCAAGGATTTCTAAGGGAATTTCCCAGGAAGTCTGAACTTTTCTTGGGCAATTCCTCCACTTCCCAATACCCTTCAAATCAGTCTCCAACTTTGAATTAGAATCAGAAACCTCAACAGTTCGAACTTACCCGAACAAAGAATCAAACCACCAGAGAACTATCCAACCAACTTATCCACTGCACAATTCCCCAAACCAGACTGACCTGTCTACCCATCTTAACCCTCCCATCCTGGTGCAGTGGTTCTCTAAGCAGCTTAACTACTTACCAGAATTTAACTAGTGCTGTAAAAAACAGATGTGGCTTTTGGACACATTCTCTGTGCTGCTCTATGCAAGATTTGCTACAAGCATGGAGGATCACTCAAAGCAGGAGGTTAAAGTTTTGTAAATCTATATGTCAGTCAGAAATAGAGGGGATGATTCTGAGCCTGTACTCTATCTGCAGGAGTGATGATGCTTGCTCAAAATCCGGAGAGCACAATCTGCATCAGAAAGTTTCTGAATTTCAATTTTATTGCCTCCTTGCCAGTGAAATGGTAACACGTCATATGTCAGGTAACAAATTTTAATACATTAGCATGTATTAGTAAGCACACTCTCCTGGACTTGCCCCTTCACCAGAAATTGAGATTTTTTCAGGTGACAAACAGTTGATGAGGGAAGGGCCATAGATGTTGTCTACATGGATTTTAGTAAAGAATTAGATAAGGTCCCTTATGGCAGTCTGATGCAAAAGGTTAAATCACATAGGATCAAGGGTGAATTAACTAGATGGATTCAGAACTGGCTTGGCCATAGAAGACAGAGGATACCAGTGGGGGCGGGGGGGGGTCTTTTTCTGTTTGGAGATCTGTGACTAGTGGTGTTCCACAGGTCTCTGTACTGTACTCTGCTGTTTGTTTAGAGGAAGATGCACCTTGTTTGATTAGTAAGTTTGCAGATAACAAAAGATTGCTGGAGTTGTGGATAATGATGAATATTGTCAGAATACAGCAGAATATAAATAGGCTGGAAAATTGGGCAGAGAAATGGCAAATGGAATTTAATCCTGATAAATGCAAAGTGATCCATTTTGTAGAACTAATGTAGGGGGAGCTGTACAATAATTGGCAGAACTATCAAAAGTATAGACAGAGAGGGACCTGGGAGTGCAAGTCCCCAGATCCTTGAACGTAGTACAACAGGTGGAGAAGATGGTGAAGGCAGCATACGGCAAGTTTGTCTTTATAGGACAGGGCATAGAGTATAAAATTGGAGTCTGAAGTTACAGCTGTGTAGAACATTGGTTAGGCCACATTTGGAGTACTGTGTCCAGTTCTGGTCGCCACACTACCAGAAGGATGTGGAGGCTTTGGAGTACAGAAAAAGGTTTACCAGGATATTGCCTGGTATGGAGGGTCTTAGTTATGAGGAAAAATCGGGTAAACTGGGTTTGTTCTCCCTGGGAAGAGAGAACGAAGGGACTCCTAATAGACGTATATAAAATTACGAAGGGCATAGATAGGGTGAACAGTACAAAGCTTTTTCCCAGATCAGAGATGATCACAAGTTCAAGGCAAAGGGGATGAGGTTTAGCTCAGATATCAGAAAGATGCATTTTACACAGGTGGGTGGGGGCCGGGAAGGCACTGCCCAGCAGGGTGGTGGAGGTAGATAGGCTGGGATTGTTTAAGACTTATCTGGATAGCCACATAAGAAAATAAGAAAGAGGAGTAGTAGGCCATCTAGCCCTTTGAGCCTGCCCTGCCATTCAACAAGATGGAATCAATGGCTGATCTGAAGTGGATCAGTTCCACTTTCCTGCTTTCTCCCCATAACCCTAAATTCCCTTGTCTATCAGAAAGATAACTACTTGTGACTTAAATATATTTAAGGGTGAAAAGGGCGGGGGGGAGGGGGGGGTGGTAAAGAGGGTGACTTAAAATATATTCACCAAGGTAGCCTCAACCACTTCAATTGGTAGAAAATTCCAGAAATTCACCACTGAGTGAAGAAGTTTCTTCTCAACTGTGGTCTAAACTGACCTCCTGTTATTTTGAACCTGTGCTCTCTAGTTCTGTTTTCCTTTCTAAGTGGGAAGAATCTCCCTGCCTCTACCCTATCTATCCCCTTCATTACATGTCTCTAAGATCCCCCTTAGCCTTCTAAACAGGAACAGTCTATTCAATCTCTCTTCATAAGCTAACCCCCTCATCTCCACTATCAGTCTGGTGAACCTACCTTGTACTCCCTCCAAGGCCAATATGTCCTTTTGCAAATAAGAGGATCAAAATTGCACACAGTATTCCAGTTGTGGCCTCACCAGTGCCTTGCACAGTTGCAAGACCTCTGCTTTTATATTCTAAACCCCTTGCTATAAAGGCCCACATTCCATTCACCTTCTCGATCACCTGCTGCACCTGTAGACTGAGTTTTTGCAATTCGTGCACAAAGACCCCCAGGTTCCTTTGCACTGTAGCATGCTGCAGCTTTTCACCCTTTCAATAATATTCCCTCCTACTATTATTTCTACCAAAGTGGATAATCTCACATTTAGCTGACGTTATATTCCATCTGCCAGGTCCCCACCCACTCACTCAGCCTATTCAGATTTCTCTGCACCCTCCACGCAATTCGCTTTTCCACTCGTCATCAGCAAATTTTGTTACCCTACACTCAGCCCCCTCCTCCAGATTGTCTATGTAAATGGTAAACAGTTGAGGCCCCAGCACCAATCTTGTGGAACTTTACTAGTCACTACCTGCCAACTAGAATAGTACCCATTGATTCCAACTCTGTGCTTCCTGTTAGATAACCAATCCTCAATCCATACTAACACTTTACTCCCAACATCATGTACTCTAACCTTCTGCAGCAATCTTGAGGCACCTTATCACATGCCTTCTGGAAATCCAGAAATACCACATCTGCCAGTTTCCCTCTGTGTACCACACTAGTCAAATCCTCAAATCCAATAAATTCGTTAAACACGACTTCCCCTTCACAAATCTGTGCTATGTCTGCTTGACCAAACCGTTCTCTTCTAGGTATCTTAGTATTTCTTCTTTGATGATAGATTCTAGCATTTTTCCAACTATAGATGTTAAGCTAACCAGCCTAGAATTCCCTGTCTTTTGTCTGCTACTTTTTTTTTTAAAAAACAGCAGCATAAAATTAGCTATTTCCCAATCCTCTGGGACTTCCCCAGAGTCCAGCAAATTTTGATAAATAGTTACTAAGGCATTTGCTATTACTTGTGCCATTTCTTTCATAACCCTCGGATGCATTCCATCCAGTCCCAGGGACTTGTCTACCTTCAGTCCCGTTAGTCTATCTCTCTAGTGACAGTAATTGTATTAAGGACTTCATCGCCCACAATCCCTCTCTCTAATATTAGGCAAGTTATTTGTATCCTCCTCCATGAAGACTGACAAAAACTTAAAATCTCAGCCATTTCCTCGTTACCCACACTAAATCTCCCCTCTTGTCTCCAAGGGTCCAACGTTCGCTCTAGCCAGTCTTTATATATTTATAAAAATTTTTACTTTTATATTTAGAGCTAATTTAGCTTTGTAGTCTATCTTTCCTTTATTGCTTTTATTCATTGTTGTTTTTTTTTTAACTCTTTCCCAATCTAATTCCCCACTACTTTTAGCCGCTCTGCCCGCATTGGCTTTTAATTTAATATTGTCCTTTTTACCTTCGATAACCACGGCTGGTTATCCCTTTTCTTACAGTCCTTCTTTACCAGTGGAATATATTTCTGCTGAGTACCAAAAAAGATCTCCTTAAAAATCCTCCACTGTTCATCAGCTATCTGTGCCCCCAATTTACATTAGCCAATTCTGCCCTCATCATCTTATATTCCCCTCTGTTCAGAGGGCACTGGTTTGGGACTCTACTTTCTCATCCTCCATGTGCATCAGAAATTCAACCATACTGTGATCGCTCGTCCCAAGAGGATCCCTCAAGAACATCCCTAATTCTACCTGCCTCATTGCACAGTACCAGATCTAAGTTAACTCACTCCCTCATAGGTTCCATTACATACTGTTCAAGGAAACCAGCCTGACAGCATTCCAAGAATGCTTTCTCAAATCCACTGCATCTGACATGAGTCAAATACGCAAGTTAAAATCCCCCATAATTATTGCCATTCTGTTTCTGCACACAATTATTTGCTTGTTTATAGCCTGACCCACCTCAAAAAAAATTATTTGGGGGCCTATTGACCACACCCAACAGCAACTTTCTCCCCTTACTATTTCTTACCTCAGCCCAATTCCACATTTTGTTCTTTGGACCGTACATCTTCTCTTGCCTGATATTATCCTTTAATAGAGCTCCCCCACCTTTTTTCTCCTGTCTATCCTTCCTAAATGTCTGATACCCTTGGTTATTCAGTTCCCAGTCCCAGTCACCCTGCAATCACGTTTCCGTGATGGCCACTAGATCATACCCATTTGTACTGATTTGTGCCATCAGCTTGTTCACTCTGTTACCTGAATGCACAAAGCATTTGAAGTGTCTTTATACCAGCCTTTATCTGGACCTTATTTGTAGAAATGCTACTAACCTCTCTCATGCCCCTACTCCTTTAATTAGTGGAGCATCCTCAACATTAACTTGCTCATGTACCCTATCCTTTACTTTAGGTTTTGTAATTCCACCCCCCCACCCCCCAATTAGTTTGTTTAAAGCCCTATCTACAGTCCTAGTTATACAATTCACCAGGACTCTGGTCCTGGCACGACCAGACTGGGAATGGAAAGATACAAACGAATGGTCTAGTTGGACCAATGAGCAGCACAGGCTTGAAGGGCTGAAGGGCCCGTTTCCTGTATTGTATTGTTCTTTGTTCTGTTGTGGGGGCCTCCTGCGTGTGGGGGGAGGTGGGATATAAAAAAGGTGAGTACAGTCCCTGGGGGAGAGGGGCATGGTCAGGTACTGGTCCTGCAAATCTCCCCAGTGGGAGGGGGATTCACTTAGATTTGTTATGAACCAACAGCAGACGTTGTGGGGAGAGCCAACTCCAACTAAGGGGAGTCCAGTTCCGTGGTAGGCCAGGGGGGAAAAAGAGGGGGTTTACGTTATGATCACGATTCCCTTTAAAAGTTGGCACATGCTAGAAAGTTAAAGCCCCACTTCCCTACTTGACAATGTGAAACACACCCTCTGTCTTTTTTAAAAAGGAAGTGTACCCCAAGATCTAAAGAGGAAACCAGCTTTAAATTCTGTTCAGATGATCTGGGCTATTGTTTCTCTACAATGATGCTGGGAAATAGAAATTACTTATTAGCCACAGATGTAGTCATGGCAATATGGTTTTCACAGGTAAGAAAGTAGAAGCATAATGGAAATCTGACTCTGCCACTTCAGAAGTTAAGCCAAATGTTTGCAGTAAAGCACTGGCTCAAGCTCATTTGGAATCCAGGTGTGGCTATTTGCAATCCAGGTGTGGCTATTTGCATTTAGAACACAGAACACTACAGCACAAACAGGCCCTTTGGCCCACAAGTTGTGCCGATCACATCTAATACCTACCAAGCCACAGACCTATCTATAATCCCCAAACCCATTAGGTCCCATATACTCATCCAGAAGTTTTTTTAAAAGACCCCAGCAAGTTCACCTCTATTTCTGATACAGTAAATAAAAATGCATAATAGACTGATGTTTATGGATTTGTAATTGATCTGATCTGTGCATTTTCTAATGCCAAGACAAAAAGCATGTGCATTTGTGCTATCTTTACAATATTCTTTCCTTCACTTGATAACTGAAGTGTTATAGATGTTTAAATATTTCATATACCATTTACTAGCTTTAACTAGTGTTTTACAGTAAACATTTGGCCTGAACTTCTGAAGTGACAGTCAGATTTCCATTCTGCTCCTACTTTTACTTTTAAATTATCTTGATCCTTGCTCCCCAACCTTCTGACTCAGGCTGGCCAAGAACTGCAGTGTAGCACACTCCTGAAGCCTTAAATCAGGAGTTGTACAATGGAAGGGAAAGAGGCCATGCCTCCTTTTTACAGCACTAGCTGCTGTAAAGCAGGTAAAGAACATAGAACAATACAGCACAAACAGGCCCTTCGGCCCACAAGTTGCGCCGATCACATCTACCAATCCACAGACCTATAACCCCCTGTCCTATTCTTTTCCATATACTCATCCAGAAGTCTCTTAAAAGACCACAGTGAGTTTGCCTCAACAACCTCCGACGGCAGTCGCTTCCATTCACTCACCACCCTCAGTGAAAAACCTACCACTGACATCTCCTTTGTATTTGCTTCCCTGCACCTTAAATCTGTTTTTAAGGTGCAGTAAAGTTTCAAGGTCTAGCCAGGTAGCTAATACAACAGTGGGCGATTTATTTTAAAAGCAATTCTTTGTTGATTTCAGTGAATGTAAATTTCAACAAAAAAAAAAAAATCCATGACTGGCACTTCTTTCTATACAAAGATACTGAGAGAGACTTTGACCATTCGGTTTTAGTTTCAGATCACACCACAACATTTCTGTTCAATGCCATGGTTAGTTCTTAAAACAGGTTAGCATCTGCAGACATCTAACTTCCAGAACCCATCAATGCATTGTCAGCTGATGACTGGGGAGATGGGACACAAGATTCAAATAAAAGTTTCCACAAACTGCAAACAAAGCTCATCGCTGAAATTGCTGTGATTTGCATGACCAAAAATGATTTCTTCAGCAAAATGGAGGAAATCTACATACAAGGGAAGTATGCTTAATGTGGGAGATTGGGAGGAGATAGAAAGGGAGATTAAATGACCAATTCAGTGACTGTGACAAATGGATGAGATAAGCACTAAATCCAATGGCCATCAAGCAGCCTTAGAAATTCCATCTATTGGATAGATTAATATCTAAATGCTTCTGTTTGACAGTGTTCTCAGATTATGCTTTGTGTTTATAATTAGGGCAGTTGAGTTGATCTTCTCTCTAGAGTTTAGTTTTGGAATGTCAAGTTTGTGGGTCACTTCAGCACCAATAACATTATCTGCAGTTTGAGGGATCAACATTAGAAAAAGATGACAAATGTCCTTGAATTTTGTTCATCTTCAGAAAAATTTAAACACTTCAAAGCCAATTTATTATTTCTGAAATGCAATCTCTTGTGTTGCAACAGCCAAATTGCATAAAGTAAGGTCCAATAAAGTTCAGTAAGTTATCTGCTTTATGGAGTTACAAAAAAGTAGGCAAACTTTCTGTCAGGAACAATGATTGAGCTGCTTCCAGAGTTCTAGGATGGCGGCTGTCAGCAACTGTGAAAAATCAATATGATAGCAGGACTTATGCAGACATGCTCACCACTGAACAGTGCAAACCCGTGGGTAAGGTTGGGGTCAGAAGATACAGTGTGATTTCCTGCTGGCCTCCATGTTCATGCTCCCAGATAGAGAATTCCAGCCTCAGAGGGTGATTGGGTCCACACTCTCCATCTGCAGGAATGGCAGCACATGCTCAAAACGTGGAGACCGTGCTTTGCAACAGAAAATTTCCAAGTTCTGATCTCACCGGCAAAGTGGCAGAAAAATGCCAAAGGGATCACAGACAGCTCATTTTGATACATTAGCTAACACATTCTCCAAGACACTCTCTCTTACTGAATATTCAGCAGGTGCCAGCTTGCCGTCACCACTTACAACAGGTTGATGTCAACCTAACATGGGGGATTCTCCAGGTCATACAGGCTAGTTAGTGACCTGGCAATGCTCCTGGCACAGATTGGTTCCAGGTCAACCTGGTGGTGCTGAGTTCTGCCAAGGAGCTGGCCTTTGTAGGGCCCTCACTGGAGCTGACAGTAGATGAGGTAGACATAATGGATACCTTAGATGTGGTGGTGACTGCAGGGGGCAGGGAGGTTTGGTTTACTAAGGTTCTGATCAGGATGCACTTTTATCTATGAGAATATGAAACAGACTGTGCATTTTTCACTACATTCAATTATTCTTCTATTTATTATTTTGACTTCATTAATTCTCTGTATAAAGAAAAAATGTGTAACTACAGAAAAGAACCTATAGGAGCAGTTTAAGTTGCACTAAAAAAACCCTGCACTGGCTTGGAATAGCTGATGGAAACTTCCAACAAAATAATCCTTGTGCAAGGATAAACAGCAAAAAGGCCTTTCATCTTCATCGATGCTGAATGTTATACTTTAGATTTTCAGCATTCATGGTTTTCCTTCGTTTTCATGAATAGCCATTTCACAAAGTACCTATATATCAAACAAAGCTGTTGCCAGACTTGACTGAAGAATTAGGGGTTTCTTTCCTTATTGTCATGCCTGTTGTTCAGTTTCTTATGCACCCCACCCCCAAGTCTTTGTTTATTGATTTACAAGATTAAAGAGGAATTTCAACTCAAATCAGAACCAGTAAAGCTATTGTCAAAACAATCTGGCTCAAAATTCTTCCATGGATTCCATCTGAATGGAGCCTCAGACAAAATACCCAAAAAATCTGTTTGATAGTTCCTTAAACCCAAATCCAGTACTTCAAAATTAATAAGGAACAAAATGCATAGAAATTTATTCATTTTCTCCCATTGTATTGCACCCCCAAGAAAAAAAAAATACAGCTGATTCTAACAGGATATACAATACCAAAACAGTGCACAAATGTGCAGGTTAGGTGGATCGGCCAGGGCAAATGGTTGGGATTGCAGGCATAGGACCGGGGAAAGTAGGGGTGGGCTTGGGCAAGGTGCATTTTCAGACAGTTGGTGCAAACTCAAATGGGCCAAATAGAATTCCTATAGGTGCAAAAGAAAGCTATGTGGGATGTAACCAAAAAAACTCAGTTACCTTGATTTTGAACAGTTTCAGTTCAGGCTTTTCACGCATAAGCCAGCCAGGAAAGAGCTGTATATGCAGTTAATCTTTCTTACTTTCCTTAAGTCAGGAACAGCTCTGTACATGAAGAAAAGCAGCAAAATAAGTGAAATGGTACAGAAGTATAGATCTAATGACCTGGAACCAGAGCATCATTCCACAAAAAGCACCCCAGAAAGATTATGAAAGGAGGGGAACAGAGTAAGAGGTCCCAAACTATGGAGTGGACAAGAGGCTCCAGGTATCCCAGGGTGGGACAATAATAGTGATCAGAGAAAGATCACATTTAGTCAATAACGTCAGGAGCAGAGAAATAGGTTCCAAATTGAAGACAGTTGCAGGGAGCAGACTGGAATAAAGTCTAGAAGATTCAAGAGACCAAAAGGTTGTTGTGGGCCACAAAAGGGAAAAAAGTACTCTTTGCTTAACAGGGCTAAAAATCTAAAATTGTGCTTGGACAGGAAGGTGAAGCAAAAAAGGATTTCAGAATTCTTGTTTTAGTTGTCCAAGTTGGTACAATTTTTGAAGAGAATTCCAAGCCAGGTTTTTCAAGTGTGGAGATTTTGAGAAACAGTTTCAGTGAGACTGGTTAACACAATATATCAAACATCTGAATAGATGATTGGGAAATCCATGGAATCTGCATTGGTCACATCTATCATCTCCTTTTCCAATTTTTATCTGTCCCATCCATTTTCCTTCCCCCTACCCACCCCTCAAATCTTCATTTTGGTTCTCTGCCATTTGGCCATTCACACCCTTTATTCTCTTTGCATACAACTTTATCTGGTTTCTGTGGCCATGACTCACCTGTCATTTCCTCACCCTGCAGTATAAATATTTCCCACTTTCTATACCTTTTAGCTTTGACAAAGGGTTATTTGGACTTCAAATATCAGCTTTCTCTCCTTACAGATGCTGCTGAGATTTTCCAGAATTTTTTTGATTTCAGATTTCAGCATCTGCAGTAATTTGTTTTAACATGAAATAAATGTTTCTTGTTTTTGTGCTTTAAATGGTCATTGGCAAACTCTTGTGGTTTTATTAACTTCTCCACATATTCAAGTGTTAATTTTACCTCGCCAGCTTCCTCTCTCTGGAATCTGACTTTTGTCCAGTAACTGCTGAGATCATAACACTAGTGAAGAACTTTCTTGCACTACTTCACATGCTTAAATTACAATTGAAGCTATGCTAGTTCTTGAAGCAGCTGTTTTTAAGTAAAGTCATTGCACTTTATTACTTTTAAATACTGCAGTATATGAAATATCAGCAAGTTATTTTGTTACATTATTCAAACTTAAGAGCGTCATTTTTTTGTTGTTTTCACTCCAATTCAATTGAGTCCAATTCAGAACTTCAAGTTGAGGCATTCCCATCCAAGCTGACAAGACAAGGATCTCACCTGTTTTGAGCTTGATCAACATGATCCAAGCTGATTGGAGTAAGCATAGCCCCAAGGCTTGATCTCATTTGCATTTTAGCCAAAAACTGATATGCCGCTTTTAAAAATTGCTTCAAACGAAGTTCAAATGTAACCTAATGACTTGAACTAAGCACAGCATATCAATACTACACTTGATCTTAGCCAAAAGACTTATTTGTATGTTGAAGTGTTTTGCAAGAAATATTCCTATATTATTGTTCAAAAATTTTAAGCACAAATGGTTTAAATTCCAGCTGCTGACATCAAGAATGAATCAAATGAAAGGATCCTTCTAGGTTTTATTTCTGTTATGCAAAAAGGTCAAATTACTTGTAGCATTGCCAACATAAGTGGCACAATTTGAAGAATGACATTACACGGTTTAAGAGATCAGGCCATAAAGTGGATTCAA
The DNA here is from genome assembly GCA_024679065.1 of Sphyrna mokarran. Classification (NCBI taxonomy): domain Eukaryota; kingdom Metazoa; phylum Chordata; class Chondrichthyes; order Carcharhiniformes; family Carcharhinidae; genus Sphyrna; species Sphyrna mokarran. The sequence continues at coordinate 49,102,311 of JAGIQG010000005.1, forward strand.
ATACATTATAGGTTAACTGGAATGCTTTTATAATTCATTATTAAAAATGAGAATACGTTTAGAAAAATTCCACAATGTTGAAAGGGTTTTTGCAGAGAAACAATCCTTCATGGGAATTTTATCAAAAATAGATGGAGTTGACAGGGTACTAAATAACCCAGAGATCTGCAGAGTCAATGGATTAGAGTTTAATGACAAGAAGATTAAATTTCAGCAAGTCATATTTTACAACCCACTGTGCAGTGTAATCATTACTGCTAATAGAGGGCACTCTTGTGCGAATGCAATCTGCCTGCTATACAGACTGTCCAATAATCATCATTGTCTGATAAATCAATTTACTCCCACTAGGGGTATTCATCTCAGGTGATTGCCAAGTATAATCTCCAGATGTGATTGTGGTTTGAAATACAGGCCTGAATTTTTTCTTTTTGCTGCCAACCAGTGAGGCTAACAGGACTCAGTTATTAGAGTAAGAGAGGCAAACCACAGAGAGCAATGTTTGCCATATAGTAGATGCACCGCATGACTCACCAAGTTCCTTCAAAAACACCCCCCATTCATATTATCTTCAACACCTAAAAAGGACAAAGACAGCTGATGCACCAGCACCTACAACTTCATCTGCAAGCCACACACATTTTGACTTGAAACTAATCACTGTCGCTGTGTCAAAATCCGGGAACTCTCTTCTGCCCACAATACTAGAAGGGTTCAATAACTGCAAGGGCGTGCATCAACTCAGAGTCAGAGGTATATCGTACAGAAAAAGGCCTTTCAGCCCATCATGTTTGCACCAGTCAAAGACAAACCACCCAACTATTTTAATCCTATTTTCCAGCACTTGGCCCACAGCCTTATATGTTTTGATATCACAAGTGCACATAGTTATACTTGTTAACTATTACAAGGATCTTTGCCTCCATCACCCTTTCAGGTGGTGTTCCAGATTCCAATGACTCTTTGGGAGAAAAAGCTTTTCTCAGTCCCTCACCTTAAATCTATGTATATAACATGGAAACAGGCTCTTTGGCCCAACTTGCCCCTGTCAACCAGGTTTCTCTAACTGAAAGAGTGTTATTTACCTGTATTCGGCCCAAATCCCTCTAAATCTTTCCCATCAATGGACTGGCACAAATGCATTTATATTGTCTCTACCAGCTCATTCCATATATGCACCACCCTGAAAAAACGCCACCCTGTGAAAAAACCTATGCCCTCTAATTTTGGATTCCTCTACTTTGGGGGGAAAAAAGACCTTGTCTATTCACCTGATCTATGACCCTCATGATATTAAGCCTCAATAAAAGGTCACTCCCCTCATCTTCCCATGCTTTAGGGAAAGAAAGTCCCAGCCTCTCCTTATAATTCAAGTTTTCAGTCCCAACATCAGCTTTGTAAATTTTTTCAAATCTTTTCCAGTTTCTCATTTTTCCGATAGGCAACTAGAATTATATGCAGTACTCAAAATGTGACCTTACTAATGTCTTGTCCAGCTGTAACATTCTAATTCCTGTACTCAATGCTCTTGACTGATGAAGGCAAGTGTGCAAACACCTTCACCACCATCCTATATGCCTATAATGCCACTTAAGGCATTATGAACCTGCACTCCTATGCCTGTGCAAGTCCTGTTCTGGTTCATCTCATTAAAATACAACACCTTTTATTTATTTGAATTAAACTCCATCTACTATTCCTCAGCCCACGGGCCCAGTTGATTAAGATCCCATGGTCTTGGTGTAATGAACATTGAAGGTGGTCATCTATTAATTTTGGTGTCATCCACAAACTTACTAAAGCATGCCTCTTCCAGATAATTTATATAAATGACAAACAGTGGACACAGCAACGATCCTTGCAACACATCACTGGTCAGAGGCCTCTTGTCTGAAAACCAGTCCCCTACCATCACCTTGTCTTCCACCATCAAGCCCAATTTCTATCCAATTGGCTAGTTCTCCCTGGATCCCATGTGATCTAATCTTACTGACCAATCTACCATGTGGTGCTTGTCAAAGGCCTAAGGCCCATTTAGGCATTGTCTATCAAACTGCCCTCATCTATTTTCTTGGTCCCCCTTTTAAAAAAAAAACTCAAATTTGTAAGACACAATTTCTCTCACACAAAGCTATGCGATCTCTAATCAGTCTTTGTCTTCCCAAATGCATGTAGACTTTCAAAATACCCTGCCAATAACTTAACTGACAATGCCATTAGGCTCAGTCTGTAATTCCCTGGCAATTTCCTACCATCTTTCTTAAAAGAAAGCACAACATTTGCTTCCTTCCATGGCTGTCAATGATACAAATATTTCCACTAGGGGCCTCAATTTCTACCATAGCTTTCTACAATAATCAAGTGTCCTAGAATAGGAGTGCGCTGGTTGGTAGGACGGTTGAGGAACAGTGGGGGATTTTTAGAGAGATCTTATTCAGTACTCAGCATAAATATATTCCGATAGTGAAGAAGGACTGTAGGAGAAGGGAAAATCAGCCGTGGTTCTCCAAGGAAATTAGGGAGAATATTAAATCAAAAGCTGAGACATTCAGAATGACTAAAAATGGTAGGCGATCAAAGGATTGGGAAAATTTCAAACAGAGAGTGACTAAAAAGGTGATTAAAAAAGGAAAGATGGAATATGACACTAAACTAGCTCGAAACATCAAAAAGGACAGCAAGAGTTTTTGATAAGTATATAAAGAAAAGGAGGATGGCCAGAGTTAATGTAGGACTGTTGGAGGATGAGAGGGGTGGTTTAATGGTGAATGACAGGGATATGGCGGAGACCTTGAACACGTTTTTTGTATCAGTCTTTACGGAGGAGGATGTAAATAGCTTGCCTGAACTCAAGGACAGAAGCGTGGTAGGAGATGAGGTCCTTGAGGAGATTACAGTCAGAGAGGTGGTGCTTGATAGGCTAACAGGGCTGAGGGCAGCCAAGTCTCTGGGATTGGGTGGAATGCATCCCAGGGTCCTCAAAGAAATGGCAGAGGTAATAGTAGATGCCCTGGTAATTATCTTTCAAAATTCACTGGACTCCGGAAAAGTGCCGGAAGATTGGAAAACGGCTAATGTTACGCCGCTGTTTAAAAAAGGTAGCAGACAGAAGGCAGGAAATTATAGGCCGGTTAGTTTAACGTCTATAATAGGAAAAATGCTTGAATCTGTAGTCAAAGCAGAAATAAACGAGGCACCTGGATACAAACTGTTTGATCAGGCAGATGCAGCACGGATTTGTTAAGGGGAAATCGTGCTTGACAAATTTATTGGAGTTCTATGAGGAAGTGGCTAGTGCAGTAGGTAGAGGGGAACCAGTGGATGTGGTGTTTTTGGATTTCCAAAGTGTTTGATAAAGGTGCCTCACAAAAGATTGCTGCAGAAGGTTAGGGTACAGGGAGTTGGAGGTAGGTGTTAGACTGGATAGAGGATTGGTTGTCTAATCAGAAGCAGAGGATAGGTATTAATGGTGCTATTCTGATTGGCAGCTGGTGACTAGTGGAGTACCCCAAGGTTCGGTGCTGGGGCCTCCACTATTTACCATTTACATAGATGATCTGGAGGAAGGGGCAGAGTGCAGGGTGACAAAATTTGCTGATGACATGAAGATGAGTGGAAAAGCAAATTGCGTGGAAAGCCTGCAGAGGGATCTGGATAGGTTGAGTGAGTGGGCGAGGACCTGGCAGATGGAGTATAATGTTAGCAAGTGTGAGGTTATCCACTTTGGGAAGAATAATGATAGGAAGGATACTATTTAAATGGAGAAAAGCTGCAGCTTGCGATGATGCAGAGGGACCTGGGGGTCCTTGTGCATGAATCGCAAAAAAAGTATGCAGGTGATTAAGGCAGCAAATGCAATGTTGGCCTTTATAGCTAGGGGGATAGAATATAAAAATAGGGATGTTCTGTTGCAGCTGTATAGGGGTGCTGGTGAGGTGCAGCGAGTAGTGTGTGCAGTTTTGGTCTCCGCATTCGAGGAAGGATATATTGGCCTTGGAGGGGGTGCAGAGAAGGTTTACTAGGCTGATACCAGAGATGAGGGCATTGGATTATGAGAGACTGAATAGGCTAGGTTTGTACTCTGAGTTTAGAAGGCTGTGAGAGGGGATCTTATAGAAACGTTAAGATAATGAAGGGGATGGATAAGGTAGAGGTTGAGAGACTCTTCCCGCTTAGCGAAGACAGCAGGACTTTAAATATGTCCAGCCTCAAAATTTTGGGGGGGGGGGGAGAAAGAGTTCAGATCGGAGTTGGACAGATTTCTTCAGAGGGTGGTGAATCTTTGGAATTCTCTGCCTGATGAGGTGGTGGAGGCTTCCTCACTGAATATGTTCAAGTCAAGAGTGGATAGGTTACAAGGGAATTAAGGGTTATGGGGAGAAAGCAGGAAAGTGGCACTGAACCACTACAGATCAGCCATGATCTTATTGAATGGCAGGGCAGGCTCGAGGGGCTGTGTGGCCTACTCCTACTCCTATTTCTTATTTTCTTATGTTCTACGTCCTGGGGATTTTATCTACGTGTGTGTTTATGACCTCCAGCCCTCCTCTTTTGTAAGATGGACACTTTAAGACATCAGTATTTACTTCCAAGTTCCTTAATTTCCATGCCTTTCTTCTGCCATTGCACTAATTAAATCAAATTTATGGCCAGCATGCAAATATAAAAATGAACCAATTTCTTGAAGAACATTAGGTAATGGTGTTGTTTGCAAGTAATCTAGGAATTAATGCGATTTCTGAAGCCTCTGATCTAGTTTAATTAATCCATTGTTCTCGTTCAGTAAAATTTATACAAATTCACCAATTGAATGCAAGTTAAAAACATGCAGGTACAGATCCACATACAAGATGAAACAACTTTGTTTTTCTTTCCCAAAAGCTTCATATTCTGTGCCTTCAACAGCACCTTTCAAAATCATGACTTCTACAACACAGAAGGGCAAAAGGCCACAGATGCAGAGAAACACCACTGGCTGCAAGTTTCCTCCTAAATCACTATCTTAATCTGAAATTATATTCACCATTCCTTCACTGTCACTGGATTAAAAGACTGGAACTTCCTCCTTAATAGCATGTGGGAGTACTAAAACTACATTGAGCTGCAGCTCAGTCACCTTGGACAATTAGGAATAGGCAGTAAATTCAGCCTTTAATCATAACAAATAAAAGCAAACTTTTCTGTAAATATACCATATTTAAAAAGGCATATCATATCAGTTAAGATTTGACCTGTAAACACATACAGGGAGTGGAAAAATATTTGTCAAGAATTATGGAGAGATTAGACATAGGTCTCAATAATGTTTGTGTTTAACTCCAGAACTGGGTCTGATAATCATTTAATCTGGAGACAGTGGTATTAGTCTTAATTGTTGGCAAACAAAAATCTGGCCTCTGCTGAACAGCTAACTTAATATTTTGATGCCTCAGTCACGCAAAGTTTGAAATTTCTGTGACAAACGCATGGAGAAATTCCCAGTAGGTCAGTATGACTAGGGTGTAGAGAAAGATCAATTTAATATAAAGATAAATCCATTCAAAAGCAGGGAAGCATGTCATTTGGTACATGATCTCAGACTTCTGTATCTTTTTCCTGATGGAAGGTGGAAAAGAAAATGATCAGGATGCATGAGGTCCTTAATTATACTGGCTTTGTTGAGATAGTGGGAAGAGTCAATAGATGGGAAGTTGGTATGAGTGATGGATTTGGCCTCATTTATGAAGCTTTGTAGTTTCTTGCTGTTTTAAAGCAGGAGCCATTCCAAGCTGCGATAATAACCAGAAAGAATGCTTTCAACAGGGCATCTGTAAAAGTTGGTGAGAGCCATAGCAGACATGCCAAATTTCTTTAGTCTGAGAAAGTAGAAGTACTGGTGCACTTTAATTATAGTGTTGGCATGAGGGGGAAAGGAGGTAGAAACAAGGACAGGTTGCTGGACATCTAAAAATTTGAAGCTCTCAACCATTTTTACTTCGTCCCCATTGATGTGGATGATAGGGGCATGTTTTCCATTATGCTTCCTGAAGTCGATAACGAAAATTGGGCAGCATGGTAGCACAGTGGTTAGCACTGCTGCTTCACAGCTCCAAGGACCTGGATTTGATTCCTGGCTTGGGTCACTTGTGTGGAGTTTGCACATTCTCCTCGTCTATATGGGTTTCCTCCCGGGGCTCCAGTTTCCTCCCACAGTCCAAAGATATGCCAGTTAGGTTGATTGGCCATGCTAAAATTGCCCTGAGATGCATAGGTTAGAGGGATTAGTAGGTAAATATGTAGAGATATGGGGGTAGGGCTTGGATGGGATTGTGGCCAATGCAGACTCAGTCAAAAAGGCCTCTTTCTGTATTATAGGGTTTCTGATTTTCTACGATTTGTTGACATTGAGGGAAATATTGTTGTCATAACCATTCATCTCTCTTTCCTGCACTGTGTCTCATCATTGTTTGAGATCTGACCATGATAGTGCAAATCAGCAAACCGAATTGGAGGGGAATTTGGCCATAATCATATGTATAAGGTGTATAGAAGGGGATGGGGAACATAGCCCTCTGGGGCACCAATGTTGAGGATCAGAGGAGATGTTGTTACCTATCCTTACTGATTGTGGTCTGTGGGTTAAGAAGTTCATCATCTAATTGCAGAGGGAGGAGCTCAGTCCCAGGCCACAGAGTTTGGAGAGGAATTTCATAGGAATAATGGTGTTGAAAGCTCAGCTGGAGTAAATAAATAGGAATCTGATGTCAGTGTCCATCCAAAGCAAAGCACTCATTTTGTGCTTACTGGAAGGTATTCCATCCTCTAGGATTAATTAGTTCTACATTCAATGCAAGAAGTGTAAACAAAGATACAATTTCTGGATCTACACCATCTTCAAACTGATCCAGTTGTAGCTACATCCTCCAAGGGTACTCCACATGAACTTGCTCATCTGGATACTATTTTAAATGGTAGAGAGCTTCCAGTACTTTTACCTTCCCCCTCCCACCCCACCTTTGAAACAGTGAATTTGTTATTTGATGGGGGCATCTTGTTTAAGCTTTGTTATGCCTTGCCACACTGTTTTTAACCCTTCAATTGTGGGTAACACTGCAAGTCGCCATCTTATTAATGCAGTAACATTTCTTCATGTACACACAATTAATATTAGTTATAGCTGTTACTTTTACGGAACCATCAGAAGTTTCAAACTTAATGTTGGACTTTGCTTTAACTTTGAGTGACAAAGCAGATATTGGCTTGTATCCGTGTGTTGGTCTCTGCAGTCTCCTTGGCATGGCCTGGTTTGGTCCGATCCTCTTCTGGGTCTGATCTCTTCTGCCTTCTCCTCTGGATGGTCCAGGATCACTCTTCATGGTGGTTGGTCTCTAGAGTCGCCACTGCTGGTAGTCTTGGGCAGCACCTTTATCCTCAAATTATTTTGCACCCTTTTGGATGGGCCCTCAATCATTATCCATCAGGGCTCAATCACCTTGATTGATTGAGTCCAATCGAGCACTTCACACCAGAATATACATCAAGCAGCCATGCCTGTGGGTGTTGAAGGCAGGTAGGTCACATATCTCCTCAGTAAAGGGTTAAAGTGCCCCTTTATCTGGTAAGTGAGTATTTTTGACCAGAATGTCCATTAATCTCAGGGTGGCCTATTTCCTGATGTCCAAGCTGCAGCCCACTGTCTTAGTCTTTACACACACTTGACCATCCTATTTCATCATGCTTTGCAATCGCCATCTTTGGTGGCCCATTTGGACACACTGTCTATTCCCATTAAAGCTTTTCTCCACTATTTAGAGAATGTGCTTAGAATGGTGCATTCATCCCAAAGTATGGATTCTGTTCAGTTTTCAGATGATTGTGATTTTCAGCCTTTGCCTTAAATCTTTCATCCTCATTAGATTACAGTACAAATTGAGTCCCAAGACCAGTTACTAATCCAAACAGTAAACATGGCATGAAGGATAAATGGCAAGGTATTGAATCTATAAAACAGATTTACTAGTGTGCATGGCAGAACAGAAGAAGAAGTATTTTTAAAAAAGATAAGCTTTTGGACTGGTACTCATGTAAATAGAGGTTACAAACTCAAAGGCTGAGAAATGAACAAAGAACAAAACAGCTCGGGAAACAGGCCCTTTGGCCCAACAAGCCCATGCCGCCACCTCAATGTTCCCACTTCTACCTGTGATCCCTGTATACGTTTATAGATCTATGCATCAAAACAAAATGAGACAATTTGGGGACAATTTGTTCTGCCAATTAGCCCAAGAGCACATCTTTGGGATGTGGGAGGAAACCGGAGCACCTGGAGAAAACCCACACAAGCACAGGGAGAATGCGCAAACTCCCACAGTCACAGCGATAGCCAGAGCTGTCGTGTTGCCCATCAAATGGTCCAGGGCAAGCATACACTAATGACGTAAGCACTAGGATACTCTCGAAAAATCCAAGAGCAGCCCTCTCACGACCCATCACGTGTATGCCCTGTGTTAGGCAATAAGGCGGATCCAGATACCTGTAGGATAAAACAAATACATCAAAATCAACAATTTACACACAAGGCTTAAAAAAAAACAAAGCCATGAATAAAGCTACCAGCTCAAACAACTGATAACACATTTAAATAGAAGCCTTATAACCAAGATTAAACAAAATAAAATTTCAATTGATTGTTAGATTTCTTGATTTTAAGTTGTGGATCACAGTCCACAATCCACTAATGTGTGTGAAAACTGAAACCCATACTATCAATAGGATATGAAATTACAGCTTAGCTGTAGCAAATCCTAATATTTCAATGTATTGGAGAAAAATGGTACAAAGTTTTTTTAAATAATGAAGAGCAAGAGTGGAATTTGAGTTGGTAGACAGAATGTTTATAAATATGGGAAGAGAGTTAGCAGCATGGTTCCCCATGGAAATTCTTATCATTTCCAGGTATTGGATCTATGGTGATTTATTTTGTCTCAAATTTATGGGCCACACTCCTGTACAACAAGACCTCTCGAATTTTTAAAAATTTGCTCAGAAACAGTGCAGCATTGTCTCCCTCAGTTCAGGGTTTCCCAAATGTGGGAGAGAATGTGTCAACACAATTAACCCAATTAAGATCAAAGCAGCATCTTTAGTGAATACTGGAAACAAAACAAGGCTTAACTTGTGATGCATAATACAGGGCATTCTGGCAAAAGATACTGATTCCAAGGAGGGAATTGGACCATGAGCAGAATGAGTCATTGGTTTTGAGTGTTATAATCCTTCCAATCCTGTATCTTATTGGCAAGTCTACTTACATCCACACTAAATCTGCTACTCAAACTCATTATTTGATTTCATTACAGGCCAGCCATCATCCTTATGCTTGTTGACCCTTTATAACCAAGTGCCTGAATGCCCCCACCTCATTTTTCCAGTCATATAAGCCTTTAAGACTTTCACGTTCCTCAAACTCTTATACATTCTCTAGGAGGGAGTTCTAGGATTTTGACCCTGCACTAGCAAACATTTCCAAAGTCAGGATGATGGGTGGCTTGGAGTAAAACTTTAAATGGTGTTATCACATATCTGTTGCTGTTGTACATGGTAGCGATTATGGGTTTGAAAGGTTCAATCTGTGGAGGCTTGGCAAGTTCCTGTGGTTCACCCTAATAGATGGTACATATCATCATTGTGTTGGTGGAAGGACTGAATGTTTGGGGATGAGGTGTTGATCAAGTGGGTTGCTTTGCCCTCAATGCTGTTGAACCAGTTGCACTTAATCAAGGCAAGTGAAGAGTATTCTATCACTTGTGTCTTGAAGATGGTGGACAGGTTTAGGGAGTAAGGCGGCGAGTTACAGCAGGATTCCAAGCCTCTGACCTCCTCTTAATAGCCACATTTAGATGGCTAATCCAATTCAGTTTCTGGTTAAAGGTAACTTCCAGGATGCTGATGGTGGAGAATTCAGTAATGGCAATGCTATTGAATGTCAAGGGCAATGGTTAGATTCTCTTATTGGAGGCAGTCATTGCCTGGCACTTGAAAGGTGCAAATGTTACTTGCCACTTATAATGCAAGTTGTTGATTTCTCAGAAAAAAGGGAGGTTAGGATTCAGTCAAGATGGAAACAAATTTACAAATAAATGGTTTTAAAAGTTTGGAAACAAATTATCACCTAGTTCTTATTTTGTTTTTCCTTAAGCTCATTAATTTCACCACAGCAAAATGACATTTTCCAGTGCATCTACCAAACCTATCTAGATCCCTCTGTAACTGACTTCTCTTTCCTATTTCAAAGTTCTACAACTACAGGCTATTTACGTTCTTAATTTCCAATAGCATAACATCACCTTCTGGGCCTAATCAGTTAATTTCATAGATGACTGAGTATGCAACAGGAAGTAACAACAGGGGCAGAATATGCTGCATCAGAATTGTACAGCTAGGGTTTGAGAGATTGAGAGATAAGCCAAAGTTAATTAAGCAATTATTCAGAAGCATGTAGCTTCCTCAGGGCAAAACAAGGTGAGATAAGTCAATCCTGCCACTTGACTTTTGTTGAGTATTGCTTTTTAGTGGAGACACAATAAGCACACTGAAAACAATGTGAGGAACTTGTTTAGGAGTAACAGAAGAATGAAAAAACTTGATAGATAAGATGCTCAGGTGCATGTTCATGCCATTGTATAGGAAAAAAGCAAAAGCTAGGCTCAATTTATCAAAAACATTAAGATACCAATTTGATTGTTCTGTTATATTAGTGCAAGAAATCAAAATGAAGATGCCAGTGTAACATAGGGAACTAATTAATATCCTGTGAAGTGAATGGTGGAAAAGATATTTCACTTTTCAAATTATAAACACAAATTCCCACCTACAGCTGCTTTCACTGAAAACATTAATTTTTTTTAAATATCAATATTTGAACACTTTTAGACAGTGATGCTTGCACAACTGATCTGTAAATCCTTCTCATTACTTCTGTATGCATGTGCTGCTTTTGGCCATTTTAAGAGCTGCAATAATATTTCTGAATCTAACAATAAGCAAAACACACAAAATTAAGTAGATTCCTGAACACATTCTTTGCATCAAAATGTATTACTGACCAAATGATTTATATGGCATTACCACAGTGCCAGGCAATGACCACCTCCAATAAGAGAATCTAACATTGCCAACCAAACTCTAAAGCAAAAAGGCTAATTTTATCTTGATTACAGCCTGGAGTGCAGGGTGCGGTGTAAAATGAGAGAGCAAGCAGCAGCATTTAAACAAACATTTCATCACCAAAATCATAAAAACAAGTATGAGCTAAAACAGCAACACTTATAAAGTAAGGAATGGGAAACAACTACTAAAATATGAGCTTTAAAAAGACACAGGACAACTTACATATTTGGATGGAACAAATTGGCATAGCCATTTTAAACCAGAGCTCCAATTTAAATACAACTTCACTTTGTAATATTTCAAATTACTTTCATAAAAAAAAAAATCAGATTAATACTTCTATCCACCTTTTCCAGAATGTGGAGACTAAAATGTTAACAAGATCAAAATTTCTGAAGGTCAGAAAGACAGCAGCTGAAACAATATCCAAGGACAAAGCAAAACCACTTCTGCTTGGAAGGAAAGTTAGTTAACTACAATGCAGAGCAGAAGTAGTTTCCAGAAATCACAAATGAGCTATATTTATATAGCTCATTATAAAATAGTAAAACATCAAGGATAGTTAGACTGTTGGTACAAAAGACCAATTGTCAATTATTCTGCTCATTACAAATTAAAATGATCACAAAAGTCATTTGGGAGCTCCCTCATACAAAAATAATACTGGTGTTTACAGTCATTTAATTATATAATTAAAGAGGATATTCTTAATGCTGTTAACATGACAAGATGGTGCCTGAAGTTTCCATCTGTACAAATTTATGGCTGCAATACAGTAAACTTTATTTTCAATTCCATTAAGGTTTGCAGCCAAAGAGCATGAGTGAGAGTGTGAACAGTCTTTAAGTCAAAGGCTGTAGTCATTGGTTTGTTGCTGGAATCCCTAGAGTTTGGTGGGCAGAATATCGATAGGGTGTAGGAGTGTTAAACTTGTAGATGTGGAAATCCCCAACTAGCCACTAGAAATTAGATTCTGTTACATGTCCATGAAACACTAGTCAACTTTTAAGATATACTTAACTAATTTTAAACTGAATTAATTGGCTAGAATTAAAAAACAATGGCGTGAATTAGACAGAAGAGTCTTTCAAAGTTTTAAAAACATATGCAAATACATTAGATGACGGACTAAAGATCCGAACAAGGACTAGAATTTGCAGGAAGAAAATTGTGACGGTAGGAACTTGGATTCCCAGTTATAAAGCATTGTCAAAAAAGTATCCAAGACACATGGAAAGATTAAGCTCCAACTGAGATCAAGTAGTAGTCAAGGCGGCGTACAAAAGGTTGAGAGAGAGAGCTTTGAGATGTTAAGGATCTACAGGAGTATACAGCTTGTAGAAAGGAGCTTAAAAAGGAAATTAGGAGAGCGAGAAGGGGTCATGAGAAGGCCTTGGCAGGTAACATTAAGGGGAATTCCAAGGACGTGAAGAGTGAAAGGATAAGAATTGAAGGGATAGGACCTATAAAAGGTGAAGGGGGAAAAGTCTGTGTGAAACCAGAAGAAATGGCAGAGGCGCTTAATGAGTACTTTGCCTTGGTATTCACGGTGGGAAGTGATCTGGGAAATTGTACTACAGGTTTGTGGCAGACTGGAAAGATTGAGTATATGGACATAAAGAAAGGATGTGTTGGAACTTGTAAATTCTATCAAGATAAATAAGTCACCAGGACCAGATGAGATGTACCCCAGGTTAGTGTGGGAGGTGAGGGAAGATGATTGCAGAGTCGCTAGCGATGACCTTTGCGTCAATGGAGATAGGAGGGGTTCGAGGATTGCGGATGTGGCTCCTATTTTAAATAAAGGGAGCAGGGATAGCCTGGGAAATTACCGACCAGTAAGTCTAACTTCAGTGATTGGGAAGTTGGAGGATTTTGAGGGACAGGATGAGCATTTACAGAAGTTTAATATGATCAGAAATAGTCAGCATGGCTTTGTCAAGGGCAAGTCTAATTAAGTTCTTTGAAAATGTGACTGAACACATTGACAAAGGAAGAACAGTGGATGTGGTTTACATGGACTTCAGCAAGGTGTTTGATAAGGTCCCCCATGCAAGACTTCTTGAGAAGGTGAGAAGGCATGGGATAATAGGGGCTTTGGCCTTGTAGGTCCAGAACTGGCTTGCCTGCAGAAGGCAGAGAGTGGTTGTGGATGCATGGTTCTTCTGCGTGGAGGTCAGTCATCAGTGCAGTGCCCCAGGGATCTGTTCTAGGACTCTTGCTGTTTACCATTTTCATAAATGATCTGAATGAGGAAGTGGAGGGGTTAGTAAGTTTTCCAACAACATGAAGGTTGGTGGTGTTGTGGATAGTCTGGAGGGATGTCAGCAGTTGCAGCAAGACACAGATAGGATGCAAGACTGGGCAGAGAAGTGGCAGATGGATTTCAACGTGGATAAACGTGTAGTGATCCATTTTGGTAGGTCCAATGGGATGAACAAAGAACAAAACAGCACAGGAAACAGGTTCTTTGGCCCAACGAGTCCACACCACCACCTTGATGTTTCCACTTCTACCCATGATCCCTGTCTGTGTTTAGAGATCTATGGATTGAAACCAAATTTGAGACAATTTAGGGAGAATTTGTTCTGCCAATCAGCCTAAGAGCACATCTTTGGGATGTGGGAGGAAACTGGAGCACCTGGAGAAAACCCACGCAAGCATGGGGAGAATGCACAAACTCTCAGACAGGCCCAAATCCGTATATCTGTACAGCACAGCGATAGTCACTGAGCTGTGATCACCCATAAGCAATGTGTTCAGTCACATTTTCAAAGGAGTCCAATATCAAGGATTGGAGTCTTAGTGTTGAGGAGCTTGAGGTCTAGGTCCATAGGACTTTTAAAATTGGCCTTAAGGGTGGAGGATGTGGTCGAGAAGGCTATGGTGTACTGGTCTTCATTAAATCGGGGGATTGAGTTTAGGAGTTGGAGGTAACGCTGCAACTTTACAAGACTCTCGTCAGACCCCAGGCTCTGGCACTGGTTCAGGTACACTGAAGGAGAATTTAGCATGGCCAATGTAACAAACCAGCACATCTTTTGGACTGTTGAAGGAAATCCACACATGCAGGAAGAATGTGCAGACTCTACATAAACAGTGACCCAAGCCATGACTCAAACCTGGGTTCCTGGCCATGTGAGGAGGAAGTGCTAACCACTTTTGTTTTCCTATTAAAAAGGCACAAGGGAGATAAAGATATAATAGGTTGGTCATCACAATAAAAACCTGATGATATGAAGCCACTAGACTTGTAGGTTGTGTTAAAATTCAAAAAGAGGAACCAAGCCTAAAAGGCATAACAAGCACCAAAATCTGTTGGGTTAGTGTAGTAATTATGCACTATCAAATAATTTAAAAGTTTGTGTATAATCCAGAGAAAACAAGTTCAGGTGTGCCACTTCGTGAATTTGAATTCAATGTTTAAAAACATTGAAACAAGAAAAAAAATTTAATGGGATCTTTGGGAGGTAGGAAGGCTGGTTTGCGTCTAAGGAATATTTTTTTCAATTTGATCAAAGTGAGTAAATATGTTAAATATTTTAACAAAACGCATTTGAAATCCAAGTCATATTCAAGAGAAAATTCAACATAAATGGCTTAGTCTCAATGGGTTATCAAGAACTCAAATTTTCCAACATTTTTTTCAAACTAATTTGAAGTTTAGATCACTACATAACCATTCAAATCCATGCCCACAGTTTTCTTTTTACAGCATTCAAGATTAAATATTTCTTCAGATGCAAAAAAAATCTTAAAACTAGCACACAACCAAAACCTTGATTACTACAAACCACCCAAGATCCAAGCTTAAGAAATATTTTGCCATAACTTCTTGCAAGTCAATAAACAAACTATAACAGATTTCTTTGGTTAACATTGACTTTAAAAATGTCTTGTGCTTAAATTAGCATCCATGTTTGGGGTATCTGCCTTGACAGCTGATAAATAGCAATTGAAACTTGCTCCTACTTCCAGCAACCCAGAATGAGTTCCTCCTTTATTTTATGAAAACTTACATTTGGAAATTATCTACACATGACACTTGTATTTAAATTTTAAACACACTGGTTTCAATTTCCTGAGAATGAAGAAAAAAGGATGGTTACAATTGGGAAGAACACTGAAGTAAAAAAGGGGTGGAAGAGCGAAGGATAGTATGTTAAAAGGATCTGGGATAACTAAGTACTAAAAGAGTCAACATCAGGGTAATTTAGAAATGAATATAGTACAGAAAAGCTATGATGTACTTGGAACTACAAATACATGCATAGAAACAACTATAGAAATTTTATAGGTTTTTTTTAAAAAAAATTCTGTACATCTTGGCCAAAACGTGGAGATGCTGGCATTGGACTGGGGTAAACACAGTAAATAGTATGACAACCCCAGGTTTGAGTCCAAACCAATTTATTTGATAGTAAACTCAAGCTTGAGGTTTGCCTCTTCGTCTGGTGAATGGAGAGTACCGGCCTCAGACAGACCGTATAACAGCAGACAGTTTACAGATTAATGATTAGAATGCAAATCTTTATACCTAACCTGCTATTCAAGTTTTAAAATGGCCAGAGTGGAAGGAGTATTGAGCACAGGTTAAGGAGATGTGTATTGTCTCCAGACAGTACAGTAAGTGAGGTTTTGCAAACCCAGGTAAGTCATGGGGGTTACAGATAGTGCAACATGAACCCAAGATTCCTGTTCGGCTGAGAACAGTGACCACAATACCACACAACCCTGTCACAGCAACCTCTGCAAGATATGCCAGATCTTCAACATGGATAACATGACATGTGAGAATACCATCCACCAGGTACACAGTACATACTCTTGCAACTCAGCCAACGTTGTCTATCTAATACATTGCAGGAGAGGATATCCCGAGGCATGATACATTGCAGAGACCATGCAGGTACTATGACAACAGATAAATAAACATTGCTTGACAGTCACCAGGCAAGACTGTTCCCTTTCAGTTGGTGAACACTTCAGTAATCACAGGCATTCAGCCTCTGACCTTTGGGTAAGCATTCTCCAAGGTGACCTTCACAACACACAACAGCACAGAGTTACTCAGAGACTGATGGCCAAGTTCTACATACGAGGACCGTCTCAACAGGGATCTTGGGCTCATGTTGCACTATCTGTAACCCTCAACTTGCCTGGATTTGCAAAACCTCACTTACTGTTCTGTCTGGAGACAATACATATCTCTAACTGTGCTCAATGCTCCTTCCACTCACTTGTTGGCCACAGACTTGAATAGCAGGTTAGGTGTAAAAATTTGTATTCTAATCAGTAATCTGTAAATTGTCTGTGCTGTTATATGCTCGGAGGCCAGTACTTTCCAGTCACCTGACAAAGAGGTCTGATAGCATCAAATTTAAGTCAACCGATTTATTTGATAGTGAACTCAAGCTTGAGGTTTGAAAACTTCGAAAGCTTGAGTTCACCATCAAATAAATCAGTTGGACTAAAACCTGGTGTTGTCAGACTTCTTACCATCTTGGCCAAATACAGATTGCCTTAAGTATAATGCGATGAAAGCCAAGCGAGATGAACCGCATTATTTAAGAACAATATAGCCACAGAGCAGTTTTTAAGTCAGTATATTTCCCAGACACTAAATGAATGGGAAAATTCATTTTCTACTTAAAGGGATGTTAGCAGACAGTGAGAATGGCAACCCTAACTTTGTGGAAAGAGACAAAGTCACTTTTGAACTCTTTACTCACATAATAGGTTTGCTAAGAGATAAGCAGGCGGAAGTATCCAGATTCTATATGCCAATGAATTCTCATTTTGCCAGAGAGTGGGATGTAATTGACCAAGATAAATAATCCATATTAACATGACTGTCCATCTTAAGCAGATGAACCAAAGTAGGTGGGCAGATGATTTCTGAAGTATAATTACAGAATGTCTTGATAATGTAGAATACTTAAAACTGACAAATTGTTCTCCTATGTACATGGACCAGGCCTAGACAACGTAAATACATCTTCAAGCAGTATTTACTGCCATGAGTTTTTTTTTTAATTAATTCAGCTCAGCAAACAAAAGAAATCTCACAATAAATCCAACATAATACTTAGGCCTCTGAAAAGCTCAACTGGGATTGAATGGGTAGTTCAAAAGCAAATAGGCAAGGGCAGTGATAGAAATGAAGCCTTTGGGAATCATTTTTTTCTACACAAACTCTACCCAACTGCAACCTTTCCTCCACACCTAAAAACTGACAGAGGGAAGGAGAAAGAGTTATGATAGGCTCAACTAAAAAGGAGAAAAATTGCTAAATCAAAACAAGCATACCGTATGTCATATATGGCAAGTTATGGCATGTAATATTGAAGATACATTTCTCAGTAAATCAATAGTTGCTACAGACAAATCTAATGCTTTTGTACCACTTTTGAAGAATCAAGTCCAGGTAGGTTTTAAAAGACTAAAATGTGGATCACTGAACCATCTGACACTTACACCTGTTTGAAACGTTAACATTCACACTACCAACACCTAGGTATGATACAAGTTAGTCAGTCATTTTCTTCTTGCAGAAGTGAGATCATGAATTATTAGTACAAACTTTGGCAAATTTGCAATAATGCTGTTAATTGCATATTATTACATTATAAATATGACTTGGGCAATTATTAGCATCAATAAGGTTACAAGGTAGTTCAAGTGCATTATAATAACACCATGCTCTTGCCATTACTCCCCTCTTCAGCCACTACCTGAAACAGAAGTGAACTGAATGAACTTGCAACCTATTCAACTCAAAGCTGTGTTCTGGCCTTTCCTTCACCATCAGAGTATACTTCCACCATAGCACCAACCTTCATTACATCATTGCCAAAACTCTCATCTATGCCTTGATCACTTTGATGTTTAAAGGATGGAGCATGAGTGTCAGCAGGAACCTTGAAGGCTCAGTTTGTACAAATCCAGTTTGTATTGTATCACACTCCAGATCCTGCTCACCCATCTCTGTTCTCTAGTGCCTCAAATTTAAAATGATCAGCCACATTCTTAAATCTATTCCTGGCTTTATCTATCCTCATTTCTACTCAAACCACTATCCAATAATTCACTTACTCCACAACTCTTAATTCCCCTTAGTCTTACAATTATGGCTGTGCCTTTCAGTACTTAAGCCTCATGTTCTGGAATGGCCTCACTAAATGCCTCTGCTTTTCCACCACTTCCTCCTTCAAAATCCAATGTGAATGTCTCCTCATTGTCCTTGTTGGCTTTACATTTGTTTTTTTAAATTAAAAAATGTTGGATATTTTTCCATATTAAATTGCCACTAGTTTATCGAAAAAGAATTAGCATAAGAACTAATCCTAAAGACATTAAAAACTTGGGTGAAAGTGAGATACAATAGCAACAGAAGCGTTTAAGGAAATTCAACATCTGCTGTTAAACAAAAAAGTTTACTGGAATGTAGTGTCATGTTCAGTCTTTTCAATCTAATATCCATCCAGTTTTTGGCTCTTAAGAGTTAATTATGAATTCTACACTTTATTCTTTTCCATCCTGTGGTATGCCTGTGCTTAATGCAAAAGTTGACCTCTTTCTTTCAACTCTTCTTTGACTTAGATAAATAACCTTCCATATTTGTATTCTATTCCATATGAGGAGAGGCACAGAAAAGACTACATAGTTAGAATACAGCTCAAAACCAAATTATAAACTGCCCCTTGAGTAACTTAAACTTAATTCCAAATGGTTTGAAGAAAAATACCTTCAAACAGGTGGACTGGGTCATTATACCTGGAAATTACTACTCCGTTTGCTTCCCCAAACATTAAAAAGAACAAAGAACAAAACAGCACGGGAAACAGGCCCTTCGGCCCAACAAGCCTACGCCGCCACCCTGATGTTCCCACCTCTACCGGAGATCCCTGTCCATGTTTATAGATCTATATCTCAAATTTGGTTTTTAATCCAATTTAGGGAGAATTTGTTTTGCCAATTAGCTTAAGAGCACATCTTTGGGATGTGGGAGGAAACCGGAGCTCCCGGAAAAAACCCACGCAAGCACAGGGAGAATGCGCAAACTCCTACAGACGCTGGCTCAAACCCATGTATCTGCACAGCACAGCAATAGTCACTGAGCTGTCATGTTGCCCATCAGATGGTCCAGGTCAAGCACACACTAACAACGTGAAGCAGTAGGATACTTTCAAAAAAGATCTAAGAGCAGTCCTCTCACGACCCATCGCGTGTATGCCCCTCATTAGACAACAAGGTGGACCAAAGCACCTGTAGGATAAACTGTTAACCAAAATGATAAGGAAAATTTAATTAAATTCATTCATGGGATATGCATATTATTGGGAAGACTATCATTTATTACATCACAAGAAGCTCAAAGGCAAATAGCTGAGTGGCTCTCAAGGCTGTTTCAGATGGCAGTTAAAGACAACAACATTGTTATGAGTCTGGAGACATATCAGCCAGACTGCACAAAAAATGGCAAATTTCTTGAAAAGGGCATTAGCAAACAAGAATAAAATCAATGCATGGTTTAAGATATGGGGCAAGAAAAGGGAACTGGTAGTGCTGGTTCTTGTTCATTATTGCCAGTTCAGGATGAACAGGAGCATGATGTAAAGTAGCTGTTACTAAACTTAAGTTTACCCTGATTTAAAGTTGGAGGCTGGGAGAAGTTCCCAACAAGCTTCTCATATATACCTCAAGAAGTGGTTGTGCATGCAGTTTGTCTTTTCACATTCTTTAAGCAAGGATTAGCCCTGGACAGAAAGAAAAGTGAAATGGTGTGAAAAAGCAGATCAGGTGATCTGAACCAATGAGAGATTATCCCAAGAACAAAGTCAAGGAGAGGATCCAAAAAATCCAAGTACAGACAGATACAAGGATCAAAAATAAGTCCCAATAAATGCTAATTTGGAAGAAATTTCTCCTTTTAAAGGCAGAGCTGCAAACTGAGCTCGAGAGAAGCCCAGAAAGTCAGACATAACAGTAGAAGCTTGGTGAAATTGTGCTGCAGGCTACAGGGGCAACAGTATCCTTTTGGAGCAGTGGTGCATTAGGGCCAAAGATCTGAAAGTGTGCTTGAAAGATCAAACTCTAGAGCACTCAAGATCTTGAAAAAAGTCTCAAAAGGTGGGATTGAATCCAATAGGCAGATCTTTGGTGAATTTAAATGGGAGCAACATTTGGAAAGAATTTCAAGGCTAATTTTTCAAATGTGGAGATTTGAAACTCTAAAGAGCAAGACAGTTTCAGAGAGACTGGTTAGTTCAGGATATGACAAGCAGTGGGTTGCTGATAAATCTATAGAATTGGTTTTGGTTACATCTGTCATTTATTTTGGAGTGCCTGATCACTTTTCACCTGTTTATTCACATATATTCAGGGTAAGAATGAGATACAAGCAGATCTTGTAAATTGCTTTCTCTTCTTGAATTTGAATACATCTGCAAAGATACCATAGGGGTAAAATGAATCGGGCAAGCTTGAATCATTTTCTTGTCAGTATTGAGATCTTTCCAATCTTTGTCTAGTGTAATATCATTCATTTTTCTGCTTCATAATGATTTTCTTCGTGTTAAATGATCAGCAGACTCCTGTGAATGTATTCAGCAACTTTCTGCCACTGTTTAAAAACCTTTAGGTCCATCAAGTTTTACTCTGGGATCTTGCTTGTCCAGCATCAACAACAGCTGGTATCGTAACAGCCAGGATGTTTAACTAAATTCATAGGATGTGGGTGTTGTTGGGAAGACCAGCATTTATTACCTTTGCACTTCTTATAAAGCTGAGTGGCTTTTGCTCAACTATTTCAGATGGTGGTTAAGAACCAACCACATCACTGTAGTCTAGAATTTCATGTTATAACAGCCAGACTGGGCAAAAGATGGAAGGTTTTTTCTTAAGTTACATTAGTAAACCAGATGGATTTTTAGAAATGACAATCCAGTAATTTCGATACTAATTTTATTTCAGATTTAAATGGAGTAAATGCCTAAGTTGTCATACTAAAGTTAAATTCATAGTTCTGGATCATTGTTCAGGCTGCAAAATTATTCATTTATTAATATGCTCCAATTTGACCACTTTGTGTTGACTGAATTCCTGCAGTTCTCACTATATACCCAATCATCTGGGTACAGAAGCCAAATCATGTACATCATGCTGGATCAACTATAAAAATGCTAACATGCAATTTTCCAGATTGGCCTCCATGTCACACTGATGGTGGCATAGACTGTTGAAGGACAACTCCATGCAACATTTATGCTCTACATGGAGTTGTGAAAAAATTCTTACTAGTATAAAATTTACATTTTTCATTTATCCATTTTCTGCACTATAAATAAAAGGTTTCATGCTGCTGATGAATTATCCTGTGTACTGACTTATGATTGAACTAGATCCCTCCTTATTTCACTGAAGTTTAGTTTTCTACCCACTGTACCCATCCTATAATAAATTTAGTTAAAATTGGTTAATTCAGAACAATGGGATCACATCTAGCAGAGACATGTCTAAACATATAGAGACTGAACATACAACAACTTTTCATCTTTTTCCAAACTGCTTATTTCCCCACTGGAAAGACAGGCAGCAGTGAAGAAAACAATGTTGTGATAAGCCTACAAATGGGTAAATCAGAACGACCACCCAAAACAAGCAGCAATTTATTTGAATGGAACTGGACATCCAAATACAATGCATACCAATATATATTTGCATGTATCAATACAAGTAACAGTAGCTTGAAGACTACACAAGCTCCAACCACAGTAGGCCTCAAGCAGCCTAACCAATATCCTTAAAGATCAACTTGGTGTGTTCAAAACTGTTCATCCAGAGACTACTGGGGGTGTAATTCCAAGAGCTCACACTGAAGCATGCCACAGGTACAAAGGTTTTATTCAAGAAGCTTCTCCTTGCACTCCAGCGCTCAACTGCCTGGAAGAGCAGATACCTAGGCAGGTCACCCATGTCACCCAACTCATCCTCTAAAAGAGGCTAAACATCTTGCATACATAAAAAAACCATTTTCATCTGCCTCCATCCCTAGCACCCTGTCTAAATCACTTCAGTTTCTCCCTGCCCAGGATTTGCTATGGTGTAGCTGGACTTATTTCAGATGAACACAGCAGTTCATATCAATAAGCAGTGAATTTGAACATTTTCATGCCACTAATAACTGGGCTGACAAGATGCAATTGCTCCACCCACCCACAGCAGGCAGTGCTGAAAATAGTCCACAGTACATCAGTGCCAGAACCAGTGTCAATGATTATACGATAGCCTTTCAGTGAGATCATCCACTTAAAAGTTGCTGATTCCAGTGCTTAAGTGGGTTGGTATACCGTAACAATAATTCCCTTTAAAAATATTAGATAATAATCAAAGTATTAAGCAAAGTAGTCATCCTTGAATGATGAAAAAATAAAAGCTCAGAGCAAAACACATTCTTTCAGAGATATTTTTGAGAAATCATGTGTTTGTTGCACCTGTGTGCACATCATCCTACTATGCAACAGGTGGAGCTCACATTTCTGCAAGTATCAACATTCCTCTTCTGAGCTCATTAAAAGATTTATTCTACATTTATCAGTCTCAGATTCCATTAAATCTGGTAGATGAGCAGCAAAGGCAAACAATAGCACAGGTGACTAAAGATATTTTTCCAAGGCAGGAATTTCAGGATTATAAAGTTCACTGATAGTTGAAAATACAAATTTTGCATAAATGGAGAATAGAGAGATAGGAAGATGGAGTTTACTCCAGACTAATGTGAGGCAATGCATTTTGGAAAGTCCAATACAAATACAAATGGCAAACCCCTTCAGAGTATTGATAGGCAAAGAGATCAGGCGTACAGGTACACAGGTCACTGAAAGTGGCAATGCAGGTGGAAAAGGTAGAAAGCAGCCAGTCAAGAAGGCAGATGTCATGCGTGCCTTCATTAGCCAGGATATTAAGTTTAAAAATTAGCAAGTCATGTTGCAGCTTTTCAGAACCTTAATTAGGCCGCACTTGGAATAGAGTGTTCAATTCTGGTCGCCACACGACGAGAAGGATGTAGAAGCTTTGGAGAGGGTACAGAAAATATTTACCTGGATGTTGCTAGCATGGGAGGCATTAGCTATGGAGGAGAGGGTGGAGAATCTTGGTTTGTTCACACGGGAACAAAGGAGTTTGAGGGGCATCCTGATAGAAGTCTACAGGATTGAGAGGCATGGACAGAGTGGATAGTCAGAAACTTTTTCCTCAGGGTGGGAAAGTCACTTACTAGGGGGTACAGGTTTACAGTGCAAGGGACAAGATTTAAAAATGTACAAAGCAGTTTTTGTATGAGAGGGTAATGGGTGCCTGGAACTCATTGCTGGGGGAGGTAGTGGAAGCAGATACAGTTGCGACCTTTAAGAGGCGTCTTGATAAATACATGACTAGGATGGGAATGCAGAGATGTATCCTCAGAAGGGTAAGGTGTTTTAATTCAGTCGGGTAGCATGATTGGTGCAGGCCTTATTCCTGTGCTGTATATTTTCTTTGTTCTAAATAAAGCACAACTTCTTGGGCAATTATCATTGATACCTTACTAGATTAAACTGTTAGATCAATATTTTGTCCCTTGTGTTTTCAAAGCAGACTAATAGGTTTTCAAAATTAGAGCATTTAAAGTACTTTTCCAACTGACTTAATGATTTGAGATAGCCATGCCAATAAATGTTTAAAAATAGAACAGGCAACGCTCTTTAGACATTTAGTAGTGGTAGGGTTACATGAACTTTAAACACACTTAGAGTGGATACTTAAAAGAAAACCACAAGTAATTGAAGTTTGGAAATGCTACTTTCATTTAAGCAACAAATGAACTAAAGCAAGTAATGTAATTTGTGAAAATCAAATTCATGCAGCACATCTGTTTTCTCAACGTATATACACATTTTGCTATGTTTAAGGCATCAGGATTTAAAAACAGTGACATTCACTCTTTACTCGAGTTTTGATCAATTGCAACTAATGGTCCAAGGCAGATTATATCTATTGGCTGCAAAGCAAAGTCAGTTTTGTTAGGGCATATGCAACAACAATCTGACTGGAACCTAATGTGGATCTTTGAACTCTTAGTAACTACTGTTAACACAATTCAGAAGCAGCATGCATTTGTGAGGGACTATGATTACAGTCAGATCCCCTTTCTTCGTTCAAATAGTGTATATAAAAGCTCATGTTTCTTCTGGTTCTGGAGGAAGCAGAGCGCCCAACAAAGTTCCAATGAACCAATGAATACTGTGTTTTTAGCCTAGGACAACACGAGTTGCAACCCATTTTTCAAAATCTAACTATGCAGTTGCAAGAACTCCTACAGTTCCAGTAGCCAATGAGCAATTTTAACAAGCTTGTGCAAATCAAAGACATGTGGCATTGTATTGATCTAACATTCCCACATGTATTCAATAAACTATTTTACTGTATAGTTTTTAGAAAGCTTCAATTCCTAATGATCAGTCTTTTAAAACACACTAGAATTGCAAATTACACTTTTGCATAATATCAATGTTCAAAATCAATATATTGTTCAGTGGTAATTAAAATATTGCAAGCATTGGGAATTAAAACAAATTGAAAATATCCAAGCATAGCTGCAGTACCAAATAAAGCAAGATACAGGGAGTGGGGGAGGGGGGAAGAAATAATTGGCACTCGTTAGGGATCATAGCCAGGATATTTGCTCTCAAAGTCTAACATCTTGTTGATGTCTGGATGTTTCACAGTGCATCACTTCTGGACAACAAAAACAAGCAAATGCAAAATTTGAAAAAAATTGTTGATCAATTCTTACAGCAAGGGATGTCACAAGTTGTCTTTTAGGAAAGGGTTAATTAACTGCAATGCAGAAAACTTCATTTGATAGATTTTGGCTAATCCAGCAGTACTTAAAAGAAAAATATTGCAGATGCTAGAATCTGAAACAAACAGAAAATGCTGGAAAATCTCAGCAGGCCTGACAGCATCTGTGGAAAGAGAATGTAGCCAAAGTATCTAGCCTTGAAGAGTCATTCAGACTCAAAACATTGGCTCTACTTTTTCTCCATGGATGCTGTCAGACCTGCTGACATTTTCCAGCATTTTGTTTTTCTTTAATACTTAGCATGCAAACAAATATTGGTAATTTGGCATAGGCATGAAATTATCACACACATTTTATTAGATGTTGGTCTAAGTGGCATTAATGAAGCACAACATTTCATACAAATTAATGTGCCACAGAATCTACTGTGTTGATCTTGCTAGCCTTCATTAAAAAGCTAAGGACACAAGGTTTGCCACACTTCTAATGAGCAAATTACAATCACGACATCAATACAATACCATTACTTCACTAAACAAGCCTGCAGAAGGCAACATGGCACAAATTAATCCTCACTTCCTGTAAAACAGCATAGAGGAGTATTGAGCAAGCCGGTTTGATGAAATGGAACTAAATATATCAAAACTACAGGTCTGGCAGCATCTGTAAGAAAAAGGGCTGACATTACATCCAAATGACTGTCAAGGGCCTGGAAACCCCATAGTTAATGTAATTCATATCAGAAAATTTCTGGTGAGGGAATAGATCTTGCAACATTATGAGTAGGCTCATTCATTGTCTAGACTCAGGATAAGGACATATCTGGACATAGGTCCCACATGTTCATCCAGGTTATGATCTGGCAGGAACATCCACTTTGACCCTTGTAGCAAGTATCTGGGGCAACCAGATGTGACTTTAAAAAAGATAGGAGTTAGTCTCCAAAGTAAATGAAATGTTATACTGGATGGTAGAACGCAATTGGCTAGAGGTGAATGTCAGGGATCATCAGCAATGTGTGTACTAAATGTAATTGATTTTAAACTAATGTAACAGGAATAATTGATAAGAAAAATTGTAATTGATCTGTTTTTGATTGTAAACATTAAATTAATCAGAAATGTTCTGTTCTTCCACCCCAAAGCTGCTTGATGTTGTTAAAGAAATGTTACATCATTATACAGAGATATCTGCCTTATGAATTCTACATTGTAACTAGTTACAGTACCAGTCACCTCAATTACCCCACAACAGTGGCCAGTCAATTAGATATGCAGACACAACAGCCTTGGCCAATGATTTAGGAGGATGATGGGCAGAAAGTTATGGATTGCAGACATTGCTTGACAGGATCAGAGACCCTGGTATCATATTTGAACTCAGTAAGAATTTAGCAACACCAATTATTAATCCAACCGATTTATTTGATAGTAAAAAAAAGCGAGCTTTCAACACTCTTGTGTCTTCCTCAGGCAAGTGCAGTGGCATCTTTACATCATCATATTTGAACAGCACCCAGAGGCATTTACTCCTCACCATCCAACAAGTCTGTTTTCAGAAGTTTTAAATCCCAAATCCTTGAATCTGCTGTATTTACACAACATTTGTGGCTAACCACACAGACTCCTGACTCTAGCAAGGCCCACAAGACATACAGGATACAAGATGAAGGCATGTAGAATTGCTGACAATGCACAACACACTGATGAGCTCAATGCATTCTATGCTCATTTTGAGCAACAGATCAGTGGAACATACTTTCAGTCCTGGAAACCTCAGCTAAACTGGTATCCCACAGATGTCAGATCAACCTTTGAAAGTCAACCCGTGGAAAGCAACTGGCCCAAATGGGGGTACTCAAGTGGGCAAAAGAAATTCTATGTGGATCAGCTAGCAGAAGTAATCACACATCTATCTCTTATACTGACTCTAGGTCCCTATTGCTTCAAGGTGGCCACTATCATCCCCATACTAAAAAGGCCAGGCAACCATGCCTTAATGGTATCACACAATGGCTCTGACATTCTTCATTATGAAATCCTTCAAAAAGGTTAGTCATGGCACAAATCAATTCCAGCTTCCCAGACTGCATGGATCCATTATGGTTTGCCTACTGCCACAGCAGGTCCACATTTGATGCCATTTCCCTGACCCTACACGCAACCCTGGAACATCTGGATAACAGATACCTATGACAGACTCCTGACTAAAGCTCTGCCCTCAACACCATTAGTCTTGCAAAACTTGTCTCCAAGCTCCATGGCCTGGGGCTCAGCACCTCAGTGTATGACTTCCCATAGACTGGGATATAAGGATAGGCAATGACATCCTTCGTGATTATCCTCAATATCAGTGTCCCATAAGGCTGTATTCACAGCCTCTTACACCTATAACTATGCAGCCAAATTCCCCTCCAACTCAATTTTCAAGTTTGCTGATGACATCATCACAGTGGGTCAGATGTCAAGCAATGTTGTGTTGGAGTACAAAGACAGACAAAATCTGGTGAACTGATGTGATGACAATAACCTCTCCTCAATGGCCAGTAAAATGCAGGAGATAATCATTAACTTCAGGAAGCGCAGAGGAGGATATGCCCCTGTCTAAATCAACAGTTTGAAGTGGAAATGGTCAAGAGCTTCAAATTTTTATGTATCCAGACCAGCAAAAACCTGTCCAGGGCTCTCCACACTGACAGTATAGTTAAGAAAGCCCAATGTCTGTACTTCAAGGAAATTTGACATGTCTGCTATGAGTCTCACCAACATTTACAGATGCACCATGGTTGCATCATAGGTTGGTATGGTTCCTGTTCTATCCAAGACCACAGGAAACTACAAAGTATTGGGTCATTAATGAAGTTCAGTCCATATGCAAATCAACCTCCAAGTCTGTCTACACCTTGCTAATTTAAAAAAGTAGCCAGCATAAATCAAGAATCAGATACACCCTGACATGTTCTTTTCCATCAAGAAGAAACAAATCTGAGGTCATGTCCCAATGACAAGAACAGTTTCTTCCCTTCAGCCAGACTCCTGAATGGACCTATTATATGTTAAGCTGATCTTTCATTGGTCAGAACATTGAATATAGGAGTTGGGACATCTTGTTAAAGTTGTACAAGATACTGATAAGGCCACACTTTGAATACTATGTACAATTATGGTCATCATTTTATATAAAAAATAGGAAATGAAAAAGCATCCTAGGAAACCTTTTCTGCACACTATCAGATTTGAGTTATAAGAAGCAATATAGACTGGGACTTTTAAAAAATGGAGCGTAGGAGACTTACATGTGATCTTATAGAAGTCTAGAAAATAATGAAGGGCATTGATAAGGTAAATAGTCAACATCTTTTCCCAAAAGTAAGTGGTTCTAAAACCAGAGGGCATAGGTTTAAGGTGAGAGAGGGGAGAGATACAAGATGGTGTAGTGGGGCAATTTTTTTTTAAAAAAAAAAAAGAGGGTGGTGAATGTCTGGAACAAGCTGTCAGTAGTAGTAAAGGTGGGTACAATTTTGTTTTTTTTAAAAAGCATTTAGACAATTACATGGGTAAGAAAGATGGATATAGAAGGATATGGGCCAAATGCAGGCAATTGGGACCAACTTAGTGGTTAAAAAGAGGATGGTATGGACATTGGGCTGAAGAGCCTGTTTCTATGCTGTAAACCTCTGACTAATAAGCAAACTCTTGTGGGGTTGGACAAGTTCAAGAAAATGTCACTCCAAAATATACTGGAGCAGCAACCTATGAACACCCTAGTTTTCTTATATACACAGCAATGATCACAATGTGTTTTTGGAAGGCAAGGGCCTTAATTCAATTAAAACTGTTAGCACTAGATTGGTTTGATTTTGATCAACTGTATGACCAGCTCATGTGACAGGGTCTAAGTTATACACTAAAAAAATTATTTTTCTTTTGCAATGTGGGCATTGCCGATAGGGCTAGTATATTTGCCCATCCCCAATTGCCAGGCAAGAGTCAACCACATTGTGTGTATCAGGACTCGTAGGCCAGGCCATAGTGGCAGATCTTTCCTTAAATGAAATGGAAATTAGTGAACCAGATGGGATAGAAAGCTGGTTAGCAGATAGGAAGCAAAGAGTTGGCAAAAATGGATCTTTTCTGATTGGCAAGGCATGCACGCTGCAGGGACCTGTGTTAAGACCACAGCCATTCACATAATGATTTGGAAGAGGAAACTGAATTTATTGTCTCCAAATTTACAGATGATACAAATGAGGGTGACCTGTGAGGAGGATGCAGAGATGCTTCAGTGTGATTTGCACAGGGTGAGAATGTGGTCATGTGCTGATGCAATATAATGTGGATGGTAGCAATAATAGGAAGACATTATTACCTGAATGGGTATAAATTGAGAAAGCTGGAAACTCAGACTTTGGAGTCCTCATGCATCAGTCACTGAAAGTTTGAGCACTGATACAGCAGGCAGCTAGGAAGAAAAAAATGTTATGTTGGCTTTCAAAGTGAGAGGATTGGATTATAGGGATAGTGAAGTTTTACTGCAAAATGTTGGTGAGGCCACACCTAGAACATTGTGTGGAAATTTTGGTGCCCTTATTTGTAAAGAATGTCCTTGCTATACAGAGGGAGTATGAAAGATTACCAGGCTGATTCCTGGGATGGTAGATCTGTCATATAATAAGATAGACCAAGTCGGTTAGGATTATATTCACTGGAATTTCAGAAGAGTGAGGGGATCTCAGAAACTCAAAATTCTAACAGGGTAGTTTCAGAAAAAGTTCTAATGTTGGGGGAGCCTAGAACTAGGGATCATAGCTTGAGGATAAGGGATAATCCTTTAAGACCAGAGGTGAGAATAAATTTCCTCAACCAGAGAGTTGTTAATGTATGGAATTCACTACCACAAAAAGTAGTTGAGGCCAAAATATTGTCGGATTTCAAAACAAAATTAAATATAGCTCTTAGTCTAAAAAAGGATCTAGGGATCTTGAATTTGATGATCGGCTATGATCAAAATAAACAGTAGAGCAAGATCAAAGAGCCAAATAGCCTTCTCCTGTTTCTAGTTTCTGTTTATGCAGCCCCATTGTCCTATCTTGTCTGGCAGAGCTGAGACATTCATTCCCCAACATTTTATTTGTTGTTACCAATTAATTCAGCAATAACTACACTCAAAGCTTTACAACCCTAAAACATGCCCCCAGTTTTTAAGCAATGACTTTATGCTCTGCTACATTGTTTACCTTTTTGCACACTAATCCCCCTTAAGCAAACCCCAAAATTAAACACACTTAAACACAAGTTAAAAAAGGTCTAGTTTTTAACTATTTAAATTCCATTAAAAAACAGTTTTCTTGACAGGAGCCTGAGATTATTAACCCAGCAATATTACTGCTGCTACCACTAGGTCATCATCTTCCCATTATAGAAAATAAACAAAGAAAAAGAACAGGCCCTTCGGCCCTCCAAGCATGCACCAATCATGCATTCCTAACTAGACCATCCATTTTATCTCTATTCCCAGTCTGTTCATGTGGCTATTTAGCTAAGGCTTAAAACAATCCTAGCGTGTTTACCTCAACCACCTTGTGTTTGGTAGTGCATTCCAGGCCCCTACCACCCTGTGTAAAAAACATCCCCTGCATATTTGTATTGCACTTTACCCCCCTTACTTTGAACTTGTGATCCCTTGTATTTGTAAATTCTGACCTGGGAAAAGCTTGTAACTGTTCACCCAATCTATGCCCTTCATAAATTTTATAAACTATTTCATCATCCCTCAACCTCCATCTTTCCAGCGTAAGCACTCTAATTTACTTGATCTCACCACATAGCTAATACCCTCCATAACAGGCAACATCCTAGTAAACCTTTTCTGCACTCTCTCCAAAGCCTCCAAGTCTTTCTGGTAGTGTGGAGACCAGAACTGGACACAGTATTCCAAATGTGACTTAATGTTCTACATAACTGCAACATCATATGCCAACTTTTATACTCCATGCCCTGTCCAGTAAAGGCAAGCATGCCATATGCCTTCTTCTCTATCTTCTCGACCTGTGCTGCCACCTTTAAGGATTTGTGGAGTCGCACACCCAATCCCTCTATCTCTATACACCTGAGTGTTCTACACAATAGATGGCAGAACACTATATATGGTATTCTGACAATGTCCATTACTATCCACAACTCCAGCAGTGTGCCATCCACGCATGTACCCATCGGGCCAGCGACAACAGCCAAGCCAGTTCTGAATCCATCTGGCTAGTTCACCCTTGATCCTGTGAAATTTAACCTTTTGTGCCAGCCTGCCATGAGGGATCTAGTCAAATGCTTTACTAAAATTCACACAGCCAAATCCACAGCCCTTCTCTCATCAATCATTGAGTTGAGTTTTTTTGAGGTGACAATTTGTGAGGCATTACCTCCCTCATACAAAATGCTTTTGTTTTATCACAAATGAGACTATTCAGTTCTAAATGTGTATACATCCTATTACTAAGAATCCTCTCCAACAACTTTCCTACAACTGATGTGAAGCTGACTGGCTATAATTACCCACGTTATCCTTGCTACCCTTCTTAAATAATGGGACCACATTGGCTATCCTCCAATCCTCTGGGACCTCACCTCAACATACAAAACAAGAGCAGGAGTAGGCCATTTGGTTCTGAGCTGCTCCAACATTCATCATTGCTGATCATCTAATTCAATAGCCTGAAACCATCTTTCCTGCATATCCTTTGATCCCTTTGCCCAAAAGCAATAGCTAATTCTTTGACAGCATACAATGCTTTGGCTTCAACTACTTCATGGTAGCAAATTCCACAGGCTCACTATTCTAAAGAAATTTCTTCTCATCTCAATTAGTTCACCCTGCATTCTTAAATGACCATGGCTGTGGACACCCTCTTCCTGCATTTACCCTGTTGAGTCTTGATAGAATCCTATAAATTTCTAAGAGATCCCCCTTCATTCTTCTAAACGCCCACAAATATAATCTAATCAATTCAATTTCTCGTCGTATTAGTCACATATCCCAGGACTCAGTCTGGTAAACCTTTGCTACACTACATCTGTAGCAAAAGCATCCTTCCCCAAATAAGGAGATCAAAACTGCATAATATTCAAGATGTGTTCTTGTATTCAAATCCTCTTGCTATGAAAGCCACTGCATTATAGTGGTTTACATTTATTGCCTGCTACTTCTGCATGTTTATCTTCAGCGACGTGTATACTTGTACACCCAAGTCCCGTTTAATTTCTAGCCATTTTAGATAATAATCTGCCTTCCTGTTTGTTTGCTACCAAGTAGATAACCTCACATTTAAGTCAACATTATACTGCACCTAACATGAATTTTCCCCCACATCAGCTTGTCCAAATCACACTGAAGCACTGTTGTATCCTTCTCCCTCATCCAAATCATTTATATTGTGAATAATTGGGCTCTGAACCCCAACCCATAGTGCCCCCACAAGTCACTGCTTGCCATTTGGAAAGTTATTGATTTATTCCTACTTTGTTCCATATATACTAATTAGTTTCCTCTCCATCTCAATACACTACCCCCAATACCATGCCCTTTAATTTTACATGCCATTTTGTGGGTTTTTGTTGAAAGCCTTCCAGGAGTCCAAATAAACCACTTCCACTGGCTCCCCCCTTATCAATTTTACTAGTTACAGCCTCAAAGAATTCCACTGGACCTGTCAAGCACAATTTCCCCACTGTAAATCCATGCTAACTGTCTGATTCTACCATTGTTTTCCAAGTGCTCTGCTATAAAATCTTTGATAATGGACTCTGGAATTTTCTTCTGATGTCAAAGTGACTGGTCTATAATTTCTTGTCCTCTTTTAAAAGGAGAATTTTTTCCAGAGGAAACCCACAGACATAGGGAGAACATGCAGACTCCACACAGTGACCCAAGCCAGGAATCAAACACAGGTCTCTGGCACTGAGGTAATAATGCTAACCACTGTGCTGCCCCCTTTTCAAATAGTGGGGTTACATTGACTACCCTCAAATCTGAAGGGGCTGCTCCAGATTCTATGAAATCTTTGAAGGCAACCAAATCATCCACTATTTCCAGGGCCTCTTCTAAGTACTTAGATGTATATTACCAGCTTTTCAGTCCCAATTTCCCCAACATCATTCTTCTACTAATACTGATTTTCTTCAGCTCCTCCCTCTCATTAAATTCGGCGTTCTCCAACATGATGTTATTTGGGTCATCCTTTGTGAAGGCAGACTAAAGCATGTGTTTAGTTGGTCATTTTCTTTGTTCATGAGCATAAGGGACCTACATTTGTCTTCACCACTTTTTTGTTCCTCACATACTTAAAAACTGACTGTAAAACATTCTATATGTTAACAGCAAGCTTACTCTTGCTCTATTTTCCCCTTCCCAATCAGTCCCTTGGTCCTCCTTTGGGAAATTCTAAATTGCTCTCAAATCCTCAGATGTGTTTTTTTTCCTCCTCGCCAATTTGATGTGCCTCTTCCTTGGATCTAATACTATTTTGAGTTTCTGTTGTAAATCATGGTTTGACCATCTTTTCCATTTTATTTTTGTGCCTGACAAGAATGAACAATTGTTGCAGTTCACTTGAGGTCTTTGAACGTTTGCTGTTCCTACCCACTATCATTCCTTTAATTAATGTTTCCCAATCCATCATGGTCAACTTGCTCATCATACCATTGTAGTTTCCTTTATTAAAATTCAGGATCTTAATATGTTACTCTCCATCTTGATGGTGAAGAATTCTATCATATTACACAATCACTTATCCCCAAGGGATCTCGCACAACTGGATTGTCAATTATTTCTCTCTCAAATATCCAATCCAGTTAGTTCCACAATGTATTGTTCCAGAAAGCCAACCTGTATACATTCCAGGAATTCCTCTTCTTCTGGGATTGACTAACTTTTTGTTCGATCTATATGCAGATTAAAATCATCCATAGTTACAGAATGTTCAGTTATTACGTGTTTCCAATTTCCTGTTTAATTCTATATTATGATTTGGGGGTCTATATACAATTCCATTAATGTTTTTTGTCCCTTAGCTCAATCTCACAACAGGAAAGTCAGATTTAATTATGCCACGTGTGCCCTACGAAAACCAAACCATATTTTAGAATCAGATCAAAACTACCAAATACATTGTATTGCTAAAATCTAATGAGCTTGCATCCTTATAGCCATGGTACAAGGTTCTTTGAGAATCAGTATCGCAAGTTGGAGAGCCACATTAGAAAGGAGATATTGTAGGGCAAGTGATCAAAAGCTTAGTTGAAATGTTCAATTTTAAAAGAAGCACATTAAAAGGGAGGCATAGGTTGTAATGTCTCGTGTTTTAGGGAATTAATTCTAGAGTTTCAGGTCCATGCCAGAGAAAGCCAATAATGGATGGATAAAAATCAGGGACATACTATAAGATCTTCAAGAAGAATTGCAGAATTTGAGAAAGTTAGAATTAAGAAGGCATCTTGAAAGGATTTGTAAGCAAGGATGAAAATGTATAAAAAGGTATTTCTGAACCAATACAGATCAATGAGCATAGGAGTAACAGCCAAAGACAACATGGTGCAAAATGTGTAAAATTTTGAATGAATTTAATTGAGGATACATAATTGGAGACTGCCCAGGAGAGTACTCGAACAGTTAAGTCTGGAGGCATCATTGAACTCATTACAGAATAACTCAAAAATGAAAGCAAGGCTTTCAAAACATGGCTTGATATACAGTAATGGTCTGAAAGTTTTCAAGCATTAGCAGTGATCTGACAGGGTCAGTTTCCACAAAAGACACTGTGGACCACCAGGTGCTTTCCAGTGGAAAAAAAAGTGAAGTGATTTGGCTTTGCACCAGTTTCATTTACAATCAAAGTGAAGCCAAAAGTAACGCAAAATTGCTTTCTCTAGGTGGTCTCATCTCAGCAAAAGTCAAACTATACTACAAGGCTTCCTATTTTTTAAAGTGTAGAAGTAGTTTCTGTACCACAAAGCCTCCAATTTATATAAAAAGTTTAAAAGTAGTTCTTGACTAAGAAGCTTTTTACTCGTACCATAATTGTTAGAACAGCACCATTTAAACCACACAGGTTTTCAGAAGCAGAAAAAAAGGGACAAAAAGAACATTATCTTTCACAATATTAAGTTTCAAATTCCAACTCCCACTATTACAAAGCCCCAATCAAAATATGCATGCATGTTCCACAAGTTGCAGAATCGTCAAAATGTTTAACATTTCAAGATTGTTCAGCAGAAAAAAATTACACATCATGAGAAATGGGAGATTTGTCTCACTTGATATTTTAATTTCCAACAGCAAACAAAGTGTGACACTGATTTCAAACAACACTATTATCTACATGTAAAACTAAACTTCTGCTGCTTAGGAACTAAATAGTGATTAGTCACTACCCCTTGATTATAGGGCAATATAAACAGGCAGGTCTGATGAGAAAGAACAGTGGCAAGTGGAATTTAACACTGAAAAATTAGGTAATGCATTTTTGGGAGGACAAGTACAGAGGATCAAAAGGATATTGGCGTGCTTGTCTGTCACTGAAGGCAGCAGGACAGGTAAATAAAGGTGATCAAGACAACATATGGGATACTTGCTTTTATTAGCCAAGGCACAGAATACAAGAACAGAGTTATTATAATGGAGCTGTAGAAAACACTCATTAGGCCACAAAAGAGTATTGTGTGCAATTCTGGTCATGTTGTAGGAAGGATGAGATTGTACAAAATAGATATACCAACCTCGTGAAATTACAACATAGGACTACCACTGCATGTCAAAAAAGTGAAAATAATATGCAATAGACAGAGCTAAGGGGTCCCCAAACCAATAAATCAAATCTAAGCTCTGCAGTTCTATCATATCTAGTCATGATGAGTAGAGGGCAATTAAACAAACTAAGTGGAAGAGGCAGCTGTACAAAAACCCCATCTTTAATGGAGGGGGAGCCCAACACATTAGTACTCAAGGATGAAGCAAATTTACTCTATAATCAAAAGGGCTTCTCAAGTCAGTGAATGGACTGTACAACAGCCTTAGGCAAAGCAAAGGGAGGCAGGGTCTGTCTCCAAATCAACACCTCGTGCTGCCTTTACGTGGCAATATTGGCGAGTTTCTGCTCCTCAGACTTAGAATACCTACGCTACAATGCCACCCTACTACCTTCTAGGGAATTCATCTCTTATGACAGCAGTTTACATCCACCCTAATTGCACATGAAGATTGCACTGAATGAAACATACACCATTACAAAAACAGTCTTGAGTCAAAATATTCCTGAGACCTTGTTCATAGTTGCACAGACTTCAATCAGGCCAAGCACAAAAGTGTCCTAAGATACCACCATGTCTCCTGTTCCACCAGAAGTCCAAATGCTTTAAAAATCACTCATACTTTGGCAAAATTAGACCACAAGGCCATGCTCTTGCTCCCAGCTTAAAAGCAAAAACTGAAATGGGAGAATCTAATAAAAAGGTCACGCAATGTCAGCCTGAAGAATCAGATGGGACTGCTTAGAGTCAGTCGTCGATATTTAAAAACTCTGCGACCAGCCTGAATGAATGCGCCACGACAGTAACACTTCTTTAGTAAGTGTTTAGAAGACTGTGCCAAAGCAGCAAATCCATGTGTTTCCCAGCTGGAAACCATGAATGAACAGAGGTAGCCACTGCCTGCTGAAGTAATCCATGTCCAAGATGATCAAGTCAGGCAACCTCTGGAGGAGGGGGCTGAGTGTAGGGTAATAAAATTTGTTAATGACACAAAGATGAGTGGAAAAGCAAATTGCATGGAAGATGTGGAAAGTCTTCAGAGATCTGGATAGGCTGAGTGAGTGGGTAAGAATCTGGCAGATGGAGTATAATGTTAGCAAATGAGGTTATCCACTTTGGTAGAAATAATATAGTAGGAGGATTATTATTTAAAAGGTGAAAAGCTGCAGCACATTACAGTGCAGAAGGACCCGGGGGTCCTTGTGCATGAATCACAAAAACCTAGTTGGCAGGTGATCAAGAAGACGAATGGAATGTTGGCCTTTATAGCGAGGGAGATAGATTATAAAAGCAGGGGGAGGTCTTGCTACAACTGTACAGGGTATTGGTGAGGCTGCAGCTGGAGTACTGTGTGCAGTTTTGGTCACCACACTTGCAGAAGGATATATTGGCCTTGGAGGGAATGCAGAGAAGATTCACTAGACTGATACCAGAGATGAGGGGGTTAGCCTATGAAGAGATTGAATAGACTGGGTCTATACTCATTGGAGTTTAGAAGGCTGAGGGGGGGAATCTTAGAGACATAAGATAATGAAGGGGATAGATAGGGCAGAGGTAGAGAGATTTTTCCTCCTTAGAAAGGATAGCAGGGCTAGAGGGCACAACCTCAAAATAATTTGGGGGGGGGGGCAGTTTAGATCATAGTTGAGGAGGAACTTCTTCAAAGGATGGTGGATCTCTGGAATTCTCTGCCCGTTGAAATGGTGGCAGCCACCTTGCTGAATATATTTAAGTCATGGGTAGATAGGTTTCTCAGACAAGGGAATTAAGAATTATGGAGAGAAAGCAGGAAACTAGAACTGATCCACTTCACATCAGCCATGATCTTATTGAATGGCAGGCCAGGCTCGAAAGGCTAGATGTTCTACTCCTGCTCCTATTTATGTTCTTATGTAACTGCCCTTGACATCAAGGCACTATTTGACAGAGTGTTCCATCAACGAGCCCTAGTGAAACTGGATTTAATGCGAATCGGGAAAGAACTCATACCTGGCATAAAGGATGAGGTTTATGTTTGTTGGAGTCCATCAACTCAGTCTCCAGTCATTGAAGCAGCTGAAGGTAGTTGGGCCTAGGACATTACCATAAAGAAATCCTGCAGCAATGACCTTCTCGCCAAGGTTAAAGATCAATGAAAGCTGATGGTTGTACACCAGAGGACTCCTCAAATACTGAAGCAGTCTGTACCCACATTCAAAATCCGACAAGGACCAATATGCAAACAGCAAGTAACATTTATGCCACACAATGAGAGGAGAATCCAACTATCTACCCTTGATATTCAAAAGCATTACCATAGCCAAATTCACCCACTATCAAATATCCTGGGGTTGGAGGTACCACTGACCAGAAACAGAACTGGACCAGCATGTAAATACTACAAGAGTAATATATAATCTGTCCACTACACAGTACAAATCATGAATGTGATGGAATACTTCCCACTTGCCTGGATGAATAGCCCACTTGATCAGCCCACTACCCACCACCTTAAAAGCCAACCATAGTATGGCAACAGATTGCACCCTCTACAAGAGGCACTGTAGAAACTCACCAAGGCTTTTTCAATAGCAACTTCAACATTCGTAATCTCTACACCATGACAATCAAAGGCAGCAGATGCATGCAAATTTTATCATCTGCAAGTTCGCTTTCAAACCAGACACTATTGTGACTTGGAACAATATCACAATTCCTTCATTATCACTGGACAAAAAAATGCTGGCATTCCCTCAAACACTATAGGTTTCCTATAAGACAAACTACAGCAGTTCAAGAAAGCAATTCACCATCACCTTCTCAACTACTAATGAGGGATGAAACACTGGCTCAGCCCATGAACGTTTTTCTTAAATTACCAGTTAGTCAATGTAAAAACATTATCATTGTTGATTTGATGTATTGTTTCTTGTGCAGTTATTCACTATATTAGTCAAAAATATGATTCATAGAGAAGGAAACAAAAGCATGCAGAATGTAGTGTTACAGTCATAGCTAGGGTGTAGCTAAAGATAAACCTAAAAAACAAAAAGCAAGTCCATTTAAAAGTCTGACAGCAGCAGGGAAGGAGCTGCTCGAGTTGGCTGGTACATTAAAAGTTGCAGACAGTCATAGGTGATATGCCAAATTTCCTTAGTCTGAGAAAGTAGGTGTTGGTGGGCTTTAACTATAGTGTTTCATTTGGACACCCAAAAGCTTGAAGCTCTCAACTCTTTCTATTTTTCCTCTGATGTAAATAGGAGCATGTTCTCCTTTATGCTTCCTGAAGTTGATGATAATCTCCTTCATTTGACATTGGAGGGAGATTGTTGCCACACCAGTTCAGATTCTTACTCCTGTATTCTATCTCGACATTGTTCGAGATCAGACCCACTACGTGTGTCGGCAAACTTGAAAATTGAATTGGGATGGAATTTGACCACAGTTAAGTATATAAGGAGTATAGTTGGGGCTGAGAACACAACCTTATGGGGCACCGGTATTGAGGATGATCTTGGAGGTGGTGTTGTTGCCTATCCTTACTGATAGTGGTCTACAAGCTAGGAAGTTCAGTATTCATTTACAGAGGGAGGTGCCAAACCTCAAGCCACAGAGTTTGAAGATGCATTTTGAGAATAATGGTATTGAAAGCTGAGCTGTAATCAATAAATAGGAGTCTGATATTAGGTATCTTGTTATTCAGGTGATCCAGGGTTGAGTGCAGGGCCTGGGAGATGGCATCTGCTGTGGGCCTGTTGCAGTGGTAGGCAATTTGTAATGGATCCAGGTAGTCCAGGAAGCCGGAATTGATTTGTGCCATGATTAGCTTTTCGAAGCACTTCATAACAATGGACATCAGAGACACTGGCAGAGAGTCATTAAGGCATGCTGCTTGGTTTTTCTTTAGGTACCTGGATGATGGTCATCTTTTTGGAGCAGATTTAATAGGTGGGTATTGTAATTAGAGGAAAGTGATTAATGTTCTATTTAGAGGCTTCAATTAATCACTGTCATTCTTGGTGATTTAAGCTAAAATGGAAAGCAATATTATCCAAACTTGCTGAGTACACGCACTTGAATATACTGGAGACAGATGCAAAAAATTGCAAAGACCTCATTTAAGCTTGCTTTGAAAAGGAAAATCTATGGCAAATGAATTGAGATAAATGTGGCCATTCATTTTTACCTAATGAAATGGAAAATGGTGG
Source organism: Sphyrna mokarran (assembly GCA_024679065.1). Classification (NCBI taxonomy): domain Eukaryota; kingdom Metazoa; phylum Chordata; class Chondrichthyes; order Carcharhiniformes; family Carcharhinidae; genus Sphyrna; species Sphyrna mokarran. The sequence goes on from JAGIQG010000005.1 coordinate 49,142,285, forward strand.
AACAGGAAGTCCAAAAAGATTGTATGGTCCATACACACATCACTAAAATGTAGTGGTCAGTTTCAAAGGCATCAAGAAGTAATGAAATTCTAGCTCTATAGATATCAAAGCAAGAATGTTTACTTAATGCTTACTTATAGGGACTTTAGATTGTGGTAGAGGGGGCTGAAGATTTCTGTGAATACCCCACTGCCAACTGATTCGTGCAGGATTTGAGTGCTCATCTGGGCACCCCGTCAGGGGCAGTCACTTTGTGGGTTGACCTTTGAGAAAGCAGACCTCAGGTGACTCCAGATACAAGTTTATCTAGGAAGGAACACACGCTCTTGCCAATCTCCTACTTAAAATGGCTGTAGAATGCATTGAGCTTATCAGGAAGGAGTATGTTGCATTTGTGATTTTACATGTTGATGATATGCAATACTTTAATATAGCTAGATTTCAAGATTTAAATAAATAAAATGACAGGATTTCATTTGTATTGGTACTGTTAATCAACTCATGCCAGTTAACAAAAAGACATCTATAAAAACTAAAGCTTTTCATGTACCATGCCCAGCATACAGAGGAAACATAGAAAATTGGTGTGTACAACTGCTGGGAAAGTAGCTGCCTGCACTGCTAAGTATTTCCAACTTTTTTATTTTGAAAAAGAACAGAAAGGGAGAAGGCATTTTAGCCCTTTTGAGCTAATTCCATTCAACAAAATTATACATCTGTAACCTCATGCCATCTATTCACCTTGGTTCCATATTGCTCAGTACATTTGGTTATAAAACCCTGCCCATCTCATGTCTAAAATTTAAGTACTTCGCAATTATTACTTTGAGTCTTTTCTATAATTTGATGACCCTAGCATGAAATGCTTACCAATCTATTTCATGAATGACCTGCTCATTCTTTTTTTTAAAATATTCCAAAGAATAAGCTATTATTTAACTTTCCCTCAATTTAAATCTTGGGGTCCTGGTAACATTTCCACTGCTGTATTCCAAAATATGATGCCTTGAATTGTAAAATATCACTCCAAATCCATTATAACCAGGCCTTTGACTAAAAACAGTAAACATTCTTGCTTTGATATCTATAGAGCTAGAATTTCATTATTTTGATGCCTTTGAAACTGACCACTACATTTTAGTGATGTGTGTATGGACCATACAATCTTTTTGGACTTCCTGTTCCACCATTTTCCATTTCATTAGGTAAAAATGAATGGCCACATTTATCTCAATTCATTTGCCATAGATTTTCCTTTTCAAAGCAAGCTTAAATGAGGTCTTTGCAATTTTTTGCATCTGTCTCCAGTATATTCAAGTGCGTGTACTCAGCAAGTTTGAATAATATTGCTTTCCATTTTAGCTTAAATCACCAAGAATGACAGTGATTAATTGAAGCCTCTAAATAGAACATTAATCACTTTCCTCTAATTACAATACCCACCTATTAAATCTAATTTTCCCAACCAGGTCAATAATTTGCTTTGAATTGCAGGAATTTTAATATATAGTTCTGTTTTCATCAGGCATGGCTGTTTTTCTTGTCTTAGCAGAGTAAGAAATCTCAATACCAGATTAAAGTCCAACAGGTTTTACTGGTAGCAAAATCCACTAGCTTTCGGAGTGCTTGTTGCTCCTTTGGCAGGTAAGTGGGAGTTCTGTTCACAAACAGGGAATATAAAGACAAGCTTATTTTATAAAGTAGTGGTTGGAATGCAAATCTTGACAAGTAATCCTGTCTCAAAAAGGTATAGACAATGTGAGTGGAGAGAAGGTTGCTGCGACACATGACAGCGCAGAGTTGCTGAACAGAGACTGATAGCCAAGTTCTGCACAAGGACAGCCTCAAGTCACACTATCTGTAACCCTCATGACTTGCCTAGGCTTGCAAAATCTTTAATTGTCCTGTCTGGAGACAATACACGTCTCTAACTTGTGCTTAACGCTCTCTCCATTCACTGTCTGTACCTTGATACAGGATTACTTGTAAAGACTCATATTCCAACCATTATTTTGTAAATTGCGTTTGTATCTTTATAGGAGGTGGGGAGAACATTTGAGACTGGATACCCTTTGTCAGAGCTCTTGCCGCCAGACCTGCTGAGATTTTCCAGCATTTTCTTTTTTTGTTTCAGATTCCAGCATCCACAGTTTTTTGCTTTCATATCAGCCTACATTTCTTGTTGGTTCTCAACCCTTTCCATTATGCAGACCACAAAACAGTCGTTGTAAACTTTTAAGATGACTGAAATGGACGCTAAAACAGCAACTAATTTCTAGTAGTTTATGACACACAAATATATTGCACTTGTTACAGCACATTAACAGAATAATAATGGATCATATTGTACGAGGATGTTTGTGAAATTACATTGAAGAATAATGCAATATGATATATACAAGGTACACACTAGTGATTTTTTTTTTAAAAATGGACCATTTGCAGTACCCTTGCAGATGCTAAAGGAGCAAGGCTCTGGGTGGGTTCCCTCTCTCTTCCAGGTTTTGAACCCTGTTTTGCTGTTTGGACTCTCCATGTGTCACAGAAAGAAATTTTAAAAGGTCTCAATCACATAGCTATAACCTTTAGGGAAAAGGCAAAAGCATCTATCAAAATCTTTAAACCACTCAACACTGACCAAGATTAACCTGAAGCCAGCCAAGTTATCTTCATGAAGCACATACCCCTTTAATTTTAGATTTTTAAAAAAGCTTCATCTTCCTCCCACTCTATTTGCAGAAGAGAACATGTGAAAGTTGAAGCATTTTATAATTATTATTCTCTTTTCAAACTCTCAAAAGAAGCTCGCCTGTATCTTCTTTAGCCACAGCACAGTTTAGTCATTGAATTGACAGGCACATCCTTTAAAAAAACTACTGCAGTCAAACAAGGAGTAGGAAATGTGGGTTCCAGTGCAGTATGAAAATTTTTCTATAATAGTTAAAGGCAGAAATTAAAAAGGAAAGTTATTGTTTTCATTTTTAATGTTTTGTAAATATGTAATTCACAAGAACATAAATAAGCAAATTTTATGCAACTAAGTTTCTGAATACAAAATAACAGAAAACATTATAGTGCCTTCAGCACATGGATTTTCAATAGAATTGCTAACTTGGCAAATTCCTATGCACATCAGAGTGACACCCCCTGTCAATCCACAAGGCAGACATTGTTAACTTGATATTCAATTCATCTATATTCAATTTTAATCTTGGATAGATCTATGAAAAAATCATCATTAATAGTATAATATTTAAAACTACATGAATAAGTTAGTATTATTTTCATACATATGCAATGGTCAAGAGAGCACTTTATTTTCTACATTTAAAAAGGAGTCCAATAGATTCATCATTCCATCAAGCTAAATTCCACAATGTTGGAAGATTTAAGTACCCACCCAACATTAAAGCAAGCCACATGGATCACCACTTGTGCAATATAACATACATGTAATGCTTTGTGGGAGATCACCCTGCAGCCTAACTACCAATATCTTTGCATCCATATCTTTGTGAACTTACATGAGACTGCAACCTGAATACACCAAGTCATTAAGGTCACTCCAAACTAAAAAATGTTTCCAATATGCCTGCTTGCAGTTACACTCTCTACCCATAACTGAGAGCACAGGCCACAGATCTGACCTATATACATATATAGGGAGTGTATGCGGATTCCAGGGAAAAGGGTCATCAATCCCAGGACAGCAGCAGCTGTCAGCATCCTTAAAATCCAGCTCCCACAATACTTCAGTAAGGTGAATTATAGGTTCTCCTTTTTCTTCAATGAATACAGTCAAGCTGACACCCTTACAGGAAGTTTGAGTTATTAAAAAATAAATCAGCCACTCCACGTTACCATACAAAAAAAATAAGTGTAATACATCCAGCAAGAACTCCTCAGATACTAAGCAAAATCTTCTTGTCAATCATGGCAGTCAGTTCAGGCCACCTTCAGCATTGCCCAGGCCCGTCAACCGTGGTGGTCAGTTCAGGCCACTCCTCAGCACTGCCCAGGCCTATCAACCAGTGGTCAGTTCAATCTATCCCCAGGAGTACCCAGGCTGTCAAGCAGTGGTCAGTTGACTTTATCCCTGGGCCTAATGACTGGTCAGTTTCCTCTGTCCCTGGTCAGTTGGTGGTCTCTCTATTCCCCGCCCCGCCCCGCCTACTTTGCTGACATTATTGTGATGATGATGGCAATTATATGCTTTACCTTGTTGAGGAGCGGGTCCCTGAGAATATCAGAGCCCCTTTTCGCGGTGTACACGGAAGTTTGGGCGCAGTGCCGCGGTTTCCGAGAGCCGGCCGCCTCTAGCTGGGCCATGTTCGCGGCGAGATTTCAAACGGATTCGGGGTCGGTTCGCAGCGCGAGAGGCCGGAGCAGAGCGCGAGCGAGACAGACAGCTATACTCAGCGCGAGGCCGGCTACTGCACAGGCTTATATCCAACTGCTCCATATCATCAGCAAAGTAGATAAGAGCTGTTCCAATCCGAGCCAGCCCTTCATCCCCTTGCTGAGGGCAGCACTAATTAACCAATCAATCACTTGCCAATCAATCTTCACCATGCTCGCAAAGTTGCACAACAGAAGTACTCAGAGTACTTTGGAGAGAAGCCAGGTAAGTCACGTTCACAGGTAATCTTTGCACCTAAGATACGTAAGAGATAAATAATTCCTCCCTGGCCCCGCAGGTTGATCAAGAATTGAGGGCATGGGAAGGAGGAGGAGGAAAACTGCAGGCTGATGGAAAGATCAGTGAGCTGTGCCTGCTGCTGTTCCCCACACATGCTGAGTATTTGCAGTATATTTTACTTCAAATTTTCAGCATCTGCAGTAATTTGCATTTATATATTTCATGCAGTTACAATGATATACTTCTCTTGATGTGCGCTCGTGCACTTGCTGAAACACTCACTCCCAAACGTTGTCTGATTTCAAGAAGAAATTAGATATAGCTCTTGGGGCCAAAGGGATCAAAGAATGGGGGGAAGAGGGGATCGGGATATTGAATATCATGATCAGCCATGGTCAAAATGAATGGTGGAATGGCTCAAAAGGCTGAATAGTCTACTCCTGCTTCTAGTTTTTATGTTTTCTCCATCACACCAGAATGGCAACAGTGTATACTGCCTACAAGATGCACTGCAGCAACTCACCAAGGATTCTTGGAAAACACCTTGTAATTCACTCACTCAGAGGGTGGTGAGTGAATGGAACCGACTGCCGTCGGAGGTTGTTGAGGCAAACTCACTGCGGTCTTTTAAGAGACTTCTGATTGAGTATATGAAAAAGAATAGGATAGGGGGTTATAGATAGATCTGTGGATTGGTAGATGTGATCGGAGCAACTTGTGGGCCGAAGGGCCTGTTTGTGCTGTATTGTTCTATACTTCTATCTCTACCACCTAGAATAGTAAGCATGACAGTTGCACCTGCAAGATCTCCTCCAAGCTACATACCATTCTGATTTGAAACTTTGCCGGAATTCACCAGATGTTCATGCCAGCTGGATTCTCAGGTCCTGTTGCAGAGAATGGAGATTTGGTTGCAGTGGCAGCACGATGTGAATGGCCGGAGAATTCCCTTCTTCGTTGTTGCCTTGTCAGATTCTTGGAACTTGTTTCTTAACCGCATTGTCGATATTTCTACAATACATGGACTGCAGTGATTCAAGAAGCCAGTTCTATGGGTACCAAATGAAGCATTTGCCAGCAGCACCTGCATCTCATGAAAGGATTTAAAAAACATGCAGATATGTGGGCATGTTTCATTTACATGTTTGTTAGACAGAATATAATTCCACAAATGGAGATAACCTATGAATTGGTGAACTATAGCAAGACCAAAGTTGGATATCTCTAATACAATGAATTAACATAGGTAGAGGTGGGGGGAAGGAAAATTGGCTTCATTGTGAAAGAGGAGAAATTGGTTTTTCTTCCTCTTGATTGTTATGCAGTGACCCCTGCTGGAACTGTATGTGGCTGTAAGGTAAGAACAGGATCAATCAAATTCAATTGCCATTCTCCCTTAATCCCAATTTATCTAACTTCTCACCATTAGATATGAATAATGGGAGCCTGGGTAAAGAGACAGTTAACAATGGGTGTTGTTGGAACTATATCCTAACAAGGGGTTAATGGAGTGCAGTTTCCTCATATTTCCCTTGAATGTAAAGGTTGGCCTGGATGTAGCACATGGGGAAAGATCAGGCAGGGAAAATGACAGTCAGGATTGTTTCCAACTGACTTTCCACCCATGTAACTTAATGTTCAGAAAAATCAGACAGGCTCCATAATGTGAATGTGATGCTGTGCAATTTCCTTCTGGATGTTGTGTCTAAGCAATCCCTTGCACTCAAGCATTAAAATAGAAAAATCTATTTAAGGAAGGGAAAATAGAACTGTGGAATGTGTAGAAAAATGTATTAGTTGGTTTGCAGAATGTGTGAGCTTACAATTCTGTTATTACCACATAACTGATTACTTTTCACAGATGTAATCTAATAGTCCCAACAGCACATTGTATCCCTTGTTTGATTACCTCAATATGCTTATTGTTATGACCTTCATCCCCATTCCTAACAGTTATTTGTTCAGCTTTTGTTTAAAGAAGTCATTAACACAGCATTAACTGTGGGAAAAATGATTTAAAATTGATGCCTATTAGTTTTGTACTTGAGTTTTCTTTGGCTTTGCTATATTTCCAAGATAAATAGCTCAGTAAAGACAGATTAGTCTCCTCTCAATTTGCTTTCCTCCAATGAAAACAAATTAAATTCTGCTAGTGTAAAAGTTTGAGGATGGCTTGATGAGGCTTCAGAACAAAGACGTTTTATTGCCAAAATAACAATTAACTGTATATACAAATGGGGTCAGACAGAAAAACTATGCAACTACACAATCTCCTCCCTGGCTCCAACATCCAATCCTTCCAGAGCCCAGATATGCACCCTTGCACTCAGTTGGCTCAGCTTTCTGCCTTGACACACCAGAGGGTCCAGTGTGACTATGTAGGATCACGCTATCAGTTAGTTTTTCTGTGTACATTATCTGTGGGCATATCATTTTCTTTTTCCAAGTAAAGGCTTAATTACTCATATATTCTGGAAAATTGTAAACACAAAACAATATTGTGGATGAGCATAACTATGGTGCTAACATTTATACAAATGCATTAGCTGCAATGAAAATAAACCAACTGATCAAATTTTTGGCACATTTCAACCATTGTCATCTTCTGGCAAATTTCAACCATTTCTGAACATTTTTGTTAATCAGTCTGGAGTGCACAAAACATTTTCCACAACAACGGCTACTTATGTAATGCCTTTAAAATGTTCCAAGGCATGTCACAGGAGCATGAATAAACAAGTATGTCACAGACATAAAATGATGATATTAAATCAGGTTATCAAAAGTTTGCTCAAAGAGGTAAGTTTTAAGGTGTATCTTAAAAAAGAAAAGTGAGGTGGAGAGATGTAAGGAGGGAATTCCAGACCTTAGGGCCTAGCCAACTAAAGATATGGTAACCCCAGAAGAATATTAAATCAAAGATGAACAAAAGACCAGAATGAGTGAGTAAGAGAATAACCAAGAGTGCATAAGAGTGCTGTAACAAATGCATTAATAAGGGTTTCAGCAGCAGATGAATTGACAAAAGGGCAAAGTCAAATGATGTTATGGAGGTGGAAGTAGGCAGTCATAGGGATGGCACAAAAATCAGGATGGAAGCTCAGCTCAGGATCAAATGTGACACCAAGATTGCAAGCAGACTGGTTTAATCTCAGACTATTGCTAGGAAGAGGGAGGGAATCGATAACTAAGCAATGGTGTTTGGAGCAGAGACCATACAATAACTTCAGTCTTCACAATATTTACTCGGAGGAAGTTTCTGCTCATCAGATACCAGATGATAATTTAGCAAAGAGGAGCAGTCAGAAGAGATGGTGGTGAGGTACAGTTGGGTGTCATCAACATACATGTGAAAACTCACAAATCTTCAATGATCATAAGAATAAAAATAGAAAGAAATCCCATTTACTCTGAAATTAAATCCACCCAAACAGTAATTCATGGCTTTTAGTATTCTCAATAAAGCCTGTTCTTTGTCATGTCAAATTTATCAGACCACATTTCTCTCACGATAATGATATGCATTATAAATATGTGGGAAAAATATGGCCATTACTATATTCAGATTTTTTTGTCTGTAGTTTATTTTCTTAAATTACAGAAAAATTATAATTTTCTATTCACATCACATCTCCCTGAGGAATGTTAACAAGTCCAAATACAGGATCCCAAATTGAATGAAAGATTGGAACTACACTCATGTGAAGTATTATTTTTAATACGAAATGCCATTGTTAGTCAGATGACCAAACATTCCATAACTAAATCACAACAGTTGTCTGTCAGCTTCAGCTTCATAGAGCCATAACAACACAGAAGGAGGCCATTCAGCTCATTGAGTCTGTGCCAGCTCTCTGTGGAGCAATCCAGTCAGTCCCATTCTGCTCTATTCCTGCCACCCTGCTAGTTTACATCCCTTAAGTGCCTAGCCAATTTCCTTTTGAAATCATTAATCATCTCTGCTTCCAACATTTTTCTAAGCAGTGTGTTCATTACCACTCCCTTCATCTCTTGCCCAATATCGACTAGAACTTGTACCATAAGCTAATTTCCAATTGTAGATGTTTTCTCACATGCCATAAGATAGAACCACGGAAAAAGCAGCCTTTATAATGATGTAAATATGTGATCAGAAGCTTAGCTCAACGTTGTCTCAGATAGTTGCCTGGGACAGGAATACTGTCAGCCGCCGGGGAGTAGATTTTGAGGACATGGATTTTCTCAATATTTAATTGGAGAAAATGTGTTTATCCAATTTTGGATGTTGAATAAACAGTCAGATAATTTACAAGTCCGGAGGAGCCATGAGAGGAGTTATTGAGGTACAGCAGTGTGTCATCAGTATATATGTGAAAATTCATACTGTGCTTTCGAATGATATCAAGTAACAGAATATAGATGTGAAATATGTGGGGTATGTAAACTAGAGGTAGCAGGGGCAAGAAGAGAAGCCAATGCAAGTGATATTCTGACTAGGATTTGAAAACAATGGAACAAGGTGGGAGCAGTCTTCACAACTGAGTGACAATGGAGAGGTATTAGAGAAGAATCGTGTGCACAGTGGTAGAAATTATTGGAGACGATTCTTGAAAACAGGATTTACTCCCCCTTGGAAATAAATGGGCATATTAGAAGGGACAAACATGGTTTTGTGAAAGGGAGGTCATGTCTCACTAACTTGATCAAGTTTTTCAAAAAAGTAACGAAGTTGATTGATGAGGGTAGGACAGCGGGTGTTGTTTACATGGACTTCAGTAAAGCCTTTGACAAGGTCCCTCGTGGCAAACTGGTAGAAAAGGTGCAGTGGCACAGGGCAAAAATGAGCTGACAAGATGGATACAGAACTGGATCAGTCATAGGGGACAGAGGATAGCAAATAGAAGAATACATTTCTGAATGGAAGGCTACCTATCAATACTTAAGAGTATTGATAGGTGGAGGGGTCTGGGTCTACGGGACACAAGTCACTGAAAGTGCTGGGGCATTGTGTTTAAAAATTGGCAAGTCATGTTGCAGCTTTATAGAACCTTAGTTAGCCACACTTGGAACATTGTGTTCAATTCTGGTTGCCAAACTACCAGAAAGATGTGGAGACTTTGGAGAAGGTACAGAAAAGATTTACTACGATGTTGCCTGGTATGGAGAGCATTAACTATGAGGAGAAGTTGGAGAAACTTGTTTTGTTCTCCCTGGAATGACAGAGGTTGAGGGGCTATCTGATAGAAATCTATAAGACGATGAGAGGTATGGATAGACTGCATAACAGAAGCTTTTACCCAGGGTAGAAGAGTCAATTACTAGGGAGTATAAGTTTAAGGTGCAAGGGGCAAGGTTTAAGGGAGATGCACGAGGCAAATTTTTTCATACAGAGGTTGGTGCCTGGAACACACTTCTGGGGGAGGTAATGGAAGCAGGTACGAAAGTGAGTTTTAAGCAGTGCCTGGACTAATACATAGGATGGGAATAAAGGGATATGATCCCCAGAATAGTAGGAGGTTTGGATCAGTAGGGCAGCATGATTTGTGCAGGCTTGGAAGGCCTAACGTCTTGTTCTTGTGCTATAATTTTCTTTATTCTTTGTCCTTTATTCTTTGTTCTTAGTGTCAGGTCAGAAGGTAAAGAGGGGAGGTAGATTAACTTTGTCACAGTCACATAGATGTCATTTTTTAAGTTGATAAAGGACAAACCATGGCAGGGATGGAATCATAATTGCCAGAATTCAAACATAGAGTTTTGGGGAAGATGAGAATAGATTTGGGAGATAGCAACAAACTCAAGGAAGGGGCAATCTTAGCAAAAAGATTCTAAATGCCAAACGCATGTGAAAACAAGAGAGAATTGCACCCTTTTTTTGGGCAAGCTTCCAGATATAATTGTGAGGCACTTAGAAAAAAAAAAGAGCCCTAATATGGTTCAGCTTATTTGAAAATGAAGTAGAGGATTGTTCAGTAGACAAGTTTGTTATAAAGATTCAACAGCTATTGTTAATAGGAAATTCCTTCACATCACATGCTGCTAGACAAATCAAAAGCTTCTCTGAACAATGTCTGCTGGTTACATCCTAGCTATTCACTCATTACCTCATTCTCTCTTCAGATAATGAGTGCCTGACAAGGGACGACTCACCCACCACCTCTGCGAGCCTGCAAACAGCATTTTCTTTTCATGTTCCCCACAACGCGAGTCTCCATTATGCTGCTGGAAGCACAAATTATCACTAATTGCCCAAATAAGGACTTCTATTGACAGCAGGTCTGGAAAGCTGCAGGAAGATGATCGGTCTCCGCCTCTCAACCTCCCACCGAATTAAATATCTAAGTGCTCCCAAATTCAACTCAGGGAAGGGCATTAAAATCCCCCATATTCCATTGACATTCAGCTGGTAAACACTGCAATGAAATTCTTGAGTTTTCAATTGGACAGACATTGGGGTCCCAGCACCAAGCAAATACACCATATTGACTATTATCTATTCGACATAAAATCTGTTCAGTAGAAGCACAACATATCAAATGCAGCACGATCTCACCTCTGTGCATTACTGTGCACAATTATTATCTAGGTGTAGGCTAGATAGATAAATAGATCATCAGCAGTACAAAAAGTAATGACTCCACTCTGTCACGAGTGCAATGAAGTAGATAGGCTGCTGAAACCTTTCCTTATCCCACTGACATACTGGGGAGAAATAAAATTGCTGTCAATCGCTGGGTGAATGCACTGGAAAAGAATATTTGGGTACCTGCTTATTTTGAGTTGGCAGAAACCAGTTTCCTAGGCTGGAAACTAATTTAACCAGGTATTTTGACCAATCTTTTTGTAGCTGCTTAGCTGGTCTGGCCAACTTATGCTTCACTCACCCAATAGTAATTTGGGGCTATAATGTTTCTTATGACCCTAGACATCGAATTGAGCTAATAAATTTACTGGAAACATTTTTTTATTTGCGTTTTCCAGATGTCACATTCAAAAGATTAATTTTAGTCCTTCAGGAAAATTATTGTCAATTGCTGAAAGAAAGTTGAAAATTGCCACACAATGTCACTAACTATGATGGCAGTGTGCCAAAAGGACTGGAAAGTTGATCAAAAACACAGGTACAGAGGGCCTTGGCTTTACATGAAGGAATTATGCAAGATGGGTTGGGACATTCCAACCCTCAAGAGACTCAATGTAGGTTCAAGTGAAATCAAGTGTACCAACTCTCCAAGTGGTGGTAATGGAGAGATTCGAGCATGGTCTGTAACCCCAATTAAAAATTGTTCATTCTTTAGCACACTATCTCAGAGATGTCATTCAAGGGATAAAAGATTTGTTTTGTGGTTTGTTAATAAAAGCTGATTTATGGTGAGCACTGATAAAGAATATTGACAAGCTGCCCAGAGAGTAACAGTCATTTTCCAATTAATGTCCTGTTTTGAGGTAATGCCCCACAGCATTAAACTCTCCTGTTTCTCCTCAAATGTCAATTCAACCTCACAAATGATATAATCCTCAGTGCAACAACACTGCTGAACAACAACAGACAGCAGAAAGTCATGGTTACACTAGTTTAAAAGACAATGGAAGAAATTTGATGAAGAGTCTCATTACAATGAAAGTGAATAATTGAAGCAGTACAGCGATGGCAGTTTTAAATTATGATGTGGAGATGCCGGTGTTGGATTTTGTTAATCAAATTTAAGTTATAGAGGGAACGATTTTACTATTTTGATTCTAAGTGCTGAATTTGGGCACAATTCAAATCCGACTTGAAAACCTGTTCTCGGGCACAGCCATATGCACTTAGCCTGAAAAAAAATTGCGAGTCTGAATTGTGCTGAGGGTGAGGCCTATTGCACCCAAAACACTGCTGCTCCGATCAGAGTCTTGAACTGTGCACGTGCAGTAAAATAAAATTCCCCTGCCACATCTCGCCTAGGCCAGTTAATGCCTCCCCTTGGCCTCCAAAGGCATACCTCCATCCCTACAAAAGCACTTACTCCCCCTCCCCCCCCCACCCCCCCCCCCCCCCCCCCCCCCCCCCCCCCCCCCCAATACCTGCCACCCAAACTGATTGCAGGCTCTTCCCCCCTTGTCCTCCACCGACCTCAGGGAGAGTAGAAGCAGACCCCCCCACCCCCTCCTCCTATCTCAGCAGAGTAGCAGTGGAACCCCCTTCCCCTCCAGCAATCTCAGACAGAGAGAGTCACTCTGCTCTCTCTAACTACAGATATCAGGCAGAGTAATCCCCCTCACCCCGACCCTGGAACCTCCGACACAAGGCCCATCTCCTCTGGAGTCAAATGACTGTGTGACACCTCCCTTACTCTCCCCTGTCCCAATTATTAAGGCACTCATCCAACATTGTCAGGCTGCCATCTAGACTTGAGCACCTGTCACTTCTCCACTCACTTTGAGGCAACTTCTCAGGGGCATGAGTTTCGGGTGCGAGGGGCAAGGTGTAAAGGAGATGCACAAGATATGTTTATTTGCACAGAGAGAATAGTGGGTCCATGGAACTCACTGCCAGGAGTGGTTGTGGATGCAGATAGTGACCTTTATGGGGTATCTCTACAGCTATGTGAATGGGATGGGAATAGAGATATCTGACCCCCCCCACCCCCCACCCAGAAGAGTAGGGACTAACAAATCAGATGGGCAGCCTGGTCATTACAGGCTTTGAGAGCCGAAGGGCCTAATCATGTGATATAATTTTGTTAGTGCTTTGTTCTATGTTTAATGGAGACATGTGAATCATGTGTTTGGCATCCCGGATTCGTCTCCCTCCCTTGCACTTAACCTTTTGTCCCGTGATGCAGGGACAGATCCAGACATCCTAGGGCCTCCTGGACTGCAGGCCCTGGCTACAGCTCCCACGCATCCTGATCGTGACAGCTCAGACGAGTCCTCAGAGGATATCAGTGAAGCGTCAACTTCCACCTCACAACTCACCATCCTAGAAACTGACATGTCGGTGGGTCCAATTAGTGTTGAGGCTCCTGAGTCATTCTGTGGTGAGCACGACACATCTGATGGGGAAGGGAATATCAGAGGCCTTTAGCGAACGGGGACGTGCCGGAGGCAAAGTTTCAGCTAGCCCCAGGTTACATGCTGGGCCTTTGTGATCACTTCTCCCCAAGCTGCTGGGGACGCAGCAACAGAGCCAGAGAATGAAGAAGGGCCTGATGGCCACACTGGACCAACTGCAAGGCTGCTGGGAGGGTCCCAAAGCTTTCAGATGGATCCAGCTATTGCCTGTCTTGTGTGTTTCTCAGGCCGACACTGCAAGGGTGGCATCTGCAGTGAAAACCTGGGGCAGGGGATCCTCACAATGAGCGGCAGGCTCTAAGCGATGGCCAAGTCGCAGCAGACCACAGCTGAGGGATTGAACAGACTTCTTGAGCTTCTGTGGTCCATGGCTGAGAGGCTCAAGAACTTGTAGGAGACCCAGCAGGACAGCACAGAGACATAGTGGGCTATGGTAGCAACCCATGAGAATGTGGCCCAGTCTCAAAGGGCCAAAGCTTGCAGAGCATGGCCCAATCTCAGAGGGCAATTGCTGTGGCCATTGAGAGATGGCCCCCGACTCAAACGGCCATTGCAGTGGTGTCAACCACCTTGGGTAAAATACAGGTGGTCCTGCAGGACTGGCAGTGCCAGGTGATGTTGGAGCTTCTGGAGCTCACTGCAGAAGCACCAGTGTCCCATGGAATGACCCAAGGGCAAACGGCAACACCAAAGGAAGAGGAAGCTTGAGCTTATAATGGGGCCTTCAGCCAGGAGACTGTGGCTACGATTATACTTTCTGACTCCCCCGTTCCTGACACTGGGGCATCTGAGGGACAGTGGAATGAAGACGGTGTCATGGAAACATCCCAGCCAGAAGGAAGCAGGCCAGGGCCCTCAAGGTCCAGATCTCCAGAGGATGCCCACCATATGCTTCACAGGTGTACAAGAGTTTCAAATCCCTTACCCAGTACACAGAAGTGGATGCATCTGGAGTTCAGGTAGGAGCCAGACTAGTTTGCACCAAGGCATCATTGTAATGGTGCTCAGTGAGTCATCGTCACCCTCCTGCCTAACAAAGACACAGTACCCAGGCCCATCACTCTGGTATGACAATGTGCAGGATATTTAGAAGGCTTTGTGGCAGGGAGGGGATGGAACTGTCAAATATCATCCCCTAACAACTGAACTGCCTGGTTATCAGGGCTTTGCTTGCTGCCCTCACATGCCTCATTTGAACTGTTAGCCCTCCACCACCTGGCTGATGTTCCAAAGTGTGCTCTTCCTCCTCCTCTGCATCCTCCTGCTCCTGCTGGTCATCCTCCCTTGTGACGGCCAGCTGGCCATCCTCCACACCTTCATCCTTCTCCTCCTCCAAGAGGTCACCTCGCTGCAGAGCCAGATTGTGCAAAGCACAGCACACCACCACAATGGGGGAGGAGATCACTGGGCTGTATTGAAAGGTCCTGCCAGGCACTGGAATCTCATCTTAAGGAGCCCAATGCACCTCTCTACTATCGTATGGGTGGCTACATGGGCCTCATTATAACAGGTCTCCACCTCAGACACAGGCCTAATTACAGACGTCATCAGTCATGTCCGAAGTGGGTAATCCATATCACTCAGGAACCACTCCTGCAGACGGGTTCCTCCTCGAATGCCTCCGGGATGTCTGAGCTCCTGACACTGAAGCTGTCATGCATGCAACCTGGATGTCTGGCGCAGCTGTGCATGATGGTCTTGTTATGGTTGCACACTAACTGAACATTCAGGGAGTGGAACCCCTTCTTATTAACAAATTTTCGTGCATTCTGTAGGCGGGGGCTAGAGGGCAACATGTATGCAGTCGATCACCCCTGTACATTCGTCATCCCCCCAGTGGCAGTGAACCCTGCAGCCCGGGCTTCCTGATAGCCTGCTCCAGGTTAAATTTGATGTACTGCCCAGCCTGGGCGTACAGGGCTTCAGTGACCTGCCTCACACCGGTATGTACTGTAGATTGGGAGATGCTACAGACATCTCCACTCAGGGTCTGGAAAGAACCTGTCGCGTAGAAGTTCAGAGCGGCCGTCAGTTTGACAGCTGCCGAGGGTGAGTGTCCCCTCCTGCCTCTAGGTGCCAGGTCATGCAACAATTTGCACAGGTGACGCACAGTCTCCTTTCAGAGTTGGAGATGTCGGCGGCATGTGGTATCTGACATCTGCTCGAAGGATACTTGTGCACAAAAATGCCAGGGTCTTTGCTCCCTCCTTTTCCTATGTCCCCGTATGGGTGAATGACGGACACCTCCTACCTCTGGTGGTCATCTCCCTCTGGTCCTGCAAATGTAAGGGCCAGGCCTCCTGTGCCCTCAATTCTTCTTCCTGCTCCTCCTCCTCAGCTCCAGTAGCAGTCAAAAGGACAGCTAAATCTATTGGTTGCATTGCTCTGAAGGGTGGGTAGGTGGGTAGGTGGGTGGGTGGGTGGGTTGGGGGGACAGGTGGGGGCGAGGAGGGAGGGATAGGTGGAGAGGAACAAAATGTGGAGGTTATAAAATGCTGCTTGCCCCTAGCACATCCACACTCACAGCCCCCCAGCCACATGCTCCCCACAATCACAGTCTTCCCTGCCCCGCAATTCCCCCAGCCACATGCTCCCCATAGTGACAAGCCCCTGCCTTCAATTCCCCAGCCACATATTCCCCACAATCACAGCTTTCGTTGCTCCTCAATTCCTCCAGCCACATGTTCCCCATAATCACAGCACCCCACCCCCAATTCTCCCAGTCACATGTTCCCCACAATCATAGCCCCCTCTGCCAATAATTCCCCAGTACATGCTCCCTACAATCACAGTCACCCCTGTCCCCCAATTCCCCAGCCACATGCTCCCCCCAGTCACAACCTCCCTACCCCCAATTCCTCCAGCCACATACACCCCACAGTCACAGCCTCCCCAGCCCCAATTCCTCCAGCCACATGCTCCCCTCAATCACAGCTCCTTGCAGAGTTGAGGCTGCAGCAGTGCAATTTGCAAGGGCTTTGTGCACATCCTTCAACTGGAAATGAGCTGAGTGCGCTAAGACCCAGCAGCACCCCAAGACCTGAGGTCAGTGCTGAGATCTGGGTCACGCTGCAAGCCGGACGTTGGAAACCCTGCAGAGCAACACACACACTTGCAGTGTAGCCACCAATCCGACACAAAAATGGCCACAACAATAGGCCACCCGTGAGTAGCAGACAGTCGTTAGGCGCTATGCACTTGCTTCCTGACTAACCCTCAGTGATGAAGCGCCCAATTCGGACTTTGATTGAGCATGTTTGTTTCGCGGTGATTTGGGATTGGCGAATGCGGTGATAAAGGGGGAAGCGCTGGTAAAGTTGGGAAAGCTCATTAATTCAATTTAAATGTATTCAAATACATTTGAACTGCTGTTGCGCTCGTTTCAGGCGCGGAGTCGATCCTGGCCATTTTTGGGCTTTGGTAGAGGAGATTCAGCATGGACACGGGCAAGGATCATGCTATTTGCCTCACATCCAACATTACCATGTTTTTGTGCCCAAAAATAGGCAGAACACTGTGGTAAAATCACCCCCATTGTGCCTTTCACACAGCAGAGAGCTGCAATAGAGTTTTATTAAGCAAAGTTAGACACTGGGCCACGTATGACAATATGAAGACAGATGTTTGGTCAAAGAGATATGCTTTAAGGAGTGGCCAAAAAGGAGGAAGGGAGTTGGAAAGAGGGTAGCTTTAGGCATAAGCAGCTGAAAGCATAGCCCCAAAGGGTGAAGCTATTAAAATCAGGCATGCACACACAAGAGGCCAAAATTAGATGAGATCAGATATTTCAGAATTCCACCCATTTGGGTGACATTGGAAAGACATCAGAAGAGGAAGATTGAAGATAGGTCGAGAAGGATGAGGAGAGATCATCTGCCTTTGTCACGGTCATATGGAACATCGTTTGTGCCAAATAAAATACAGATTAAGACATTTCTGATTTCTCATTTTTGCTCCTTCACATTATTATTAAAATGCTGAAACAAGTTATTACATCCAAAAAGAAAATTAAATCCAACCATATTTATATATATGTCATGCAAAAACCTTAAAATAAATGGCCCTTGTAAACTTGCAAACAATCATCTCATAAATTTCTGTCACTGAGATAATGCCTCAGATAATGTTTAAGAGAGTATGAATCACACACTATCACCAAACAGAAAACGGAAGGGAATACAACAGTAGGCCTTGAATACATATGAAGGAATATAAAAGTTTAGCTACACTGCTGTTGGACTATAGAAAGCATTCTTTCTAATGTTTTGTTTCAGCTTCAGTAACTTGGCAGCAATCGCAACCTTAAAAGTTCAGTGGTAGTTGAGATACTGGACTCAAATGCTGATTAGCCAAAAATATGTAAACAAGATAGCTGTTAACATTGGAATACCTCCTGTTTTAGCTCTCACAAATTGAGCTGGATTCTCGTTTCCAACATCCTAAAAGACTTCTGCATGTCTCTCTGAAGAGGACTGGAGTCTTCTTTCTCTACAGTCTCCATGACAATACAATTGCCTTTACTTGAACTTTTCAGCTTTTAATTTCAAAAGAAAGAAGTTCAGTCCTTTTGGAAAGTAGTTGTTGCTGAAATTTAAGTTGAAGGTTTCTGGACCATGCCACTGTAACTATGGTGGCAGTGTGCCAAAAGACTGGAAGTTTGATAAGAAAGCGGCTCCACTGGGCTTCGGCCTTATTTGAGGGAATTATGTAAGGCTTTAGAAGGGCTGGGACTTCCAGTATAGG
Source organism: Sphyrna mokarran (assembly GCA_024679065.1). Lineage (NCBI taxonomy): Eukaryota > Metazoa > Chordata > Chondrichthyes > Carcharhiniformes > Carcharhinidae > Sphyrna > Sphyrna mokarran. The sequence continues at coordinate 49,160,697 of JAGIQG010000005.1, forward strand.
AGTTTTCACATTTTGACCCTTGAGAGGCCCAATGTAGGATATTAACTATACCAACCCTCTTATCAGGGACATCCAAACCAGGGGCATGATCTGAAATCCCCAAATAAAAATTGTTCATTCTGTAGCATACTATCCCAGTGATGTAATTCAAAGCAAGCTGCACATGTGACATCCCAGTAAAAGCTGCCTTGTAGCTGTTCAGGCAACCTGAAGTGTTGCTTCAACATTCCAAAGATATACTTAATTATTCCTCTGGGGGTGGCATGCAACTCTTAAGCGTGACACATGGCAGTACTGGATAGATTTGATCACCAAAGGCCACCTTGAAAGTTTATGGCTGGAATTCACATCCTGCCATTACTGCCAGCAAAAAAGGACAATTTGGCATTCAAGCCAAATCATCATTCACTGCAGCAGGATTGGAAAATCCCAACTATAGGCAAGCTTGGAGAATCTGGCCCTATCTGTTGGGGCAGGCAGGAAAGCAGATTAAGGCCACAATCAGATCAACCATAATCTTGCAGCAGAGTAGGCTTGAGGGGCTGGATGGTTTCCTCCTACTCATATTTCTTATATTTTATGTTTTATGACTTGATTTTGTAAGTCAAATAATGATGAGATCAGAGGTTGTCTTGAAATGAAAACATTATGACAGCTTTGTGGAAAGAGATGATTGACTTGCAGAATTTGGTTTTGTTGGATGCAAATGAGTTGAAATTTAAAGAATGAAATCCTTTTCAGACATTGGCACAGCCCAATGGAGGATGTGCAACAGCGCAGAAGAATATCAAATTGTCGGCAAAAGGCATGCATCACAAAATCAGAAAATTCAACAAATACCCAGCATCTGTGAAGAGATAGGATGAATTAATGTTTTGAGTGTGGACTCTTCAAAGCTGGAGACATTACAAATTAACAAACTCAGAAAGGGAGACAACATTGCTAATGAAAAAGGGAAAGCTATATACAAATACAGGGAAATAAATAGAAAAAAAAACAAGTGAAGAATTTAAATCAAAACAGGAGCTGGCTAAATGGAAAAATGATAAAAAAGTGAGACAATAAAAGCGTAATGAGGGAAAAGAAATATAAATATCTGAGATACAGAGAACATGTGAATATTTTAAAGAAGGGGGCGAATGAGGAGTTGGAAATGCAAGCACTAAAAACAAGGAAGGCAAAGCAGTTTAAGCAGAAAAGAGAAAGAGCAGATCAACATCAAAGATATCAACAACATCGAAATGAAAAATTTTTTGCAGATGAACATAGGAAACATTCTGTAATATACGCCCACGGCTTGATGTAAAAAAAAAACTCGTTTGCTGCAAATTAAGAGAAAAACTGCTATATGAATTCATCTCATATGACAGATTGTATGCAATGATATGTTAGAAAGTAATTTTCTCTATTTGTGATTCTATCTTCCATTTAATTTGCCCTAAACCCCCTCTCATTTGTCTTCTTTCTTCTTAATCAATGTTTTTGTCTAATGACTGATAAAAGATATATAAAACGATGCAGGTCATGACTGGGAAAGTATAATTGGCACATTAAGGCTGTCAGAGTGCCAAGGGCGTACTGCATGATACAGTGTTTAGTTCAGTTCAGTTTAATTTCAACTCAGCTATTGCCACACAACATTATACCTTTCTTTCATGGGATGAAGTAGCAATTTTAGAGGGCAGTTAGGAATCAGCCACATTATCATCGGTCTGGAGTCACATATAGGCCATATTCAGCTGATTTGCAGATGGATTTTTATAGCAGTCAGTGATAGCTTCACTGTCAATTCCAGATTTTTTAAAATAATGGATTTTAATTCTACTCGTTCTCATGGTAGGATTTGAACTCATGTTCCCCAGACTATTAGTCTGGGCTTCTGGATTACTAGCCCAGTGACATCACCAACAGGCCGTTGTCTCCCCATCCAATGCAATAAAAGAAAAGACATAGTCATTCGCTTAGATATGTTGGTCAGATAATAACATCATTGCAAGTTTGAAAACATTCCAATGATCAGAGTAATTTGCCTCCCAGTCAGAACATGTTTACACTACCTTCCTCGCTAAATCTGGTGTTTATCAGCCTTTTGGTTCAATACCAAAAGACAAAAACTTATTTAGAATTATTGCACTTTAAAGTATTTTCTACATCCAAATGAAGATATAATAAAATTACAATATTGTGTTGCAATGGATTTTCACTGTAACTTTATTGCAGTATTAATGTGAGCCTACTTGTGTCTAATAAATAAACTTATTTAACAATATTATCCATCATGTCATTCATATCGTCTTTTGATACATTATCAATTCAGTTGATGCTGCACATTGGATCATAAATTTTGTGTGTTTAAATAGAGATTATGATCCAAATTTTCTGCTTCAGGATCTATCTCAACCTATATATAATTATTTATTAAAACATTACTGAAGAATAAAACAATATTTAGAATACTTCATTTTACACTCACATTCCTTTTGCAATATTATTTATGTTTTTAGTTTTTAACCCATTTTTGATGTGTGAAAATGAAACAGTTGCCATTTCTTTTCTCATCTCTCATACACCTTGTGAGATATTAGTCATGGCTCAGTCTCACCTCTCAGTCCTAAGTTCAAACTCCACTCCAACATAATCTAATGTGATAGTTTAGTGCATGCTATACAATTGAATCTTTCACTCCTTCAGTTGAGATGTTAAAGTGATGTAGTATCTGTTCTCTCAGAAAAGACAGTAGGATCTCTCCCAGTGGCCAACATTTATCTATCTTCAATATTATTAAACCATCAATATCCTGGGGATTACCATTGATCAGAAACTTAACTAGGCCAGCCATATTAATACTGTGGCTACAAAACAGGTCAGAAGCTGGGAATTCTGCAATGAATAACTCACTTTCTGACTCCTCAAATTCTGTCTACAAAGTACAAGTCAGGAGTGTGACGGAACACATTCCATTTACACGAATGGTTGAAGCTTTAACAACACTCAACACCATCCAGGACAAAGCAGCCAGTTGATTGATAACATATCCCTCAATTCAACATTCACTCTCACCATCAGTGCACAATGGAAGCAGTGTATATCATTTACAATTTGCATTGCAGCAACTCATGCAGCCTTTTTCAACAGCACCTTCAAAACCTGCAATCTATAATATCTAAAAGAACAAGGACAGCAGATGCATGGGAGTACCACCTCATCCAAATTACTCTCACCATCCTGATTTGAACTATATTGTGCCTCCTTTACTGCCACTGGTCAAGATCCTTAATTCCTTCCCTAATAGCACTGTGGCTGTACTTGACATGGACTGCAGCAATTCAAGAAGCAATTCATCGTTACGTTCTCAAGGCCAATTAGAGATGAGAAATAAATGCTGGGTCTTGTGCACATATCCCATGAAACAATAAAGAAAAAATTATCTGAGGGCCCAATTTTATTATTTTAACTCTAAGTGCTGAATCTGGGAGGAGTGTTTCAGATCTGACTTTTAGACCTGTTTTCAGGTGCTCCGATATGCATTCCGCCTGAAAAAATATCAGCGATTTTAAATTGCACTGCAAAAGCTTGTGGGTGTGGCATATTATGTCCAAAACATTGCAGCTCCGATCAGAGCCTTCAACTGCGCATGCACAGTCAAAAAAGAACAGAAAATGCTTCATGTCTACATCATTCCTGAAAATGCATTCCTCCTGGCCCCCACAGGCACTGCCCCACCCCCACAACATAAATGTCCCCCTCATCTCCCCCACTACCCAGACCGATTGCAGCAAACTGCCCACCTTCCCCCCACAATCGCAGTGTGGCAGCAAACCACCCCCCTTTCCCTCCACTAGAGAGCCATCTGACCCACATCCCTCCTTCCTCCTCTCCCTCCCCAAATCAGAGAGCCATCTGACCTGCATCTCCTCTTCTACCCCCACCAGAGAGCGATTTATCCCACCTCCCTCCTCCTCCCACCAGAGCGATCTAACCCACCTCCCTCCTCCTCCCTACAGAGAGTGATCTGACTCACCTCCTTCCTCCCCCCCATCAAAGAGTGATCTGACCCTTTTCCCCTCCATCAGAGAGTGATCTGACCCGCCTCCTTCCTCCCCTCCATCACAGAGTTATCTGACCCGCCTCCTTCCTCCCCTCCATCACAGAGTTATCTGATCCACCTCCCTCCTCTCCCCCACCAGAGAGCCATCTGACCTGCCTCCCTCCTCCCTCCCCAACAGAGAACGATCTGACCATCTCCCTACCCCTCACCCTCTGCTCGCCCCTCATCACTACCACCACCAATAATCTGAGTCAAAGAGCAGCCGGAAGTTCCCCCCCTGAACTTACCTCCCCAGAAGCTGGAGCATCCAAATCGGATCTTTGCGGACCATGTCTGTTTCACACCGAATCTGGTTTGGTGAATGCAGTGTTAAAGAGGAAAGTGCTAGTAAGTTCGGATATGCATCCCCTTAAGTCAATTTAAACGCATCAAACACATTTAAAATGGCTGTCACTCCCGTTTCAGGTGTGGTCCTGATCATGACCATTTTAGACACTTGGTAAAGAAGAAAAAAGCGCAGAGGCTGTCACGGATTGTGCTACCTGCCTCACATCTGACTTTACCAAATTTTCGCACCCGAAAATGTGTGCAACTTAATGGTAAAATCGGGCCATGATCATTTATTTCATTGATGTTTGTGGAACTTTGAAGTGCGCTGTCACATTTTCCCATATTACAACAATGATGATACTTCCAAAATGTTTCATTATGTATGAAGCATTTTGGGTAAAGCAAATTAAAGTAAAATGCTGTGCCTTCTTTTCCTAGGCCCTTAGCTCCCTGCACTTCAACACCTCTCTATTTTGCTTTTCATCTTCAAGACATTTCTTTAAACTATGTCTTTGACCAATGTTTTGGTCACTTGCCCTAATATCATCTTATGTGGCTTGGTATCATACTGTGTTTTTATAATACTTCTGTTTACAGCATGGGAACAGGCCCTTGGGCCCAACTTGTCCATGCCACCATTTTTATAAACCCTTAAGCTAATCCCAATTGCCTGCACTTGGTTCATATCCCTCTATATCCATCATGCCCATGTAACTATCTAAAGGCTTTTTAAAAGACAAAATTGTATCCGCCTCTACTACTACCTCTAGCAGCTTGTTCCATCCACTCACTATCCTCTGTGTGAAAAAATTGCTCCTCTGGACACTTTTTCATCTCTTCCTTCTCAGCTTAAATCTATGCCCTCTAGTTTTAGATTCCGCTACCTTTGGGAAATGATATTGACTATCTAGCTGATCTGTGTCCCTCATTATTTTATAGACCCCTATAAGATCACTCCACAATTTCCTACACTCCAGAGAAAAAAGTCTATCTAGCCTCTCTTTTTAACTCAATCAAGTCCCAGTAGCATCATAGAAACCCTACAGTACAGAAAGAGGCCATTCGGCCCATCAAGTCTGCACCAACCACAATCCCACCCTGGCCCTACCCCCACATATTTACCCACTAATCCCTCTAACCTACACATCACAGGACACTAAGCACAATTTTAGCATGGCCAATCAACCTAACCGGCACATTTTTGGACAGTGGGAAGAAATCAGAGCACCTGAAGAAAACCCACGCAGACACGAGAAGAATGTGCAAACTCCTCACAGATAGTGACCCAAGCTGGGAAATGAACCTAAGTCCCTGGAGCTATGAATCAGCAATGCTAACCACTGTGCTACCGTGTCACCCTCATAGCAAATCTTTTCTGCACACTTTCTAGTTTAATAATATCCTTTCTATAATTGAGTGACCAGAATTGCATACAATATTTCAAGTGTGGCCTTACCAATGTCTTGTACAACTTCAACAAGACATTCTAATTCCTGCTGACTGATGAAACTAGGCATGCCAAATGCCTTCTTCACCACTGTGTCCACCTGTGACTCCATTTTTAAGGAGCTATGAACATGTACCCCTACATCTCTTTGTTCTGTAACTTTCCTTTGGGATGTTTAATTAAGTTAAGGGCATTATATAAGATATTATTATTATTATGTCTGAAATATACCTTTATGGCTAACTTAAAGTGAATGTTAATCACAACTATGATTCAATGTCTCACCCAAACATTATTTTAACAGTTTCAAATTAATTCTCCCTGTACAGCCTTGACCTTGATTTGTACATGATGGAAGTTATCATTCTGTATCTTTTAAAAAAAGGGTAAAAGTTTCCAATTCTGTGTAACAGTAGATGATAACACCTCTGAGACATACAAAGCTACTGGAAGACATATAGAAGAGTCAAGGGAAGGACAGATCTATAGAAAAGACAAACAAAGGGAACCAGAGAGATGCAAATACAACATTGACAGAAAGTGCAAGACAGCCATGAAGATAGAAAAATGTGCAAGATAAATATGAAGAACTGGAAACAAAGACTTATTCATGAGATTGGAGGCATTGAAGTTGCAAGTGGATTTATTAATTCAAATCTGTGAGAATGTATTCAATTTAGTTCTTACTCATCTGGTTAAATTATGTGGGTTTTCACAAATACAATGTCCAAAGTGACAAATCAAGGTACAGCTGTAGAATCTGCTCTGCTGATATAAATTATCCATTCTTTTCCCATTTGGGAATACCCCATCTACCAGGCTGGCAGAGCCAAGTCTTTGGGTCCTTCTATGTGCTGGAGTTCAACCGGCTGAAATCACACAGCATACCAGTATAGATTCTGAGTAAACTTCCCACTGTATGTCCAGCCAAGACCATTTTATCCTGTGGGAAGAATTTGAGTCCCCAGTGCCAAAACTATCCCCCCGTGTTTCACTAGGGAACCAGACTGATTAGTCATTCATCAACAATGCTCCAGAGTACATCGAAGCTGGCTGCTTTATGTATCAGAGTAATACATCTGCCTTAGACAATTGGCTTAGTTTCACATTTCCACCATCAGGAATGTCGTTATGAAAATCACTTCGACTTGCGGACAACTGACAAGTGCAAATTTGAGCCCAATAGCAAAAATTGGAAGCTTCTTTCAAATCTTAAAATCAGCACAGAGCATTTCATTGTTCTTCAATAAAAATGTGCTTAATACTCCTTACAGTGGCTGTCAGACTATGACAAAATCTCTCACAAAGTATATTATAAAAATGAAAGTTCATGGAAGCCAAAGTGAAGTGGCAAAGTAAGTAGAAATTGAGAATAAGGAAACAGATATATAGAAGGCAGGAATATAAGTGAATAAAAATATTAGGAGACCTAGTGGCCTGGGCTTTCCTCAGTTTTGTATGTAAACATAACAAATGTAGTCACGTTATCTACTTCTTAATTTCACCATGTCTGGCCAAATTGACTTCACTACCAACAAACTTTAATGTCTTATTTTGACATTTCACCAGCACAGTAACATAAGAACAGGTTGAAAGGTTGTGTCTGAAACATTGCAGCATGAGCTTTGTGAGCGGGTGCAACGGACGTTGCAGATTTGGACCCTAAAGGACAAGCTGTTAGCTGTGTTTCCTGTGCTGAAACAAGGTTAACCTGATCCGCAGTAGTTATTCCCGGAAGAGCCAGCCCCTGAGGGATGCCATTGAATGGGGATGCAGGGGAGTGAGCGAGACAGTTGCACCAGCCTGCTGGCAATCCTGAGACATGGTATTATCATTCAGCCTGACACCTGCTGGGGAGTGGCTTTGTAGGCTCTTGGAAAATTTATGATTTTCTTCAAGAATTCTGTGCTCTTTCATTGAATTTATGACAGACATGTAGAAGTGCCTTTGCAGCAATTCATACCCACCTCTTAATGATACAATATGGATCAGAGCCAGGTGTCGGTTTAGACTGGTTGGGGATAGTAGGTCTATTCCCTGAAGGACACTAGTGAATAAGTTTGATTTCAATAAAAATCTATGTGCTTTTATAATCTTTTTTCTTGTGCAAACCCAAAATTTGTCAGATCTATTGGATTAAATATTGTAACTTGCCTTGGGGTGAATTTGAACTCCAGTGTCTATAATTATTCATATACATTATCATATTAAAACCTAATTTCAATTAATTGAGAAGATGTTTTTATTCATTCGTGCGATATGGGTGTCGCTGGCGGGGTGGCACTTATGGCCCATCCCTAATTAGAGTCATAGGATCATAGAGGTTTACAACATGGAAACAGGCCCTTCAACCCAACTTGTCCATGTCGCCAATTTCTTTTAAACCCCTAAACTAATCCCAATTGCTTGCATTTGGCCCATATTCCTCCATGCACATCTTATCCATTATCTAAATGCTTTTTAAAAGACAAAATTGTACCCGCTTTTACTATTACCTCTGGCAACTTGTTCCAGACACTCACCACCATCTGTGTGAAAAAGTTGTCCCTCTGGACACTTTTGTATCTCTCCCCTCTCAGTTTAAACCTATGCCCTCTTGTTTTAGACTGCCCTATCTTTGGGAAAAGATATTGACTACATACCTTATCTATGCCCCTCATTACTTTATAGATCTTGATAAAGTCACCTCTCAGCCCCTTACGCTCCAGAGGAAAAAGTCCCAGTCTATATAGTCTCTCCTTGTAATTCAAACCATCAAATTCCAGTAGCATCCTTGTAAATCTTTTCTGCACTTTTTCTAGTTTAGTAATATCCTTTTTATAATAGGATACTCAGAATTGCACACAATATTCCAAGTACGGCCTTACCAATGTTTTGTACAACTTCAAAAAGACAAGCCAATTCTGCATTCAATGTTCTGACCAATGAAACCAAACATGCCAAATGCCTTCTTCATCACCCTGTCTACTTGTGACTCCACTTTCAAGGAGCTATGAACATATACTCCTCGATCTCTTTGTTTTGTAACTCTTCCTGGTGCCCTCCCATTAACTAAGTCTTGCCCTGATTCAATCTAGCAAAATGCATTACCTCGCATTTGTCTAAACTAAACTCCATGTGCCATTCGTCAGCCCATTGACCAAGATCCCGTTGCAATAGGAGATAACTTTCTTCACTGTCCACTATGCCACAATCTTGGCATCATCTGCAAATTTATTAGCCATGCCTCCTATATTCTCATTCAAATCATTAATATAAATGGTACAATAACAATAATCTCTCCTTCAATATCTACAAAACGAAAGAGATAGTCATCAGCCTCCCATTCATTGACTCTGTCTACAATTCCCGCTTCCTTGGCAAATCAGCCAGCATAATTAAGTAACCACGCACCTCGGACACTCTGGAAATTATAGGCCAGTGAGTTTGACGTCAGCGGTAGGGAAGATGTTGGAGGGGATTCTTAGAGATAGGGTGTATAGGCACTTAGAGCGTTGTGATCTGACTAGGGATACGCTGCATGGCTTTGTTAAGGGGAGGTCGTGCCTTACAAATCTGGTAGAATTTTTTGAGGAGGTGACGAAAACGGTCAACGAAGGTGAGCTGTTGATGTCGTCCATATGGATTTCAGTAAGGCGTTTGACAAAGTCCCTTATTGGAAGTTACTTGAGAAGGTCAAGGCTCCTGGGATACAAGGACAGGTAGCTAGATGGATAAGTAACTGGCTTGGTAATAGGAGACAGAGAGTAATAGTGGAAGGGTGTTTTTCTAGCTGGAGGTCGGTCACTAGTGGTGTGCCACAGGGCTCGGTACTGGGACCTCTTCTATTTGTAATACATATAAATGACTTGGAAGAGAGAGTAAGTGGAGAGTTCAACAAGTTTGCAGATGATACAAAGATGGCTGGACTTGTGGATAGTGAGGAACATTGTCAGGTGATGCAGCAGGACATAGATAGGCTGGTACCTTGGGCAGATAGATGGCAGATGGAATTCAATCCTGATAAATGCGAGGTGACGCATTTCAGGAGAAAGAATGTGGGAGGGAGGTATATGATAAACAGTAGACCTATTAAGAGTATAGAAATGCAAAGGGACCTGGGGGTGCAGGTGCACAAGTCTCTGGAGGTGGCAGAGCAGGTGGAGAAGGTTGTGAAGAAAGCATATGGTATGCTACCCTTTATAAGAAGGGGTATAGAGTACAAGAACTGGCCTTTAAGGGCGCAATTGTATAAAATGTTGGTTAGACCTCATTTGGAATACTGCATCCAGTTCTGGTCGCCTTACTACCGGAAGGACATGGAGACTCTGGAAAGAGTGCAGAGGAGGTTTACCAGAATGCTGCCTGGTATGGAAGGTCTGACTTACGAGGAGAGGTTAGACAAATTGGGACTGTTTTCCTTAGAAAGATGTAGATTTAGAAAAGATGTAATAGAGGTGTACAAGATAATGAGGGGTATAGATAGAGTAAACAGGGTTAAACTTTTTCCTAGGATTGACTCAAATAGTACGAGGGGTCACGGGCTTAGGGTGAGGAGGGTAAGGTATAATTTGGATGCCAGAGGGAGTTTTTCACACAGAGGGTGGTGGGGGTATGGAATGTGCTGCCAAGTAAAGTGGTGGAGGCAGGCATTCTGGAGTTATTTAAGAGATACTTAGATAGGCACATGAACAGAATGGGAATGGAGGGGTATAGAAAACTGATTTAAAATAGGGGTCATGAACCTTAGTAGTCCGTGGGAAGTTTGTAAATAGATGATGATATTGATGTACTTGTTTTTATCCTACAGGTGCTTTGGTCCACCTTGTTGGCTAACAAGGGGCATACACGCGATGGATCGTGAGAGGGCTGCTCTTGGATTTTTTTTTTGAGAGTATGCTAGTGCTTCGCGTCGTTAGTGTATGTTTGACCCGGACCATTTGATGGGCAACACGACAGCTCAGTGACTATGGCTGTGCTGTGCAGATACATGGATTTGGGCCTGTGTCTGTGAGAGTTTGCGCATTCTCCCCGTGCTTGCATGGGTTTTCTCTGGGCGCTCCGGTTTCCTCTCACATCTCAAAGATGTGCTCTTAGGCTAATTGGCAAAACAAATTCTCCCTAAATTGTTTCAAATTTGGTTTTTAATCCATAGATCTATAAACCTGGACAGGGATCACGGGTAGAGGTGGGAACATCAGGGTGGCGGCGCGGGCTCGTTGAGCTGTGCTATTTCCTGTGCTGTTTTGTTCTTTGTTCTATTCTCTTTTCCACCTTCTTCCTTTGGGAAAAAGTCTGAGGCCACGTATCAATTGGACTCAAAACAGCTTCCCCCCTGCTACTGTCAGACTTTTCAATGGACTTACCTTGCATTAAGTTGATCTTTCCCTACACCCTAGCTATGTCTGTAACACTACATTCTGCATTCTCCCATTTCCTTCTCTTTGAACAATATGTTTTATCTGTATAGCGTGCAAGAAACAATACTTTTCACTGTATGTTAATACATGTGACAGTAATAAATCAAATCAACTTCAGGAAGCATAATGGAGGACATGGCCCTGTCTATATCAATGGGAATGAAGTAGAAGTAGTCCAGAGCTTCAAGTTTTTAGGTGTCCAGATCACCAATAAACTGCCTTGGTCCATCCATGCTGACACTATAGCTAAGAAAGCTGATCAATGCCTCTATTTTCTCAGAAAACTAAGGAAATTTGGCACATTAGCTACGATTCTCCCAATTTTTACATATGATGAATACACAGCATTCTTTCTGGGTGTATGTCAGTTTGATATGGCTCCTGCTCTGTCCAAGACTGCAAGCAACTACAAAGGATTGTGAACAAAGTCTAGTCCATCATTCAAACCAGCCTCCTGCCCATTGACTCCATCTACACTTCCTGCTGCCTCGGAAAAGCAGCCAGCATAATTAAGGACCCCACACACCCTGGACATTCTCTCTTCCACCTTCTTTGTCAGGAAGAAGATACAAAAATCAGAGGTACAAAAATCAGAGGGTACAATTCTGTACCCTCTTCCTTCCTTCTCTATGTATGTTATGTTTCGCTGTACAGCATGCAAGAAATAATATTTTTTGCTATATACAAAAACATGTGACAATAATAAGTCAAATTAAATCTGAGGGAGAATTTAGCATGGCCAATGCACGTAACCATCACGTTTTTCAGACTGTGGGAGAAAACCGGAATACCCAAAGGAAAATCTTTGTAGACATGTAGACATGGGGAAATGTGCAGCCTCCATACAGACAGTGGCCTAAGTCAAGAATTGAACCCAAGCCCCTGGCAGTGTGAGGCAGCAGTGCTAACCACTGTGCCACCAATAAGGAGGCAGTGAAACAAATTACTCCATTGGTGTTTAAAATCAGAAATGGACGATGACCAATTAGTCAATCCGAGGTGAAACATGCGATCATACTCAGAGTTCATCCTTTTGTGGAGGGATCACGATCTTGGGTGTTCTGGAAAGTACGAAGAGAAGGTGAAATACTTCCTAAGGTGGGGAAAATTTGACTTTGAAGAAGAACTTAACAAATTTTTTGGCCATTTGTCATGCGCTGCCAGTGATTGAGGATGGAGAGTTTGGCATTCAACCAAATATCCATTCACTGCAGCAGGACTTGGGAATCTTGCCAGCATGCACAGCAGAACATTCCAGCCAACCTTGTTTCTGGGTAGCAGGAGACTTAAACATTCTGTCTGACATAAATAAATCATTCTAAACTAAAAGCATGTAAACTGCAAATACTAGAGATCTGAAATAAAGACAGAAAATGCTGGGAAAACTCAACAGGTCTGGCAGCATCTAGGAAGAGCGAAACAAGAGTTAATGTTTCAAGTCCTTCCCAAGAAGAGTCATAGCAGCTGGAAACGTTAACTCTGTTTCTGCATCTACAGATCAGTAAGAAGTCTCACAACATCAAGTTAAAGTCCAACAGGTTTATTTGGTAGCAAAAGCCACGAGCTTTCAGAGCGTTTGCTGCCCCTTCATTAGGTGAGTGGAAGTTCTATTCTCAAACAGGGCATATAAAGACACAAACTCAATTTACAAAATGATTGGAATGCAATTCTTTACAGGTAATCAAATCTTAAAAGTACAGACAATCCGAGGCTTTGCCTGTAAAAATTCACATTCCAATCATTACTTTGTAAATTGAATTTGTGTTTTTATATGCCCTGTTTGTGAATAGAACTCCCATTCACCTGACGAAGGGGCAACAAGTGCTTTGAAATCTAGTGGCTTTTGCTACCAAATAAACCCGTTGGACTTTAACTTGATATTGTGAGACTTCTTACTGTGTTTACCCCAGTCCAACACTGGCATCTCCACATCATTCAATAGATGCTGCTAGACCTGCTGAGTTTATCCAGCATTTTTTGTTTTTGATCAATATAAATCATTATGACAAAAGCAACTTTCCTGCTCTGAATGTTAATACAGCATGGTCAAATGGTTTCTAAGCTTGCTGTGTAATACTATGGGAATCTAAAAAGTTGGTGTTTTTCTCAACTTCACATACAATAGTTTTTTTAAGAACATGTTTTTATGAAGTTTCATAAAATAACCAGCCAATAACTGGTTATTGGCTGGTTATGGTTTAACTGGTGTACGAAAAGAGTTGATTTGCTGGTTAAGAAGAAAAAGGAGGCTTATGTCAGGATGAGGCTTGAAGGCTCAGGTAGTGCAATGGATAGCTATAGATTAGCTAGGAAGGAGGTAAAAAGTGAATTGAGGAGAGCTAAGAGGGGACACGAGAAGATGTTTGCTGATAGGATTAAGGAGAATCCTAAAGCTTTCTTTCGATATGTTAAGAATAGAAGATTGGTTAGGGCAAGATTAGGGCCAGTCATAGACAGCAGTGGGAAGTTGTGCGTGGAGCCTGAAGAGATTGGTGAGGCACTGAATAAATATTTCTCTTCGGTATTCACGCAGAGTGCTGGAAATGTAGCTGTGGAGAGCACTGAGGTACAGGGTTGCAAATTGGGGAGTATTGTAGTAGATAGGGAGGATGGGTTAGAAATTCTCGAGGGTTTGAAGTTGGATAAGTCCCCTGGGCCGGACGGGATTTACCCTAGGATTCTCTGGGAGGCAATAGAGGAGATTGCAGAGCCTCTGGCTCTGATCTTCAGGTCGTCGTTGGTTACGGGTGTAGTGCCGGAAGACTGGAGGATAGCGAATGTGGTCCCATTGTTCAAGAAGGGGAAGAGAGACTTTCCGGGAATTATAGGCCGGTGAGTCTTACTTCTGTTGTGGGCAAAGTATTGGAGAGAATAATTAGGGATCGGATTTATAGTTATTTAGAGAGAAATGAATTGATTGGGGATAGTCAGCATGGTTTTGTGAAGGGTAGGTCATGCCTTACTAACCTCATTGAGTTTTTTGAGAAGGTGACCAGAGAGGGGGATGGGGGTAAGGCGGTTGATGTAGTATATATGGACTTTAGTAAGGCTTTTGATAAGGTGGCCCATGGAAGACTTCTACAGAAAATGCAGATGTGTGGAATAGAGGGTGATTTAGCTAATTGGATTAGGAATTGGCTGCAGATAGAAGACAGAGGGTGGTGGTTGATGGGAGATATTCATCGTGGAGTTCGGTGACAAGTGGTGTGCCTCAGGGGTCTGTTTTGGGGCCCCTGCTGTTTGTAATTTTTTATAAATGATCTGGATGAGGGTATTGAGGGATGGATCAGTAAATTTGCAGATGATACTAAAGTTGGTGGAGTGGTAGATAGTGAAGAGGGGTGTTTTAGTTTACAGAGTGACTTGACAAGTTGCAGAGCTGGGCCGAGAGGTGGCAAATGGAGTTTAATGTGGAAAAGTGTGAGGTAATGCACTTTGGCAGGAACAATAAATGTGTAGAGTATAGGGCTAATGGTAGGCTCTTAATAGTGTTGAGGAACAGAAGGATCTTGGTGTATGTGTCAATAGATCCCTGAAAGTAGGCAGTCAAGTGGATAAAGTTGTTAAGAAGGCTTATGGAGTCTTAGCTTTTATTGGTAGGGGGATTGAATTTAGGAGCCGCAGCATCATGTTCCAGCTGTACAAAACTCTAGTGCGGCCGCACTTGGAGTATTGTGTGCAGTTCTGGTCGCCACATTATAAGAAAGATGTGAAGGCATTGGAGAGGGTACAGAGGAGGTTTACCAGGATGTTGCCTGGTATGGAGGGCAGGTCCTATGAAGAGAGGTTGAAGGATTTGAGTTGTTTTCGTTAGAAAGGAGGCGGCTAAGAGGGGATCTTATTGAAGCATATAAGATGATTAGAGGTTTAGATAGGGTGGACAGTGATAGCCTTTTTCCTAGGATGGAGAAGCTAGCACGAGGGGACACAGCTTTAAATTAAGGGGTATGAGTTATAGGACGGATATCAGAGGTAGGTTCTTTACTCAAAGAGTGATTAGGGAGTGGAATGCCTGCCTGCAGCTGTTGTAGATGCGCCAAGTTTGGTGGCGTTTAAGAGGTTAGTTGATAAGTATATGGAAGAGAAGGGAATGGTTTAGTTAGGAGGGGCATTGCTTTTTTATTTTGGTCGGCACAACATCGAAGGCCGAAGGGCCTGTTCTGTGCTGTATTGTTCTATGTTCTATGTTCTATGTTCTAACTGTATTGATTACCAGGCGACTGTGAAAATTAAAAATGTGCTTTCCACTACTATTAAACTGAACTCTAACTTATTGTCATAGATATGTTCCTTCCACCCAAAATACACTATGCCATCTAACTGGAAATTATAACAAGTGAATGCACTTTGGCTAGTCTGTTCGCTTAATGCTCAGGAATGCTTTGAAAGCATTGCAAGCAAATTATGTCATGCTTGAAATGGAAATAAATGAAAGAAGGTAAATTAGAGAGTTCAGCAGCACTGAAATCAGTTCACAGATCCACCACAACTTCAACGACCGTAACCCCATTCCCGGCATGACTATGGGGCTTGGCTCTGGCGAACATACACAAGTTTTTGGAGATCTGTATCTATTTTTGCAAGGATACCTGAAGCCAAACAACCCCTTGATTAGTTATTTCTATTTTTTGACTTGGTCTCCTTCCACTCCAGCATACATATAGTTTTCCGCAATCAGCCACTGTATTAACAGATATACAAAACAAATGACCAGCACAGAGCCAGTTATTTCCAATCCTTTGTTAACTGGCACCAAGGTAATGACTGGGTTGTCCAAAGCCACTGCTAGGATGCTTTTACAGGGGCCTACCTATCTAAAAGTGACCAATGATTTGCTTGTTTTAGATACGTAAAGTTTTTAGATAGCCGTCTTAATATATGCATCGGGGTCCATTTTATGATGGACTGGTATGAATGTGTAGCATGTGTTTTCTGATCAATTTTATTGATGATAGATCTACCAAAGCTCTGAAAAGATGTCTTTATTTATTATTGTGGAGCCAGGAGAAGCAAGAAATCAGGTTTTCCAAAATAATTGTTGTCTGCTACATGCTTTGCATTTCACCCTAAAAAAGAGCCTTGACTGCAGCTTAGTGATCAAAATAGCTTGGAGTAGAAGGAGAGCTACAAGCAGTGCAGCACAGAAAATTAAATACTGGCTCTCCATTTGTCTTACAATACTGCAAATGTTATTTTATGCTGAGCTCCTGCTATCCAATGCCAAATAAATGCTTAACACGATGTTGAAGGCAAAAGCAGGGCTTTCTTTTTATTGGCTCAGATTTTATGGTCATTGGCGTACCAGACATTTATTACATTTATGTTTACCCACAGACTTTCCGTGGATTTTTGGAATAGAACTTCCTGTGATTAAAAATTCACTTCAGCGTGGCACCTTATGGTATGTGGGTTGCAGTAGTTATTTTGTACGATCAGATCTGATGAAGGTCATCTAGACTTGAAATGTTGCCTCGATTCTCTCCTCACAGATGCTGTCAGACCTTTTGAGATTTTCCGTTTGGCCCTTCCCACAGTTGTCGGTCTCTGTGTCCACCAGAAGATCATGCCAGTGAGATCAACAGGAAAATTCCAACCATACTGTATCCATTCATGAACAGGTCCAACTGCAACTTTATGAGCTGACCAATTCATCCCTCCCATATCTCAGTCGACAAGAGTGGTGATCTAGAATTATTCCAGTTCCTAAACCAAATAGGTCCTTTCACATTTGTGTTAATGAAGCTTTAGTCAGAGAGATCTATCTGATATCCTCAGTGGACAACAGCATGACAAAGAGTATCTATTGCATTCTCAAAACTCAATGTCAATAACAGCTTTTGGCAAGTACCAATAGATTAAAAATCTAAATTTTTGACAACCTCTAGTATCCTGTTCTGGAAATCTGCTTTAATCCTTAGCCATTTGGCATAACCTCGGCACCATTTTTGTTACATTTGAGGATGATCTTCAAATAACCTCCCACTAAACCCCTCTCCCCACAACCGACTGCCCAGCTCCTAAGGGTAAAAGACCTAACAGATGGCAGGGATGGTACAGGAGGGAGGGGTTCAGGTTCCTGAACAATTGGGACTCATTCTGGGATAGGTGGGACTTCTACAAGAGAGATAGTCTAAACCTGAACCAGAGGGGAACTAACATCTTTGGGGGGAAAATTTGCAAAGGCTATGCAGGGGGCTTTAAACTGATTCAGAGGGGGGGTGGGATCCTGAGTAGTTGGGGTGCTAAGAGGGATGAGAATAGCGGGGTCATAGAGGAGAACTGCAAAACACAGCAGCGTATGGGTGGAGGAGGGCATGGTTTGAAATGCCTATACTTTAATGCAAGAAGTATTCGCAATAAGGTGGAGGAACTTGCAGCTTGGACCAGTACCTGGAACTTCGATGTTGTGGCCATCGAAGAGCAGGGACAGGAATGGATGTTGCAGGTTCCGGGGTTCAAATGCTTTAGTTGGAGTAGAGAAGGAGGTAGAAGGGGGGGAGGAGTGGCATTATTAGTCAAAGACTGTATCACAGTGACAGAAAAGAAGTTTGATGAGGACTTGTCTGTTGAAGTAGTATGGGCTGAGATTAGAAACAGGAGAGGAGAGGTCACCCTGTTGGGAGTCTTTTATAGACCTCCTAAAAGTTCTAGAGAGGTAGAGGAAAGGATTGCCAAGTCAATTCTGGTCAGGAGTGAAAGTAATAGGGTAATTGTTATGGGGGACTTTAACTTTACTAATATTGATTGGAATAGCTATAGCTCTAGCTCGTTAGAGGGGTCAGTTTTCGTACAAAGTGTGCAGGAAGGTTTTTTGACTCAGTATGTAGATTGGCCAACTAGAGGTGAGGCTACATTGGATTTGGTGCTGGGCAATGAGCCAGACCAGGTGTTAGGCTTGGAGGTTGGTGAACATTTTGGTGACAGTGACCACAATTCGGTTACGTTCACCTTAGTGATGGATAGGGATAGGCATGAAGCTGGGGGCAGTAGTTATAGCTGGTGGAAGGGTAATTATGAGGCCATCAGGAGAGAATTAGGGTGCATAGATTGGACTAGGAAACTACAGGGACTGGGAACATCTGGAATGTGGAGCTTATTCAAGGAGCAGCTGCTGCGAGTCCTTGATAAGTATGTCCCTGTCAGGCAAGGAGGAAATGGTCGAGTAAGAGAACCTTGGTGTACGAAAAAGTTGATTTGCTGGTTAAAAGGAAAAAGGAGGCTTATGTCAGGATGAGGCTTGAAGGCTCGGTTAGTGCAATGGATAGCTATAGATTAGCCAGGAGGGAGCTAAAGAGTGAGTTGAGGAGAGCTAAGAGGGGACACGAGAAGACTTTGGCTGATAGGATTAAGGAGAATCCTAAAGCTTTCTTTAGATATGTTAAGAATAGAAGATTGGTTAGGGCAAAATTAGGGCCAGTCATAGACAGCAGTGGGAAGTTGTGCGTGAGCCTGAAGAGATTGGAGAGGCACTGAATAAATATTTCTCTTCGGTATTCACGCAGGGAGATGTAAATGTAGTTGTGGAGAACACTGAGGTACAGGGTTGCAAACTGGAAAGTATTGAAGTAGATAGGGAGGATGTGCTAGATATTCTTGAGGGTTTGAAGTTAGATAAGTTCCCTGGGCCGGATGGGATTTACCCTAGGATTCTCTGGGAGGCAAGAGAGGCGATTGCAGAGCCTCTGGTCCAGTTCAGGTCGTCGTTGGTTACGGGTATAGCCCAGAGGACTGGAGGATAGCGAATGTGGTCCCATTGTTCAAGAAGGGGAAGAGAGACTTTCCAGGGAATTATAGGCCAGTGAGTCTTACTTCTGTTGTGGGTAAAGTATTGGACATAATTATTAGGGATAGGATTTATAGTTATTTAGAGAGAGATGAATTGATTGGGGATAGTCAGCATGGTTTTGTGAAGGGTAGGTTGTGCCTTACTAACCTTATTGAGTTTTTTGAAAAAGTGACCAAAGAGGTGGATGGGGGTAAGGCGGTTGATGTGGTATATATGGACTTTAGTAAGGCGTTTGATAAGGTGCCCATGGAAGGCTTCTGCAGAAAATGCAGATGTATGGGATTGAGGGTGATTTAGCTAATTGGATTAGGAATTGGCTAGCAGATAGAATACAGAGGGTGGTGGTTGATGGGAGATATTCATCGTGGAGTTGGTTACAAGTGGTGTACCTCAGGGTCTGTTTTGGGGCCCCTGCTGTTGTAATTTTTATAAATGATCTGGATGAGGGTATCGAAGGATGGATTAGTAAAGTTTGCGGATGACACTAAAGTCGGTGGAGTGCTAGATAGTGAAGAGGGGTGTTCTAGTTGCAGAGAGACTTGGACAAGTTGCAGAGCTGGGCCGAGAGGTGGCAAATGGAGTTTAATGTGGAAAAGTGTGAGGTAATGCACTTTGGCAGGAATAATAAATGTGTAGAGTATAGGGCTAATGGTAGGATTCTTAATAGTGTTGAAGAACAGAGGGATCTTGGTGTATGTGTGCATAGATCCCTGAAAGGAGGAGTAACTATGAGTCTCTTAAGGGGGAGGACTCTCTTGAGGTTTCTGGTTACTCCCTTGGGAGTGACTATGACTCTCTTAGGGAGGACTCTGTTGGGGGGACTCTCTTGAGGTTTCTTGGTTACTTTAGCTGTGCGTGTCTTGTCGTTTCTGCCGCACAGTGAGCTGCGCCTCCACGTCGGTCCCACCGGGCAACGTCACCGCTCCTCCATCGCGGTGACGGCTAAAGCAGCTGTCCCAGAATCGACACGGAGTAGTTGTATGTCTGGATGCCCGTGTCAGGCTGCAATTACAGACAGGTGGATGGATGGATTGGCTAAGCCGAAATAAAGGCGTTAGAAAGCCAATCCCAGTAACTGTGCAGGTCTTCTGGTTTCTACCCACAGTGAGTCAATCCCTTCCATGGGAGCCACCTGGTACCGTCTCCTTGGGCACAAGAGAGGGTATTCTGTGACTGGCCGAGAAACAAATAGCGGGGGTGATGCATGCCAGGTCCATGACCACTACTTTCGACAACTTGGACTGCTGCCATCCAAGCATGGTATCGCTGGAATGGACTGTGGTGTGTGTTGCGTAGCTGTGGTATTCTTGGTGTTCTGGACCACAGTGAGTCATTCCTTACCGATAGTCCCACAGGGAATTCAGGCCTTCCAGATGGCAGGCGATAGCCTGGAGGAATTTGACTGGCAGAGAACAGCCAACACGCTTCTATGCCTATAAACCCGGTAATCGGTGAAAGAAAAAAAGTCTTGGCTCGACAAGTTCCGGCTTGTCCCGGGGATAGTTGGTGAACCGCTGGCGGATGCAGTCACGCCTATCTAGGTAGTAGAAGCACCTGCGACCCCCTACCCACACGATTCGGTACAGAGGGTAAGACGAATGAACCGAGCCTGGAGTGACGTGGAGAAGGGACATAGTGCCCCGTCTTGTCTCTGATGATCACTACCAGAGGATGGCAACGACACCGATATCCACCCTAGGTGTCGCGGTACGTACGGGCAACACATCAGCCCAGTGATTAGCACTGTCGGCAGGTCAGCTATAAGGACCCAGGGTCGACCCCCAACGTTGGCCTGTGGCCGGGGGAGTTT
This sequence comes from Sphyrna mokarran, assembly GCA_024679065.1. Lineage (NCBI taxonomy): Eukaryota > Metazoa > Chordata > Chondrichthyes > Carcharhiniformes > Carcharhinidae > Sphyrna > Sphyrna mokarran. Next base: position 49,181,517 of record JAGIQG010000005.1, read on the forward strand.
GCACATTCTCCCCGTGTTTGCGTGGGTTTTCCCCGGGTACTCCGGTTTCCTCCCACATCCCCAAAAACGTGCTAACTAGGTTAATTGGCTAGACAAAATTGTCACGTCACCTATTCTGGCTTCCCTTGATTCGGCCTAAATATATCCCCTAAATTCTAAATTCCCTCCCTCATGCAAGAGAGCCGAGCACCGACCACACAGTACCGACAAATAGGCTCACTAAATGCCCATAAACATCAGGGATGACAATAAATAGAGCTAGCTATAACATCTTAGCGTAAATACCAGCTCACCCCAGCTAATAACATATTAGAACATAGAACACAGAACATTACAGCACAGAACAGGCCCTTCGGCCTTCGATGTTGCGCCGACCAATATAAAAAGCAATGCCCCTCCAAGCTAAACCATTCCCTTCTCTTCCATATACTTATCAACTAACCTCTTAAACGCCACCAAACTTGGCGCATCTACAACTGCCGCAGGCAGGGCATTCCACTCCCGAACCACCCTTTGGTAAAGAACCTACCTCTGATATCCGTCCTATAACTATCACCCCTTAATTTAAAGCTGTGTCCCCTCGTGCTAGCTTTTTCCATCCTAGGAAAAAGGCTATCACTGTCCACCCTATCTAAACCTCTAATCATCTTATATTAGCAGGGAATCCAACCGAGCCACAAATTAAGATCAAGTAGACCCCGGCTGGGGTTCTGCTAGTGGTAGACCAAAATGTCGACGAGCGACGTAAAGACTCGGATAAGGCACTCATGCGAGTGTATTAAAATAGGCAGTCAAGTCGATAAGATTGTTAAGAAGGCATACAGAGTCTTAGCTTTTATTGGTAGGGGGATTGAATTTCGGAGCCACAACGTCATGTTGCAACTGTACAAAACTCTAGTGCGGCCGCACTTGGAGTATTGTGTGCAGTTCTGGTTCCCGCATTATAAGAAAGATGTGGAGGCATTGGAGAGGGTACAGAGGAGGTTTACCAGGATGTTGCCTGGTATGGAGGGCAGGTCTTATGAAGAGAGGCTGAGGGATTTGAGGTTGGTTTCGTTAGAAAGAAGGCGGCTAAGAGGAGACCTTATTGAAACATATAAGATGATTAGAGGTTTAGATAGGGTGGACAGTGATAGCCTTTTTCCTAGGTTGGAGAAAGTTAGCACGAGGGGACACAGCTTTAAATTAAGGGGTGATAGTTATAGGACGGATATCAGAGGTAGGTTCTTTACCCAGAGGGTGGTTAGGGAGTGGAATGCCCTGCCTGCGGCAGTTGGAGATGCGCCAAGTTTGGTGGCGTTTAAGAGGTTAGTTGATAAGTTTATGGAAGAGAAGGGAATGGTTTAGGTTAGAGGGTCATTGCTTTTTTCATAATTGATCAGCGCAACATCGAATGCCGAAGGGCCTGTTCTGCGCTGTAATGTTCTATGTTCTAACATTACTTTTAGATGAGCAACAAACTAAAAGGATGTCCCGCATGTGAAATGAATAGTAAAGTTTATTTATTAGTCACAAGTAAGGCTTACGTTAACACTGCAATGAAGTTACTGTGAAATACCACACTTGCACATAGATGTCCTGAAGCCACAAAGGATGATGGAGCAATGTTTATATGAAAGGAACTCCCCTATCGCTAACCCACAGCTTCCTCACTGCTGTCACAAAGTTTAGTTGGACAAGTGGCAGATGCTTGACAGGACATATAGATTTTCAAGGCATTTTCCAAAGCTATCATGCACAAATACACTGAATCAGTGGAAGTTTTAGTCAGGATCAGTACATAGCTGAAAAGCCACAGTATTAATACCCAGTTTCTTTCCGTGTTATAGGATCTGTTTTTCCAAAGGGAGTTTAATTTAAGTTACTAAAATCCTGGGGGATATATTGGACATCCTCCACAACTCCTCACCCCTGCAGGACTGATCCCATTAACATGTGAATTTTCTGCTTTAATTAGCCCTCCAGCAATTTTTCGGAAATATTGGGCAGAAGTTGGTTTCGCATCCACTTCTGCTCCTGCCTGGCGCTCCTACCCAACACTTGTGAAATTCAGCCGCTAGTTTTTTATTTCTGTAAATAGTTATGTTCTTATAATAGACTAGTTATTATTCAGACATGTCTATGTCTCCATAATCTTCCTTGGTTAGTCACAACTAACATACAACAATAAGCAGGCTTTATATTCTTTAATACTTCTCCCATTGCTTAACTGGCCCCTAGTTGCTGCTCACAGCTGTTTTATGGCATTTAGGGCTTTATTGGTGTTTGGCTCACTGTGGGTGAGAGACTTGTCACAGTTTTAACTCACAGACTCAAAGGAAATAGGGACTTAACCAGAAGTAAACTTTGCCAAAGACTTTCAGTAATTGAAACCCAATCCAGAAACAGGCACCTCCAGGTTATAGTGAACAACAATTATGATGCAGATATGAGAATCAAAAGATATTAATACGCTTAGAAAGTGAATGCTTAATCTGACTTGATAGCACTGCATTTGCACTTGTGAAGTGCTGACACAAGTGAGACTACCCACTCTATTAGTTATACGGTGCAAAAATGATCCATGAAAGTTGGATCACTCAATTATATCTGTTTTGTATTTATCAAACATATATTGTCTATTCTAATGCATAAGTTGTCCCACCTCAATCTTAGTTGTTAAATTTGAGGCTCGTTTTAACATCATTGATAAGGTATAGGTACCAAACTACTGACCCATGCAGTTCATTGATTGTGGACATGATTGTGGGTTCTCGCAGTGAGTTTGTCAGCCCATTAAATCAGGAAGAAAAGGAGGCCAACACCAGAGGGGAATGAATCCATTGTCAGGACCTGACAAAACAATCCATGCAGCATCTCAGTTAGATCAGGAGGAGCACTCCTGATCAAACAACGGCTGCGATTCTCTCAAAAGCGCTGAATTGGTGGGAAAACTATTGTAACTCACGACTATTATTTCAGTTCAGCTTCTCACTTAAATCTCCCTAACTCTGTGTACTGCAGAGGTCACAATCATGAATATCAATATGAACCCAGCAGTTGGGACCTGTTAGCACCAAAGAGTCTGAAATTGGTGGGATGAGCAGAAGCCGCGCGTGCACATATCGCTGAAAAGACCTCCCAGCATCTAAATCACTGCTGTCCAACCCCCACAGATATCGCTGGCCTCCACAACCCCACCCCCCAGACATTGCTAGCCTCATCACTGGCCCTCACAACCACCCCCCTCCGACTACATACATTGCTGGCCCCAACAACACCCTCCCCTCCACAGACATCACTGGCCTCATCACTAGCCCAACCCCTCATGTCTTTCCTCCACACGGAAATGGCTACCTGCTCACCTCGTGTTGCCATGGATCCAAATAATACAGATACCCAATCCCTCCATCTCTTAAACATACTGCCCTCGCTGCTGCCCTGCAGAGAACTAGTGTTGTGCTGACATGCACAACCCCAGCTTGTAATCATTCTCTGTCTTGAATAGGAGCCCTCCCTGGTCACAGCAGCCTATTGAGTGGCAGCCAATCAGCACCCTGAGGGATGAATGACACTCAACTGAATGCAGCCTTCAAAATCTCTCAAGGATTTGTTGCCAATGAGCCCCTGACTGGCCACACTCACTGCACCTGCACTCCCCTAATAAGCCAGAACTTACATAAACTATAGGAATGTACACACAGCCAGTCACACCACAAACCTGCTTTGTGGAAATCTGCTTCCCCAGATTTTCAGAGGCCGATCAGGAACATCTGCTCGATGCCATGGAGGAGAGACATGAACAGAGCTTCCTAGCCAGGAGACTCAAAAAGTGTGTTGCAAGAAGTGGTGCTGATACAGCAGGCCAACACTACAAGGAAAATCTGGCTCAGGGGTCTGTTCTCATGGCTGACAGAATCCAGGCCATCCTGGAGACACTATAGGCCACAGGTGAGTGTGTTGTTGGCATCAGGAGGCTTAGGTGTTCCATGATGAAATGTGTTGAGGGCATGTTAGAGAACTGTTGGCCATAGCTAGGATTCTCGCTGGGATTTTGCGGACACAGCAGGCCGTGGCTGTGAGTCTCAACAACTTAGCCCAGGCTCAGAGGGGTAATGCTGAGGAGTTCCAAAGCTGGCTTAGTCACAGAATGCTGCAGTGAAAGGGCTCCACAGCTTGGCTGAGTCTTAGAGGGCCAGGGCTGAGGGATCTGACATCATGGGGCAGACGCATCTATACCTCCAGGACTGGCAGAGCCAAGTGAACTGGAGCTTCTGGAGCTCAGTCCTGCTACCCTGGCATCCCGTGGAGTGCCCAAGGGAGGAGGAAGGGCTTGGGACCATGCTGGAATCTTCCACCCAGGAGATCCCAGATGTCCTGAGACTTTGATTCTCTCCTATCTCACACTGGGGCATCTCAGGGCCAGCGAGATGAACAGTGTGACACTGACACTGTGCCATCCACAGATCAGCAGGGCTCTCTAAGTCCGGCTACCATGTGCATTACAGCTGGACACCTTCACCTCTGATATCATCCTGGAGTAGCATCAAGAAGAATCTGCAGAGAGCACAAAGTTAGAAAGTTGTAGTTCATGAGAGGGCACGGATGAAGGTTAGCATTAGTCAGAATTTGGTAATCATTTGTTAAGAGCACAATAAATTGTTAATTGCACATTGTGCTGCGAGTAGTGGGTCTCTGACTCTCTTCCTCTTCCCTCTTCCCACAGTTTTGCAACTCCCAAAAATAGAGATACCGTCTGTTGAGCCTTGCAGACTCAGCCCATGTTTCAGAGTGCTTGCCCTACCTTTTCCAACATCCACCAGACCCATGATGCAAGTGCCTCCACCTCCCCCTAACTTGGCCAAAAAACATGTTGTCCCCAACCCTTATAACTATTTGGGTCAGGTTTGCAGCATGCACTTGGAGTCAGACTTGATTTGCACCAGGGGCAGCATCTAGTGTATACAACAGCGAGTCGTCATCATCCTCCAGCCTTCAACCAAGGCTCACAACCATTGCCAGCCCAGCCACATTAACAGGATTGGATGTTCCTGGGGAATATAGTGGTGGAATGACCGAAGTAGGGGAAGCGTAATGTGGTTCTTTGAGAGCCCAGATCAGTTTGTGGGAGGAATAATGGCTGCATTTGCACTTGGGGTGTGGTAGATGTGTGTTGGTAGAACATCCCTCATTGCACAACACCAGCTGGGTGAAGCAGCTTGATATCAAGGCGTCCCTCACTACCCTTCCCTACCAGACACCTGCCATTTCGTTAGTAGATAAGTTTATGGACGAAAAGGGAATGGTTTAGGTTAGAGGGTCATTGCTTTTTCCTAATTGGTCGGTGCAACATCGAAGGCTGAAGGGCCTGTTCTGCGCTGTAATGTTCTATGTTCTATTGCCGCCCACCCTCTTTTCTCCAGCTCTTCGTATGACAGGACATCCACCTTGCCCCCTCGCCATTTCTCCTTCTCCTCCTGCTCCAGCTGGTCTCCCTGCTGCTGAACAATGTTGTGAAGAGTGCAGCAAACAATGATGATGCATGAAGCACACACATGGTCATACTGGAGGGCACCCCCCAGAGTGGTCCAAGCAGCTGAACCACATCGTCGGCAGGCTGATGCATCGCTCAATGATGGACCATTGTGGCCCTCAATGTAGCGGGTCTCCACTCAGTCTGGGGCCTCCACATAGGTGTCATCAGTCATGACCTTAGTGAATAACCCTTGTTATCTATCTTCAAAGAGTCCAGGGATGTCCAACTGCTGGATCACAAAGCTGCGATAGACACTTCCTGGGTGATGTACATAGACCTGCATGATCTTCATTTGATGGTCACTGACATTAATTTTGATGTGGGCCACGAACGGCAGGAGGCCCGGACTCTCGGCCAAAGCCAGGATTTTGAACATGGTGTGCGGAGGATAGGACACACATGGTGACAATTTGGATGTTCAGGGAGTGGAACCCTTGTTCAAAAATTTTTGCACCCCAAATGGGGGGCCCCGCAAGATAGTGTGTGTCCTACTCTCCGCACACCGTGTTCAAAATCCCAGCAAGGGCCGAGAGTCCGGGCCTCCTGCCATTCATGGCCCACATCAAAATTAATGCATCTGTGACTTGTCACACACATCTGTGCACAGAGGCCTGGGAGATCCCAGCTAGATCGCCACTGGATGATGGAATGATCCAGAGACATAGAAATTGAGGGCTGCCACCATCTTCACATCCGCAGAGAGCAGACGGCTGCCACTCCCCTAAGGTGCCAGGTATGAGAGCACCTCATAAACGTGTCGCACCGTGGCATTGGACAGGCGCAGTCGGCCTCCAATCGAGCCTTGAAGGAATTGCAGGGCCTGTACCTCCTTGCCCTCAGCACCTTCCACCTTCTGATGCCCTCTCAGGAGGCTGCCCACCCATCTCCTGGCCCTCAGTGGCAGCTCTCTGAACTCCTTCCTGAGGGTCTGGTGGTGGCTGCTCCTTCAGTGGTCTCTCCATGCCCTCCACCTCCTGAGGCACCTCCTCCTCCTCTGCTCCTGATGCCACCATAAAGGCCAGCTCCAGATTGAGTAAACTGAGATCTATTGGCACAGTGAGGTTTGGAAAGAGCATAGAATGATAGATTATTCTCATTGGCTGCATAGACTCAGCACCATCCCAATCCCTCACTTGGGCAAGAGCACCCACTTGTGGGAGCTGGCAGCACCACACAATCCATGGTGCCATACATGGCCTGATTAGGGTTGTGAGAGATTCTCATCATGACAAATGCTGACGCAGATTATGCAGGTCGGTTTGCAGCCATGGTCATCGCGTAACCTTGAGCCATTGCTATGTGTGTGCAACTGCAAAGCATCTATTAAGGCTTGTGTTGCTGGTCCATGTCACAGCGCAGTGACAGACTGCAGATCAACACCAGATGTGAGCCCAGTGACAGCAGATTCTAAACCTCTGCATCCCGGGCTGGAGCAGCAGCTGCTTCATCTAGTTAGCCTAAGTCAGCACATGGTATGCTCCTCTCCCACCCCAGAACACCAGCACTCAGTCAAGTCCCTGATCACACCCCACGACAAGGCAATGCCACTGCAGAGTGCTGTGGAGGGGGAGGTTGAGTGGGAGTCTTGAGACTGCCTTCCACACTGCGTTATAGCGCTGTACTGGAAGGGGGGAGAGTGAGCAGGACTCCCTGACAGAACCACACCTAGAGAGCTGTGAGGAAATAAAAGGCCCTCCACCCCATGGGCCAACATTTGAAGAACCAAGCATCTCCAGGACCTACCTACAACATCCTTCATGCTCTGCTAGCAACACTTACCTCCTCACGCCAGTTCAAGGCTACCATGCCAGGTTGCGACTTTTAAATACCTATTCTGATTCATGCCAAAATTACATCATACCAGATAGGTGGGAGACCCAGATGTGGGAGGAGATTGCCACATAGATCCCGATAATGACACGTAAAAGTATGCAAACTTATGCTAATCAGTGGCCTGCTGGTTTTCAGTGGATTCCTGTTGGCACCATTTTTCTCTGGCTGGGAGCTGCACATGGGTTGTAAAAGCTGGTGGGGAACCAGCGAAATGGCCAACGCGTGCATCTCCTGGCTGGACCCACCAGAAAAGTTGCAGTCACAGTGGGAGAATCGCAGCCAACATTTCTACCCAAATTTCTTGAGTGGCCATCAATGGTTCTTTTCCTATGGGTTTAGTAAGAGAATGGGAGAGAGAAAGTGGAACTTGAAAATGGTAAGTAAAAACAAGCTACAGTTTTAATGTGGAAGGAGTACTTCTGCTACTCTTGCTCCACATTTATATCAGTGAAACATTCTTTACTTAGATTTTTGAAGGCAGCTTCCATCAATTTCATTTATGGTCCACTGGCTGGGCTGCTCTGTGCCCTGGAAAACTAATCACAGCATGGACAAGTACCAAACAGTTTTGAAAATGATCCTCAAATAATCATTAGCCTGTGTTCACCCACCATAATCACCCCATCTTCTTTCCAACACCTAAAGGTAAAGATACTAACATCAGTTTTAGGTAGGCAATCAACTGATATGACGTGTGCTGTGTGGAATAACACACATGGTGCATGCAATTTTGGATATTTTAAAGCATATCATCTACCTGAAAAATGGCTACTGCACAATCCACTTTTTTGGCCCCTGGTCCCTCTCAGCCATTTATCTCGTGTTAAAACAAATAATTATAAGTATTGCACCCTTTCTTTTCCTTGTTTTTAGCTGTGCCATTACATATTTGACCTACTGTGGCAACAAGGAGTCCTAGCCAAAATTAGTCAATCAGAATCAGGAAGAAAGCTTTCCTCTGGTTGGAGTCAAATGTAGCATAAAGGGAGATAGTTGTGATGGTTGAAGGCTAGTTATCTCAGCCCCAGATCATTGATGCAGGAGTTCCTCAGGGTGGTGCCCTAGGCCCAACAATCTTTATAAATAATCCTTTCTCCATCATAAGATCAGAAGTGGGGATGTTCGCTAATTTTTGCGCAATGTTCAGGACTCATATGCTCCATGTTCATGTGCAATAAGACCTAGACAACATTCAGCCTTGGATCAATAAGTGGCAAGCAACATTCACATCATGTAAGTGCTAGGCAATGAAAATTTCCAGCAAGAAAGAACCTAAGCGTCTACCCTTGACAGTTAATGGATTTACCTCCACCAGCAACATTCTATGGATTAGTATTGATCGGAAATTGAACTGTGCCAACCATATAAATACCTTGGATGAAAGAACAGGTCAGATGCTGGGAATTCTGAATGAGTGACTTCCTTTGGCTCCTCAAAGCCAGACAACCATCTACAAGGTGCAATACATGGATGATGGAATACTGCCTGCTTGTCTGGTTGAGTGTAGTTCCAACACTTGTAGCTCAACACATTCCAGAACAAAGCAACCAGATTGGCGTGCAATCTAACAACCTAAACAGTCATGTTTCAACATCGATGCACAATGGCAGCAGTACGCACATTTCCAAAATGTACTGCAGCAAATTCCAGCCTTTTTCAACAACACCTTCCAAACACATAATCTCTAGTATCTAGAAGGACAAATAACAAATGCAAGGGAACTCCACCATCTGAAGCTTCCCGTCCAAGTCTTTCTGTCTCGGAATGCTTTCTTCCATCATTGCTTGGAACTATTTCACTGTTTCTTCATTGCTGCTGGATCAAAATCCTGAAACTGCAAATGGATTTCAGATATTCAAGAAGGCAGCTCACCACCACTTTCTCAAAGACAATTAGAAATGGATAACAAGTACTGCCCTTGCCAGCAAAACTCACATCCCAAGAATAAATTAAAAAAATTCAATTCCAATTGCAGCTGAGAATTGGAATGCTAGGAATGCTATGTTACTGGAGGAAGCACCAGTGGTGTTATGTCTTAATTGGTCTTAGCAGATCTGCTTCAGAAAAATAAATTCCACAAAGAATATTCCACCAATTTGAAGCCTTTGGAGAACTCCTATTGCCATGTCAGCAGCCACTGCTGCAGCTAAATCAAATTTCATTGTTCGCTGCTGGGTTTAGGGCTAGATATGGTCACAATCTCAAAATTGTAGTAGAGTGCAGGTTCCTTGGTATTATTTATTCAGTAAGAAGTCTCACAAGACCAATTTAAAATCCAACAGGATTATTTGGTAGCAAAATTCACTAGCTTTTGGAGCACTGCTTCTTTATAGAACATAGAACAATACAGCACAAACAGGCCCTTCGGCCCACAAGTTGCGCCTATCACATCTACCAATCCACAGACCTATCTATAACCCCCTATCCTATTATTTTCCATATACTCATCCAGAAGTCTCTTAAAAAACCCCAGTGAGTTTGCCTCCACAACCTCCGATGGCAGTCGGTTCCATTCACTCACTACCCTCTTAGTGAAAAACCTACCCCTGACATCTCCTTTGTATTTGCTTCCCTGCACCTTAAATCTGTGCCCTCTCATAGTGATCATTTCAGCTCGGGGAAATAATCTCTGAGAGTCCACCCTATCTATTCCCTCTCAACATTTTATAAACCTCTGTCAGGTTGCCTCTCAACCTACATCTCGCCAGCGAGAAGAGTCCCAGCTCCCTCAACCTATCTTCATAAGGCCTGCCTCCCAGTCCAGGCAGCATCCTTGTAAATCTCCTCTGAACTCTCAATAGCCTCTACATCCTTCCTATAATGAGGCGACCAGAACTGCGCACAATACTCCAACTGGGGTCTGACAAGAGTCTTACCTTTGTCAGGTAAGTGGGAATCCTGACGAAGGAGTAGCACTCTGAAAGCTAGTGGATTTTGCTACCAAATAAACCTGTTGGACTTGACCCTTGAGACTTCTTACTATAAATACCCCAGTCTAACGCTGGCATCTCCACATCATTAGTTATTCAGGTCAAGCTTTAGAGTAAAACCTCCAACTACTTAATCTTGGGGCTGTCTCAGACTATAAAGCAGGGGATTCATAGCAGCATCGAAAGGAGTATCCCATAGATTTTAAAGGGAAATGAAAATTAAGGTCATGTGTTGGAAATAAAATATGAAAATTCATTGCATATATAAAAGCTGGAAACATTCACTGAGTTTGAGTGATTCACTTCCAAAAGTAATGTGACCTGTGTGGGGCTGAAAGTATGAACAAGATTATCCCATGGCCATAGAATTCCTTACATTTTGCAAGAGAAATTTTCAATATATAGAGATTGAGGGAGAACAAGGAGAAGTTGTCTCAAAAATAGCTATCACTTCTTGTAATGATTTCAAAATTGGGACATATGAATAAGAACAGACAGTGACACTGCAGCTTCAAACAAGATGGAACGAGTCATCACCAAACACTGATCTTAGTCACTAGTCATTCATTTCATTGCTGTGTGGGGGAATTGCTGGGTCAGAATGGTTATTATGTTTGTTCTTATGTAGCTTGTAGCCATTGCACTCGGAACGAAATTCATTGTGCTTCTGGGACATTCCGCTGCAGTAACAGGAAAGTACATGAAAATGTACTTTATATTAATTTTCAATGATTGGAGCTATTGGGAGTAAATCAGTTTTATGAATTATGGTTGTGTGTTAACTTGGCCACAAAAAGGAAGTCATTTTGTGTTATAGACTCTTCTTATAAAAATATCAAAATAAAGTATAGCAGAGTCACAGAACTGTAGGCAGTTAGTCCCTCATGGGAAGACTAGACCTGCAAAAACCCATGCTATGGATGATGTCACCTGTGTGTGCTCATACCTGCTAAAGTGTGTACATTCAATTCGGAAGATGCTTACTATGATACTCTAGAATAGGTTGTGTCTTTCAAGTTTTACTATTGTCTTTGAGAACAAAGATCAAAGAAAATTACAGCACAGGAACAGACCCTACAGCCCTCCAAGCCTGCACCAAATATGCTGTCTAACTTAACTAAAACCTCTTACCCTTCCAGGGACAATATCCTTCTTTTCCCATCCTATTCATGTACTTGTCAAGACGTCCCTTAAAAGTACCCTACCCGCTTCCGCTACTCCCCCCAGCAATGAGTTCCAGGCACCCACTACTCTGTGTAAAAAATCTGCTTCATACATCTTTAAACCTTGGCCTCGCACCTTAAATTTGTGTCCCCTAGAAATTGATTCTTCCACCCTGGGAAAAAGCTTCTGACTATCTACCCTGTCCATGCCCTTCATAAACTTGTAGAATTCTATCAGGTTGCTTTGTTCATAATGCAGCAAGACAGAAAAACAATTCTATTGCTTCATTTTTTCTTTAACTTTTGTTGGCATAAAATAAGTTTAAAATTTATTTATTAGTGCCACAAGTAGGCTTACATTAATAGTGCAATGAAGTTACTGTGAAAATCCCCTAGTTGACAAACTACAGTGCCTGTTTGGATACACTGGGGGAGAATTTAGCATGGCATTGCACCTTTCTTGCGTATCAAATTTTTTTTAACTCTATTTTTTCTGTAGTGCTCACCACTGTGCCACATTGCATTGCATGCCTTTCAGACTGTAGAAGGACTGGAGCATGCAGAGGAAATCCACGCAGATATGGGGAGAACATGCAGATTCCACACAGTGACCCAAGCTAGGAATTGAACCCGAGTCCCTGGAACTGTAAGGCAGCCCATAAAAAATATAGAATTAAAAAAAGTTTGGTATGCAAGAAAGGTTTGAACTTAGGGGATCCTGTATCCTCACTTCAGATAGACCAATATTTAAATAGATTCCCTTCAATTTTTCATATAACTTTGGTTACCATATACTAGATTATTAACTTTTCAAACATATATTTCTAGGAGCATGATGTCTAATTCAGTAGACATGTGTGACCACATTTGTTTTCAATCAGTTAAGAACATAAGAAATAGGAGCAGGAGTAGGCCATACAGCCCCTCGAGCCTGCCCCGCCATTCAGTAAGATCATGGCTGATCTGTAGCGGTTCAGTACCACTTTCCCGCTTTCTCCCCGTAACCCTTAATTCCCTTGTCAATTAAAAACCTATCCACTCTTGACTTGAACATATTCAGTGAGGAAGCTCCACTACCTCATCAGGCAGAGAATTCCAAAGTTAACCACCCTTTGCGTGAAGAAACCCCTCCGCAACTCCGATCTGAACCATACCCCCCTCCCTAATCTTGAGGCTGTGCTCTCTAGTCCTGCTATCTTTGTTAAACGGGAAGAGTCTCTCAACCTCTACCCTATCCATCCCCTTCATTATTTTATATGTCTCTATAATATCCCCTCTCAGCCTTCTAAACTCCAACAAGTACTAACCTAGCCTATTCAGTCTCTCCTCATAATCCAACACCCTCATCTCCGGTATCAGCCTAGTAAACCTTCCCTGCACCCTCTCCATAGCCAATATATCCTTCCTTGAATGCGGTGACCAAAACTGCACACAGTACTCTATACAGCTGCAACAGAACCTCCCTACTTTTATATTCTATCCCCCTAGCTATAAAGGCCAATATCCCAATTGCCTTCTTGATCACCTGCTGCACCTGCATACTGTGTTTTTGCGATTCGTGCACAAGGACCCCCAGGTCCGTCTGCACTGTCGCATGCTGCAGCTTTTCTCTATTTAAATACCATTATTTAATACCATTAATAATACCATTATTCTTACCAAAGTGGATAACCTCATACTTGCTAACATTATACTCCATCTGCCAGGTCCTCGCCCACTCTCTCAACCTATCCAGATCCCTCTGCAGGCTTTCCACATCTTCCACACAATTTGCTTTTCCACTCATCTTCATGTCATCAGCAACTTTCGTCACCCTGCACTCTGCCCCTTCCTCCAGATCATCTATGTAAATGGTAAATAGTGGAGGCCCCAGCACCAAACCCTGGGACACTCCACTAGTCACCAGCTGCCAATCAGAATAGCACCCATTAATGCCTACCCTCTGCTTCCTATTAGACAACCAATCCTCTATCCAGTCTAACACCCTACCCCCGACTCCCTGCACCCTAACCTTCTGCAGCAATCTTTTGGGAGGCACCTTATCAAACGCTTTTTGGAAATCCAGAAACACCACATCCACTGGTTCCCCTCTATCTATCGCACTGGTCACTTCCTCATAAAACTCCAATAAATTCGTCAAGCACGACCTCCCCTTAATGAATCCTTGCTATGTCTGCCTGATCAAACAGTTCGTATCCAGCTGCCTCGTTATTTCTGCTTTGACTACAGACTCAAGCATTTTTCTTACTAGAGATGTTAAACTAACTGGCCTATAATTCCCTGCCTTCTGTCTGCTACCCTTTTTAAACAGCGGCATAAATTAGCCGTTTTCCAATCTTCCGGCACTTTTCCGGAGACCAGCAAATTTTGAAAGATAATTACCAGGGCATCTGCTATCACCTCTGCCATTTCCTTGAGGACCCTGGGATGCATTCCATCCGGTCCCGGGGACTTATCTGCCCTCAGCCCCATTAGCCTATCAAGCACCACCTCTCTAGTGACTGTAATCTCAAAGACCTCATCTCCTACCACCCTTCTATCCTTAATTTCGGGCAAGCTATTTACATCCTCCTCTGTAAAGACCGACACAAAAAACTCATTCAAGGTGTCCACCATATCCTTGTCATCCATCATTAAACCACCCCTCTCATCCTCCAAGACATTATCTCTGGCCATCCTCCTATTCTTTATATATTTAAAAACTCTTACTGTTCTTTTTGATGTTTTGAGCAAGTTTAGCCTCATATTCCATCTTTCCTTTTTTAATCACCTTTTTAGTCACTTTGCTGTTGTTTGAAACTTTCCCAATCCTCCGATCGCCCACTATTTTTAGTTGTTCTGAACGCCTCAGCTTTTGATTTAATACTCTCCTTAATTTCCTTGGAGAACCACGGCTGATTTTCCCTTCTCCTACAGTCCTTCTTCACCATCAGAATAAATTTATGCTGAGTACCGAAAAAGATCTCTTTAAAAATCCCTCACTGTTCTTCAGCTGTCCTACCAATCAGCGCACTCCTCCAATCCACAGTTGCCAATTCCTCTCTCATCCTATTGTAGTCCCCTCTGTTCAAACATAGCACTCAGGTCCGGGACGCCACTACCTCATCTTCCATCTGCATCATAAATTCTACCATACTATGATTAATACCTACCCTCTGCTTCCTATAAGACAACCAATCCTCACACGAATATCCCAATTCTACCTACCTCATTACATAGTACCAGGTCTAAGATAGTACGCTCTCTCGTCGGTTCCGTAACATACTGTTCAAGGAACCTATCCCTACAGCATTCCAAAAACTCTTCCTCCAGCCCGCCGTGTCCGACTTGCGTCGCCCAGTCAATATGCAGATTGAAATCACCCAGTACTAACACCGTCCCATTTCTGCATGCATCTCTTATTTGTTTGTTTATCGCCCTCCCCACCTCAAAGCTGCTATTAGGGGGCCTATAGAGCACACCCACCAGCGTCTTCCTCCCCTTCTGATTTTTTATCTCCATCCACAGTGATTCCGCATTTTGCTCTTTGCAGCCTATATCCTCTCATACCACTGCCCTCACACTATCCTTAATCAACAGAGCCACCACACCCCCTTTTTCCTCCTGTCTATCCTTGCTAAACACCTGATAGCCACAGACATGCAGCTCCCAGTCCTTGTCCCCCGACAACCATGTTTCTGTAATGGCCACTAGATCATATCCATTTGTGCCAGTTTGTGCCATCAGCTCATCCACTTTGTACCTGAATGCACGAAACATTCGGAAAAGTGCCTTAATACCAGTGTTTGCCTGGACCTTATTTGCTGAATCCCTACTAGGCTCTCCCATGCCCCCTACTCCTCTAATAGGCAGCACACATCCTCAACCTTCACATGCACCTGCACCTTTTCCTTTATCCAGGAGTAGTAATTTCCCTTACCCTCGCAACCCCCCCCCCCTCCACCAAATTAGTTTAAAGCCCTATCTACAGTCCTAGTTATGCGATTCGCCAGGACTCTGGTCCCTGCAAGGTTAAGACATGAAATTAAAAGTTATTTTTGAGAGTTTTGATTTGCTTATCAATGTTGAAGTCAGTCCTTACTGCATTTTATACCATTTTCTCTCCTTATTCAATGCGCTCTTTTTTGTAATGAAACCATGCACTCATACTTCTTATGAAAGACCTTCCTTCACTGTACTTATTCTTAACCAGACAATTAAAGCCATTTTGTAATTGATACTCTTGACACAAGAAATGCAGGTACTCAATGACATCATCTCCCTTTAATTCATAGGAGAAAAATAAAGGTCTATTGAAACCAGTACATTGCGTTCTGATCACTGGGGGAAAAAAAAAAGCAGCAACAAGCATAGCAATAAAGTTGAGGAGAAAGTAATCAATGTAATAAAAGGACTAACTTTACCACTTTGGGTTTAAGTTCCTTTAATCAAACTTAATGTTTACATCAATAATAATTTTGGGCACCCAATGATCTCCACTGTTTAATCATTTTTTGGGTGTGCCCAACAGAATTCATCTCCCGCCCTACTACAGCTGAGGTTTTGTTTTTAGAATTTTTCGATAGAGTTCATTCAAGACCAGATTTCTTATGGGCTCTTCAACCCACTAATTATTCATTCAGTGAAAAAATCTAAAATTAAAGAAAATGTTTTCATCTTTACTCTTCCAAATTAAGAGTCCATAACTGAGAGAAATATTACAAAATACAGGGGTAGGCTGACCATGTTGGAAATCCAGAGATTTCAGCACCCATTTTTTTTCCATAGGACTCTGAAGGAATCCTGCGCCCTACTCAATAGTCTTATGTTATGCACCACAAAATTATACATCTTTAAGATTTTTTTGACAATGGATATCAGCAGTGGAGTTATGTTTAAGGATTTATGACTGATGTGATCACTGTGAATCTGTCTAACGACTAATAGGAATAAAAGAGTTAATGTCAGCTTACATTTAAAAAATTGTCTTAAGGACTGAAAACAATATGTTAACTGCTATTTTTGAGACTGGCAGGTGGTTGACAGTCATGTTGTCATCTATACATATAGATATGACTTGGATACAAGTCAAATTTCAAAATTTGCCACTGCTCCCAAACTTGCAGATATAGCTGACAGTGGAGGTGACACTGATTGAATGCAACAAGTGAGATATAAGGAAGTGTAAGATAAACACGTTTTGGTAGAAAGAATAGGCAAAGGCAATATAGACTTAATGGTACAGTTTTAAAATATGTGCAGTGATGGAGGAACTTGGGTTCATGCACATAGACCTTTGAAAGTGGCAGGATGTCTGAGGAAGAGAAGTTAGGAAAACATATGGGAGTTTTGGTTTCATAAATAGAGATAATGAGTACAAAAGCAGGGAACATGCGTAAATCTCTGATTAAGCCACAACTGGAGTATTGAGTCCAGTTCAATTCACCACACTTTAGGAAGAATGTAGGTACAGAAAAGATACACTAGAGAATGAATAAGGGATGATTTTAATCACAAGGCTAAGTTTTAGAAGTTGGGTTGTTCTCTTGGAGAAAAGATGATTGAGAAGAGATTTGCTAGAGTGTACAAGATTATGACAAATTTAACTAAGAAGAATAAGGAAAAGCTGTTCCCATTGATTGATACAAGTATTAGGGACACAGATTTAAGATTTTGTGTAAGCAATGGAGGAGGGCTTGTGAAGGACAACTTTTTACACATTGAGTGGTAAAGATTTGGAACTCGCTGCCTATGAGGGTTGCCAAGAGAAGATGATCTTTAAAGGAAATTGGATGCGCAGTTGAGTGAAATAAACTTGTATGACTATGGGGATAGGTTATGGGAATGGGACTGATTGGGCTACCAAAAGAAGCTGGCATAGATTTGGTGGACCAAATGACTTCCTTCTGTGTCATATTAAATCTGTGATTAAGTAGTTTGCACATTCTGTTTGTGTCTGCATGAATTTCCTCCAGGTGCTCCGGTTTCCTTCTACAGCCCAAAGATTTGTGGGTTAGGTTGAATGGCCAAGCTAAATTGCCCCTTAGCATCCCAAGATGTGTAGGTTAGAGGGATTAGTGGGAAAATATATAGAGATATGGGGATAGGGCCTGGGTGGGATTGTTCTTGGTGCAGACTCAACAGGCCAAATGGTCTGTTTCTGCACTGTAAGGTTTCTATGATATAATTGGATCATTATATATCAAAAAATGTTATGATCAAGAAAACATTAGAAGTGCAATGTCATCAAATAGAATTATTTGTAATTTTTTTCTTGCCTATTTGCTAAATCCATAATGCAATGATGTACGTGACTCATGTTGGGAGACAACGTAGAATTAATAACATCACTATCATCCTTTACATTTATCATCAGAACAACAGTGGAAGCTTTACCACCCCAGCATTGAAGACAGTGCCCTTATTAATTTGCTGAAGATTAAAAATTGAATATACGCTGCTATCCCTGTCCTTATTATATTCACAATATTCATAATGAAGGTGTATAAAAAATCCCTCAATTCAATATTTTTGAACTGTGAATAAATGGAAAATACTTTTGTAGACATGGCAAATTGCTGCTTGCTTCAAAATAATCTGACAAATGCTTATTTTAAGTGAACTTTGTCTGGAAAGAAGGCATTCACAGATAAGGATTTACAAGTGCTGTCTGACTTGCAGTTTGCAGTAGCTCTTAGCTCTACATTGTTATCTGAGTTACACAAGGTCAGGCAAGAGTCAGTCTGGAGCTGAAGATTTTTCTGCTTAGGAAAATATTCTTTCAGACATCAAGTTATTAACGCTCAGCAAAGATAAATAGAAATTGTCTCTAGTCTTTAAATTACATTGTATTGATTGTTATATTGCACAGTTATTTCTCTCATGAATTTTGAAGAGAAATATTATGCTTATCAAGGAGAACAGTGTCAATTCTGTTGAATGCATTTTTGTCATTTCTTTCACTCAGCATCAAGCATTACCATGACCAGGTACAGCTCAGTTCTCTATATTATTCTTTTATTTTGCCACAAAAATCAGCTGTAAACTTAGTCAGAGTTTGGTACTGCATTAATAAAGTTTCTCATTCTTTGAACGAACTTGCCCATTTTGTGACTATTAGTGCTAAGTCCTGGACAGTTTGTGCTGTTAAGTTTGTATTCATTAGATACTAGGTCAAACTCATTTCACAGAAATGCGAAACAGCACTATGGGTGGTACCTATGCAACATGGACTGCAGCAATTCAAAAAGACAGTTCACCACCAGCTTCTCATGGGCAATTAGGGATGGGCAATTAATGCTGGCCAGCCAGCGATGCCCACATTCCTTGAATTGAATTTTTAAAAAGTATAAATTAACTTCCTACATTTTTCTTCAGCACTTGGTCTCAAAAACATGACTTTTACACAAGTTGATATGATAATTCAGTTCAACATTAACTTTTTTCTGGAATATTCTTACGTTTATTTACATTTACTTATTCTATTGATTGTTTGAAGACACAATGGTCAATACTAACTTCACAAGGACAAAGTACAATGATACCCAGAATTTGAGCTTCCCAAACCACAAGCTACAATGTTACATTAAATAATGCCTATTGCCTACTAAATGCAAGCAAGCATTGGCTCTTAAAGAGCTGCTCACACACACTAGCAAAAAGTAATTGGCTGCATTTCAGCGTTCTGTGGGACTGAATTGGTTGTCAGGTGGAATGAAAAACCATACTAAACCTGAAGTCGATGTCGACAGAATGGAATTCCTTTTGGGAACTGGAGCAGTCAGCAGTTTTGTGCAGCCAGACAAGGCAAGGATACAAGGAGGTCAATGTGAAGTCAATGGATGGACTTCCCTCACTGGAATTCCTGCATCTCCAAGTATCCTGTGTGCCCAGTAATCTGAGCACCTGGAAAACATCAACTTCAAGATCAACTGATCAAGTGGAGTCTGGGTCTTACACAGCGAATTCAGGTTCAGTATGGTTTTTCACACCACCTGACAACCAATTCAGATCCACAGAACACTTCAGACCTGAGGAAATTTTAAGGGTCTGTTATTTCATGTCTTTCTCCTAGAATGCAGCCAATTTTTTTTTGCCTAATACCTGTGAGTACCTCTTTAAGAGCCTTCTAGATACATTGGGCAAGACAAACAGGCCCTGACCATTTCTAGCCTGCAGAGATGCATTCCTTGAACAAATCCAGAGAAATCCATCTTTGCCTGTAATAGCAGTTTGGAAGATATTTGCCCTTTCAACTTTACTTTCCACAATAAACAGTGAATATTAGAGTTCAGAAATTTGTGTGGAAAAAGCCAGCGACAAAATTGATGGACAAACGAGTTGGCTTTCAGGTGTGATCTTTTGACTGTTTCCTCACATGATCCCCATCTAATGGAAACAAAGATCTACCTCCAACTTCTTTAATAACCTTGTTCAGGAAGAAGGACAAAGAGGAGCATTTTGATTGGCTCCTTGCCCACAAATATTTCAGAATGGCCTGTGCTTGAAAACTAAACACAATGGATCGTGTAAACATTTTTGCATGAATGCCCGCTTCATTATGAACAAATGATTATCCCAAACAGTAATCAACAAGCGGCACAATGGCTAGCACTGCAGCTTCTCAGTGCCAGGATCCCAAGTTCAATTCTGGCTTTAGGTCACTTTCTGTATGGAGTTTGCACATTCTCCCCATGCCTGCATAAATTTCTGCTGAGTGGTCTAGTTTCCTCCCACAGTTCAAAGATGTGTGGATTAGGTTGATTGGCTATGTTAAATTGAACTTAGCGTCAGGGAGGTTAACAGGGTAAATACATGAAGTTGCAGGAATAGGGCCTGTGTGGGATTTAGTTGGTACAGACTCAATGGGCTGAATGGCCTCCTTGTGTAGTGTAAGGATTTTATGAAACTTGCATCTTTCTTCCCCTTATTCTAATAACCCTTATAGTTTGCTTCCTCCGTTTGTCATCCTTGTTTCCTATATTGAAATTAATCCTAACTACCATAAGAGACAGCAGATTCCTCAGGCAGTGTTACAGCTTTATTCATTCTACCTCTCACATATCTACTGTTGATGTAGCTGTTCACTCCACACTTGAAGATGGATGTGGAAGCTGGAAATCTGAAATACAGACAAAGTGCTGGGAATATCAACAGGTCTGGCATGGCTTTGTGGAACATGGGCATCACTGGCTGGCCAGCATTTATTGCCCATATCTTGGCGGACAATTGAGAGTCAACCACATTGCTGTATTCCTAAAGTCACATGTAGGCCAGACTAGGTAAGGATAGCAGATTTTCTTCCCGAAGGATATTAGTGAACTAGATGGGTTTTTCCGACAATTCACAATGGTTTCATGGTCATTGATAGATTCTTAATTCCAGATATTTCTATGGAATTCCATCTCCACATTCTGCTGTGACAGGATTCGAGCCTAAGCTCCCAGCGCATTAGTTGACTTTCTGGATATCTAGTGATAATACCACTAGATCATCGACTCTGTGCACTCAGAAACAGAATTAATGTGGATGATTCTCCGGCCTTGCTCTACCTGATGCAGATTCCGCTGATTCCAAAAAATAACATGTGGGTCTAACAATCAGTTTCATGCCTGGCACCAAACAGTTTGCAATCATCCCAGCTCTTTCTAATGGTGTAAACTGGATCATGCCCAGAAAGAGCACGAGGCCAATTAGAATATTTAAAGTAGCAGTTAAATATGCGTAGTCCATTTGACTACCAGGGCACAGCATGAGAATGGCAAGCATTACTACTGGTCTCCAGTAGTGGAGTCCTGGTGCAATGGCTACCCTGGGGGTGGGGAGATAGGGCTTGGAGGTCATCTGGGTGGTCAGGAGCATGGCCTGGTAATGCCCATTGGGCAGTGCCCACCCAGTAGTGTTCACAGTACAGCCTGATAGTGTCCAGCGGACACTCTGGAAGTGGCAACCAGGCTCCATGGCAGTTGGGCACCACAGTTGTGCCAGTTGGACAATGCCATCATACAAGGTTGAGTGCCAAGAGGGTGAGGCCTAAGTGGGGGCTATTAAGAGAAGAGATTATGGAAGGGTGTTATAACAGGCAAGAGGGGAATGCAGGAGTGAATCGTGTTGGGGGTCATGATGGGGACATGCCAGGGGTCAGGCAGGGGACCCATTGGTAGGGCCCTGATGCCAGCGACCCATGTCAAGAAAGAGTTGGTGGAACATGCTACTGATGAGGCATGGGGGAGGAGTGTTTCCCAGTGCATGCTGAAATCAGGGCACCTTGTGAAATAGTGCCTGAATGCTCTGAAGCCAAGCTCACCATCTTGTTTAGGCCCCACCTCCCCAGGACTGGCATGAAAATCCCACCTCCAAAAAAGTGACTGAGTTTGGGAGGATTGTGGTGATGAATGTGCCTGAGAAACCGATGCAGATCTCTCCGTCATTCTCACTGTTACGACACTAAGGCTGGGATGTCCACACTGGCCGTTCACATTGATGGGAGTTTACCGTCCCGCTGCAGTGAACAGAGATTTGGTGGGACACCAAATTGGGGTACAGTCTTACCGCTAGTAGAACCATGCCCCAAGCCATTTTTTTTGGGAGGATTTTACCTGATGTTTCCCGTGGAAAAGGACTCTTCTTCAGAACTCAGCACTGATTACAGCATTTTGGCGAGCCCAGGGTCTTATTTATCTTGAACATCTCTCGAGTTTTTCACCAAAAACACTTGGATTTGAAATGCTACCATTCCCAAATGGATGTTGTGCGATTCTAAGCAAATTAAGTTTATTTATTAATCACAAGTAAGGCTTATATCAACACCACAATGAAGTTACTGTGAAATAAGAATTTACTCAACTAAAATAAATCTATATTAATATTAGTGCAGGCACCAACTATTGCTTTGCCTCTCACTTATTTACAAACACACTAAAATATGGACATTATTGTCAGTGTAAAGTTTGTAAAAATATATCGTTCCCATTTAAACACGGGTATTCGGTGTCTGGGTAGACAAGAAAGAAGAAAAGACTGGATAGTAAAATATACACTACAGTAGCTTCAAAGATTTAACACTGGGAGATAGCACGAGATCTAAGTGTCCCAGGTGTATGAAGCTATTCCTCGCAGCCCTCTGATTCACCCTCTGGCATGTTGGAACAGACACTAAAACTTTCTCTCCAACAGCCACAAGAGGATGGTCTGCGGGGGGAGGGGGAATCCTTAGTAGTTCACAAGGGCTTTTTTGTTTCCAGTCATGCCTGTGTGCGCGTCTTTGAATAATATAGAGATGGGTTTGTAAACAGCAACTTGGAAACTAAACAGCGCGGTGTGACTAGCTGTCAGAAGCAGAGGGAAGGGCTGGTTATTTCAGACTGGGAAAGACAAGCAGGCGGGCGTGCTGATCCCATTGGACAAACCCCTCCCAGCTCCCTTAGACTGGGAAGAAAAGGGGAAGGTTTTTTTTCCCAAGAAGCATCAAGTGCACTGTGCGGACGAGGCTTTGCTCCGTAGTGTAGTGCTGATGTTTGGTGTTGAATGTGAACGCCAGAGGATCTATCCTGATACGACCCCCATCCTCTCCCCTGCAATGTGAGGGGCCAACAGCGATATTTTGGCAGAGGATCGTGTATAAATTTTCCCCAGCGAATGGTATAACAGGTAAGAAATAATCAATGGAGGTGAGCTCTTCAATGGGAGCGGAAGAGTTTAGAGCCTTTTGCTGTATCGCTTTGTTGTCGGTGAGACTCAATTAGTAAACTGGATTTAGATGGTGCGGAGAGAATACATTTCTATCTGTGGCAAACATTACAGAATAAAGATCGCTATTGACAATTTCTATAGGGAAGTGCCTGGCAAAATGAAGAGTTTTGTTTAGTCTTTCCATAGAAACAGATCAAAGGTTTCTGACTTGATCAAATACAAAATTGTTAACACTGGCGCGTTTTACTGACTTCATAGAGCTTTGCAAAAAAACTTCAGCACATTCCGCAGCAAATGTCTTGTTAGCTTTTCAGCTTTTTGTCTAATTCTGTTGAATTAAAGTCTAGCACCCCCCCCCCTCCCTCATATCGGGCATTTTCTGTCGTTATTTCAAGTTAAATTAATCGTCAAATCTGTAGATTTCACATTCATTGTGCTCTGTAGAATAGTCCACGATATAATTCTAACGTCTCTGAATCAGATGTAGAGTCGTTGTCTATCTGGGTGACAGAAATGTGTGTGGGGCTGGGGGGGGGAGGTATTTCTAAGGGTATGTGTGGGTGTTTGTGTGGGGTGCCGTTCTTTCTGAAGGAATGTGTGTAGGTGATTGTGTAAGTGGAGTGTAGCCCTTTTTGAAGGAGTGTGTGGCTGTGTGTGTGCGCGAGGGTGCAGTCCTCTCTGAAGGAGTGTGTGGGTGTTTGTGTGGAGTGTAGCTCTTTCTGACAGAGTGTACAGCTTGGCGGGGGTGGGGGGGGGTGCGGTGAGGACAGTCCTTTATGAGGGAGTGTGTGTGGGGGGGTGGGGTACGTGGCGGGGGGTGCAATTCTTTGAGGGTGTCTGCCTGGGTGTTTGTGTGGGTGTGTGTGTATGGAAGTGCAGTTCTTTCCGAGGTAATGTGTGTGGGTATTGTGTGTGTGTGTGTGTATGTGTGCGGGATACAGTTCTGTCTGAGAAAATGTGGTGGATGTTGGGGGGGGGGGTGCAGATTTTTTGACGGAGTACGTGTTGTGTGGGGGGGGGCACAGTTTTGTCTGAGGGAGTGTGTGTGGGTGTTTGTGTATGGGAGTGCAGTTCTTTCCGAGATAATGTGTGTGGGTGTTTGTGTGTACATGTGTGCGGGGTACAGTTCTGTCTGAGGGAGTGTGTGTGGGTGTTTGTGTATGTGAGAGGTTGCAGTTCTGTCTGGGGGAGTGGGTGTGGGCTGGGACGGGAGTCTCTCACGCTCCGTTGAGGAGTTGGCAGAGCAGTTTCCAACTTGTCTCTCGCTCTTTGTCCTCCTCTGCTGTCGATCAAATCATTAAGTTGCCTGCTCTGCATTACTTCACTGGCCCGGACTGACTGCACACATACACACACCTCTACAGGGTATTGACACCACCATACATCTATGCGGGGTCGTTCCATCACCTCCTTTCTAACAACTTGGCAGCTATTTCAGTTTAATTCTGCGGGATATTTCTGTGTCTTCCCACTGAGTTTTCCTTTCTTTCTTTTTCACCGAGGCTTTACTAAGTTTTCGTTAAAAATGCCTGCAGGTTTGAATACTGATTATCCAAATGAATTAAAAAGTCATCAATCACTTTTCAACTATGGCAGGGCATAAAGTGAAAACTTAAATCATTTTGTAAAATCATTCCAGATTCCACAAGGTATTTGAAAAACAAACTCTTGAAATACAACTCGGAAAGTTAAAAAATACCGCGGTATACAGGGATAAGGAGGTTTCCATAGAGGTGGCTTGGTGGGGCGTTGGAGGTGAAGGTAAAGCAGCTATTGGGGGGAAAAGGTCTGCAAGATTGGGAATGATCAGAGCTAAGCGAATTACAGAATAGAAGTAGAACAAGTCAGATAACATCCGCGAAGGAGAGAAAAACGGAATTATTCTCTCTATGATATTTCAGGAGAGATACAATGTAAACTTGCACAAAAACACCAGAAGCCGTCTTCATGAGTTGGGGATATAGAGATAGTCTCGCACAAATTGGGAATTAGTGACGGACGCGAGGAAATGTTTCTGGTGTGAATCCCGGGACAGAAGAACAAACAGTACATCAGTCAGTATAACCAGTGAGGAATATTGCCCATTGTAGCCCCTGTTCACTTTTCGCGTGAGAATTTCAGATTAGGTCACCGTCGTACAGATTAAATAAAGGAAGGTGCAGAAATTAACAGCAGTACAGATCCTCTGAGTTTAGCACATGGACGTTGTGTAAGTTTTCAAACATACCAAGTGTTTTCTGTTGCTTATAAACAGGTAAAATATTTAACAAATGGAGCGGTGGAATTGAGCGATTTTATAAAGCGATCAGGACTTTAAATATTGTATCAATTGAAAGTTAGCTGGAGACAGAAGAGCTATCAAAGCAACAGTCAGAATCCAATATGGAAATAGAAGACCTGGTAATAAAGCATTGATAGAAACAGAAGTATGTTTTTTTTAAAAAAAACATGTTTAATATTTGTAACGCGTTCTTGGTATATTGCTGAACTAAATGAGTGAAAAAAACTGTTGTCGTGTTCTGCCACCTTGTGGCGAGTTAACAACAAGCAGCAGCTAGTTTAACTAGTTAGTTACAGAGTTAGAAATGGCTAATCAAGGCGGGGCCGGCCTTTCAAAGGTCAATAGTTGGGAAAAATATTTTGTTTCCAAAAAGCCACCAAGTTGCAATTGTTAAATACTTGCTGTCATTTCCATTGCAACGACAGCTACTACAAAAATACCTCCAAGCAACTTTAAACCGGAAGAAGCTATATGCAGTAAAAATCCAAGTACTAACACTGAACCGAAACTAACACCATCGATATATCAACATTGGCATTTGTTACTGCTGTCTGCTGAGATTTTATTGAAGGCTGATGATGTGGAACACCAGTTGATTATCCCAATTAAACAGATATTCTGGAGCTTATTATCATGTTTATTTTTCCCCCATCTTTAAGTTTTCCCAAATCCTACACAGTTCTTGCATAGAACGGATAGGCAAGTACTGTCTTATATTTTGTTTTAAAGCAATTACTACAGAAATTAATGCTTTTATGGGCAGCGTGGCAGCACAGTGTTTAGCAATGCTGCCTCAAAGCGCCAGGGACTCAGGTTCAATTTCATCTTGGGTGACTGTGTGGTGTTTGCATGTTCTCCCTGTGTCTGCATGGGTTTCCTCTGTGTGATCTGGTTTCCACCCACACACCAAGGATTTGCAGGTTAGGTTGATTGACCATGCTAAATTGCTCTTAGTGTCAGGGGATTAGCAGGGTAAATGCCTGGGTAGGATTGTTGTTGATGCAGGCTCAATGGGCCAAATGGCCACCTTCTGCACTGTAGGGACTTAATGATTCTTTTCATGAAAGTAACAAAATTATTCTGTTTTTATCACTGAAATTCAAAATAAAAGTTGTGTTATGTGATTATTAACTTAAACCTATCCCTTAAGTTTCAAAGATTATTCAGAAGGAAGTAGTTTTTATTTACTTGTTATAGTCTTGAGGTATTCTGTTAAGTTTTGAAAGAAATCTGAACTCCCAGTCATTAGCTGAATGAAGTATTAAATCAAAGATTTCATATTTTAAACAAAAAGATCCGCACAAACTTAAAACTATATTTCGTAAGCACATGTTCTTTGATCCCAAAAATCTCAAGCTTAACATCTTCACATTCTACCTTCATTTCCACCCAGGATTTCCCAAATGCATTACTTCTGTTGGAACAAAATCCAAAATGTGCCTCAGCTATCAGTAATTCAGTTTGATTCTCTTCAGCATTCCTGCTATTCCTTGAAGTACAGGATTTCTCAGAGTCCTTCCACAAACATCTGGCTAGGTGACTCTAACTCTATTTTGGCACCTTACAGTTGTGGCCACCACAGCTCAAGTATGGGGTTCAGTGTTTCTAAAATCACCGACATTCTACATTTCACTGCAGGTCTCTGGCTTTGGCAGATTTTTCTCTCTCTAAGCTTGTCTCTATTATCTATTCTTGGCTCTATTCTCTCTTCACAGATGCTGTCAGACCTGCTGAAATTTTCTAGCATTTTCTGTTGTTTCAGATTCCAGCGTCTACAGTAATTTATTTTTATATTAGAAAGATCCTTGCCATCACTTTCTCCCAATTGGCCCATACTGATGCATTTTCCAACTTTGTTCCTGGTGCTGTCCCCTAACCTGCCTCCATAGGACTGGGAAAACTCCACATGTAGTCACTGATGTAATCTAAGTAAACAAGTTAGCCAATATGTGCCTGATAATTTGATACAGGGAGCAATGAGATAAATAATCAGAAATGTTCTTTGTGATGCTGATTGAGGGATAAATGATAGTCTTTCAAGCTTAAGCTGATAAGTTGCTAGTAACATTGGTGCTTCACAAGTATGAAGCAGTGACCATCCCCAAGAAACAAGAGTCTAATTACCTCCTTATGACATTTAATGGCATTGCATTTGCTGAATGGAGGTCACCATTGATCAGAGATTTAACTAGGCCAGCTAGTTATATACTGTGGCTCCAAGAGCAGGTCAGCGATTGGGTTTTCTGTGGAAAATAATTTACTTGCTGACTCTTGATGGCTTTTCCACTATCCGTAAGGCACAAGCTAAGGATTGATCATGGAATTTTTTTTATTTGTTTTGATGAACACAACTCCAACAGTTCTCAAGATCAACAACCTCCAGGACAAAACTATCCATTTGGTCAATATTCCAATCACCTCCTTAAACATTCACTCCTGCTACCACTTGCGTGTAGTGGCAGCAGCAATGTGCAGTATGCAAGATGCATTGCAGCAACTCATTATAGGTACTTCAACAACACTTTCCAAGCTCATGACCACAGCCACCTAGAAAATCAAAGGCAGCAGGTTCATGGACACATTACCATCTGCAAGCTCCCCTTGGAGCCACTTAGAAATCTGGGTAATTTCATTCTTGACTTAGAAATAGATTACCGTTTCTTCATCACACTCCTACAATGCCAAAACACCATGGGTGTACCAACACCATATGGGCTGTAGCGGTTCAAGAAGGCAGCTCACCATCATCTTGTCAAGAATAGTAACAGATGGGCAATATCTGCTGGCTGTTCACATCCCATCAATATATAAAAATAAGAGATTTCCCTACTTGTCACCTGATAGTTCTCTGGATCATTTGAGAGGGGAAATAGACGCTGGAATATTACTGCCTCGCTTGCCCTGGAATTGGGATGGGCGAGGCTCACAGAATTCTCCGTTGGCCTCTGGTGGAATTTTATGAGCCTCGCCCGAGCAAGGTTGTAAAATAGCAGTAAAAGTCTCAGTGGATCATTGCAATTAAAATTGTATATGATTAAGTTTCCTACATGTATTTCAGAATAAATTAGGTAAAATTATTCTTTTGCCATATCTTTAATTTACTCTGATAGCTCCAAGTAAGAAATATAAATAAGTAACCCATTGGGAGAGGAGTAAAATGAGTATGTATTTATGCTATTTGTAACTCCTTTTTAACTTGTTTTGTAATAATATGAAATACTGACCATTTGAATAAAATGAAAACAATTTTGTAGCAAAGTTAGAATATTTATAAATATAGAAACCATTCCGAATTAAAGAGGCTGCATGTCTGTGCACCTTATTACATGTATTTACTTCTCAGCTAATTCTATAATTTTCTGTATTATAAATTTGTTCTTTCAAATTTTCTATGGATGACAATATATAACAGCTTCAAAGATATACAACCCTTAATTAAATAAAATCAAATTCACAATTGGATCGTACAGTGATGGAACACCTGATGAGTCGATAAACAAAGTAAATGTTTTGAACCTGAATCACTCGGCACTGCTTAGTCATTGCTGTATTATGTAAATCTGAGTACACAGAACCATAGTAATATTCCTCTCAATTTGTTGCATATTTGGTTATTGTACTGCATGCTCTAACTTATGCTATAGTGACCAATGATCTTCCCATAACCTCAGCCAAATTAATGTGACGAGTCTGAGTTCTTCATTTTCACCCAGTATGTAATGGTATCTCTATTGACTTCTCCCTTTTTATGAAATAAATATGTTTAATTCTGTTATAAGCGACCATCAGTGGATGTCATTGAAAGGGAGCTTTATTATAGCCTGTAATTTAAAACTAGTTTATCCTTACTGTGGGGAATAATTTTCCCATCACAGCGGAGACAGAGATACAACCACCCTCGTAAAGTACTCTGACTACCTTACTGTGTCAGTAAGATCAGAGCAGAAACAGGCATTTAATAAAACAGAAGGGCATGGAAGACGTAACTGGAACATATTGCAAGGACTCAAGAAATAGGAGCAGGTGTATACTATATGGCTCATCGAGCTCGCTCCACTATTCAGTAGAATCATGGCTGATCTTGGGCATTAACTCCATTTTGTGTTTACCCCTCATTTCCCTTAATTCCCTTTGAGACCTAAAAATCTGATAATCCCAGCCTTAAACGTATTCAACATATTTAAATGCTAAGTATGGAAAGCCAGTAATTGAGAGAAAGATACAATGAAATGTCGAGAGATTGCACCAATATGATGAAAGTAATTATGTGGGGATCATTAAAAGCAATTAACAGAGAGACAGGGAAGAACACAAGGCTCACTACAGGTATGTATAAGTAATATCAAAGGAATGGGGAATATAATGGATGGTATGCTTGAGAACCATGGAGTATAGGGACAAGAGTAAATACAATAATAGATGTTGACCAGAGACGTGGAACCGCAGAAAGGGAGTTATGAAGAGACAACACCATTATATTTTTTTCTGAATTGATTAAATTCAGGCTTGCAACACTTCGTCTTGTTATCCAAATTTGCTCCATTAACATTTGAATGTCTTTTTCAAAGAAATGCACTTACATTTGATGCTTTATTTTGGCAAATTGAGGATGTTGGGGATGGTAAAACCGATATTTTTTACCATCTTTATCTCACTCAGTTTTATAGCCTTTCTGAACTTGATAGTTTATTTTTGTTTGATCTTACACTGAATCATGCGCAGGTTTATTCTGTGACCTCACTGATTTGTACTTGGGTTGAGGTTCCCCACACTTAGTTCACATTGGATGGTTAAAACCAGTAAAGAGACATCCTGTCCACATGACCTATGTGCAGACCTGTGTTGTAGAGATGAAAGGATAGAGTGGTAACTTCAGGCATCTTCTGCAGATATTATGTGACAGATTTTCAATTTGCTATTCAGGCATAAAATTGGTATTGCAGATTGGGCATTCTGCAATGGGTAGGCAATTGACAACACCAATTTATGTCTACATGAAATGCAGGAAATCTACTCCTACAATTTTAAGCAGGGTAGACAAACCCTTGAACAGTTAAACATTTTGAGGTAGGTACTGATAAAGGTTAATTAATCCCTGAATGTGTGGGTAGAAGGGAAGCATAGTTTTATGAAGTAAATACATGTGAAAATAATTTGTATTTATCTGTGGATTTGAGAGTATTATTATCCTGTGATAAATTACTACTTGATATCAGAAAATATTAGTATGTTGACTGCAGAGGAACCTAAGCACCAGTTTGTAGTAATTTTGAAGTGAGGTCATTGTTGCAGTGTGGGGAAATGTGAATGCCAAATTTACAAAATAAAGTCCCTTCTATAAACATCAAGCAGCAAGTTATGAAGTAACTTGTTTTGGTCGTGCTATTTCAAAATCTTGGGACAATTCCCTGGTCATCTTTGAAAAGAACAGTTTGTATTTTATATTCACCACATAAGGGCCAAAGAAGCCACAATTCAGCAGCACATCCTAAAGGGAGTACCTCACTGTGTGAGATCTTCCCTTTAGGATGCAGTGTTGAACTGTGACTCTTGGGCAATCGCCTGGGTGCTGCACTGATCACTGCCTGCATAAGCCTCTGGTGTGAAACAAAACCTGTGACCTTCTGACTCACTGAGTATTGTACCTCAGAACCAAATCTGATAATGTGGCAAGTTCACCATTGACAGCAGCAAGTATTTCTTCGTATAAAGAATAATCAATACCTGAGATTGTATTCCAGGTGAGGCAGCTGACAGTAAACATTGTGGGATCAATCAAGAAGCTTTTAGTTTCTATAATGTGATTAGGGCAAGGAGAAAGTATGTTTCTCTGAGCTAATCATAGCACATGTTCGGCACCCCATGCACTACCTTAAATATTTACTTCCTCCAACAGCAGTGCAAAATAGAATCTAAATGCACCATTTAAAAGATGCACTGCAGCATCCTGACAAGCCTACTTTGACAGCTCCAGCCTTTTACCAAACCCAAGATTTCTACCTCCTAGAAGAATAAGGGCTGCAGACACATGGGAATACAACCACCTGCAAGTTTCCCTTCAAACCATAGATCATCTTGACTTGGACTGATGGGCCGAAAGGCCTTTTCTGCGGTGTACAATTCTATAACTCTATGATTCTATCGCACTTCCTTCACTGTCACCATGTCAAAATCCTGCCTTCTTAACAGCACTGTGGAAGTATCTACACTAGATGGATCGCAGCGGTTCAATAAAAGGGCTCATCGCCACTTTTTGAAGGAGCATTAGGGATGGGCAATGAATACTGGCCTCATTTATCACAGTTTTCACATCCCAAGAAAGAACAAAAATAAATTTTGACAAATAGCTTCCTTAGTTTAACCTTGTGATGATTTGTGATGCAGCTCAATTTTCTCTTTTTAGTGGGAAATGTTCATGAGCTAATCTGTTGCAGCCTGCTGACATCAAATGAAAGGAAGCAAGTTTGAAATTAGTAAAGACCTGGGCTGACCTTCCCACTCATTTTGCAGACTAATTTGCTTTTCTCGGCATTCACGAGAAACGTGATCCATTGTCATTGTTTCTTCTAGGTCTCAGCAACAAGATTATAAGTTCCATAAACATATGTACGATTCTGTCATTCTGTATTCAAATAGAAAAAAATAAAGATGGCAAAGAAAGATCAAGAGAACGGAACTAAGTAGATAGCCCTTTCAGAAATCTCTGCATTATACCTGTGGGCTGCACGGGACCTTTTACAGGCTCTATGTTATAAACAGTTCCATCTGCTCTTTCTCAAGCAGAAAATATTGGTTCAAATCATATTACAGTTCCAAGCTCTAGAATGCTATGTTTATGAAAACTTTTAGTAATTTTGATAGACACAAAATGAAGCACTTTCTAATGTAAATAGCAGAATGGAAAAGCAGACTTTTTATGTTAAGTTATTGTGTTTTTCTTTTCCTCTCAGGGAAGGATCTGTTTTCAACATGGGAACAATACCACTTTTATTATTACTTTCCATGAGCACATTAACATTCACCTTCCGGATTGAAACTGCAGATGATTATACTTGGCATTTACAAAGAGTACCCCAAGTTTTGGACAGAAGAACCGTGATCATTGACCCTCCAAAGTTTAGAGCTAAAACCAAGTTGTTGATAAACTCAACCTGTGGGATCACTTGCCAGAAGAAACTGCCACTGCCAACCATGTCTGACCTTCAGAATTATCTTTCTTATGAGACGATGTACAACAATGGGACACGTACCTTGACTGAGGTTGATGTCAAAGAATTCGACCTGAAAAATGAACTTGAGTTTGCCCACTCAAGAGGCCGTTCTCGGAGGAAGAGGCAGGTCTTTGGGTTGGACAGCAGATTTAGCATTGGTAACAAGCATTTCATAACAAGCTATCCTTTTAATACAGCAGTGAAAATCTCCACAGGATGTACTGGGATTCTTGTCTCACGGAAACATGTGTTAACAGCAGCACACTGCATTCACGATGGTAAAGACTATGTGAAAGGTGCCAAAAGGCTTAGAGTTGGATTCTTAAAGATGAGATCCAAGCGGGGTGGAAGAAGAAGGGGATCTAAGAGGAATAAACGATCAATTAAGGATAAGCCATCTTTCCAATGGTCAAGAGTAAAGCACACCCAAGTACCAAAGGGCTGGTTCAAAGGTGTGGCTGATGATATTGCAGTGGATTATGATTATGCTATTCTTGAATTAAAGAGACCTCAGAAACACAAGTTTATGGAGATTGGAATC
Organism: Sphyrna mokarran; assembly: GCA_024679065.1. Lineage (NCBI taxonomy): Eukaryota > Metazoa > Chordata > Chondrichthyes > Carcharhiniformes > Carcharhinidae > Sphyrna > Sphyrna mokarran. The sequence continues at coordinate 49,214,661 of JAGIQG010000005.1, forward strand.
AGTCCTCCTATCCAGAATATGCCAAGCAACCGGATTCACTTTTCAGGTTTTGATGACGACAGACCTGGGAAATTGGTGTATCGTTTCTGCACTGTGTCTGATGAATCCAGTGATCTGTTTTATCAGTATTGTGATGCTAATCCTGGATCAAGTGGCTCAGGCATTTACATTCGTCTGAAGGAGCAAGACAAGCGCACATGGAAACGCAAGATCATTGGAGTCTTTTCTGGTCATCAGTGGGTGGATATCAATGGGATACAGCAGGATTACAATGTGGCTGTGCGAATTACTCCACTTAAGTATGCACAGATATGCTTCTGGATACATGGAAACTATACTGATTGCAGAGATGGTTGATGGAATTCATTAAATATAGTATATGCTTTTGTATCCATGTACTTGTCTGCAGACCTCGATTCTCTGCATATGAAGTGGATGATGGTGTTTCATCAAAGCACATTGAAAAGATATGTGTAATTTCATCTCGACTAAAGAAATCTGTTCAGGGTGCTCTAATTTAAGAATATAAAATGTAAAATTAATGGGAATCTTTCAGAGTATATTGTTGACTGGGTAACATTGCTGTTCAAAATGTTTAGTTATTCAGTATTTAATTTACTGTGATAATTAATCTGTGGGAACAAAGTATTCAAGGTTGGTTAATAGCCCAATAAGTGTTCTACTAATGATTTTGAAAGATGTATTAAAATGGAGAATGGTGCTCATTTTAATTCCTAAAGATATTTTTAAGGTTTTGAAGGATGCACCACTCCAGTCTCCAGAACCTCATTATTTGTCCTGCATACATAGAAACTAATATAGACTCAGATTTTAAGCATTTTCACTTATCAAAGGAAAACTATTTGTCCCATAGCAAAATATACGGAACTATCCACACACATCATTTGTTATTGAATTTAAAGTAGTCTGTATCATAGGTGAAGGTGGGTCTTATCATTTGTCTTTGTTGTACTGATCAATCTTGGAACATTTTGGAATTGAAAGTTCATTTTGGGTTTTGTTCATATCTTGTTTCCAGCAAAAGAAATTATGGAAATACTCAATCATTGATGACTTCAATCAAAGTAAACAAATTAACTGTTTTAACTGAGCTCTTCAATACAGCAAAGATAAAATAGCAACTGTCACCAATTTTGTTGTAAACAGGTTTAGTGAAGCTAAAGAAAAGGAAACAATGTGTTTCAAATTATGAAAGAATTCATAGAACAAATTCTTGAAATGTTTAATGTGAAATTTGGCAATTTATCCTGTTAGAAGTGTTCAAATTTCAACCATTTCTCCTTTCTCCCCCAAAAGATAGAGTCACTGATAGATACTAAAAAATGTAAACACAACACTGTGATGAAAATTAGTGCCTGTGAGATTAAAACTGATCAGGAACAGTTTATCTGCACAGAAAATCTGAACAATCTCTTTAAAAGTGAGTTGACAGAGATTTATCTTATTCAATTGCATCTAACCATCTGAATAGAATTAGAAACTAAAGCTTTAAGTACCAGTCTAATCATTTGTTGTGCTAACAGTATACAGTTTGTATTTATCTAAATAACAATGGTTAAGATCTGCAGGCTTGCCTTAAATAAAAACCATATGTAAACCAATAACAGGATTCAGAAATCTTTGGCAGAGGAGTTTGATGACAAATGCAGTTCTTTAAAATGTATTCCAGAATGCTTTCTTAAACGAAAACTGAAATAGTTTTTTGGTGCTATATTTTGTCTTGAAATACATATTTTATATCACTAGAAGTACAAATGCATTGAGTGAATTAGAAAATTATGTCAGTGAGGAATGTTAGGAAGGTCCTACCACTTTAAATGCACTGGTGTTGCCCTGTTCGCTACAATCACAGTCTTTGCATGTTAAGTAATTTTCATATAATGTTAGAATAGAAAGAGTATTTAGAATTGTAAAGTAACTCACTCTGCTTAGTCAAATCTTTAAAATTAAATGTAATTGTACTCAACTAAAACACAGAAGCTGTGGTGTGAAAATCTGAACAATTATTTGATGAATAGTTTAAATAATGACGATTGTTAACAAATAGAGAGTGATATTTGACCAGTTTTGTTTTAGGCCAAACACAATCTGGTAAAAATCGCACACATTTAAAAAAAAGGAGACAGTAATGAAAAATATTCCTACCAAAATACAAAGAAACCCAATATAATTATGCAACTCTCGAACCCAAATTGAATTCTACAGAAAAACATTGCAAACCGGAAAATGGTTAACAATGATCATCAAAAATAAATATATCAGAGGAACAAACAGTGAGCATTGATTGCTTTGTTTACTTCAAGCATGATATATGTTGCTTTACATTCTTGATCTTTTGTTGCTTAAGAATTTCATGAAATGCATGTTTGGAAAATGACTTTTTGTAATTTCACTGAATTGTATACTGTAAGACATGATCTATTCCTTTGACCCTCACTGTATAATCAGCAGAAAAATACAGACCTTTTCCCTCTTTTGTTATCTGTTGAGTTCTTCTGATGAAAGGAACTAGTTACACATTCTGCATACATATACTATTGATGCTTATGGAACTTTTTCAGCCACATACGCTATTAATTCCAAGCAGAGTCACTATCAAACTCATTTATTCAGTCAATAATCCTGTAGATTATCCAGATTGCATAGTAATTATTTTCTATAATTCATGCAGTCACAAACAGCAAGGTGCATTGGCCATGCTAAATTTTCTCTCAATGTAGCCAAATAGGTGCTGCAGTTGATGACTAGGGGATTTTCACAGTAACTTCATTGTACTGTTAATGTAAGTTTATTTGTGACATTAACAAATAATGTTAAAAAATCTGCATGAAAATCGCTGCTAAAGATCACAGACCAATCTGCTGACGTAGAACATAGCGCAGTACAGGCCCTTTGGCCCTCGATGTTGCGCTGACCAGTGGAACAAATCTCATGACCTTCTAACCTAAACTATTCCAATACTATACATATGTCTATCCAATGACCATTTGAATGCCCTTAAAATTGGTGAGCCCACTGACTTCAGATGACTAGTAAATGATTCCTCAAGGGAGCAAACAAGTTAATATTGCACATTATATAAGATATTAGTCAGAAGGAACATTGCAAAGCTCACGGTGGCACAGTGGTTAGCACTGCTGTTCCACAGTACCAGGCACCCAAGTTTGACTTCCGGCTTGGGTCACTGTCTGTGTGCACATTCTCCCCATGTCTGTATGGGTTTCCTCCGGGTGCTCTGGTTTTCTCTCACAATCCGAAAAACATGCGGGTTAGGTGCATTGGCCATGCTGAATTCTCCCTCAGTGTACCTGAGCAAGCGACAAGGGGAATTTCACAATAACCTCATTACACTGTTAATGTAAGCCTATTTGTGACACTAACAAATAAATTTAAATAATGTAAAGCAAATTAGACTCCCTTCGGAAATTAATTGATGCCACCACAACATGTGACGTATGTTGAGTAGCCCTCACAGAGAGATTCTGAATATTGAATGGTTGAATAGGAAAGTTTATTGATAACACGTAGTTATGGAAATGTGTACACAATATGGCTCAAGCTATGAGCAGACTCCCTGCTTGCTTTCACACAAGTGTTGGTCCAATCCACAATTCATTCCAGTGTAAGGTTTGTTTTTCATTCCATCATGCTGTGGACAGTACCGTTTCCCAATCCCAACTAACCCTTGCTAAGCGGGATACTTTATCATACAATTTTAGGCAGACTCGTCTAATCTTTTGGAATTTATTTGCACATATTAAGTAAATACGTGTGTGTCTGATCATATTAAAGGTTGTTTTCAGCAGGTCTCTGGGTGTGATATTGTCTGATTTTACTTCACCAATATCTCCATTTTGTTTCTAAAGCAAGCACAAAAAGAAAATTTTACACACCTGTGTCGCATTCTGTCCACTGCATCTAATATTGAAATTCCAGAAAATTGGATTCAGACGAATTAACCTACAGTTCACTAAGTGTCAGCTATGTTCCAAAGCTGACATTCTTCATGTGTAAATATCAGTTAACACGATATAGCAGCTTAGCCTATAGAGGGCAGGATTCTCTGGCAACCCTGCAGTGTGTTTCTAGGGCAGCGATGGGATCTTCTGGTTCCGCCATTCTCAGTAGGATTTCCCACAAAATCCACCCCGTACCATCAGAAACCTGTGATGGGGATGCTCCATCAGCAGGACTAGAAGGTCCTGCTGGAAGGATGGGCAGGTAAATTCTGTCCATAGACAGTGCGTGATTTTAGCGCCTCGCTCATCCTGAAACCGTAAAACCCTGCCCGGGATCAATGGATCTTTCCATGTCCACTTCTCACCTGCTACGATTCCCATGGCAGGCAGGCCAGTGAAGTTCCAGCTATAGAACTGAACAGCACAAAATGAGGCCCTTTGGTCCATTGTGTCTAAATTGGCCATCAAGAGCTATCCCAATCCCATTTTTGCATATGGGGGGAGTATGGAGGGGGAAAGGGAGGGGGAGGTTGGGGCACACATTTTAGAGTCATAGGCTGGAATGCTACTGCCCCGCTCGTCCCAGGAATCGGAGGGCGAGGGGTGGAAAATGGAAAGGTCTGTTGACCTCGGCTGGGATTTTACAATTTTAGATGAGTGAGGCCCCACCCAAAGAGTTTTACAGCAGAGAGAGGCCATTTGACTATTATGTCTGTGTGGCCATCTAACAGCTATCTATTCAAATCCCCTTTTCCAGCACTTGGTCTGTAGACTTGCATACTTTACAATGCATTCAAAATCACAGAAATCAGGTTCATGTTCTTCCTTGGTGTGAACCTGATTAGGTCACTGGCACGGAGGCAGGGAAGATCTCAACCTGATATTTCCCCACCGCAATTCATCTCACGGATTTCTCTCTCTCGATTTTGGGAAACATAAAGGAGAACATGCCCCTGTCTACATCAATGGGGGTGAGGTAGAAAGGGCCAAGAGCTTTAAGTTTTTAGGTGTCCAGATCACTAACAATTGTCCTGGTTCCTCCATGCTGACACTATGATTAAGAAAGCTCACCAATGTCTCTACTTTCTTAGAAGACTAAGGAAATTAAGCATGTCAGTTACAATTCTCACCAACTTCTATCAATACACTATAGAAAGCATTCTTTCTGATTGTATCACTGCTTGGTATGGCTCCTGCTCAATCCAAGACAGCAAGAAACTACAAAAGGCTGTGAATGTAGCCCAATCCATCAAGCAAACCTGCCTCCCATCCATTGAATCTGTCTACACTTGCTGCTGCCTTGGAATAACAGCCAGCATAATAAAAACCCCACGCCCCCCCCAGACATTTTCTTTTCCACCTTCTTCCATCAGGAAAAAGATACAAAAGTCTGAGGTCACGTACCAAGAACTGTTCCTTTTCTGCTGTTGTCAGACTTTTGAATGGACACACACCTCGCGTTAAGTTGATCTTTCTCTACACTGTAGCTATATTCTGCACTTCTCATTTTCTTCTCTATGAACAGTATGCTTTGTCAGTATAGCATGTAAGAAACAATAGGAACATCCCTGGGCCTGGGAAGCATTTCCAGATCTCCAAGAACATCCCCACATCAAGCAGCACATTTCCAAGCCCTGCCTCTAACCTTCCCTGCACTCTGGGGGCTGTAGCTCCATAACACTCACCTCCTCTCTCCTGTTCAATGCTGCCACACCAGATCCCGACTTTTATACAGAAGTTGTAAACCCCAAAAGAGTGACATCACGTCAGAGGGAGGCGATGCTAACAGGGGCAGAGATTCTAGATCAGGTAAGATATATAAACACATGCAAATATCCATTATGCTGATTAACAGCATGGATCAGTCTACACCAAAAAAAAACTTAGGTTGGGAGATATGAAGAGGCCCGAACTCCCACAGTGAATCTGGTGAATCGGACGCGCTCAAATCTCCCGGCCCGCTGTGTTAAAACATGAGTATAGTGGAATGGGAAAATCACCCTCTCCCCCAGACCTGTGAAACTGGCCACTTACACTATACTCCTCTATAGTAATAGACTCAACAGATCTACAACAACACTTTCTAATCGCAACTGTTTAACATCTTTTGGAAGTTTCTTATGTTACCCTATCTTCAAAAAAATAAGCACTTGCACAATTTCTCCAGGGTTTCAGTTGATTTTCTGCCTAAGTTATAATGAATGATTAAGAGAACCCAATGGAATTTCAGGTCAGATAGTTTTCCTACCCCTGCAAGGAGAGAAATAAACCAACTGCTGTGTATAATATGAAGAAGCAGCCTTTCAATTTACCTTCCATCTGTTTAAACTAAAGAAATACATCAAATTTAAGAAATTAAACCAACATATATCCTTCACTTTTTAATCAAATATTACAAAACAATACAGCACCTTTTATTTTATTCATGCTCCAAACTTGAATATTGACAATTCTTCCAGAACATCCAAAATTAAGCTTTTATATGAATAATAATTGGATTTATCAACAACAATTATGGAATTATTATGAACCTATTTCCAGTGTTTTCTGTTTTTACTTCCACTAACAGAATGTCTGTCACAGAATTCTGTGGTGCCTAATAGGCATATGTCACAGGCTTTTGTGGACTGCCTTATCCTACACAACCTCATCATCATGAGGGCAGAACACTCCTCCCCTGGGAGGTGATGGCCTAGTGGTATTATCACTAGACTATTAATCAGAAGCTCAGTTAATGTTCTGGGGAGCTGAGTTCAAATTCCAGCATAGCAGTTAATGGAATCTGAATTCAATAAAAAATGTCTGGAATTAAGAATCTACTGCTGACTACAAAACCATTGTTGAAAAACCCATCTGGTTCACTAATATCCTCTAGGGAAGGAAATCTGCTGTGCTTACCTCATCTGGCCTACATATGACTCCAGAGACACAGCAATGTAGTTGACTCTCAACTGCCCTCCAAGGGCAACTTAGGATGGCAATAAATGCTGGCCAGCCAGTGATGCCATAGCCCCCTGAAGCATGTAACTCCTTAACAGTGCATTGGGCAGCATTTAAATTAGTCAGCAACACAGAAAAAACAGCACATTGTGATCCTCTCTCCCATTTTCAGCCCTTACCCAATGATTCCCCTTTTGCTAAACTTTGGGTGGAATGCTGCTCCTACTGGGATAGAAGCAAATTGTCCATTCAGAATCCCTGCTCGATATTCCCAGTTGTGCCAAAAGAACACAGGTGCTTAATGTGCAAAATCACACTTGCTGCTGAATTTGGATGTTGTAAGATATAATCACACCCCCAACACTTTGAAATAAAAACTGTGATCTTCATTGAAACAATAATGCATTGGGTTAATTAAGATTTTTATGTTCAAATCAATGCTTATTAAACATCAGAAATATTTTCATAATCATTTGTGAACCCAGATGATAACTAAGATGGACATACTTGATTGATCAATTAAGTAGGTCAATTAGTATCAAAACAGTCTGTTGAATAATCTAGTCAAAAACTGGGATGGCAATGCACCTACAGAGGGCTAGTCTCTGGCAGTGATAGCAGAAATTGATGACTTTTTTTTTAAAGAGCAACACAGCACGGGAAACAGGCCTTTCGGCCCAACGAGCCCGCGCCGCCGTCATAACTATATAGTAGCAAATCCATTATCCTATTTTATTGTTCCTATATAATATATATATTATTCCTAATATGGAAAATTCTCACTATAGGGACAATTTGTTTCCCAATCAGCCTAAGAGCGAATTTTTGGGTTGTGGGAGGAAACCGGAGCGCCCGGAGAAAACCCACGCAACCACGGGGAGAACGCGCAAACTCCCGCAGACACCGGCCCAATTCCAAGTGTCTGCACAGCCACATCGATAGTCTCTGAGCTGTCATGGTGCCCTTCAGATGGTCCACATAAAGCACTCATTTACGACATGAGGTACCAGGCAACCCATGAATCAACATCCAAGAGCTGTACCCGCACCACCTGCCGAATGCATGCTCAAATTATGGACCGAATTACCTGTGGAAAAAAGCCGTAGTTAAACAGTCCTAATATATCCCTCTATCTGCATACCGCTCATGTGGCTGTCCAAGAGACCCTTAAACAGCCCCAGCGTGCCTGCTCCCACCACCTTACTCGGCAGTGCATTCCACACCCCCACTACCCTTTGTGTGAAAAACTGCCCTCTAATATTCGTCCTATACATAGCCCCCCTCACCCTATGGCCATGACCCCTCGTCCTATCCATTTCTAAAGGTGGAAAAAGTTTACCTCCATTTACTCTATCTATACCCCTTATAATCTTATACACCTCTATGAGATCCCCTCTAAGCCGACGTCTTTCAAGGGAAAACAACCCCAGTCTATCTAATCGTTCCTCATAAGACAGTCCTTCCATACCAGGCAGCATCCTGGTAAACCTCCTCTGCACTCTCTCCAAGGACTCCACATCCTTCCGATAGTACGGCGACCAGAACTGGACGCAGTATTCCAAGTGAGGCCTAACCAAAGTTCTATACAACTGCAACATCAAACTCCTACTCTTGTATTCTATACCCTTTTCTATGAAAGCTAACATACTATACGCCTTCTTTATCACCTTCTCCACCTGTGAGGACACCTTCAGAGACTTGTGAACCTGCACCCCCAAGTCTCTCTGCGTCTCTATGCTCCGTATAGTTTTACCTTTTATCCTATAACTCTCTTCTACATTTTTCCGGCCAAAATGCATCACCTCGCATTTATCCGGATTAAATTCCATTTGCCATCTATCTGCCCAGTCTACCAACCTGTCTATGTCCTGTTGTATTGCCTGACACTGCTCTTCTGTACCCGCCAATCCAAGCATCTTGGTGTCATCAGCAAATTTGCTGATCTCACCACCTACCCCTACTTCCAAGTCGTTTATGTAGACCACAAATAGAAGAGGACCTAGTACTGAGCCTTGTGGCACTCCACTAGTGACAGGCTTCCAGCCGGAAAAAGAGCCTTCCACTACTACCCTCTGTCTCCTCCTCCCGAGCCAGTTCTCGACCCATCTACATACCCGACCCTGTATCCCATGCGCCTTCACCTTCTCTATCAGTCTACCATGAGGAACCTTGTCAAACGCCTTACTGAAATCCATGTAGACGACATCAACAGCCTGTCCTTCATCAACTGTTTTTGTCACTTCTTCAAAAAATTCCATTAGATTTGTAAGACAAGACTTCCCCTTGACGAAGCCACGCTGCGTATCCCTGATCAGATCGCAGTGCTCCAGATGCTCATACATCCTGTCCCTAAGGATCCTCTCCATTAGCTTACCTATAACTGAAGTCAAGCTCACCGGCCTATAGTTCCCTGACTGTGCATATTCAGTTGTCTCTCAGTTCCAATAATATATTTGCCAAAGGAGCCTTGCTTGTTTGCAATCCTTGCACATTATTCATTTTTTTTAAATCAGCAGAAGCAGAGATTTAAAGAGGTGTGACATTTCCAGGAAACATTGGTATTTCAGAAAGATGACTCAACCACCATGAACAGATGGCCCAGCAAGAACACACATCACACCAGCGTTGCTGGGGCAATTTTCAATCTACAGACCTGCCCAGCTTCCATTTAAAATGAAAGCTTGCAATACATTTTAATTTCCTAAAAAAGCATTTATAAATAGAATAGATGAGCAAAATAATAGGTGGTTGTCTTGTGAACCGGTTCTGGCAGCAAATTCCTTCATTCACAACCTGTGCAAAGGAGTAATTAAGGGACACACTACAATGTTTTTTTTCAACCATTAATTTTAATTTCCAATTTGCCTTGGACCTCAGCATGTCTTCACAAAGTAATCTTCGTATTCTGCATTCTAACCTATAGTTGTTGAGAAATTACAACTTTATGGGAGGCACAGTGTTTAGCACTGCTGCCTCACAGTGCCAGTGACAATTCCAGTCTTGGGTGACTGTCAGTGTGGAGTTTGCACATTTGCCTCATGCTTGTGTGGGTTTCTCCCACACTCCAAAGATGTGTGGGTCAGCTTGATTGGCCATGTTAAAATTGACCTAGTGTCAGGGAGTTAGCAGGGTAAATGAGGGTTACAGGAATAGGGTCTGTGTGGGATTGTGTCAGTACAGACTCGATGGGCTGAATGGCTTCCTTCTTACTGTAGGGATTCTCTGAATTATTCAGCCCTCATTGTGCTAGAATAAAAAAATCTTATTTCACCACTTTGTTCGGAATGATTCAAGAAGCACTCCTGCAGCCCTGGATTGGTTTGATTTTCAACACAGTTGCTGTAGAGCTCATTGGCAAAAAAGTTAATTGCTGCACTCATCCGGGCAAGTGGATCACATATCTGGCTGGTGCCTTGTTTGTTATGGACAGGCTTTGGGAGAGTCAGGAGCTGAATTAATTTTTGATCATTCTTGTAAGCACAGTATTTACATGGCTATTTCAATTCAGTTTCTACTCATTGGTAACCCACCAGGATGTTGATAGTGGGGAAATCAGCAATGTAATGCTATTGAATGTCAAGGGGCAATGGTTAGATTCCCTCTTGTTGGGGATGCTCAATTCTGACTTTTATGTGGTGAGAATGTTACTTTGCCATTTATCATCCAAGCCTGAATGCTGGCTGTGTCTGATCATAAATTGGGAAAGTACTGGTGCAAACTGGTCTCATGTACCTTAAGATAGAACAACAGTTGGGCCAAGACAATGACAGCCCAGATTTTACTGATTTTTCCTATTTAGGAGACACAAAGCTTTAGTATGAGGTGTTGCAAATGGTACCAAAGACTGCAATCATTAGTGAATATTCCCACTTCTGACCTTGTAATGCAGGCAAGATCATTGAAGCAGTTGCAGATGATTGGGTCTAGGATGCTGCCCTCACAATTTCTTGAAGTGATGTCCTGAAGCTGAGGTGATTGTTTTCTAACCACTTCAACTTGGTTTGCACCATGTATGACTGAAGCCGGAGGGAGGAGATGGGCATGGACGTGGGATGGGGGGGTGGGGGGGAGAAGAAAAAAGGGAGAGAGGGAGAGAGAGAGAGAGACAGAGGGTGGGGGGTGGGGGGAAGAGAGAGAGAGAGAGAGCGCTTCTCCACCCGCCTTTCTTAATTCCCATCTTCACCTGAACAGTGGTCACTTCATCTTTGGAATTCAACTCCTTTGTCCACATGATGAGGTCTAAAGCATTTGTGAGCAGGTTATTAGAGAGTAAGTGCTACTGGGTTGCACTGTCAGTGATACCTTGCTGTTGATTAAGTCTCTGCTGGAATGGTGATTGTCAACAGACATGCCCAGGCAATTTTCTTCTGCCTCTGATAGACACCAGTACTATAGCTGTACTGGAATAAGCTTACCAAGGGATATAGGCCTATAGCTGAGGTGTGAGGAGATGGTTGCTGACAGGCATTGCTGCAGGCATTGTACTCAACCCTTTCATTTAGATGAATTGAAAGCCTTGAAAAGAAATATCAATGATGATGGATGAAAAAGCCGAGGAGAATCATTCACTTAGCACATACGCTTTTTCCACCGATCCAATAACTTCATAATCACATGTAGAATTAGTGCTTTATTGTATATGTAATACTTGAATAAAGAACAAAGAACAAAGGAAATTACAGCACAGGAACAGGCCCTTCAGCCCTCTAAGCCTACACTAACTACGCTGCCTGACTGAGCTAAAACCCCTACCCTTCCAGGGATCATATCCCTCTATTCCCATCCTATAAGTTTACTTGTCCAGAAGCCCCTTAGAAGTCACTATCATATCTGCTTCCATGACCTCCCTTGGCAGCAAGTTGCAGGCACCTACCACCCTCTGTGTAAACAAAAACCTGCTGCGTACATCTCTTTCATACTTTGCCCTTTAAACTTATGCCCCTAGTAATTGACTCTTCCACTCTGGGAAAAAAAGCTTCTGACTATCTAAATATTTTATTGTAAATAATGTCAAATTTGTCAATTACCAAGATAGAATTTGGACTCATTTGGATTATTAGATCAAGCACCTGGAAAATCTTTTAAGTTGTAACCTTTTTAACATGAATGCAGAAAGTGACTTTGCATGATCACATTGGAACAATAAAAGCAAGGCAAGAGCATAAAAATACTGGCAGCTAACACAAGAGAGAATCCCAATCTCCATCAGCATGTAAATGGTAAAAGGATGATAAAAGAAACGATAGGGCAGATTATGAATAAAAGGCAACTGGCACAAGGAGACAGGAGGATTATTGGAGTAATTAAGTGTGACCTTTGATTGTCTTTATAAAGGAAGAAGCTATACAGACTGAGGAGAAGTACACATTGGTACACTTAAGTATCCTAGTGTACTGAGGGAAGTCAAAGTGAAAATGGGAGTGATAATCTTCCAATTTTCCTTTGACACGGGTAGTTCCAGAGGACTGGAGAATTAAGAATGCTACACCCTTGTTCAAAAAGTGGTGCAAGGATAAAGTCGGCAACTACAAAGCACTCAGGAACTTCTGGAAGCTACAGTTCAGGGCAAAATCAATAGCCAGAGGCAAGTGCAGGATAATTAAGGAAATTCAATATGACTTCATCAAGAAAAAATTGTGTTCAGCTAACTTGGAGCTCTTTGAGGAGGTAACAGAGAATTGATAAGAACAATGCTGTTGATGTGGTAGATAAATGGATTTTTAAAAAGCAGCTGATACCATGTCACACAATGGACTTATAAGCAAAATTCAAACTGATGGAATATAAAGGGTAATCACTTAGATTAGAATATGGCTGACTGTTGGGGACAGTAGTAATAAATAGTGATAATTTTTCAGATTGGAGGAAAGCTTATGGTGGAATTCCCCAGGGATCAGTGTTGGGGGAACTCTTCTTGAGGTTAGTGACCTATATTGTGGTGAGCAGGGCACAGTTTCAATTTCAGATGGTATGAAGATTAGAAACATTGTTAACTGTGGTGCGATAGTCTTGAACTTCAAAGGGCATAGACATGTTGATGGATTGGGCAGCCAAATTGCAAATGAAATTCAATGCAGAGAAGGGTGAGATGATTCATTTTGGCAGGAAGAATATGGAGAGATCTTATAAAATGAAGGGAGAAACTACAGGAGGTGCAGAAACAGAAGGACCTCAGTGTAAGTACATAAGTTATTAAAAATGGCAGAGCATGTTGGAAGAACAGTTTATAAAGGTATAGTATCTCTTAAGCTTTTTATAGGGCATGGAGTACAAAAGTAAGGAAGTCATGTTGAATTTAAATAAGACACTAATTAGATCTCATCTGAAGTACTGTTTCCAGTTCTGGGCACCATACTTGAGGAAGGATGTGAAAGCCATACTAAATTCTCCCTCAGAGTACCCGAAGAGGCACTGGAGTGTGGCATCTGGAAGATTTTCACTTCATTGCAGTGTTAATGGAAGCCTACTTGTGACACTAATAAATAAACTAAACTATCTGTTCAGCAGTATTGGAGAGATAACAGAGGAGATTCACATGAATGGTTCCAGAGATAAAAAACTTTAGCTATGGGAATAGGTTAAGGAAGTTGGATCTAGTTTCTTCGCAGAACAGAAGTCAGAGAGGATAGATCTTGATAGAAGTATTAAAGATCTTGAGGGGTATGGACAAGGTAAATAGTGAAAAACTGTTCCTACTTGAGAGAAACAATAACCAAAGGGCACAGATTCAAAGTGACAGGCAAAAATAGTAAAGGTGATAGGAGGAAAAGAATGGTTGGAGACTGGAACACCCTCAGAGGGTGGTGGAGGCAGATTTAATCAAAGTTTTGGAAAGGGAATTGGATTAAGAGGATAAGGCGGGGAGTGGAACTAAGTAAGTTTTATTTATTAGTGTCACAAGAAGGCTTGCATTAACACTACAATGAGGTTACTGTGAAAATCCCCTAATTGTCACACATTCCAGTGCCTGAGAGAGAATTTAGTAAGGCCAATGCACCTAACCATCATGTCTTTCAGACTATGGGAGGAAACTGGAGCACCAGAGGGAACCCATGCAGACACGGGGAGAACACATAGATTCCATGTGTCCCAGTGTTTGAGGGATGTTGATCAAGCAGGCTATTTTGTGTTGAATGGTTTGAAATTTACTGTTCATAATGCTGTAATCATCCAGAGTAAATTTTGAATATTTTATTACCCTTTTGATTGTGCTTTGTAGATGGTGGACCCATTAACAGGAGTCAGGTGGTGAATTACTGACATTTGATAGTATAGTTTGAAATGCACAAAAGTTGTAATATTTCTCTGAGTGACTTAACAGAACATTTATGTATTATTTTTCATGACTGCAGGGCTTCCCAAAGCACTTAGACAAAATTATGTACTTTGAAATTCATACTATTTGAACAATAGTGATACTTCAGGTAATGTACTGCTCTCACTGCATTGACGTGGCAGCTTAGATTGTGTTCAGAAATTCTGGCAGGAGTAGCAGCATTGGAATCCAACCTTCTGGCAAGACTGAGCCAAGGCTGACACCATAAATCTCTAACAGATGCTAATCCGTTATAATATCACAACAAATCACCAATTCTCCCTTTCTTTTACTGAAACTATTCATTGCTCCAAAATAATATTGGAATGCATAGATAACCTCCGGTTTCTTAGCTACAGATTATCTTTCTCAAACACCTTCCTGACTATTCCATTCATTCTCAAATCCAACAATGAGAGGAAGCTCCTGGGCATCATGAGGATTGAGACAATCGGATCAGTTCCCTGTGCAATGTCCCTCCCTTCCACTATCCTGCCTGCTCTAACTTTCTTTAATACTCCTTCTTGCCTGCGTCTTAAACTTGCAAGTTTCTCTGGTTTCTTTCCTATCTTCCCTCATATTCGCTATGAACTCATTTTGTTCACGAGACCCACTTCCTGTTGTCTCGATGCTATTCCCAACTTCCCCTCCTCACTCTCATATTGTAAGTTGTTCTCTCTTCAGTTGTTGTCCATTCTCTTTTCAATCATCTGCCATCACCTCTCTATTGAAAAAAAGGCCTTCTCTTGCAAGTTACTGTCCCATGTCCAACTTCCACTTTCACTCTAAAGTCTTGAAGGTGCTGTCATCTCAAATCCATTCTCATCTTTCCTAAAACTTCATGTTTGAATCTTTCCAATCAGGTTCTCACCACAGTCAGAACACTTATCAAAGTTACAAACGTTATGTGTGTCACTGTGACAAAAGTTAAACTTTGTTTCCTTAGTCTTGTCAATCCACCTACTGCCCTTGATACTGTTAACCACATCATCTTCCTCCTCTGCCTTTTTACTGTCTTCCAGCCGGGAGGTACTACTTTCATGAGGGTCCAAACCTATCCAATCATAATCAGGAAATCATATGCAATGGATTCTTTTCCTGTTCCCACACCTTTATCTCTGACAACCTCCCCTTGCCGCTCCCACTGGATCAATCCTTGCCCCCTTCTATTTTTCATCTACATGCTGCCCTTGACAACAACTGAAATACAGCATTAGTTTTCACATGTATGCTGGTGACCTCCAACTCTGACTCAGCCCTACCTCTCTCAACTCTTCCCTATCACTAAATTCACAGACGGCTTACATAACATTCAATACAAGGGGAGCAGAAATTTTGTCCAATTAGATATTGTGAAGGCCATAACTATTATTTTTGGTCCCCACTTCAAACACCATTCCCCAATCACCAATGCCATCCCTCTCCCTAGCATCAGTCTGAAATTGTCTCTCTGTAACATTGGTGTCACATTTGACCTGGAGGTGAGCTTTCAATCCCATATAAAGACTGTCTTTCTCCATATCTGTAACATTGCCTAAGTTCACCAATCTCAGCTGCTTCTGAAACCCTAATTTGTGCCTTCATTACCATTAGACTTGACTATTCCAGCCTGGAAGGCCTGGCTGGACTCCCATATTACACTGTCTATAAATTTTTGATCATCCAAACCTTTGTTATGCATGTTTTAACTTGCAGAAATCCCATTTCTCCATCACACCAGTGATCATAGATCATCATAGAACCCTACAGTGCAGAAAGAGGCCCTTCAGCCCATCGAATCTGCACCAAATACAATCCCACCCAGGCCCTACCCCAATATCTCTCCATATTATACCCATAATCCCTTTAATCTACGCATCCCTGGACAATAAGGGGCAATTTCTTAGCATGGCCAATCAACCTAACCTGCATATCTTTGGACTGTGGAAGGAAACCGCAGTACCCGGAGGAAACCCACACAGACATGAGGAGAATGTGCAAACTCCACACAGACAGTGATCCGAGCCAAGAATCGAACCCAGGGTCCTGGAGCTGTGAAGCAGCAGTGCTAACCACTGTGCTACTGTACTGTACTACGTGCTTGTTGATTTTCATCATCTCCCTGATAAGCAATATCTCGATTTTAGAAGTATCATCTTTTGCAAATTCCTTGATGGCCTTTCCCCTTCTGTAATCTCATCCAAGTCTGCAATCATCCAAGATCTGCATTGTGTATTCTTGATCATTACTGTTTCACCATTAGTCACTGTGCCTTCAGCTGCCCAAGCTCCAATCACTGGCATTCTCTCCCAACATTTCTGCAGCTTTCTTCCTTGCTTTCCCCTTTTAAGAGACTTGTTAAAACATTTCTTTGGCTAAGCTTTTGGTCATTTTACCTATATCTCTTTATATGGCTTAGTGCTGCATTTTGTTTACTAATGCTTCAATGAAGTGCTCTAGAGAGTTTCATTACATTAACAATGCAAGTTGTTTTGTAGTCTTCTTACATAATTTCTAATCTGCCAGTCCATCCAAACTTCTTTCTGTAAACAATTGCTCAGTACTTTTGAGTAAACCAACTGAGCTACACAACCCCTGCAGTGTGATTATACACAATTTGATCTGTCATTTATAATTATGCTGTTGAGGCTTTTTGAAACTGGTTTCTTAAATACTCACTTTGTTAACTGCAACATTAATCAGAACAATCACATTTGATCAGTTTCTGTTTTACCATCACTCATTCTCACAGCTGGACTCAAAATGTCAGGTTAAAAAAAATCATTTTGTCAGGTTGTCATTATTCCACGCATGTGTGAAAACATAAAATTCTGATAAATCTTTCAAGAGCTTCCTTTTGATTGAAAAACCTTGACCTTCAGTGTAGTGTAGGGTCTGGATCATGAAGGTTCAATATGGACAGAGTAAGGTACCGTCCAGTGATGTAAGAATAAATAACATAGGGGTCAGTGTAGTGTTGTACAGAACTGTGTGTAGAAGCAAGGTCTTAGCTTGTACTGTACCTATGCACATAGTATCAAGTATCTAGTAGTTGGTGAGTACCATTGAACTACTCAAGTCTATGAATGTTTTAACAGGACTTACCAAACTACACGCAACCCATTGCAACAATAATCAAGAGAGTCCATAAATTGAGATTGAAAAGTTATGCCATCAATATAATACAAACATTTGTTAGAAATAAGAGTTCATTTTTCTTTAATTTATAATTTAGAAACCTTATGTGATGAAAGTCTTGCAACTGAAGATAATGCCTTTTTTTTATCATCTCCATACAAAAAAGTTTAACAAGGGTGAAGAGGAACACTTTCCACAATGGTACAATCAATAAGTAAAGGGCACAGACTTATGTCATTAGCAAAACAGTAAAACAAATGACAATATCTTTAAAAAAAAATTATGATAATCTGAGATGTACTGTCTGAAAGAGAAGCAAATAAATTTCAAAATAGATAAATGAAAAATGATGCAGACTTTGGCAAAGAACAGAGGTACTAATTGGGAACACAAGAACACAAAAATAGAAGCAGCAATATGCTACCAGACCATTTAAACCTACTCCACCACTCAATACGATCATGACTGATCTATGCCAGCCTCCACTCCTTTTGTGTCATTTCCCATAGCCCTCTATTCCTCAAACTGTCAACAATTTATCCACCTCCACTTTAAATACTTCTAATGATGCAATTCCAGAGATTCACTGCCCTCTATGAGGAGGTTTTAAATGACCAGCCCTTTATGTTGTAGCTCTGTCCCCTTGCTTAAGACTTTCCCACTAGTGAAAACATCTCACCATTTACCCTGTCAAGCCCCCTTAGGAACTTATGTGTGTGAATAAGATCGCCCCTCACTCTTAACTCCAAAAATACAGACCCAGATTATTTGGTCTTTTGATAGGACAACTCTGTCATCCCAGGAATTAGCCTGTGAATCTCCTTTCCACTGTTTCTAATACTATAAATCCTTTTTTTTTGGAAAGGGATCCAAAACTGTACACAATTTTCCAGTGAGACCTCACCATCACTCTGTACAATTTTTAACTCCAACCCCTTTGCAGTAAAGGCCAAAATGCCGTTTGCCTTAATAAAATTTGTTAGACCTGTCTGCTGGAATTTTGTGGTTCATGCACTAGAACGTTTAGATGCCCATGTGCTTTACCTACCTGCAGTTTTTTTTCGTTTAGATAATAATCTGCCTTTTGATTCCTCCTACCAAAGTACATGATCTCACACTTACCCACATTAAACTCAGTTTACCAGGTTTTTGCCCAGTCATTCAATCTATCTATATCCCATTGCAGAATCACAATATCCTCAACACAACCTGCCCTTCCACCTATCTTTATATCATTGGCAAATTTGGAAACCTTATATTCTCTTCCTCCCTCCAGGACATTAATGTAACTGGTGAACAATTGCAGGCCAAGGACTGATTCTTGCAGTACTCCACTGATGACATCTTTCACTTTGAAAAGGACTCATTTAATCCAACTTTCTCTTTTCTACGTGGCAGTCAGTTTTCAATCCATGCTAACACATTTCCTCCAATTGCATAGGCTTTTACTTTATGCACCAGGCTCTTATGTAGCACGGTGTCAAATACCTTTTGGAAATCTAAATATGTTGAATCTATAGTAGGCAGTCAAGTGGATAAAGTTGTTAAGAAGGCTTATGGAGTCTTAGCTTTTATTGGTAGGGGGATTGAATTTAGGAGCCGCAGCATCATGTTGCAGCTGTACAAAACTCTAGTGCGGCCGCACTTGGAGTATTGTGTGCAGTTCTGGTCGCCACATTCTAAGAAAGATGTGGAGGCATTGGAGAGGGTACAGAGGAGGTTTACTAGGATGTTGCCTGGTATGGAGGGCAGGTCCTATGAAGAGAGGTTGAAGGATTTGAGGTTGTTTTCGTTAGAAAGGAGGCGGCTACGGGGGGATCTTATTGAAGCATATAAGATAATTAGAGGTTTGGATAGGGTGGACAGTGATAGCCTTTTTCCTAGGATGGAGAAAGCTAGCACGAGGGGACACAACTTTAAATTAAGGGGTATGAGTTATAGGACGGATATCAGAGGTAGGTTTTTTACTCAAAGAGTGATTAGGGAGTGGAATGCCCTGCCTGCAGCTGTTGTAGATGCGCCAAGTTTGGTGGCGTTTAAGAGGTTAATTGATAAGTATATGGAGGAGAAGGGAATGGTTTAGTTTGGAGGGGCATTGCTTTTTATTTTGGTCGGCACAACATCGAAGGCCGAAGGGCCTGTTCTGTGCTGTATTGTTCTATGTTCTATAGGTTTTCCTAGATCTCCTCTCCCATCACATCCTCAAAGAATTCAAGAAAATTTGTCAAACATGGTTTACCTTTCATAAAACCATGTTTACCTACGTTTGATTATATTCAATTTTCTTAAGTAATTACCTATTTGCTCTTTAACTATTGACATCAGTGTCTTGCCATTAATATATTAAACTAACTGGCCTATAATTAACCTGCCTTCTGCCCTTCTCCTTATTGACCATATGGGCTGTTTTTTTTCAATTTTCTGGTATCCTCCTTGAAATTAACAAGTCGAAATTTTTCTATCTATTCTCTACAACCAGTTTCATTAAAACCCTAGCGTGCAGTTCATCAAGTCATGGTGACTTGTCCGCCTTTACCCCCTTGAGTTTCTCCAATTGTCTATCCCTTGGGATTGGGATTTTTGTCAGTTCTACCATTTAATTTGGAATCAGCTTATTTGATAATTTTGGGGTATTTGCAATGTCTTCCACCATTTCTTTGTTTGCTGTTTTCAATTCACCCACCTTGTTCAATAGAGTCCCCATATTTACCTTAGCTGCCTATTTGCTGTATCTATAGAAATTCTTAATTTTCAGTCTTATGAGTTTTTAAGTCTTTTGCTATTAGATCCTAAAAACCTCCCAGTTCTCTGGGGTGCCACTATCCCTTCTTCAGACACATTTTGGGGGTTTATATCCCATCCTTCTCTTCCTTCAATGGGGAAATAGATACAAAAATCTGAGGACGCATACCATCCAACTCAAGAATAGCTCCTTCCATGCTGCCATCAAACTTTTGAACAAATGTCCCTCACACTGAGTTGATCTTTCTTTACATCCTAGTTATGACTGTAACACTATATTCTGCACTCTCTCCTTTCCTTCCCTATGTTCGGTATGTTTTGTCTGCGTAGCACGCAAGAATCAATACTTTTTACTGTATACTCATAATGAATTAATATACAGTAATAAATCAAATCAAATACCTTTTAATGATTTCAACCTAATCTGATTCTATATCACCATCCACTGCCTTTATATCACAACTCAACACTGCTCTGAAACCTACCTTAACCACAGCCACTGGATCCTCTCCCTCCCAATGCAACTTTCTCTCCAGGCCCGAGCTGATCTCCCAAACCCTGGCATTAGACAGGCAACACAGCTTTTGAGACTTCTGATTCTGGCTACCAAGAACTATACTAACCTTGACTGTACCATCCCCAACTACAACTGCATGTCTTTTCTGCCCCACTTGAACAGCTCCCTGCTCGATTTTTGCTCATTCTTCCTATAGTCCCCTCTTTCATCCACACAAGAAGCAAGAATCTTATTACTATTGGACAAGGGCAAGGCCTGAGATTCCTGCAGTGCTATCCCTTATATCCCTCTACCTACCTCATTCTCAGCCACACTCTCCTGTCCTTGACCACTGGCCGAATTCAAGGTAGTTAATCTAAGGCATGTGACAGCTGACTGAAACAGTGTCCAAGGACTCCTGCCTCTCCCCACTCCCCCCCACCCCCACCCCCACCATCAGCTCCCATATGTAGGTACAACACGTGACCTAGCCCTCCATCCCTACTTCATTTATTTTTAACTTTCAACTTGCTTTTAGCTTTTTAATCTGCAAAATATTTTTCTTTATTATCTTTCGGAGAACAAGCACAGATGTCATTTTGTGGTGCAATATTCCATGACTAACTTTAAAGTGGCTTATCAATTAAAATTGAAATGTTCATAAATTTTCTCAAACAATTTGTATTTATACAGAACATTTTACATAGTAACACACCCCCAAAGGGACTCACAGGAAAATAATCTCAAAATTTCAAAGCTGCAGTTTAAAAACTATTGCTCCATTACATTATAGAGTATCAGTGATTATTAATTAATTTACATGATGTTATTTCTTTTTGGAATCCATTAACGTTTCATTGAAACTCTGAACCTAGTCATTTTCAGATTAAAGAAAGTTATAAACAGCAATAGTAGCTCAGCGGAATTGTAATAACTACGGGAACGGGGACATTTTTAAAATTGGTCTTGCTTACAGGTCACCTTCTTCCAGACTGAGAAGTCTGTCAAAGTCCACACATGCTCAAAACCCTCAAAAGATGCTAGTAAAACAATTATACTGGAGAAAAGGCAGACAAAAATAATCTGTACTCAACATTATTACACTCTGTAATGCTTCTTCCACTGTAAATTTCAATGCCCCATCAGACAGACATACATCACAAGTAATGTCTTAACTATATGAATGCCTATCAGAAGCTTTGAGGTTATATTGCAACCTATGCAATACTGGTGAATCTTGTAACAGTTGATCAGAAATCATAGGTGAAGAGGAAGAATGAAAACATGTACATGAACGTTCTTCTTCCACTCTCTTAGCTGAGTCAACCTGGAAACACAGGAGTCACTTCGCACAGCAGTATTACCTTCTGTCATGTCTCTGAATCTGAGTCATATAAACGAATATGGTCTTGTTGTATGAAACATTCTTCTATTGTGTAGTATAATGACCCAAGATACTGGACCACTTTGATGTAAAACTATTCCCAGTAACCACTTTTCATTAATTTCAAAGTTCCTGATGTAAATCTAATCAGCAAGTTTAAATTGTCTCAATTTGGTGTGATAGTTGTGTCCCTCCTTCTGCTTTTCTTGTCTCCTGCTCACTTTTGTAGAAGATCTGGATCTGGCAAAATCCAGATCTGATGAAGCACACGTAGGTGAGACTTTGAGGTTCTACTAAGCAACAATTCCATTAGAGAGAGCATGGTTATGAATTGTGACATGATGTGGTACTGGAGTAAAAAACCACTTGAAGTTGAATGAAATGGTGCAGTTCACACGTGGTGAATACCTTTTTTTGCATGAATTCTTAAAATAACTTACTTGTAAACATAGCATCGTTATCTGAAACAAGCAAATCAGGTAGGGCATGAGTTCCAAAAATTTGATGAACTTTCTCCATTGTCACAGGAGCTATAATATTACTCGTGCTTCAATCAATTTGAATGCACATCTCCAACAACCAAAAATATGTGGTTCATGAAAAGTCGCACAAAGATTACTGAAGTGCTCCTCGTCAGTCATCCCCACATCAAGATAGCATCCAGGTGGACTGCTATGTGGAATGCATTGTAACAGGTTATTTATCGTTCTTTGGAAAATCTCTGGACTAGGGGATACCCCAAAAGCCAAACAATTGTACTTTAACAGACCTTTTAATTGTAATACACTGTTTAGGGTCCTCCTCTAGGAAGAGTTGTAAACAAATCTTCCAACCTAGGTAATGGGATAAGCATTTAACTTGGAAATATAGTTAATGATAAGCTTGTTGTCACCAAATATGCACAGAGTATCATCATTAAGGATTGGAATGATTGGAGCTGCCCAATGAGAAAACTGAATAGGTTCAATGATTCCAAGCCTTTGCAGACATTCCATCACCTTCACCTTTGTTCTCATAGGGTGCAGTTCTGGGCTTGAAAATGTGAGTAGCATGAGGACTTATATTATAAAGGGAAATAAATGAATAAAGAACAAGAACAAAGAGCAACACAGCACGGGAAACAGGCCCTTCGGCCCAATGAGCCCACGCCGCTGTCCTAACGTCTTAATGACATATCCTTGACTTTAGTCTATGCCTATTGTTGAAGATTCCCATATAGGGACCAATATAGGGACAATTTGTTACCCAATCAGCCTAAGAGCACATTTTTAGGATGTGGGAAGAAACCGGAGCACCCAGAGAAAACCCACGCAATCACGGGGAGAACACGCAAACTCCCGCAGACACAGGCCCAAATCCATGTGTCAGCACAGCAACAGCGATAGTCTCTGAGCTGTCATGTTGCCCATCAGATGGTCCAGTTTAAATATACACTGACGACGTGAAGCACTAGGCAACTCCTGAAGCAACCTCCAAGAGCAGCTCTCGCATGACATGCCGCATGCATGCCCCTTGTTGGTTAACAAGGTGGACCGAATTGCCTGCGGAAACAAATAAGACTTAATTAAACATGCTAAAAAAAAACTAAGACATTCCCGAGACGAAACTAAAAGATAGTCTACTACTATTTGGTCCTCCCGATATTCAAACAGTCCTGCTATATCCCTCTATCTGCAGACCGCTCATGTGGCTGTCTAAGAGACCCTTAAACAACCCTAGTGTGCCTGCTCCCACCACCTTACTCGGCAGTGCATTCCACACCCCCACTACCCTTTGTGTGAAAAACTGGCCTCTAATATTCGTCTTATACATAGCCCCCCCTCACCCTGAGCCCATGACCCCTCGTTCTATCCATTCTAATGGTGGAAAAAGCTTACCACCATTTATTCTATCTATACCCCTCATAATCTTATATACCTCTAAAAGATCCTCTCTCAGCCGACATCTTTCAAGGGAAAACAACCCCAGTGTTTTCAATCTTTCCTCGTAAGACAGCCCTTCCATACCAGGCAGCATCCTGGTAAATCTCCTCTGCACTCTCTCCAGAGCCTCTACATCCTTCCAGTAGTACAGCGACCAGAACTGGACGCAGTACTCCAGATGAGGCCTAACCAACGTTCTATACACCTGCAACATCAGACTCCTACTCTTGTATTCTATACCCCTTCCTATGAAGGCTAACATACCATACGCTTTTTTTAACCACATTCCCCACCTGTACTGACACCTTCATAGACTTGTGAACTTGCACCCCCAGGTCTCTCTGCGTCTCTATACTCCGGATAGTTTTATCTTTTATCCTATAACTCCCCTCTACATTATTCCGGCCAAAATGCATCACCTCGCATTTATCTGGATTAAATTCCATTTGCCATCTATCTGCCCAGTCTACCAGCCTATGTCATGTTGTATTGCCAGGCACTGCTCCTCAGTACCCGCCAATCCAATCATCTTAGTGTCATCAGCAAATTTGCTGATCACACCACCTACCCCCTCTTCCAAGTCATTTATATAAATCACAAATAGAAGAGGTCCTAGTACTGAGCCCTGTGGCACACCACTAGTGACTGACCTCCAGTTGGAAAAAGAGCCTTCCACTAATACCCGCTGTCTCCTCCTTCCAAGCCAGTTCTCAACCCATCTACATACCGGGCCCTGTATCCCATGCGCCTTCACCTTTTTTATCAGCCTACCATGGGGAACCTTGTCAAACGCCTTACTGAAATCCATGTAGACGACATCAACGGCTTGTCCTTCATCAACCATTTTTGTCACCTCTTCAAAAAATTCCACTAGATTTATAAGGCACGACCTCCCCTTAACGAAGCCATGCTGCGTATCCCTGATCAGATCGCAGTGCTCCAGATGCTCATACATCCTGTCCCTGAGAATCCTCTCCATTAGCTTACCTATAACTGAAGTCAAGCTCACTAGCCTATAGTTCCCTGGGTTATCCCTCTGACCCTTTTTAAACAACGGTACTACATTTGCAATCCGCCAGTCCTCTGGGACCTCCCCTGTGTCCAAAGAAGAGACAAAAATTTGCGTCAGAGGCCCAGCAATGTCATCTCTCACCTCCCTTAGCAGCCTGGGATAAATATCATCAGGCCCTGGAGCTTTATAAGTCTTTATGCTACCTAAAAGCCCCAACACTTCGTCCCTCGTAATGATTATTTCCTTTAATGGGTCCTCAAATTCCTCAAAGCCGGCATCAGACATCAGGCCCCTCTCCCGCGTGAATACCGATGCAAAGTATTCATTCAGGATCTCCCCCATTCCCTCAGGCTCTAAGCATAGTTCCCCTCCTCTGTCCCTGAGAGGTCCAATCTTCCCTCTAACCATCCTTTTGCTCCTTACATAGGAGTAAAATGCCTTAGGATTTTCCTTAATCCTACCTGCCAAAGCCATTTCGTGGCCCCTTTTTGCCTTTCTGACACCCCTTTTAAGATCCCGTCTACACTCTCTATATTTTTCCAGCGCTGCCTCTGTCCCCAGTTGCCTGGATCTAACGTACGCCTCCCGCTTCTTCCTGACCAAGTCCTCAACATCCCTAGTAACCCACGGTTCTCTAATCCTACCTTTCCCATCCTTCCTCCTTACTGGCACGTGTCTTTCCTGCAAAAATTTTAGTTTTCCCTTGAAAGACTCCCACATGTGCAGTGTCGACCTACCCTCGAACAGCTTATCCCAGTCGGTATCCCTAAGATCCTGCCTAATCTGGCTATATCTAGCCCTCCCCCAGTTTAACACCCTCCCCTTAGGGC
This sequence comes from Sphyrna mokarran, assembly GCA_024679065.1. Classification (NCBI taxonomy): domain Eukaryota; kingdom Metazoa; phylum Chordata; class Chondrichthyes; order Carcharhiniformes; family Carcharhinidae; genus Sphyrna; species Sphyrna mokarran. The sequence goes on from JAGIQG010000005.1 coordinate 49,240,399, forward strand.
AGGCTTCATCTTTTTCCATTAATACCCTAAAGCAGACAGAGTTGTGGTCACTATTAGACACATGCTCTCCTACTACAACGTCAACCACCTGCCCTGGCTCATTCCCCAGTTAAAGGTTAAAGTTTTAAGTTTTAACATGATTATGTAAGGAGGTTTAAGAATTAATAAAAAAGGACTACAGATTTCTGTTACAAAGTTAGTACATCTCTGTCGCAAAAGTCAGCATTGAGTACATTTGACTTTTGTAAGACAACTCAGCAGAATTCTCAGATGCATCTAGCACCTTGCAAGAATTGCATTAGCTGACCTCTTCAGCGATAGTGAAGACCTGAAGTCAGACGCCAAGAACAGTTGTACTAGATGTACCGTTGTTTAAAAAGGGTAGTAGGGATAACCCCGGAAATTATATGCCGGTGAGTTTGATGTCAGTGGTAGGGAAGCTGTTGGAGGGGATTCTTAGAGATAAGATGTATAGGCACTTAGAGCGTTGCGAACTGAATAGGGATATGCAGCATGGATTTGTTAAGGGGAGGTCATGCCTTACAAATCTGGTAGAATTTTTTGAGGAGATGACAAAAATGATGGACGAAGGGCGAGCCTTTGATGTCGTCTACGTGGATTTCAGTAAGGCGTTTGACAAAGTCCCTCTTGGGAGGTTAGTTGAGAAGGTCAAGGCTAATGGGATACAAGGACAGGTAGCTAGATGGATAAGTAACTGGCTTGGTAATAGGAGACAGAGAGTAATAGTGGAAGGGTGTTTTTCTAGCTGGAGGTCAGTCACTAGTGGTGTGCTGCAGGGCTTGGTACTGGAACTTCTATTTGTAATAAATATAAATGACTTGGAAGAGGGAATAAGTGGAGTGATCAGCAAGTTTGCAGACAATACAAAAATGGCTGGACTTGCAGATAGTGAGGAGCATTGTCAGGCGATGCAGCAGGACATAGGTAGGCTGGTAGCTTGGGCAGACAGATGGCAGATGGAATTCAATCCTGATAAATGTGAGGTGATGCATTTCGGGAGAAAGAATGTAGGGGGGAGGTATATGATAAAGGGTAGACCTATTAAGAGTATAGAAAAGCAGAGGGACCTGGGGGTGCAGGTGAACAAGTCTCTGAAGGTGGCAGAGCAAGTGGAGAAGGTTGTGAAGAAAGCATATAGTATGTTAGCCTTTATAGGAAAGGGTATAGAGTACAAGAGCTGGCCTTTAATGTTGCAGTTGTATAAAATGTTGGTTAGACCTCATGTAGAATACTGCGTCCAGTTCTGGTTGTCTTACTACCGGAAGGACGTGGAGTCTCGGGAGAGAGTGCAGAGGAGGTTTACCAAGATGCTGCCTGGTATGGAAGGTCTGAGTCACGAGGAGAGGTTAGGCAAATTGGGACTGTTTTCCTTAGAAAGATGTAGACTTAGAGGAGATCTAATAGAGGTGTACAAGATTATGAGGGGTATAGATAGAGTAAACAGGGTTAAGCTTTTTCCTAGGATGGACTTGAATAGCACGAGGGGTTACAGGCTTAGAGTGAGTGGGGTAAGGTATAATTTGGATGCTAGAGGGAGTTTTTTCACAAAGAGGGTGGTGGGGGTGTGGAATGTGCTGCCAAGTAAAGTGGTGGAGGCAGGTACTCTGGAGTTATTCAAGAAAAACTTAGATGGGCACATGAACAGAATGGGAATGGAGGGGTATAAAAAACTGATTTAAAATAGGGATCATGAGCCTTGGGAGTCCCTGGGAAGTGTGTAAATAGATGATGATATTGATGTACTTGTTTTTATCCTACAGGTGCTTTGGTCCACCTTGTTGTCTAACGAGGGGCATACATGCGATGGGTCGTGAAAGGACCGCTCTTGGATCTTTTTCGAGAGTATCCTAGTGCTTCACGTCGTTAGTGTACGCTTGACCTGGACCATTTGATGGGCAACAGGACAGCTCAGTGACTATCGCTGTGCTGTGCAGATACATGGATTTAGGCCTGTGTCTGTGGGAGTTTGCGCATTCTCCCCGTGCTTGCGTGGGTTTTCTCCGGGTGCTCCAGTTTCCTCCCACATCCCAAAGATGTCCTCTTAGGCTAATTGGCAAAACAAATTCTCCCTAAATTGTCTCAAATTTGGTTTTTAATCCATAGATCTATAAACATGGACAGGGATCGCGGGTAGAGGTGGGAACATCGGGGTGGCGGCACGGGGTCATTGGGCCGAAGGGCCTGTTTCCCGTGCTGTTTTGTTCTTTGTTAGATAAAGATAGAGGCAGTAGTCATTCCAAAGTCAGCTAGAGGCCTCTGCAGTGTGTGTAGGTGTGAAGGCATGGCTAGGACAAGATGTGCCTGACTTTGTGTAATGTCAGATCAAAATTTAAACATTTGTGTACGTTGACCACCGCACAGTCCTTGTGGAGATGAAGTCCCACTTAAACATTGAGAATAACTCCATTGTGTTGTGTGGCACTACCAATCAAGCTAAATGAGACAGACTTCAAACTGATCTAGCAACTCAAGACTGGGCATTCATGAGGTGCTGTGAGCCATCAACAGCAGTAGAATTGTCCTCCAGCACAATCTGTAACCTCATGGGCCAGCATATCCCCCATTCAACAATTACCATCAAGCAAGGGGATCAACCCTGGTTCGGAGGAGAGAGTAGGAACGCATGCCAGGAGCTGCAACAGTATACGTAAAAATGAGGTGTCAACTACCAAACAGAACTACTTGCATGCCAAATGACAAAAACAGCAAGTGGTAGACACAGAGCTAAGCAATCCCACAACCAATGGATCAGATCTAAGCTCCTCAGTCTTTCCACATCCAGTCGAGAATGCTAGTGCACAATTAGACAACTCACTGGAGGAGGAGTGTCCACAAATATCCCCATCCTCAGTGATGGAGGATAAGTACCCACTGAAAACTTCAGCCAGAAGTGCCATGTGGATGATCCATCTTGGCGTCTTCTAGTGGTCCTCAGACACAGTCTCCAGCCAATTCAATTCACTCCACATGACATCAAGAAACAGTTGGAGGCACTGGATATTGCAAAGGCAATGGACCATAACGTTCTGGCAATATGCTGAAGACTTGCGCTTCAGAACTTACCCTAGCCAAGCTCTTTCAGTACAATTACAACACTGGCATCTACCCAACAATGTGGAAAATTGCCCATATAGGTCCTGTACACTAAAAGCACGACAAATCCAACCTGGCCAATTACTGTCTTGTTACTCTAGATCATCAGTAGTGATGGAAAGGATCATCAACAGTGCTGTCAAGCAGCATATGCTTAGCAATTTTCACCAGCGATATTCAGCTCCTGACTTCAAAGCCTTGGACTAAACATGGACAAAATAACTGAATTCCAGAGATGAGGTGAGAGTGACAGTTCTTGATATAAAAGCCACATTAGGTTGAGTGTGGTGTCAAGGAGCCCTAATGAAACTGGAAAAGGTATCGGGGACAAACTGTCCACTGATTGGGGTCATACCTGGTACATAGGAAGATGGTTGTAGTTGTGGAGAGTCAGTCATCTCAGCTCAGAAAATCTCTATCGGAGTCTCTCAGGATAGTGTCCTCAGCCCAACAATCTTCAGCTGTTTCATCAATGATCTTTCCTCAGGTCAGAAGTAGGGATTTCAGCACCATTCGCGGCTCCTCTGATACTGAAGCAGACCATGTTCAAATACAACAAATGTGGACAATATCCAGGCTTGGGCTGACAAGTTGCAAGTAATAGTTGCACCACATTAGAACCTGGCAATGACCATCACCAATGAGAGATACTCTAACCATCATACTTTAACATTCAATGGTGTAATCATCACTGAATCTGTCACTGTCAACATCCTTGGGTTACAATTAACCAGACTCACCACATAAACACAATGGCTAGAAGAGCAGGTCAGAGACTGGGAATACTGCAGTGTGTAACTCACCTTCTGACTCCTCAGAGTCTATTCACCATCTACAAGGCACAAGTTAGGAGCGTAATGGAATACTTCCCATTTGCCTGGATAGGTGCAGCTCCAACAATACTCAAGAAGCTTGACACCATCTAGGACAAAACACTCCACTTGATTGGCACCACATCTACAAACATTCAATCTCTCCACTACCAAAGCTCAGTGGGAGCAGTCAACAAGTGTGTAATGTTGACAAGATGCACTGCAGCAATTCAAAGATCTTTAGATAGTACCTTCCACACCCGCGACCATTTCCATCTGGAAGGAGAAGGGCAGCAGATACATAGGAATACAATCATCTGCAAGTTCCCTTCCAAGCCACTCACCATCCTGACTTGGAAACACATCGCTTCGCAGTCGCTGGGTCAACATCTGGAATTTCCTGAATGGCATTGTGGGTCAAACCAAAGAATATGAACTGCAGCGATTTAAGAAGGCGGCTTACCAGCACGTTCTCAAAGGCAACTAGGGATGGGCAATAAATACTGGCCAACCAGCAATGCCCACATCCCACAAATGAATTTTTAAAAAACACATGAAGCACGGTATAAAGATGCTCACATTTTCTATAAACAGAATTAATCAGTACTTGTTGAACTAGCTCTCCCTTCCCCTGCAAAACCAATTGTAAGCTGCTGAGTCTCCAAGTACATCCTTGAATGCATTTGGATACGTCTTAACACCACCCTCAGTCACCTTTGTGTGCTAGATCTCACCCTAGTTCAATGGAATTCTGCTGAGTCAATCATGGTCTAGCAAACTCAACCCCTTTCCTTTGACCATCTAAAGGCATGCCGTGTCCTAGCATCTTGACTATTATAATCAATACGGACTTCTGATGCCCTGAGCAAAGAAATGGACTCTATTCTGAAGATTATCTCTGCTAAAGTAAAGGTTGCTCCTTGGTTAGAACTCCACGTCATTAAGTTGATTCACAAATTATGGGCATGTCCACTTCCATCTTGATTTGTTAATCGAGGCTCTGCTGATATCTTGTTGACGCGAACCAGGCATAAGCTTGCTCCCTTGTCTACTCTGAGCTGACTAGCTGATGCGTAGCTAATTGAGGCTTATTCAAATTTACTTGCTCAGCCTTTGACTTGCTCATTTCACCCAGGCACATCTTTGCTAAATGCCACTTCTTGCTGCACTGCTGAGAAACATCATCCATAAATTAGTAATGCTTCACTTGGTGTGGCCTACCACAATTAAAATACTCCACCTTTTTGCTTGCAAACTTTCATCATTTGATACTCCATCAACATGAGCTTCCTGAATATCTTTAGCATTATTGGCAGCCGTTTCTAAAAAAATTTCTAAAGCGTTTTTAAAGTCAGTGGTTTCCCCCAACAACCAAAATTGAATGCTGTCCTCATTAGCATAAATCAGCCCATTTTCTAAAACTAATCTAAAATCACAAATGTCTGAGAGTTGGAGTAATTCTGCCAAAGTTAACTACTGCCTGAACTGCTTATTGAAAATGGCTGTGAAATTTGAATCTTTGAATAGTCACTTTGAGCTTCAGGTTACAGTGATTCTGGACCAGAGCAACTAAATCTGCTAATGAAATCTCCACAGCTTTGATGGTACGGCCAGATTCCTCCTCATTGCCTCACACACACTCAGGAGAATCAAGTGCTCCTTCTACTCATCTATTCCATTTGTTAAAAAGGAATGCTGCATCCTCTCCACGTGTTCAGTACAGCCCTTGCTGCACTCAACTGAACATAGGGACCATTCCGAATTTAGTCATAGGGCTGCTAACTTGTAATTTCATCACATAAAGCCACAATGACAACTAGCTACTCACTGTATGAAACCTCGTGTTGCCACGCTGTACATTGAGTAACTGTTCTTACCATTTTCTCCTCATTGCCAAAGGATTTGTGGTGACTTAAGACTATAAGGCAGTTGATTGTTGTTTAAAGAAATTCCTTATAAACAAAACAAAGTATAATAATAACAATAATTCAGTAACAGGAGCAAAAGTAGACAAAATTAACCATTTGAGCCTGTTTTACCATTCAGTCAAATCATGGCTGATCTCTCCCGCGTCTCAAATTCACCTCCCCGTCTATTCCATATCCCTTTATCTTGTTTAATAGAAATATATAGAAATAAAAACAGTAACTAGAAAATAGGAGCATGACTAAAACAGATCTTGCTTACAAGTCACCTTGTGACTGAAAAGCCCACCAAACTTTGCATATGCTCAGAACTCTTAACAGATACCAGTAAAATAATTACATGGGAGAAAGGCTTGTAAGAACACATTGTGTTCAAAATGACACTGCAACAAACATTCATTGTTCCAATGGGGCTGAATACATCCTCTGTCTAGAAATGCATAAGGAGTCATTTTTCAGCTTAGGTGGCACGGTAACACAGTGGTTAAGCACTGCTGTCTCTCAGCGCCAGGGACCTAATTCAATTGCCTGCTTGAATCACTGAATACGTGGAGTCTGCACTTTCTCTCTGTGGGTTTCCTCCAGTTGCTCTGATTTCCATCCACAGTCTGATAGATGTGCTGATTAGGTGCAATTGGCTATGCTAAATTCTCCCTCAGTATATCTGAACAGGTGCCAGGGTGTGCACGACTCGGATTTTCACAGTAACTTCATTGCAGTGTTAATGTAAGCCTACTTGTGGCACAAACTGTAAACATTTCTAAATTAAAACTTTAAATCATGGTTATTGGATGAAGATAGTGAAAGTACTTTGTGTTAATTGGTTTTATAAAAGTACTTCAGTATTTTAACATATTAATCCATGAGCTCCAGATACTTCTGCAATGTTCCAGATTTCAAAGAAAAATTTTTGTTCAATATTGTGATGATACTGTACTGAGGAGGGACTGCTTTAAGATTGTTTTGTTACAATTTGTCTGGTAGGAATACAGTATGTACAGGAAAGCAGGATAATTACTCATTTTAGCCATACAAGTGTTTTTTTTAAAGCAGAAAGTTTAAATTTAGTTTGCCATTGAAGAGGATCCTGGTGTGTTTTGTTGATTATATTAATTTTAAAGGTGTTAGGTATACAGGGTCATATATTGTCATGTGATATTAGCACTGGGAGGAGCTAGATATGTAGTTGAAGAAAACAGCTCTCATTTCAGAGGAGGGCTGTTTAAAGACAGCAGTCTACAAGTAGGTCTCTCTCTCTCTACAAAAACTATCTAGGAATTCCAAAGCTTTTAAAAAGGGTTAAAGGAAGTATGCCTGGATTTGCTAAAGTGGGTCTTTTTTTTTAAAAAAAAGTCTATAAGAGAAATATTGTTTAATTGGAACTGAATTGTAATAAGTTAAAAGTTAAGATTTCTTTTCATGTTTAAAAATGCTCAATGGTTAAGAATTAAATTAGTTTAAGTATAATTAAATGAACTGTGTTATGAATAAAGTTTGTTTTGTTAAAAAGATGCCTAATTTGTCAGTGGATTGCTCAGAGTAAAGCATCCTTTCCTCATTTATACCAAAGTAGAAAATGTTGAGGGTCTAGTCTGGCTTCATAATATACCTTGAGTTTCTGATCTGGTGCCCTAACAAACACTGTGGAATGCAAGGAAATACAAAATAAATGGTAGGCTACAGATAAGTATAATGGGACAGAAGGAATAGAGTACTGTTGATGCGTCCATGATATTAGCAGAGCAGATAGAATAGGGGATATGGACATAAAGACAGGAGGAGAAAGTCATTTGGCCCACCAAGTATGCTCTGCCATTCAATATTATCATGGCTGATCTGTTTGTTTTGAATTCTACGTTCCCATCTACTCCAATAATCTCTGATTTCCTTGTTTAACATGAATCTATCTCTGGCTTAAAAATATACAGTGAGTGACCCTACCTCCACTGACTTCTGAGGCTCAGTTTCAAAGTTGCACAAACCTCAAGAAAAAAATCTGTTTTATAAAGGCAACCCCTAATTTTAAAATTGTACCCTCTAGATCTGCACTTGCCCATAAGCAGAAACATGAGGAGCAATTTTGATCCTGTTACCTATCTGCATAAACAGAAACACAGGCCCAAAATCTTAAGTCAGGAAACAAGATTCTTGCCATGGAGATTGTTTCCCAATTTTCCATGACTGTCACCCATAATGTAACAAACCCATCGACAAAGAGAGAATCTTCATTTCAATAAATGCCAAGCTAACAGTGCCAGGAAAGGCTCTCTGGAGTTCCCCATTGGGATGACGAATAGAAATGTTTCCCTTGTGTTGGGGAGGGGGGACCTTATGCTTGTTAGATTCACCCCAATGCCAGGAGAGTGGGTGGGCAATGTCATCCATGGAAAGTTTTTTTTATTGTACCTTTTAAAGATGGTGCTCTGATCTAACACCAGCTGTGTCAGGCCCGGCCACCATGATGATTAAAACGATGCTCCAGTTCTTGTTTACAGAGTGCATCAAAATCTGGAAAGAAAATTCAGCTGCTCAGCTGTAGAACTATACACCTATTTTCCTGTCTCAGCCAGCATTCAGTGGCTATTCTGTCCATGCTTTCTACATCCACCTTGTCAATGCTATTCAGGATTTTGTATACTTTGATCACATCACCCCTCACTCTTCTGAACTCCAACGGAAACAATCCCAGTCCCAGTCTAATATTCTCTTGAAGGACAACCAGCTCATTCCTTGTATCAATGTAGCAAATCACCTCTGAACTACCTCTAACACATGAACATCTTTTCTTAAATGAGACCATCAAAATTGCACACCGTATTTGAGAATTGCTCTCACCAATCATCCTGTATAACCGAAGCATAACACCCTCGTTAAATTCCTCTCACAATAAGCAGTAGCATTCCATTAGCTTTAATGGAAACTGTATTTGTATACTAAATCTGTGGGTCATGCATGAGACCACGTAGCTCCCTTCTGTACCTTGGAATTCTGGTGGTTTTCCATTTACTGCAGTTATTCTGTTTAAATAATACTCTGCATTAGTGGGCAATTTCACGTTTTCCCAAATTATACTCCATCTGAAAGATGCCTATATCCATCTGCAACTTTGTGGCATTTTTGCAAGACGCTGCTTTTATGTCTCAACTACAACTTTGTTTATTTACAAATTTAGCTGTCATGTTTTCAATTCCATCATCCAAATCTTGGACATAAATTGCAAAATGTTGCTGCCAATAATAGGAATGCAGGATTAGACAGTACAAGTCTGCTAGCATAGGTATGGTCTGAATGACTTCCTCCACTGTCAAATTTTCTAGTTTTAATTCTAAGATTGTCATTTCTACCACCCAGCATTGGACCATTATTTTAGTCAGGTTGATGTTTGCACTTTTAGCGAAGTCAGCCTACTCTCAGCATGAATGGTACTCTGCTGCTCAGGTTCACACAAGTGGTCCATCTAATTTATGAAATCTCCAGAGCAAGGTACAAAAAAGCCTTTGAACTGTGTATTCATTCCACATGATATCTCATTGATTTTGTTCGACTCTTTACTCAAATGGAAGCTTTGTTTTTATAGGTCCAAGAGAAAATAATTAACTCTTTTAAAGTAGAATAATCATAAGTGCTTTCAAAATAAATTCCATGGTTTAGAAATCTGAAGCACGTGATTAATACCTTTATGCAGGATAAGATGCACAATTACATTTTCCTAAACTTATAACTGAATTATTCACACCTAAATTATATTTTTGGGTGTTCTAATTAACACCCATTCAGGAGGGGGTGGTTTTCATTGTCACATTACATACTGAAAGACTTTTTGCTTAAGATTTTGAGACAAGAATCACAAGGCGGCATATAGATTTTCAGATTGCTTAGCAGATAGCAATAGAATGATACTGCAACAGATTGATGCTATAGCTGTCAGTGCTTGCCCACTGCAATATGATTCTGACTTGGAGGTTAATCCCACCCCCGGCAATTGCTGTGCTCCAGGACTTTGGGCAGCACCGTAGTTAGCACTGCTGCCTTACAGCTCTACAGACTCTGATTTGATTCCTGGCTTAGATCCCTCTGTATGCAGTTTGCATGTTCTCCATGTGTCTGCGTGGGTTTCCTTGGATACTCCGGTTTTGTCCTACAGTTCAAAGATGTGCAAGTTATGTACATTGACTCTGCTAAATTGCCTCTTAGTGTCCCAGGATGATAAGAGGGATTAGTAGGGTAAATGTGGGGTTAAGCGGATGACAAGGCCTAGGGTGGGATTGTTGTCAGTGCAGACTTGATTGGCCGAATGGCCTCTTTCTGCATTGTAGGGTTTCTATGATCACTAAGAGGCCTTTTCGTTACCACAGAGGTAGACTTTGACAGGCACTTACACAGGTTGTAGAGTATAAGTTGGAAATCAGAAATACCTTGGCTTACCTCAGAAATGACCAGAGTCCTGTGCAAACTACAGGCAAACGATCAAGTTTACATTGTTCAGTGAAGCATAAAATTCCAGGATAGATGTAAGGGACTTTATGTAGCCCAATAATTCAACTGGATGCAAAAAAATGTTAACAGTTTTAGCAAGAGGCTTAATTGATTAAATGTACACAAAGAAGGACATAATTATCTAAATTTACTTTGTTCAATGCATTTATTGCATCTCAAAGGGCATACATGCACTGGATCATAAACAAAAAATCAAACAAATTTAAATAAAGAGTAATATTTTAAATATACTGTATTTTTCCCCACATTAATTCCAGATACATTTACTTGGAATGGTACAATATATAGATATACTGATAGATCTGAAGAGACATAAATGAAACACTTTCAAACTGCATAGCATTTTTACAAAACAGCTGCCATGCCTGAGAACACTAATCCCACTGATCAACAGTGATCTCCTTTGTTGGTGCCTACACCTTTTGCCAAGCAGTTTGCGCAAACAACGTATGACATTTCCCTGGGAATCACACTCCTTTAAGAGTGGAGGGATGGAGAAAACATTCTGGGCAACGTTCAAGACCATTTATTTGCGCATAAAAATGTACAGACAATATTAATGATAAAAGTACTACCAACTAAAAAACAAATGCAAAAAATGATATGCTGATGAATGGAAAAAGATGTGAAGGTTGGTACTGGACAAAAAAAAATGCGTATTTGCACTATTTTGTGATCCCTTGTAATGAAGACACCATCTGAGAACATAAATCCATTATTGTCATCTTTTCCAAAATATGCATTCTCACAGTGTCCAATATTTTACTGCTGGTCCATTAAGCAAAGAATACATAATGTAACATAAAAAATTAAATACAGCAATTTAACATACGCATAGATATAAATATGAGATCTATTTAGATAACATCTTCTGCCTTGGCAAATAGCATACATTTTTGTCAGGTAATACCATACTGCCAAGATCAGTGCATACTATGGAAGTTTAACATCAAATTTTATATTACTTTAAGGAATTATAAATAATTCTGAATGTAATGCATGGAGTTTCCTTAAAAACAGTTTGATAGCATGTTTAACCCAATTTTTGCAGTTGTGAATTGTTTCAGATAAAACTTCAGACTTGGAAGATTTGAAGGGTGTAAGCACATTAATTTATATGCAAATTGCTATCAGAATCATGACTGTAAGCTAATAGGTATACAGAAGACATGACATCCTAGGCTCTGCAATGAAATTATATACATTTGCACTTTCAAAAATACAAACACATTACTCCAAGTGGCTCATCACACAACAGCTGCAAATCTGCAACCTTAACTATTAAGTTAGGTACAGAGAAGCACTAAAAGGCATCAGTAACATACACCCATCTTTCAATTTGCAAAACACAATCCAAAATGCACAACTTCTGATAAATTAGGGCATAACATCAAAAAGTACACGTTTCTAAGAGTTACTTTCACAGTTGTGCTACACCTTTTACAATATGGAAGTCTGAATAAGCATTGAAACATGACTGGTGGATTGCTTGGGGTATTGAATATCAACTGTTGTCATCTTCAGCGTTCCCATCATCACAAGAACTGTAGCTGCAAAGTAAGCCATAAATAAATTAGATTAAGTGACAAATGGAATAACAATTTTCAATAAATTTCTCTTTTCATGAACTCAGATCCAAGTGGGGCAAAGTAGCATGGCCAAATTTTTCATATTTTGACTGTATACAAAGGGAAAGCTGATTTTTTAAAAAAGCATAATAGACCTATACAACATCTATTACTATATTGGAAAGTCCCTCAAGTAAAAACTTGTGCAATCTACCTTTAACATTTCTATCATTCACTCACAAACACACACTCTGGCCATGCAATTTTAACTTTGAGCAAACAAAATGTGTTCCAGATAGAGTACCTGGAGTGTACCTTCATTTACAAGAAATGTGTACCTTCATTTACAAGAAATCCTTGATGTTTAGATCTGCTAGAGGGTCCTTTGTTGCAGGTTTCTTGGGGCTTTGAGTGGCAGGCGTTGGGCTTGGGGAGAGCTAACAAAGCAGAGACCAAAGAAGGCAGAAAAAGCAGCAATATAGTGAGGGCAAGAGGTTAGAAAGGTTATAATTATACTTTACATGCACATTCTGCTCATGCAACAATTATCCAATTTCAAACATGATAAAATTAATCTTGAAATAGTATTTTAAAATATATTTATAAAGGGAGGAAACATGGAAAAGCCAGCAAAAATACTAAGCACAGCATTTGTGCCAAAGAACTTCTCAAATAAAACAGAGGAAAACCAATCTCTATATTTAGACTGGGACATATTCAGGTTTTACACTTTAATTATAGGATTAAATTTAAACAAAGGAAGGGTTTCTTCTGAATTCTGTTTTCACTCAATATAGTTTCTTCTGTAGCAAAATTAAGTGGCATACGAATTTATAGCCTTATAGAACTTGCCCTGCTCATGGCATTTTAAGTCCATTTGCTGAAACCATGTACAACTTGTTTTTATAGTATTAAGCAAGCAAATCCTTTCCTCAAGCAGCATGTTAACAGGTTATAATGACAGAATTGCTAGATCTTGTTAGTAGCGATGAAATAGCTTAGGCATACAAATTACATATGAATGAGCAACTTGGGTGTAATTACTACAGTATAAGCTTTAAGGTTAAAGAAGATCAAACTAGATATGGAAGCAGTCAGTATAGAAAATTAAGTGAGCTAAGGTGAGGTGGAGGGAGATACTGCCATACAGAACTGTATCACAATAATAGATTGAATTGAGATATTGCAATGGTATAGAAATATATTTCATTAAACAACAAAACTATTCAAATATTATTAGATAAACAGAGTCGAAACCAATTGAAATTGAAGCACTCCTTCAGTATTGCATTAAAATATTAGCCTGGATGGGCTGTAATTTCCTGAGTTGCCATCAGCATTGGATTGCCACTCTGCCCACTTACCTATGCCAAATTTCTTCTATACCTGTCTTGCCTGACCTCCTGACTAAGGTGGGCAAATTCGAAGCAGCACAGCAGTCAATGAAACCCAGAGGTCTTTAGCGAGTCAGAGTGAAAGAGGACATGCCACTCCACCTTTTTTTTTAGGAGAACAATGCTGTGGCTGCTGTAAACCAGGTTTAAGTTTAAAGCTTCAATTGAAAAGACAAGCCAGGGAGAAGATAAATGCTGAAAATCAGGTCCTAAGGATAGGATTTTGGATCAGATATCAGATCGGAAGAGTTGGGGATGGTGTGTGTGCATGTCTGTATCTGTGTCTTGAGAAGGCGAGTGTTAGTGGGGAGAGTCAGGTTGAGAGGTGCAGTCTGCTCAGGGAGAGGAATCAGATCCAGTCAGCTTGGAGGGTCAAATTTGGGGGATGAGAGAAAAGGAAAACACTAAGGGCGTTAGTCTGTCTCTTCTCAACAGTTGCCCAAAAATTAGAGATTATAACATAGTCAGAACTGTCTGAAGTTTACGACTTCAATCATATTCTCAGGTGGTTCACGGGATAGCACAATTACCCAGATGAGATTAGTACTTCTGGGCAATTACTATGCAAATACTTACCTTGGAAGTTCCTAGAGGGATTTCCCAGTGTGTATTTAGGTTACCGTCCCTCCAAATCAAACACCGGGGAGCCTGGAAGTCATGGCCAATATGTTTAAATGTCTGGTAATAGGGCTTTAACCAGCTCTTCAGGCAAGTGTGCTGTTCTTTAAACAAGGCTAACACCTGTTGAAACTTTCTGGCTTCATGTGGCTCCTTCCTTCATGTAGTAACATGAAATTTTCACCAGAACTGTGGTACTGCAGGAAACTGTACTGAAGATTATGGTGGGCATGCAGAAAATTCCAAGTATAATGAAGGCAAAAAATCTTTAGTTACAAATTCCTGCTATGTTCTCTTAGAACTTTAGCTATATGTATATTGTGTAATAAAATGGAAACTTTAGCTATATGTATATTGTGTAATAAAATGGAAAGATTGCTCTTAACTCCGGAGGAACGTATGGCTTTCTGTTTGACTCCAGCTTGCAATGACTAGCTGAACTGCCAGGCAGTATCACAATTGAATTTACAGTACCAAAATATTGTAGAAGCTGGAGATTGGAAGTAGAGTTATGGGGATAGTGGTGTAAAAGGCATTGAAGTGTCCCATCAGCCATAGTTATACTAAATGGTGGAACAGGTTTGATAGGAACAGGAGTAAGCCATTCAACCTATGTTCCTATATCTATTGTCAGACCTGCTGAGATTTTTCAGCAGTGTTTTAGCCCTACCAATTTCCATATTTATACATTTTCTAACATACTTTTCATAATAGTTTTATTGTTTCTTTTCAAAGACTAGCAAGTTTTCTTCACAAAGCTTACCGGTGCTCCAGGAACTGCTCCAGCTCCGAATGCTGGTCTCATCATGGGCTGAGGATACATCATTGGCTGCTGAGGCATCATGGGCATACCTGCGCTTGCAGGTGGCTTAATCAAACAGCACATTTAATGAGTACTTGAGTTACTTGTTTAAAGAAAGTGGAAAAAAATGTAATTTTACACAGTCTTAACTAATTTGTCTGATAAGACAGCATTTAACAAAGTAACAGTATAAATTATAAATTTAAAAATCAAAAATCCTTGTTCAAACCAAAAACTTATAGATCTTAATTAGCAGAACAACAAGTTGAGTTCTCAAGAACCTTCTACTACTTACTATCCCAAATCCAGGTACTGGCTGAGCAGTAGGTGGTGGCCCTACAGGTGGAACAGCCCCCTAGAACAATCCACAGAAGAGCAAGTGTGAATATATTAGTGTAAACAGGTCTGATTAAAATATTTTCTAGTGAAAATGAATGGTCAATGATCTTTCTTATTATTTGAGATCAAAAATGGAGAGAAATACGAGCTCCTATCTTTGGTAGAATCTGTTTTTTTTGGAGATTTATCCATCATGCACAACGGCTTTAGTACCAAAAAAAATGATCAAGGGATTTTGCCTTTCTTAAAAAAGATCAGAACCTGCCAGCTTAAATTCAAAGTTTTACTGATTTACTAAATTAATGGTTTTGTGCTCCAGCCAACTCTCTTTTCTGAAATAAAACAGACTAAATGAGAAAGGGGAAGAAAGATAGGTAGTAATTATTTTCATCCTCATTTACTTTCTAAATACAATAGAGTATACCAAATGCATAGAAAGCAGAATAAAATAATCTGATTTAGTGTTAAGACCATTTTGAGGTGCAGTAGCCTGAAAGTATAATCTCTTCTAGCAGAAAGATTAAGCAATGATTAAAAAAATACATCAAGACTGCTCCAAATAAAAACAGCTAGCAAATAAAACTAGAGAAGCCTGTAATGTGGCTAAACCAGTTGTTTAACAAAAATGAAATAAGCACGATGTTTCAGAGTCTGCAAAATAGCTTAAACCTACACCACTACAGATCTTCATGCATGGGCAACAGTTGCTTTGATTTGTATATCCCTTTGTTCTTGTCCAACAAGTAAGTCAAGCACTGCTAAATATTACTTGAGAAATATGGATTTGATCTTAATGGAATGGGCTGTCCAGTTAAATACAAGGCAAGAGAAATTGAGATAATTATAGGCTACACATCAGGTGAAAAGAAGCAAACTTATTTGTTGAGAACAAAGTTTCAATTCATTGATTGAAATGCATTTTATTACTGTTTTATTCTGCAGAGAACAACAGGCTACAATGATTGTCCAATAGACACCTGAATTTTAATAATCTCCAATACAGTAGGAAGTGAAAGTAAAGAGTACAATCTTTATTTAGGCAACTAAATTATCATTTTTGATGGACAAGGGGATCTGTACTCAATCACAATGATACGGTACAAAAACAGGCTATTCAACCCATCATACTAGTGCCTGCTCTTTTGGAAGAATTATTTAGTCTCTCTCCAGTGCACTTTCCTTATAGTCCCATCATATCTTTCTTCAAAGTTTTTATCCAGTTACCTTTTGAGCTCCAGTTGAATCTATTTCCAACACTTTTAAGCAGCGCATTTCAGATCACCGCAACTCCATGCAATTTGTTTTTCCTCCCATCAGCTCTGGTCCTTCTGCCAACTAGCTTAAATTGATGTTCTAGTTCCCAACGTTCCTGCCACTGGGAAAAGTTTCTCCTTCTTTACTCTATTAAAACCATTCATTATTTTGGCCATCTATATCACTCTTCATCATCTTCGCTCCAAATTTGATAAGGACAACCTCAGCTTTTCCACATAACCAAAAAGTGTTTCATACCTGATTCTACAGTGGCAAATTTCTTCATGTTCTATAAATTCATTTTCTGCCACATATGCCCAGAACTGAACACAGTACTCCAACTGAAGCAGAGTGTTTTATCAAGGATTAATATCACTGATTTTCTTTTGAACTCAATGCCTCTACTAATATAGACAAGGTTCCCGCATTTATCTTTCAGATAAGAAATCTTCTCAATCTCCTGCATGCTTTAAGAATTTGTGTACACAACCTCTCCCCAGATCTCTCTCCTTGCATCTCCTTCAAAATTGTACAATTTCATTTACGCTGCTTCTCCTTATTCTTCCTACTAACATGCATCATTTCACATTTGTGTGTTATAGAATAATACAGCACAAGATGCCATTTGGTCCATCAGGTGTGCGCCAGCTTTTCTGAAAAGTAATCCAACTAGTCCCACTTCCTGTTCTTTCCCCATAGCCCTGTAATTATTTATTCTCACAATATTTTCTTGGAAGTCCCAGCCTTTCCAAAGTAATTTGAAACACGTATGTGTTGGAAGGTGCAAGAAAGGAATGACTAACACATCTGAGTTTTGGAATCTTCCTCTGTGTAGAGACTGCAAAGATTGGGGGAGGTGAATCCGATGTCAAACAAAATAATACTTCAGATTTGCTATCACTTCGTTTAGGCCTGGTGTTTTAAAGATAATATCATGACCAGTGGCAATTTCAGAAGGATTAAGGCAATTGTGATAATAGCTTTTGCAATGACTGATGGGATTGGGTAAACACTGATTTTAACTTTCAAATCACATGGCATGATTGAAATAGCAGGATCCTACGAGATAAGCTCTAACTGGATTACCATTCTTTCAACTTTCACAGGATACAGGCATTTCTTTCTCATCTTCTGTTTCTCATTCCACAGAACATCCAAATCCTTTTGGTAATCCGATTCTATTGAAATGTGCATCTCCCAAATGTGTCTGCCTATTTTACGAATCTGTCTTTGCCCTTTTGAAATCTGTCAGTAATCTTGCTAAGTGTTGTGTCATCTGCTAACTTTGAAAGTATCCTACAAACCCAAATCCAGGTAATTTATAATAATAGAGATAACTATTGGCCATCACTATACATTTCCCTCCAGTCTGAAAAATTGTTCACCACTATTTTTTATTTTCTGTTCAGATCTGTATATCCTGAATTTCTTATTCAGGCATCACTGTTCATTTACAGCAACAACAAAGTACAACAAATTACAGCACAGAAATGGGCCCTTCGGCCCTCCAAGTCTGTATCAACCATGATACTTGTAGATAATTAAAATAAAAAATGAAATGAAAGGATTGTACAATTATCATCATTTCAGAATACAAATAGTCACAATGGAGGTCTGTCTTAGGGAATAATCTACAGTGTTTTGTATCAAAATCCATGTATCATATATTGTCAAGCACAGTGTGTTAAATTCTGAACCACTTGCACACTATTTGAGAGTTTAATAAATTAGTGGATTGGATTGTCAGTAGTTCTATATCTTACTTGTGGAATGGTTGATTTTTTTTATTCCATCACACATTTATTTGTAGAAAGAGAAAATGGCAATAGAAGGTGGGATTCAAGAATTTTCTACCAAAATCCAGGCAGTGCCTTTTCTGCCTTTCAGCAAGGGACACATTCCACATTGCAGCTACATTGACAGCATTCCCTTCTGTAGTAAACCTCAGCCATGCTTTGTCTTCACAACTGATTGCCTTCTGGTCTTTAACAAGTCTCATTCTTCATTTCACTTCTTGTGTGAAATCCAAAAACCAGCAGGGGTATAATTAAGATGATTTTGTGGCATCTTCTACTGAATACTAGATCTTTAAGCCGGACATAACCCACTCTAACGTATTTGGATTATATCAACCATGAATGCAAGAGGCAGGCAAAAAAATTCATTCAATTTAGCATTTGCACTAGAGTGCAACCTCAACCGAGGGATGGAGGGGCTTTGCTTTTCTAAGCATTTCATCCTGCAGGAACTGATTCTAGCTGTAATACAGGCGAAGGAGTGAACCATTTGGTGAGTCAGGTCTATTCTATTCCCAGGTTTAAAATACTATAGGAATTACTTTTGTCTTCCTTTTCATGTTAATGGCTCAGATATTCTCATATTCCATCTTTTTATATGGCCTTTGTACATTCTGTAATCAGTATAAACTATTTTGGGCAAAAAGTCTCAATTTGCTGCCAGAAGTCGGGAACATGATGGAGTACTTTCCACTTGCTTAGATAAGTGCAGCTCCAACAACACTCGAAGCTAGACACCATTCAGAACAAAGCAGCCTGTCTGATCGTTACCAACATTCACATTTCCACAAACATTCACTCCCTCCACTAACTGACTAACCATGGCAACAATGTGTAGCATCTACAAAGTGCAAAACCTTTCTGATGACTTCCTATTACTGCTTCCTTTATATACTGTCCTATCATGTAGTTACAATTAGGGGACCTGTACGCCATTCCAAAAGTGTCTTTTTGTCTTTATCATTTCTGATTCAACTCAAACTGCTTCAACGTCCTGGTTTCCTGATCTTGGGTCATCTCTCTAATGTCCTAATATGATAATTAGCAGAGCTACTCTTCCACTTCTTCCTAACTTCCTTCCTAAAATGTCACACACCCTTCAATATTCAAGTCTCAATCTTTAACATTCTATAGTTCATCTTTCATTTCAAATTCTATGCACAAAGAAAGAGTCTTTATTGTGTCCTTCCATTATTTTTTGTAGCATCTAGCCTTACCAGTGGAATTGCATTCTGTCTTTTATTTCCCAGGTCTATACTTTTTCCCACCTTGCCTGTACTTCTTGGTTTATTACATCTTTTCAAAAATTGATCCCCAGCTCCACTATTTAGTTTAAAATCCTCTCCATTTCCTTAACCATGTGGCTTGCTAGAACCACTGCCCCCAACACAGTTCAGGTGTAGATTGTCCCAGTGGTACAGATGCCACTTTCCAATTCTCATGCCAATACGCCATGAACTGGAACCCACTTCTCCTACACCAGTGTTTAAGCCATGCATTCATTTCTCTGGCCTAGCTAGCAACATCCAGACTCAATGATCAAAAATGTGGCTAATTCTATTTTTATAAAATCAATGCTTTTTCTCCAGAAAGGTCTTGGCCTAAATGCTAGGACATTCTGTATGAAACTTTGAAAAAAGGGAATACGGAACAAAACATTAATACTTAATTTTTTGAAATGGTAAAGCATTATAAAAGGATAACAAATACTGTATAGCAGCACAGTGGTTAGCACTGCTGCTTCACAGCTCCAGGGACCAGAGTTCGATTCCCAGTTCAGATCACTATTTGTGTGGAGTTTGCATGTTCTCCTCACGTCTGCACGGGTTTCCTCTAGGTGCTCCGGTTTCCTCCCACAGTACAAAAACGTGCAGATTAGGTTGATTAGTCATGATAAAATTGTCCCTTAGTATCCCAAGATATTTAGGTTAGAGGAATTAGCGGGTAGTAATATGTAGGGATATGGGGGTAAGGCCTGGGTGGGATTGTAGTCAGTGCAGACTCAATGGGTTGAAGGGCCTCTTTCTGCACTATAGGGTTCTATGATTCAATGAAATTAGGAAAGCTTTCTGAAAAACAGGATCGATGGAAAGGGAGCAAAATGGAAGTTACACAGCTAAAATCTGAGTGATTCTTGAAGGATGGCAAATAAGTTCCTGGTTAGAAGGCAAATAATCCAATATTGTATTTTTTGGAAAGGAATAAACAGGTTTTATCAAAAGGGTTTGATAGATAGCTGAATAAAGAATTGAGCACATCTCAGGTTACAAAATATAAACATGGTGTCACAGATTAATAAAGAGCCACACAAAATTCAATATTACAGAGCAAAACTATTAATATTTCTCATTAGAACCCAATTTGCTATTTTTTTTTATTATGGAGCAAAGCATTTAATTGAATTCCTCATTAGTTCAGACCTGGGTGTCTTAAGATGCCATAAGCTGCAGAGAAAAGAGCAAATCAAATGAATGGTTATGTGATTAACTTATTTTTGGTAAACAGAAATTGGGTGGGGAAAAAAAAAAAATCACATCACTTCTTGTTTGAAATCCAAAAACAAGCAGGGATATAATTAAGATGATTGTGTGGCATCTTCTATTGAATACTAAATCTTTAAACTGGACATAACCCATTCTATAACATATTTGGATTATATCAACCATGAATGCAAGAGGCAGGCAAAAAAATTCATTAATTTAGCATTTGCACTAGAGTGCAACCTCAACTGAGGGAGAGAGGGCCTTTGCTTTTCTAAGCATTTCATCCTGTAGGAACTGGTTCTTGCTGTAATACAGGCGAAGGAGTGAACCATTTGGTGAGTCAGGTCTATTCTATTCCCAGGTTTAAAATAGTATAGGAATTTGTGATAAGTTTTATTTATTTATGTATATAAATAAAGAAAATAACTAACTGAATCAGTTAATTATTAAAGCATTAAGTTGTAGTTTTACCTATAGCAGGACAGGTGATCGTCATACTGCAGCCTGTGGAAGCTCCTGGACACCTGAGACATCCAGGACAAGCACATATACAATAAGTATCTGTGGCTTAAAGAACTATGGCTCAGAGTCAGAGCTGCAGATGCTGTGATACATCAGGAAAGGTGAGTATTATTTAGATATTTTGTACCAGATGGTGGTCACACCGCTAGGAAAATTCAAGGCAAAGTCAACATAGTTTTGTGGAAGGGAAATAGTGTTAAATGAAGTCATTAAAATTCTTTGAAGGAGTCACATGTACTGTGGGTAAAGGGAACCAGTGGATGAACTGTATTAGGTTTCCAGAATTCATTCAATAAAAGTGCCATCTCAAAAGGTTTTACAGAAAACTAAACTTGATTGTGTAACAGGGGTAACATATTGGCATGGCTAGCAAACAGAAAACAGTAGACAAAAATGGGGTTTCTCTGGTTAGCAAGATGTAATATGCTGCAAGGATCAGTGCTGGGGCCTCAACTTTTTACAGCGTACATACAAATTCATTGGATCGAAGGAGAAATTTGCTGATGACTCAGATACGTAGGAAAACAAACTGTGATGAGGACATAAAGTCGCTACAAAAGGGACATAGTAACGTTGAGTGAGCAGGCAAAGATCTGAAAAATGGAATATAATGTAGAAAAATGATTGTCCATTTTGGCAAGTAGTAGTAGTAAGGGATTGCAGAGCTGAGATATTTACAGGCATCTGGGTGCCCTAGCGCACTAATCACAAAAGGCTATAGTATGCAAGTATAGCAAATAATTAGGAAACTTAATGTCATCATTTATTAAGGGCATTATAAAAGCAGGAAGGTTACGCTCTAGTTAGCCAAGGCAGTGACCATGCAGTACTTTGTACGTATTGGTCTCATTTAAGGAAAGATGCAAATGTGTCAGCAGTAGTTCAGGAAAGGTTTACTGGACTGATACTGAGAAAGAGCAGGTTGTCTTATGAGGAAAGGTTGAAAAGTTTAGGCTAGTATTCACTGGAGTTTAGAAGAGCGAGAAGTCATTAGATTTAGTCATTAGGGCTAAGAGGGGACACGAGAAGACTTTGGCTGATAGGATCAAGGAGAATCCTAAAGCTTTCTTTAGATATGTTAAGAATAGAAGATTGGTTAGGGCAAGATTAGGGCCAGTCATAGACAGCTGTGGGAAGTTGTGCGTGGAGCCTGAAGAGATTGGAGAGGCACTGAACAAATATTTCTCTTCGGTATTCATGCAGGGAGATATAAATGTAGTTGTGGAGAACACTGGGATACAGGGTTGAAAACTGAAAAGTATTGAAGTGGATAAGGAGGATGTGTTAGATATTCTTGAGGGTTTGAAGTTAGATAAGTCCCCTGGGCCGGACGGGATTTAACCTAGGATTCTCTGAGAGGCGAGAGAGGAGATTGCAGAGCCTCTGGCTCTGATCTTCAGGTCGTCGTTGGTTACGGGTATAGTGCCGGAAGACTGGAGGATAGCGAATGTGGTCCCATTGTTCAAGAAGGGAAAGAGAGACTTTCCAGGGAATTATAGGCCGGTGAGTCTTACGTCTGTTGTGGGCAAAGTATTGGAGAGAATTATTAGGGATAGGATTTATAGTTATTTAGAGAGAAATGAATTGATTGGGGATAGTCAGCATGGTTTTTGTGAAGGGTAGGTCGTGCCTTACTAACCTCATTGAGTTTTTTGAAAAAGTGACTAAAGAGGTGGATGGGGGGTAAGGCGGTTGATGTGGTATATATGGACTTTAGTAAGGCGTTTGATAAGGTGGCCCATGGAAGACTTCTGCAGAAAACGCAGATGTATGGGATAGAGGGTGATTTAGCTAATTGGGTTAGGAATTGGCTAGCAGATAGAGACAGAGGGTGGTGGTTGATGGGAGATATTCATCTTGGAGTTCGGTGACAAGTGGTGTACCTCAGGGGTCTGTTTTGGGGTCCCTGCTGTTTGTAATTTTTATAAATGATCTGGATGAGGGTATTGAGGGATGGATTAGTAAATTTGCAGATGACACCAAAGTCGGAGGAGTGCTAGATAGTGAAGAGGGGTGTTATAGTTTGCAGAGAGACTTGGACAAGTTGCAGAGCTGGGCCGAGAGGTGACAAATGGAGTTTAATATGGAAAAGTGTGAGGTAATTCACTTTGGCAGGAATAACAAACGTGTAGAGTATAGGGCTAATGGTAGGACTCTTAATAGTGTTAATGAACAGAGGGATCTTGGTGTATGTGTGCATAGATCCCTGAAAGTTGGCAATCAAGTCGATAAGGTTGTTAAGAAGGCATACGGAGTCTTAGCTTTTATTTGTAGGGGGATTGAATTTCGGAGCCGCAACGTCATGTTGCAACTGTACAAAACTCTAGTGCGGCTGCACTTGGAGTATTGTGTACAGTTCTGGTCCCCGCATTATAAGAAAGATGTGGAGGCATTGGAGAAGGTACAAAGGAGGTTTACCAGGATGTTGCCTGGTATGGAAGGCAAGTCTTATGAAGAGAGGCTGAGGGATTTGAGGTTGTTTTCGTTAGAAAGAAGGCGGCTAAGAGGAGACCTTATTGAAACATATAAGATGATTAGAGGTTTAGATAGGGTGGACAGTGATAGCCTTTTTCCTAGGATGGAGAAAGCTAGCACGAGGGGACATAGGTTCTTTACCCAGAGGGTGGTAAGGGTATGGAATGCCTTGCCTGCGTCACTTGTAGATGCGCCAAGTTTGGTGGCATTTAAGAGGTTAGTAGATAAGTTTATGGATGAAAGGGGAATGGTTTAGGTTAGAGGGTCACTGCTTGTTCCTAATTGGTCGGCGCAACATCGAAGGCCGAAGGGTCTGTTCTGCGCTGTAATGTTCTATGTTCTATTTGATTGAAATATACAAATCCTGAGAAGTCTTGACAGGATGACTATGAGAGATTGTTCTTCTGGGAAAGACTAGAACAAGAGCTCACTGTTTAAAAATAAGAGTTCACTCATTTAAAAGATAAGAATTTTATAGACTCAAGTCTCTTTGGAACTCAGCTTTTCAAAAGGTAATGGAAGCAGAGTCTTTGAATATTTTAGTACCAAGCTAAGTAGATCCATGATTAATAAGAGTGAAAGATTATCAGGACTGGAGGGAATGAAGTTGAGGTTGCAATCAGATCAGCCATGAACCTACCGAATGATAGATTAGGCTCGAAGGGTGGAATAGCTACTCCTGCTTCTAATTATTATCTACATTTGTATTCTGACAATCTAAAAATAGTAACAAAATAGATAAAAAGGACATGTTAGGAGAGTCAAAGTTTTCCTCAACTGTGACTAAAAGCAAATATATTAAAAAAAGTTTTGTCTAATACTTCAGGCAACAAAAATATAAATGTTGAGATAGTAGAAGACAGATAATGAAGTGTTAAGTCTTGGTAAGCTTTGAAATTTTTTTTTTAAGAATTACTGAAATGAAGTTTTATAAACACAGATATGGTACTCTTGAATAGTATAAGCCAGCTCAAGATTGAACTGTCTTATACTGTTGATCTTGCTTCCACTTCTTGCCTCCTCTTCCACCTCCTTCTTCCGAGTTGTAACCTTTGCCTCAATCTGCCATTTCATACCAATTTTGGTGCATAGGCGCGTTCTCAGTTATCATGCAGTTAAAACTGAAAGATTAGTACTTCTTGCAGAGTCATTACTGCAAAGGAATGCTTGCTCAGAAAATGGTTAGTAATGTCGTCAAAGGCCGTAGTGTAGAATAGGTCTCACTTACATAACCTGGGATTGGCCAACCATTCTGTTAAGGAAAATTGCAGTCAAATACAAATTACTTTCAACAACTGATTACTAACAACTGATGCATAACACAAATGAGATAATAAAAGCTGTACTTGAAAATGTCAATTCTCAAATATTAAATTGATTGATTCTGAATATTTGAATTATGCTTGAGGCAATTCAATATCACAATAACAGAAAAAGAAAACAAACATAATGAAGATAGAATCCTAACAAGAACCTAAAACTCAATCTTATTGAACCTAACGATCTACCTTTTTAATACTGCAGTACCCCAAATGACAAATTTCAATAAATTATTTCATTAAGTTTATGGAAGTAGATTGGTGTCCAAACCCTGAACAATTTTAATATATTTCAGCATATTTCCATCAAATCATTTGGAATTTAAGCCAGTGCTGCTAGAGGATCACTTCAAGCAGTCGTACTGAGAATTATTCCAGGTCAGAACAGCAACCCTGTGCACAAAAATGCAATGGGTATAATACAATAACTGCAGTTAATTTTTCTGGAATCAATACTCACTGCAACACTGTACCATGAAAATGACACTCATTCTGAGAAACAGAATGCTTTCAGATGAGTTGCACTAATATGTAGTTGTGCGTTTTCAAAAGGCTGTTTAGAGTGAAAATTACAGAAAATTCTACATAGGTCACCTATCTACCTTCATGGCTGGATAATTCTGCTAAAGAAAGCTAAGAAGGGAGTATTTTAAGTATGAATGAAGGTGCAATAAAACATTAAATCTGGATATGCAGATTTAATGAGTGATGATACTGAATTGACAAGTTGATCATGTATTATTTAGCCGCACTTCTAACATGAAAATATGACATTTGTAAAGCCCACCCACTGAAAAGTTTATTGAGATGTAGACGCGGACTGTTACATCAACACCTTTGTAAAACAGTAAAGATCTTTAAGTAAAACAGAAATATGACAGTACC
Organism: Sphyrna mokarran; assembly: GCA_024679065.1. Lineage (NCBI taxonomy): Eukaryota > Metazoa > Chordata > Chondrichthyes > Carcharhiniformes > Carcharhinidae > Sphyrna > Sphyrna mokarran. The sequence continues at coordinate 49,266,202 of JAGIQG010000005.1, forward strand.
ATTTGACTGCTGGGTGGACAACCTGCTGACCAAGCTGTAGTGGGAGCAACCTTAGGCTGCCAGTTTGCTCCTCCTGTCAACTTCCTTTCAGAGGCATTCCACTGAAGGTCACTCCTATAATTAGAGAATGTTAAAAGAAGATTAAAAATACAATTAATCAGGATAATGTTTTTGGCCTAAACATCTTCAGCTTCTTCAATAACTCTCCTCCATCACAAAGTCAAAAGTGTGGATGTTCCCTGATGATTACATGATGTTCAATATCATTCATGACTCCTTAGATACTAAAGCAGTCCATGTCCATATGCAGCACGACTACAACAATATACACTTTGGCTGATAAGTGGGAAGTAGCATTCGCACCATAAGTGTCAGATAATGACCATCTCCAGCAACAGAGAATCCAACCAATTTCCCTTGACATTCAATGATATTACCACGATTGAATCCCTATTAACAACATTCTAGGATTGCCACCGATCAGAAAGTGAACTGCAGCAGCCATATAAATACTGTGGGATTATAAGAACAGGTCAAAGTTGGAAATTCTGCCACAAGTAACTAATCTTCTGACTCCCCATATCTTGTCAATCATGTACAAGGCATCAGTCAAGCACTTGATGGAATACTCTTCATTTGTTTGGATAGGTGCAATTCAAAAACACAAGCAGCTCAACACCATCTTGGACAAAGCAGCTCACTCCCTCATTCATCTTCTACTACTGATGCACAAAGGCAGCAATGGCTATTATCTACATCTGCACTGCACCAACTTGTCAAGCTTCTGTCAATAGCACCTTCCAAATGCACAACTTCTACTACCTAGAAGGACCAGGGCAACAAATGCATAGGAACATAACACCTGTAAGTTCCCAAGTCGCACAAAACCCTGACATGAAACTACATCACCGTTCCTTCACTGTCACCAAAATCCTGAAAATCTTTCCAAACAGCATTGTTGGTGTACCTACACCCAGTGGGCTCAAACAGGGCAATTAGAGATGGACAACAATTGTTGGCCTTGTCAGAAACACACACTCCTTGAAAGATTAAATTAAAAATTAAAATCCTCTTCAGAAGCATGATTATTTGCATGCAATGATTTATTCTATCTTTAAAACTTGGTTAACAAATTACTTTCATCTTATTTATTAAGTGAAACAAAATGCATACCAAATTTCAAATATGCTCTAGAATTTATTCAATTTTGCAAATACATCATTGCTAATAGAAATATTACAGAACTTCTATTTCACAAATTTTACAGGCATAAAATCTATTTGATGGATTTAAGAGGGATTAAATTTTTAATAGTAGGTATAGTCCTCTAGCCCACAAAAAGAAAATCCAATAGCCGCATTGGGGTGAAGAGATTGTATAAACTATTCAAATCAAATTTGTCACAATTCTTTCATTACAGTTTCAACAAACAGCAATTCCAAACTGGAACACTGATTTTTTTCTCCCAAAATGTTAGCAGAATAAATGTAAAATTATTTGTGAATACCACAAAAATAGAATACAAGAGTCCTTACAGTGCAGGAGGCCATTCAGCCCATCAAGTCTGCACCAACTCTCTGACACAGCATCCCACTCAAGCCCATCCCTGTAACCCCATATATTTACCCTGCTAATTCCCCTAACCTACACATCTTGGAAAACTAAGGGCCAATTTAGCATGGCAAATCTACCTAATCCTTGGACTGTGGGAGGAAACAGAAACGTACAGAGAAAATGCAAACTCCACAGTCACCCAAAGCTGGAATTGAACCCGGATCCCTGGCGTGGTGAGGCAGCAATACCAATTACTATGTCACTAGGCATGAAAAAAATTCACAGTTGCCATCTCATTCTGGATGGCAAAAAAAGTTTATACAACCCTGCTTCTACACGGATGCATTTCTTTTCCAGGAGAGTTGATAATTCTGCAAGGACACAGCCAAGTGGATATCCAGTCATTCTATTATTCAAAAAATTGCAGTTTCAGTTTTGTGAACAGACAGTAAAGTGACTTAAGCAACCATCCATCATTTGTTCCCCTACCACAAGGGCCAAGGTGGAGATAGAACATAGAACATTACAGCACAGAACAGGCCCTTCGGCCTTCGATGTTGCGCCGATCAATATAAAAAGCAATGCCCCTCCAAACTAAACCATTCCCTTCTCTTCCATATACTTATCAACTAACCTCTTAAACGCCACCAAACTTGGCGCATCTACAACTGCTGCAGGCAGGGCATTCCACTCCCGAACCACCCTTTGGGTAAAGAACCTGCCTCTGATATCCGTCCTATAACTATCACCCCTTAATTTAAAGCTGTGTCCCCTCGTGCTAGCTTTTTCCATCCTAGGAAAAAGGCTATCACTGTCCACCCTATCTAAACCTCTAATCATCTTATATGTTTCGATAAGGTCCCCTCTTAGCCGCCTCCTTTCTAACAAAACAACCTCAAATCCCTCAGCCTCTCTTCATAAGACCTGCCCTCCATACCAGGCAACATCCTGGTAAACCTCCTCTGTACCCTCTCCAATGCCTCCACATCTTTCTTATAATGTGGGGACCAGAACTGCACACAATACTCCAAGTGCGGCCGCACTAGAGTTTTGTACAGTTGCAACATGACGTTGCGGCTCCGAAATTCAATCCCTCTACCAATAAAAGCCAAGACTCCATATGCCTTCCTAACAACCTTCTCGACCTGACTGCCTACTTTCAGGGATCTATGCACATACACACCAAGAGATATCTTGGTTCATACCCCATGTCACACATTTTAGCTCCAAATATACAAACATAGCAGAAACATTGGGCCCAATTTTCCTATTGCAATGTGCGCTAACTTTTTTGGCACGTTGGATCAGGAGATGCACGTATCAGCCATTTCATGATTCACATGCGTTCCTGATGCATGTGCATCTGCCACCACCAGACAGCAGGCAAGATTGAGACTACACTAGAAATGGTATGAAGACCAGTTAAATTATTTTAATTATTTGTAATGTAATTCAAATGTGACGACTGGGCCCGGGACTGAATTCTCTGGGACCGATATCATCTCCCACCCCGCCATGAGTATTTCACTCTAACAGGGTTTAGAGTAGCTCTGCACTTTCGGGGAAGTGTTGGAAACCCTGCTGGAATGAAGGGGGGCAATCAGGCCCACCCCCAGGAGTCAGGTGGTAGATGTGATGCCGTGAGCATGAGCCTTTGGCCCCCCAAGAGTTCATGCTCAGGGGCACCCTGGCGCTACCTATCAGGCATTGAGCAGGACTTAGGATGTGATCAGTGGAGGGTCCCTCTGCATGAGGATCATTTGGGGCTGGATGGAGGCTAGCGATTGGGATGGCTGGTTTGTCTTCCGTGAGAGCCCTCAGAAATTGGTGTGCTTGTAAAAATATACATTACAAAAGAATGAAAATAAACGTTTCAGACAAAAACCTCAAATTAAACTAAAGGCAGAACTTACTTTTTTCCTGGAGCAGGAGAAATACCCAGGTCTATGAATAAGAAAAAAAAAGGAGAAATGTAAGACTAAGTAGACACTGAATTGCCAATACTTTAAGCAGTATTGCTAATTAGAGACAAAATCAATAATTCTCATACATTTGCATATAGCATTGTAAATATACTACATATACAGTAAATCAATGGAACCAAGTGAGGGTGATTATTCACTTTCCCTCAAAGAAACACAGCCACACAGCAATCCAAATGCACATCATGCGACTACAAGACCGAGAAAATTCTCAGCGCAGGAAAAGAGAGCACAAGAGTTCATTTGACCCATTAAGTCCAAGTTGGCTCTTCTGAAGGGCAATGCAGTTTATTGCCCCCCCGCCGACTCCATCAATATCCCTACAAATTTTCTCCTTGAAGTATTTACATAATTTGAAAATACTACTGAATCTGATTCCACTAACCTCAGACAATGTGTTCCAAATTCTAACCAGTGTTAAAAAGTTTTTCCTTAAGTTGCCCTGCTTCTTTTGCTAATCAACTTAAATCTATACTCTCTGGTTGTCGATCTTTGGGCCATTTATAATAGAGTTAGAATGCGTTCCCACTCATTGTCCAATTTGACTTGCAATTTCTTGTTAAGCATACACCCATTTTCTTTTTGGATATCGAATCTGCTTTCAGTATCCTTTTTCAGTTTTACAGATTGCTGTACTAGTATCATTTAGTTTATTTTGTACCTCATCATCCTTCCAAAATGGCAAACTTCATACTTTTCTGCACTAAATTTCAAAAGATGTCATTCATGTGTTTGTTCCTATCTTCTGATATTTAAAACATTTCCGAGTTTTGTATAATTTGCAAAATTTATTATGCTTCACATACCAAACTGTTAGTCATCAGTACACATCAAAAAAAAAGACTAACACCCAGAACAGTTTTAGGGGCCACCAAATATATTTACTGTCAGCCTGAAACAAGCCATTACTGCTTTGTTTCCTAGCTAAATCTACATCTGTTGGCACTATTGTGAAGAAAAGCAGGGCACTTACCCCTGGCATTTTGGTCAATATTACGAAACAGATTAGCTATCTTTTATGTCATCATCATATTACTGTATGCAGGAGTTTGGATAATAACTAACTGCAACATTTTATACATTACAACAGTGGTTACACCTCAAAAGTAATTGGCTAAAAAGCACTTTAAGCTATCCACTAGTTCTGAAAAACACTACATAAATGCAAAACCTTTCTTAAGCCCAATGGACTTAAGAATGCTAGCATTCAGAAATGCTGCTAGCATTTGGTATGTTTCTCTTTATTAAATCCCTTTTGAAGATGCATATACACAACACTGTCATATCTAATCACAGAACCGCGTCTGTCACTTCTCTGCCTAATAATCCACTCTACCCAATTCCTCCTGAATTATTGCATATCAATTGCTACTTATTAATTTGTGGTACACAGAAACTTATTTGAAAATTATTTAATAATTAGAAAGCTCTGAATTTACTCATATGTTAGCTGTTTTCAACTGTTGTACAAACACAAAATTTCAGATTCTGATCACTACCAATGGCGAATATGTTTATACTTCATAGCAATAGAAAGTATGAAGTATGAAAACTAGTTGGATTGTACAAAATACAGGAGTGTTGACAGAAATTTTGCACAAGATATTCGAACAGCTGATCAACTTACTTCCTACGAGGTTTGCAAGTGAAGAATCAAGATCACTTCCCAGGCCTTTCATTGGTTGTGTTCCACCTCCTGTTGGCATTCCTGAAAGTATTGCTTGATTCTGTGATGCCATGGTGGGCATAAGGAGATCACCTAATCCATCGAAAACTTTAGCAACCAAAAGAAAGGATTAATGTATAGGAGTGGAGATCTAAATAAAGTTTATTTCAATGTGATTTTTTTTAAAAAGGGAACCACAGGCATACAAACAACCCTATAAGTTAATCTGGAGGTTAAGATTTCGTAGCAAACCAATTGTGGATATAAAAACAACTTTGCACTATATAATCCCTTGTATCTTCTGAAACCGCTGTATAACTACATCCAAATATAAAATAGATATTTTCATTAACGCATCTCTCCCTGATGAGATTGTGCTTCAAAATCATAATACAAGTTCCGACTACATGCACCCAAGGTAAAATACATCTGGTGTGTTCTAAAAGCAAATGTAAAAAGGTAGTCTGGCATTGGTGTGAAATAGTATATTAATTTGAATTTAGAAAAGTAGTTTACAAGAAGAAAGAGCAATTTATCAGTTTGTTAAAAATAGTGTACTGCAACAAGCTTATTTCGACATACAAATTAAGCCAAGACACTAAGGCAAAAACTCACCAAGAATGAAATCGGACCAAACAAGGTGCCAACGATGATGGCATGAAATGGGAGAGAAATAAAATATGATAGCACCATTATGACCTGAAAGCTTTGACTCAAATGAACAACTGTAGTTAGAATTTAAGTTTTTTTTTTATGCAGTGAAAGCAAATCATGCATAACAATGTGAGTTAAGCAACAATGCAGCCTGGCAAATGTTGCATAATACGCTTACAGGAAAAATTCTGTCACTATACAACTGCAGTTATTACAAGTAGAATCTGCAAGAACTTACCCAAATATTCATACGGCTTTGCCAAACAAAACAGCCAGAAGTTAAATTGGGATTTACCTACTAGATTAATTTTGTGCTGATAGAATACTAATTTATACAAGGTGCTTTGAAAGAAGTCAAATTTTCTGGTTATAAAATTATTTAAAATTATATAAGAATCCCATCGCACTCAAAATACTGAAGAAATAAAGTCATTGATTGGTTTCACATCATCTAATACTTCCTGATTTTGAATACAAAATTAATTGCAAGCATTGAGAATTAAAATAAAAATACATTTAAAACTTTAGTCAGAGTAAAATACTCCCTCGTGAACATTCAAATATGTAATTTGTGACCCAGTGTGGCAAAGATCTTCTCTCAAATGATGGCTGAAGATTTAAAATGGGATTCCTATTTTTCTTGGAGATTTGCTGAACAGATAGGATGTGTATTTATATTCTTTAATATTCTAAAAGTTGTCAGTTTACTTTATTTTTATTTATGGATGTTATCAAAAGCAGTAAATTTTGAAGTGTTTTTTCTCTTCAACTTCTTCAAAACTAAACTACTGTCTTTTCCTTACCTGATGAATCAAAAGTGTTACTTGTGGCTGTCAAGCCAAAAGCTGATTCAAAGTCAGGCTGCAAAACGTTATTCTGGACTGCAGGCATTGGTGTGGCTGTCGGTGTCATAAATGCATTTCCAAAGCCTAAAATAAAGACAAAATTTTTTTTTTTTTTTTAAAAAAAAGCAATACCAAATTTTTCATGTTTCTTTAGTTCAAGGATGATGCTGGAAATGCTTATGCCTCCTTTACGGAGTATTCTTGTGAACAGCAGAAGAGAACACCAGTTTGGACAGTCCTAAGAATTAGCACTGTGGATAAGGTAGAGTGAATATAATCCTAATTAGGTACATTATACAGAGACAAGGCCAAATTCTACTCGTCTCAATTACACTTAACTGAATGAAGTAAATCATCATGTAACAAGATCTTAACAAAATTACAAATATTATAAGCAAGCTTCAAATCAAAGAAAACAGACATTACTAAAAAGTATACTGACAAGTAATTTACACAAATATATGCACTGATGCTCCCAAGGTGAAGGAATATTTTTCAAGTATTTTGTTTTCTCCCTCCCCTGTTGCAATTAATAAAAGTCAGTTACCAGCTAGTAAGTCCGATGAAGCAGATGAACTGGAAACAGCCTGAGTGGCAGGCTGAGACTCAGGAGCAGAGGTGCCAAAAGCATCTAGTATTGTGATCCAAAAATGCCGCACAAAAAAGAAGAAAAGCACCAAACTTAGACCAACTAGTTTCCACAATCAGAATGTTACACATGACCTCTGACTGAAATACGAGGGAACAAGCTCAGTAATAGCCATACTATTTATTATTTTAACCTCAATTCATGAGTGTATCTGCAGTTTTTCTAATATTTCATCATGCTCATTTGACATGACACAATTTAGTTCATTTAGATACACTTGCAACAAGATTCACGTTTAAAATATTGAAGTATATTTCAGTGACAAGTTATTTCTTATGCATAGCAAGATGCCTTAAATCAGTACACACTAACCATTTTAATTGTTACTAGATTCTGACCATGAACAATGACTACGTAGGGAGAAACATGTTCTACAATTTTACTTTTCAATATATTATTTCTAACAGCACTACCGCCCTTCACTGTATTCTGTCATTTCAGTTTGAAACAGCAGAAAGTCTTGTACGATACTGAATGGCTATTTAACTTAAGAAATCTGAAGAGGTATACCCACCACCAAACAGATCAATTACTGCTGATGATTCTGATTTAGCAGGAGAGGCACTGATTGTAGGTGGTGGTGCTACAAATGCATCAACTGTAGCAGGCAGCAATATAAAGGAAAATAAGTAAGTAACAAGTACACAAAGTGCAAAGATTTCCTGCAATCAGAACAACAATTAAAGCAAAGCACACGACTCAAAGGATAAAACATTCATGTAGTCAGATAAGTTGGAATATTAAGATCTGTTAGGCTTTGCAACGTGACAAATTGTGAAAATTGAGTTAATTACGTGGAGATCCACAAGGCTCCATGACACGTACAAAAGCCATGAACAAAGACAACAAAATTTACTCACTCCTCCAATCCTTTAGCTCTTGGTGGTGAAACTTCACAAAGATAGTTGAAAATGTGAATAAATTCATTAACAGCTGGCACAACCTTATATACATGAAAATCTAAACCTGTGGCTTTTGTTATACTAAAATATTTAAGTTTTATAATTTTTAAAAAGGCCGCAAATTCTCCAGTTTAATCCCTGGAGCTCTTCAAATTTATTTCCCAAAAGTGCCCATCAGCATCCAAAAAAAAACAGGTTATGTTTGGGTGATTTGACATCTCCTGCATTACTTTTTATTTCAATTTTACAGATCTCCCCTTTTTGACTTTCTCATCTTCCTCCAATTCATCTCTTTAAAGAACTATTACACTAAGGTCACAATCTGAAAAAGTTTCTCCACAGATACTACCATTCTAAACGATTACAGCATTTTGTTTTTATTTCAGATTTTCAATATCAGCAGCATTTTACTTTTCTGTTAAGTGTTTAATCAGCTGATACACCTCTTCTATGAATACCTGTATTGAAGTAGTTTTTCTCTTCTCTCCATTTGCCTTTTACTTTGTTTGCCTTCATTGCTTTCTATATCTCCCCTCATACCCAATCAAGTATCTACCAAACCCACTTTCGCAGCCATATTTCTTTGCTCAGCAGGGGTCTCATTTTCCTCACCTTCCCCTTGTCTCATGATGAGACAGACAAGACCTTCTTACTGGTTTTTGTCTTCTACAATAATTAGTCTTTACATTCACTATCATTTTTCTTCAAAATGAATAATCCTACCATCTGATATTTCTTCCCTCTCTTTCCCACTTTATTATCCATGTTCATTAATCCACCAAGCTAACTTTCAACTGCAGTCCCTGTCACCTTATAATTCAAAATTGAGCAAATAGAACATCTGCTCATTCACCTCATCCTGCAACGCCCCCAGGGTCCTGTTCATAAGGGACACTGGAAGAAATGTATGCAAATCAAACAATGCATTTGTTGATTATATTATATTCTGCAAAGTATAGGGGAGAAAGAAAAAAAATAAAACAGTTGAGTTTTTTTTGCAGAAACTTGCATTTGGGCTCAAAGTATGATCTTAATATTCCCGTAACTACATGAACTCACCTTCCCACATCAGTCTGACCTCAGTCTTTGACTTCCTCCATGTTGCAGTCAGGTTCAATGCAGGCTACATTTTCAGCATCTCAGCCCTCTGGTCTAAACACTGACTGCAACAACTTCAACTTCATCCACCAATTTTCCTAGCATAGGGTGCACATTTTGCTTGCTGACAGGTGGGAGAAGCAGGAGACACCCAGAGTATCATTTTCTGTGAAAGCCTTAAGGGCAGTTCATTGTTTGGAAAGGGAAGGTTGGAAAAAATTAGATCACTTTCTTTTGAGTGTTAACAGACCATCTATGTATTGCAAGAATCTCTCTGCTTTATTTCAGGGATAGTGGATTTGCAATGATAGCCTAAATTTCCCCATTTGCCATCCAGCTTTTCATACCCATTGTCTTTTAATTCTCTCACTTTGTATAATCACTCATCATATTTCATTTCTTGCCAACATTTTATTTTTTTCCCCCTTGAGATAGAACCCATTAATTTCTGTGACCGGAGGCAATACTTTTCAACTTCTATTATTCTCTTCTTGCCTTGCTCAGATACATCCTTCTCTTCCAGTATGGCAAAAACCCACAGCTAAAACATTAGTCCTTTTTTAGATGCATTTTCTATTACTATCATTTCAAAGAATTCCAAGTGAAGTTCCTAATATTCACAATTATTAGGTTCTTGATTTTAAGAACTGAACATCTAAAGATAACTACTGCAAAATAGGTTGGCTACACAAAAGTGTAGTACATGAGATTGAGGAAATCGACGTATTTTCATGTTAAATATATATAGTGTAAAGGATCATGTTTTTCCATATCAGCACAATTATACATAACTCTAATGTTAGGAAAGACTACTCTCACATCTTCCATTTGCCTCCTACACCTTCCTTCCATTTCTGTCAATGCCAATTTAATTCAAAATGTATCATTTTTATACATCCTCCCTACAAAACGGTTAGGGATTCTTCATACTCGCTTTGCATCAATCAAGCCATCAATCTCAGAAATGAAAGTTGGTGACCAACCACACAGCCTCAAACACAAGATTATATTTTTAAAAACTGCTCGATTCATAATTAGTGTCACAAATCCAATTTAGCTTCCATAATTGCCAATCTAATGTGTTTCAGAAAGAAGAGGACTCACCGGATAACAGATCAGCAGTAAGACTACTTTCAGGCAAAGGGGAAGCCCCACGAGAAGGGGTTGAAAAAGTATCTTCAGAAAGTGAAAGCAAATAAATATCAATAATTAAAAGACAAGTTAGACTCTTTTCCAAAAAACTGTTTTATGCATGTTTTGAAAGTTAAAATGTACTCAAAGATTACACAAAATGTTTGAAGTTTTCTTGGTGTGAGGATTTCAGACAGGAAATGGATATTTTCCTGTTTTGTACCTGATGCAAACAGGTCTACACTAGGACCTGCTTCTGGTTTGGGAGTTGTAGATGCATTTGGTTCAGGAACAGAATCAAATAAATCTAAGAACAAAGATAAGATACATTAATTCTCCTAACTTGGATGAAATCTGTGGAGTTAAAGCAGTTAAAGTTTATACTTTTCTTATAAATATTAATAAATCTATTACACAAGCTAACCTCTGACCAGGCATTATGCAAGCTTGCTCCAATAAATTTTAAATATTTTTATTATGAGTTTACTAGGTATTAAAGTTTACTTTGCTGAATTATCACTGCCTTAAATCAGAAATGCAAGATAAAGAATAAAATTACCACCAAAAATATCAAGAACAGGTGCAGTGGTGGTGACAGTAGCATCAGCAGTTGTAGTGGTAGGAACAGTAGCAGGAGTAGTAGCAGTCGCAGTGATTGTGGTAGTAGTAGCAGTCGCAGTAGCAGTAACAGTAACAGTCTCAGTCGTAGTCACACTAGTAGTTGTGCTGGTAATGGCACTGGTAGTTGTACTGGCAGTTGCACTGGTCGTGGGGGTGGTTGCAGGAACGCTGGCCTCAGCAGGCTTCATAGCAAAAAGGTCCAGTTCAGCAGCAGCCTCTGCACTACCTTCAGATGGTGCAAAAGGGTCTTTGAAAGTGGACAGAGGTGGGAAGAAAGAGGGTCAGAGGATGGAAGGTTAAGGGTTTACAATCAAGAAACTAGGGTTAACAACTACAGAGCAGCAGTGGGTTATTTGTGCACATAACAGTTACATTAATCCCAATCACATTTCTTTTGGTAACAAGCTCCAAAGTTGCATTTATAGAAATGTCAGTTTACACTAAAAGCAAACAACATTTTATTCATTCTTCTTACAGGCAACTAAATTATCCCACAATAATTGTGACCACCACACCAAATCAAGAAATCATACTTAGGTCATTTAGAACAAGTTTAGTGATGCAAGAAAAAGAGGCTCAAAACCATTTTAATTAAAAATTTATTTCCAATATTGTAGATTTAGCTGAGTTTTGCATAGCTGAAAGAATGCTGATGACTTCAGGTTTAAGAGATTTTGCGCTCAGTGCAATGAATACTGTCTGAGCAGCAGCGCAATAAAGAATATTTTGTTGAATTAGACAATGCCTCTGACCTGGAGCTGAGTTTTAGACTTCAAATGGAGGCAGCGGGTTTGGGAATGTGACCAATTTTCAACTTCAGCGCAGAATTGCCAAAGTTAAAAAGTTCTAATGCAGACCCCAGTTGAAAAGCTTGCAGATTTGGTCCTTTCAATTACCAGAAAGTTGAAAATGTCAAACAGGGAGTTCCACTGCTGTCACTGATTTACATGGCAAGTAACTGGCTGGCTTAGACACAGGCCAGGAAGATATGAGGCATTGTAAACAAGGAACTAGTTTGGGCAAACAAATAAAAAGGCGATAAGTGAACAGGACAGTGCTGGCAGAATAAATACAGCCATGTTCTAAGCCAAAAAAAGATTTCAGGGGATAGCAGATTAGTAAGATTCATTTTCTCTGAGCTGCAACAATAAACAAGAAACAGAGATGGGCAGCAGCTGGCCACAGATTGTTGTGGGGATAGAAAATGCACCTGCTAGTCTTGAAAATGTTTATAGATATGCAAGTCATTTCCTGAGTAACTGTTGCCTTTTTCAGGACTGTTGCTAGGTTGCTCAATACCCAGTACAACTGAGGCAAGCATGCTCGATGAAAGCTTCATTCCTTTGCACATTAAAATTGCACAAGGTCCTAAAGCTGAAGTAGTACCTTTCTTCAATCTTCAAGTGGCCTCTCAGCTATTTTAGGTATAAGCTAATGGCTCATATTTAAAGGCTGCCCAAAACTGTACAGGACAAAGAGCATCTGGGAAGTTTTCCTCAGCCAAACATGAATTTTACAGGCAAGAAACAGTTGACCAGTAGCTGAAAATTAATCAATCATTAAGACTGGGTACTTACAATTCAAACATTGCTCCTCTTCACATTAGCCCAGGTCCATGTTGTCAAAATGCCTTCATCTCCAAATCTGATTGTCACAACCTGTTTCTTTGCTAACCTGTTTTCCCCTACAAAGTTAAACTTGTCTAAAACTTTGCTCCATTTAGCTTGTTATCACATTGCCATACCCTTCCATTGACCTAAAATGGTTGCCCATCTCCAATGCCTCAAATTCTCTTCTCCAACCTTGCTCCTTCACTTCACCACTGATGAGACATTTTTACCAATTGCATCCTTCTCCAAGCTGTTGCCTTGCTAAACTCCTCCCTTTAAAAAAAACTTACATTTACATTGCACCTTGCACAACCACATTGCATTCCAAAGCAACTCATGTCAGTTACTTTCGAAATGCAGTCACTTTTGTACTATAAAAAATGCAGCAGCCAAAATGTGCAACGTGACATTGGTTTCAAATAGTTATCTGGTCAATGTTGATTGGGGAATAAACATTGTCCACAAACCTGGAGATAATTTCTGTGTTCTTCCTTGAATAGCGCTTCAGCAACTTTTACATCTACCTGAGACTGTGAAGGGGGCTTTAGTTTTAATGTCTTGTCCAAAAGACAGCACTCCGAATTGCATGGTTTCAATACACCATAACAACGTCAACATAGATTCCTGCACTGTAACCTAAGATGGGACTTGAAATCTCAATTTTTTGGTTCAGAGATAAGTGCAACCAATTGAGCCATCGACTAAATTTTTGGTTATCTTTTTAACCCATCTTCTTCCATTGCAATTTCCACTACCAGAACCAAATATTTACATTGAGACAACAAGGATTGAGATAGTGCAACAATGAGAGAAGAGAATTCAGAAAGCCGATGATTGCAGAGATCCATGCCAACAACAGAACTTCTGAGTAATTTTCGTAATTTTCTTTTTCAATTTCCTTTCCAAAACCCAGTCAAGCTATGCTGGCAAACCATTTACAGGGAACTGCTCCTGGGGACGTAGGATGACAACTCCCAGCCACAGAGAGATTGGGGTTTGCTGGAAGAAAGTAAACGGCCGAAGTGTGGGTGAATGGGTAAGAATTGGGAAGTTGTGAACCTAGTCAGATCAGGGCTTGGTACAGGAGATCGAGGTCAAAGCCCAGCAAGAAGTGCAAGATTGGAGATTGGAGGAGGGATACAAATCATGGTTGTGATGAGAAGCTACATTCAGCAGTTGAAGGCTTCCTTGAGGGACCAGGTGACACTAGTCCCGCTTCTCCTTGCTCATAACATTGCCCTAAAAAAAGCATTGACCTCCTGCAACCAACAGCTTTCTTCTTCATTTCAAGAGTTCTGGAAACCTTGATCAGCAGCTGTTAATTTTAAAAACAGGCTCCCAATAATCATACATAATTTAAAATCAGTGAATTTCTTGGAGTGAAAAAACAAACACTTTATAGTTACCCTAGTTTTTATCAATTTCATATAAAACTTATGTTGGGAGATCAGGATAGTCCAACAAAATTTACAGCATTTTTGGCTTTTTATTAAAACTGCAGAGCATTCATAAATATTATGGATACTGATAGAAGTGCTGTGCGCATCAAAACTAAATGAATCATTTATCAGTTACAATTTTAGCCAAGTCGAAAGTAGAGGTAGCAGAAAAGTTAGTGCTACACTCAGTTAGCTGGTAAAGGATGCATAACAAGAAGTTGCTCGCAAAGGGTAAATTCATTGCGGAGGGAAGTGTTGGGGGAGAGAATTCAGAAGAAAATGGTCTAGAAAACAGTGACTTTGGTCCCTAAAAATAGTAATGTGTTTTAGAGCATTATGAAACAGGATAAAATGGTGTTACATAGTTATGGGATAAAAGGAACATAAGAACTGTTGATAACAGATATTTTGCTCTGTACTTAAGGTTGGAGCAAATTTCCCTTGCTATTTACACAAAGCAAAATATAGATCACATTTTGTACTAAAAAATGTGACACGCAAATACCTGAATTCTCAGATTTTAAGAGAAATTCCATACAAATAATGACCAAAATGTTAGTTCAGTGACAACTGCAAGTAGACTAATGATATGACACCCACCAGTTCCAGCACATGCATCAAGCGCTGCTGTTGCAGGGGCTGCTGTTGCTCCTGCCCCTTCAGATGTTGTTGATTCTTCAGTAGGCGAAGCTGCAAATGCATCTAAGATGCATTACCAACACCATTCACAACAGAAAATGGAGAGAAAAGCAAAAAGAAAGAGACAAGGATATACAGAGCAAGAAACAAGTCACAAGTCTGTAAGCTAAAGGCAAATCAAAATCTCCAGTACAGTATACAAATTTCCCAAAACTGGAGACACAATGTTGGAATTTAAGCCATGCAAGAATCATCTGGATTTGAGATGGGGAGCATGGGATCAGGGGAAGAAAGTGCGGCTTCATACTTTCTATTAAACAACCAGAATAAACAACATACAAAATGAAAATGTGCATCAGTATATGTAATCTTCCCTTTGAACTGTGCATCATTTTATTTAATAATTTAATAACTTCATATTTAGGATAATATATTCAGCACAACAGTATCTTAAAATGTTTTTATGGTTTAATGATTTGTTTATATTAATTTAGCAAAATAGAGAATGAATTTATACACTGCTTTGGGATCATTTACAATTTGTAATATTAAGATAACTTTGAAACTGAATAATTCAAATGTTCTCTGATGCATCTGATATGGTTCATAACTTTCACTATTTTTCACGATTGTATTCAAAGTGAAGGGTGATGGCACTATTTTCAACTTGACAAAGTTACATCTTTGTAAGACACGTAGGTCAGATATAACAGAGCACCCATTACTCTGGCAGTATACCTGAACCTCATACTAAAGAATGAGGAGAATTGGAACAAAAATCTGAGCGTTTTTCAAATTTCTCAGAGACATCTAAGAATCAAGGTTTCTCAGGTGGGACAATGTATCAATGCACTAAAATGAACCGAATGAAAGTCAAATATCAGCCTGTGCAACTGTGACAATAATAAATGTTCATCTCTCTTGACCTGGTTGACCGTACCATCCTATTTCAATACCTCCTGCTCTCTAGTGCAGCTCAGTGGGGCTGCACTCACTTGATTCCCTCTTCATAGCCACAGAATCAACGGCAATATTCCTGTTTCTGAACCATTGCCTTTGGAATCTCCAAAGATTATCACCTTCAATATCAATCTCGTCCTGAATCATTCATCAAGTATGAATGAACAGATACCTTTTCTGTTCTGGGGGGTCCAAAGCCATCATCCTCAGTCCCCATCACAAACTCCTGTCTGGAGCCTTTAACTCCACCCTTGGCCATCTCACCTTCATTTTAAAGTGGGAGACCCCTTGTTTTTAAAATGCGCCCCCTAATTCTAGAGTCCTCTACGTAGGGAAATAGCTTCTCAGAACTTACTTTATTAAACACTCTCAGAATAAGACCATTTCTCTTTCTTTAAACTACAACAAATATAGGCCTAACCTGCTCAACCTTTCCTCATAAAACAATCCCTTCATCCCAGGAATCAGCTGAGTGAACCTTCTCTGCACCAGTATATACCTTGATATTGTGCAGTTTCTGCATTCTCTTTAGAACTGTACCCTTCACTTTGTACTGCTTCTCCTCTTATTTTCCTACCAAATGTATCACTTTGCACTGGTGTTAAATATCAGCAGCCACTGTGTAATGCTGTAATAGCTGATGCAATAGACATTCCAGGTCCTGTTGAGATCTGGATATGCATCAAAGCTGCACTGTATCTAGTTTAAAAGTCAAAATCCTGTCAATACAAGATAGTGAGTGCATTTCTTTAAAACCTCACCCCTCCCCCCTTTTAATCCACCCTCAAATGCAAAATATCTGAGGAATTGTTGATTTCTGTTACAAAGGCTGAGACCATGTGTTCTGTGGCTTCTGCCGTATCCTTCCCCAAGGTTCCCAACAGCTTTAAGCCCTGAACTAGCACTTTTATCTCTCTCTTCACACTCTCATTCTAAGATCATCCTGTCCGTAAATTCACAATTTCTCAAGCCTATTCCGACTAAACTATTAACTAACTATCATGTCATGGTAGTGATACTGTAAATGGTTTCCCTACCTTTCAAATTCTCTATCACCGTCAATAAAAGTGAGCTCACCCAAAATCTCTACTTCCCATATCTTAACTCAAAATCCCCTTCATCTATGACAGACATTGAGCCTTTGGTATCCTGCAGCCAAATCTTAAACTTCTAATCCTCGTGTTTGAATCTCTCCATGGCATCCACCCTTGCATATTTCTAACCCTCAATTCTTGTGCATATCTGATAGCTTCATTACACTATTGCTGGTTGTGTTTCTACATGCAAAGACTCCAGGCTCAAAGCTTGTCCACTTCTTCACTTTGCTTTCCATTCGTAAGATGTTCTTTAAGACCCACATTCTTGACGTTTCTGATCATCTACCCCATATGTCATCCTTTGGAGCTTACTGTCAATTATTGTCAAAAAATTGTCCTGTGAAGTAGCTGGAGATGTTTTGCCACATTAAAGGTTCTATATAAAATGCAATGTTGCTATTGCCAATTTACGCTAAAGTGGGTCCAAATTGCACAGTGCTTACATGTACAATCCTATGTAACGAGATACGCATAAAAAAAATTAGCTAGTGCTCACATTACAATACTTTACCCCTCTCATGGCACGTTCTGTAAGCTCAGCATAACAGCATTGACAAAGATCTAGATTTTACCATTTAATGGACTCCAATTCAACTTTTCACATCAAAATAATTTTAGGGTGTTAGTTTTCAGTCAAAATACATGCGTTGGTTATGTTAGAATTAAAATGGAACTACTTTAAAAACAGACTACCAAGTATCAAAGACTGATTGCCCATTCTATTGATTTATGCTTTTCTAAAAGAGATAATTGAGCAACTACATAAAGTATACTTGACATTTTTGTTGAGTGACTTGTTCCTCTGGCAAACAGTGGATTTAATTATTTCTTGCACCTCAGCTATATTAGTAGATTAACTCCTATATGTTATGATCAGATAACATTTCCAGGATGTTTATTGTTCACAGGATTTGAATGAAAACAATCACTAAATTAAAAATGCAACAGAGGTTATTTTGGGCCTGATCAAACTTTTGAACTCACTGATAATCCAATTTTCCATAGGAAAATGAATACAACTGGAATTATTAAACTGCAAAATTAAACTGCAACTAAACAACATATAATAATACAAGAATGCAGGAGTAGGGAGGTCAAGCTTCAATTATGTAGGGTATTAGTGTGATTGCATTGGGCAGGCAATTGTGTAGGGGTATTATCACTGAACTAATAATCTAGATACCCAAGATAACGCTCTCAGGACCCTGGTTCACAAAAGATAACATCTGGATTAAATTTTTAAAAATCTGGAATCAAAAGTCCAACATTGTCAATTGTTGTAAAAATCCATTAGGTTCATTAATCTCCATTAGAGAAGGAAATCATCCATCCTTAGATGAACGGGTCTACATGTGACTCCAGATCCACAGCACAGTGGTTGACTCTTAACTTCCCTCCTCCATGGCAATTAGGAATAAATGCTAGTCCAGCAGGCAATGCCCACCTCCCACAAAAGAATAAAAAAATCTCTAGTAGTATTGGTCTTCTTATTTAAGGAAGAATGAAAATGCATTGGAAAAGCTCAGACAAGGTTTATTAGACTAAAACCTAGAATGATCAGATGGTCTTATAAGAAAAAACTAGACATGCTCAGCTTATATCTACTGGAGTTTAGAAACTTGAGTTAACTTGATTGCAATGTACGCGATCCTCAGAGGAACTTGCCAAGGGTGGAAAAATCTTAAACTAGGGAATCACTGTTTAAAAATAAGGGGTCGTCCAATTAAGACAGATGAGGAGTTTTGTTTTTCTCTGAGGACAGTCAGTTTTTTGAACTCTGCCTCAAAAGGTGGTGGCGACAGAGCCTTTGAATATTTTTAAGGCAGAGGTCAATAGATGCTCAATAAGAGGGAGGGGGTGAAAGGTTATTAGGGATAAGCAATGATCTTGCTGAATGGTAGAGCAGCTCAAAGGGCTGAGACATCTACGCCTGTTTCTAATTCATATGTTCAGGTTTGAAAATCATGTTATTTTTCCTGCAAGTTTGATTGCTATGCTAACAAAAATCAAATAGCTACAGGAGCTGTGCTTCCCTTAATCTACACATTTGGTTTAAACATTGAGTGGTCCTAAATGACTACCTAGGATGAAACATCATCAACGGTGCAAAACAGAATTTTAAAAAAGCCTTTCGACTTCACTGAATGTCAGTTGGAGTCAGATGATAAATCTTACTTAAATCGCAAGCTCAGCAAATCAGCAAGAAACCTGTCATTGGATAAAGTGGTCTACAAAAGGTACAGGTGCAAAAGAAATACAAAACAAACTGGATGAATCTCATTTCTTATGGCTATCCAATGCCTTATACTGCGGATGTGCAGTGTTGCTAACAAGAGGCTTGTTGATGCTCTCATAGCACCACTTTTTAGGTTCACTTCCAGTCCAGATGAAACTTCATTAATCTGAAACATTAGGCTGAACATAAACTTGTAAGTGGGAAACCCACAAAACATACTCAAAAATTATGCAGAATTTAATAACAGAATCTGATCAGTGCTCTTTATCTCTATTGCCAAGCCACAGTTATCCAGAGTGAGGGCTTGCTCAAAATTCAGTAGGTAAGTGTTTGGCTCAAGGTCATGGCTGGGAGCAGAAAAGAGCTTGGCAAGATTGGGAAATCTGGGTATTGGGACCAGAAGCAAAGGCTGGGGTTGGGGGAGATTGGAGGTCAGGGACAGATCCATAATCAGAATTGGAGAGATCAGAGATTGAAGGCTTTGTAGTGAAGATGGAAAAGCTGGGATTGGAAGGCAAAGGCTGGCAGATTGCATACATCCTCTGCACCATCACTGGCATCCTTAATTGCACTTGAAATGAATGGGTTGCATTTCAGAGGGCGAGTTAAACATTGCTGTGAACCATGTGAGCCAGACTAGGTAAGAAGGCAGATTTCCTTTCCTTAAAGGAGATTAGTGAATCCAGATGGGGTTTTATGGCAATAAACAATGATTTCAACGGTCAATGTTTAATTCTGGGAGTTTATCAAATTCAAATTTCACCATCTATGATGGGATTTGAAACTGGGTCAAATCCCACCACAGCATTATCCTGAGTCTCTGGGTTACTAGTCCATTGACAAAAATCATTATGCCATTGCCTCCCACAGGTACCAATCACCAGGATTACATTCTCAGCTCCCTTTAGCTGTTAAATTTTCTGAGGCTCCAAAAACTTAGCCAAGATTAAGATAGGTGTCATGCTGCCTCATTAGAATATTTAAATTGTCAATGAATTCTTGCACGGATTTTGGTTGCCTGCTTTTGTTGAAGTTGGAGACAGTATGGGATAGGTATTCAGAATGTTTCTGCATTTTAATGACAAACTCAGCCATCTGAATGATTAAAATTTCACCTAATAACTGTTTCTCTCCACGAAAGCTGCCTTACTGATTTCCCTCACATTGTTGGATTACTTGATAATTCTGTAATTCCAGAAGCATCAGTGTCCAAGACTGGGAGGACAAGCAGTCCAGAATCAAGCATGAGGGCATTTCACAAGGACTGGCAAAGGGTCAGGCCACGTTTGGTTCTTGGGTAGCTGGGGTTGGAGAGATTGTTGAAAAAGGAACGCTTGAGGAAGCATACTCTTTCCATCCCAGATCCAAGCAATGATTGTGCCAGAATTCCCCAGTTCCCCCGAACAATTGCTGTCAGCCTCAATTGGGCTAAGGGACAGATAGGTCAGCAGTAGGCAGGAAGGCCACTCAAGAATCTACGGACCTCTTCTTGTAAAGCTATTGGCAGGGGACCATAAATTTCTGCTCAATATATGATTAGTTACCAAGTTGGCTCAAAATATTACAAGACAAAGCATTTCACAATAAATTTCATAGAATATTCATAATCACTACTTAATTTAAATCCTAGGCTTTCATAATGCATACATAAAACAACTCCCCAACTTGAGATATTTCCACATTAGTTGTAGCCAAGCAAAAAATACAGAAATTGCTGAAAATTGTAACTGAGTTAAGAATCTTCTGTCACTGAGATACCCCCAAACTGACCTCCAAAAAGATCCAGATCAGTGGTTGTTGCTGTAGCAGCAGCAGGTGTAGTAGTATCAGCAGTTGTAGGAGGAGTAGTCAAGGAAGCCTCTGTTACAAATGGATCAGAAGGTGGTGCTTCAGAGGCATTAGGGAGGGCAGGAGAAGTCAAAGAATCTGTATTGCAGTGTCAGAAGTAAGGAGGGATGGGAAAAAATAAAAACATTCTCTTGAAGCCAGATTCCAATTTGCAGTTTAGCACTGTGTGTGATATGATTATTTGTAAATATCAATGAATTCAAATGAAGTACACTGAACTACTTACCTTCACCCAAGAGATCTGATTTATCCATTGCAAGGGTGCAGAGTAAAGGAAGTGTAAAGAAATAATGATTCAAAATTGGATTCCTTTTGTTATAAAAGATCACCACATTAATTCTAGGAATTATTCTTAAATTTACAGTAGCCAAGTTAATACAACTGCCAAGAGTATTGAAAACAACGCAACATCCATTATTGCATGAGGCTTTTGCCTTCATCCCACAATTATAACATTCTTGCAGTTTAGGTCAGTTTATTGAGAACTGTTCAGAACAACTGCCACTTCAATGCCAGCTCGAATTTCAAAAAATGGCAACGCAAAAATTTCAATAAATTATTTCCCCCACTATTTTCTCTCATTCGCATTGTGCATGCAAAGTGTTCTAATTTTGAGTCACACAACAAAGTATCTCTGCTGAAGCTGAAATAATAGACATATTAATAGTTACAATATTTCAAATGCATTATCGGCTCAAAAAGATTTGCAAGAAATAATGTTGTACATTCTGTTCCTTAGGAAAACTAATTGAATCTGTCTGCACCATACATGTGGGAATAGGATTCTGATCTCAAGTATTACTTAAGGTAGCCTAAAATAATGCATTAAGTATCACAAGACATTTAGTGTGTTTTATATATTGTACTTTTTGTGGAAGTCAGCACTTCTCTTCAAATACCATTTCTGGATATAAACAAGGAACAAAGAACAAAACACCATGGGAAACAGGCCCTTTGACCCAAAGAGCCCACACCGCCACCTCGGCGTTCCCACTTCTACACATGATCCCTGTCTATGTTTATAGATCTATGCATTGGAACCAAATTTGAGACAATTTAGGGAGAATTTGTTCTGCCAATCAGCCTAAGAGCACATCTTTGGGATGTGGGAGGAAACCGGAGCACCCAGAGAAAACCCATACAAGCACGGGGAGAATGCGCAAACTCCCACAGACACAAGCCCTAATCCATGTATCTGCACAGCACAGAGATAGTCACTGAGCTGTCGTACTGCCCATCACATGGTCCAGGTCAAGCATACACTAACGACGTGAAGCACTAGGATACTCTCGAAAAATCCAAGAGTAGCCCTCTCATGACTCATCACGTGTATGCCCCTTGTTAAACAACAAGGCGGACCTAAGTACCTACAGGATAAAACAAATACATCTATATCATCGACAATTTACACACTTCCCAGGGAACTCCCAAGGCTCATTATGCCTATTTTAAATCAGTTTTCTGTATCCCTTCATTCTCATTCTGTTCGTGTGCCCATTTAAGTATCTCTTAAATAACTCCAGAGTACTTGCCTCCACCACTTTACTTGGCAGTGCATTCCATACCCCCACCATCCTCTGTGAAAAACCTCCCTCTAGCATCCAAATTATACCTTATCCCCTTCACCCTAAGCCTGTGACCCCTCGTGCTATTTGAGTCCATCCTAGGAAAAAGCTTAACCCTGTTTACTCTATCTGTGCCCCTCAATCTTGTACACCTCTATTAGATCTCCTCTAAGCCTACGTCTTTCTGAAGAAAACAGTCCCAATTTGCCTAACATCTCCTCGTAACTCAGACCTTCCATACCAGGCAGCATCCTGGTAAACCTCCTCTGCACTCTCTTCAGAGTCTTCACGTCCTTCCGGTAGTGAGGCAACCAGGACTGGACGCAGAATTCCAAATGAGCTCTAACCAACGTTTTATACAACTGCAACATTAAAGGCCAGCTCTTGTACTCTATACCCCTTCCTATAAAGGCTAAGCATAACATATGCTTTCTCCACCTGCTCTGCCACCTTCAGAGACTTGTGCACCTGCAAACCCAGGTCCCTCTGTGTTTCTATATTCTTAATAGGTCTACTCTATCATATACCTCCTCCCTACATTTTTTCTCCCAAAATGCATCACCTCGCGCTTACGGATTGAATTCCATCTGCCATCTGTCTGCCCAAGCTACCAGCCTATGTCCTGCTGTATCGCTTGACGATACTCCTCACTATCCACAAATCCAGCCATCTTTTATCGTCTGCAAACTTGCTGATCACTCCACTTACTCTCTCTTCCAAGTCATTTTATATATAGAAGAGTCCCAGTGCCAAGCCCTGCAGCACACTAGTGACCAACCTCCAACTAGAAAAACACCCTTCCACTATTACTCTGTCTCCTATTACCAAGCCAGTTACTTATCCATTGAGCTACCTGTCCTTGTATCCCATTTGCCTTGACCTTTTCAACTAACCTCCCATGAGAGACTTTGTCAAACGCCTTACTGAAATCCATACAGACAACATCAACGGCTCGCCCTTCGTCGATAGTTTTCGTCACCGCCTCAAAAGATTCTACTAGATTCGTGAGGCATGACCTCCCCTTAACAAAGCCATGCTGCGTATCCCTAATCAGATCGCAACGCTCTAAGTGCCTATACGTCCTATCTCTAAGTATCCCCTCCAATAGCTTCCCTACCATTGACGTCAAACTCACCGGCCGATAATTTCCAGGGTTATCCCTACTACCCTTTTTAAACAACGGTACAACAGTAGCTATCCTCCAGTCCTCTGGGACCTCACCTGTGTCCAAAGAAGAGACAAAGATTTGCGTCAGAGGCCCAGCAATTTCACTTCGCGCCTCCCTAAGCAGCCTGGGATAAATGCCATCAGGCCCAGGAGATTGATCAGTTTTAATGCTACCTAAAAAGCTCTAACACTTCCTCTCTTAATATGGATATTTCCCTCAACTGGTCTACAGCTCCCTCAAAGACAGGACCTGTCAACAAGCCCCTCTCCTTTGTGAATACCGACACAAAGCATTCATTCAGGAACTCCCACATTCCCTCGGGCCCTAAGCGTAGTTCCCCTCCTCTGTCCTTAGAGGTCCGATTTTTCTTCTAACACCCTTTTACTCCTAACATAGGATTAAGGAAAATCCAAAGGCTTTTTACTCCTATCTGCCAAAACCATTTCACGCCCCCTTTTGCTCTTCTAACTCCCCGTTTGAGCTCCCTCCTACTCTCTCTATATTCCTCCAACACTCTCCGTTCCCAGCTGCTTTGACCTAACATACACCTCTCTTTTCTTCCTAACCAAGTTCTCAATAGCCCTAGTAATCCATGGCTCTCTAATCCTACATTTCCCATCCATCCTCTTAGCCAGCACATATCTTTCATGCAACATTTTCAGTATTCCCTTGAAAGAATCCCACGTGCCTAGCGTGGACTTACCCTCGAACAACTGTTCCCAATCAGTTTCCTTAAGTTACTGCCTAATCCGACTGTAGTTAGCCTTCCCCCAATTCAGTACCCTTCCCCCTAGGGCAAAAAGCATTCTTTTCCATCTGAATCCTAAAGTAGACAGAATTGTGGTCACTGTTAGCCACATGTTCCCCTACGACAACATCTATCACCTGACCTGGCTCATTACTCAGAATTAAATCCAATATAACCCCCTCTCTAGTCAGACTAGCTACACACTGCTCCAATGATCCTTTCAGTACACACTTTACAAATTCTTGCCCGTCTGAACTCCCAGCTCTAGGTACCTTCCAATCCACCCCATTAAAATCTCCCACTGTAACAACTCTGTTCTTTCTGCATCTATCCAAAATGTCTTTACATATGCCTTCTTCAACTACCCGCAGGCTGTTGAGTGGCCTATAAATACACCCCTAGCATAGTAATTGCCCTTTCCTATTCCTCAACTCCACCCACAGCGACTCAACTCCTAACTCCTCCATACTGTTCTCCCCCTGCACTGCTCTGATGTTCTCCCTAACTAACAACGCCACTCCCCACCTCCCCCCCTCAATCCCCCCCACTCTTCTGGACCCTCCTCTGTCACGCCTGAAACACTTATACTCAGCAACATTCAGCTGCCACTGCTCCCCTTCCTTTAACCACATCTCCATCACTGCAACCACATCCAAGTTCCTTGCAAACATTAAGGCCCTAAGTTCATCTGTTTTTCCTGTTATGCTCCTTACATTGAAACAGACACACTCCAGACCTCCAAGCCCACTCAGAACCTTCTTCTCCCTGGTGTATTTCCTCTCAGTAAGAAGTCTGACAACATCAGGTTTAAATCCAACCAATTTATTTGATAGTAAACTTGCAAGCTTTCGACTCTATGGTCTTCATCAGGTGAATGAATTTCCTCTCATTCATGCTTACTTTATGTCCCATCTCGCTCCCTACCGAGCTATCACCCCCTCCCCACTCCACATTAGTTTAAACCCTGCCAAAATACTCCAGCTAACCTCCCACCTAAGATATTCATGCCCTTCCCATTTAAGTGTTCCTTGTCTCTTCCATACAAATGCTCTTCTTTCACGAATACTTCCCAGTTATCCACAAATATAAAACCCTCTGCCCTACACCAATCCTTCAGCCATGCATTCAGCTGTAGGATCTCATTCCTCCTGGCCCCGCTTTACCTGGCTCTGATAGCAGCCCTGAGATCGCCACCCTGGATGCCCTGCTCTTCAGCCTACCCCCAACTCCCAAACTGCCTTCATATATCCTCCCTGCTCTTCCTTCCTACATCCTTCTCTCCTATGTGAGGAATCACATCCACCTGGATCCCCTCACCCTTCAAAACGCCCTCTATCCTGTCAGAGGCATCTTGCACTCCTGCTCCAGGGAGGCAAACTATCATCCTGAAGTCCTGCCTTTGACCACAGAACCGCCTATCTATTCCTTTAATCTTCCCATTCCCCATCACTATCTCCCTCCAAGCCCCCTTCCTCCCCTCTGAGGTACTCTGGTCCTCCTGCCTTACCTTTTTAACCCCTCCGCCCTCAATATTTTGGGGGATTGCCACTGGGGAAGTCTTTGGACTATTGCCCCTCTCCTTTTTCCCCCTTCCTTACAGTAATCCATCTGTAAGGGTCAGCTTTCCCGCCACTTAGGCTCTGGGTTCACCATCTTACTATGCCTCCCTTCCATTATTGCCTCATTCTCCCTGACTGAAATACATCTTCCAATCGCTGTTCTAATTGCTTGACCCGAGCCCTCAGACACTGCAGCTCCAAACATTTTATGCATATGTGGACTTTCGGGAAACACCTTGCCTCCAGGAACTCCCACATATGACACTGTACACAGGAGCGGCGTCTTCCCGTAATCCCTGCCATTGTCTTGAACACTTTTGGAGGTGTGAACGCAATTGGAAAACCAGCAACACCTTGCCTAAGCCTGCTCTCGCCTAAGCCCAGCGAGTCAAAGCTCTCAAATATCTCACTCTGCTCCCTGCTCATTCTACTGCCCGCTCCCGATGCTGCCCACTGTCTACTCCTCCTCAGAATATTTTAACAATACTGCCAAAATTATCTTGCTGAAAGCCAAAAGTATTAGCTTAGCCTTTGCCATGATATCAGCCATTGTCCAACATAGTAGATCAAACTGCACATCAATGGGTAATGTATAAACATGGTCCATCCAATTAATTACAAAAAAGGCAAAAACAAGCTTGAAGGTGTGGCTGGAGTGATATGACAAAAATCACAAGCATCTTTTCAATTGACAATTTGCTTTTGTTCAAATATTAGAATGAGCTGTTTGTTACCAGAACTTTATTACCCATTCTCCTCACTTTGTAATTTTCTTCCTATTGTTATTTTTACACACATCAAGCCATAAACCAATTTACTAATTAAAGCCGAATGAAATGCAGCATAAAAAGCAAAGGAAAAGTTATAATAAGTGCTTTAAAATGGAGCTGCTATTTTTAATTTAAACAGGCTATCCAAGTTATTTAAATAGTCTGAAAAACATTGGCAGTCATTAAATAACTTGAAGTGGTATTTATTTTTTTAAATGTGATTTTGTTTGCTACTAAATGAGCCCACTTAATACTACTAGTATTAATCTTGAACATTATTTATTAGTGTCATAAATAGGATTACATTCAGACTGCAATTTGGTTACTGTGAAAATCCCCTAACTGCCACACTCTGGCACCTGTTCGGGTACACTGCAGGAGAATTTAGTATGGTTAATGCACCTAACCCGTACATCTTTTGACTACAGGAGAAGACCATAACACACGGAGAAAACCCATGCAGACACGAGTAGAATGTGCTGACTCCACACAGTGACCCAAGCCAACAATCGAATCTGGGTCCCTGAAAGGCAGCAGTGCTGACCGCTGTGCCATCTGTCAAAGCAGTTAACATGTTGATTATCTAACCTGAAAATTGGTCTAAATCATTTAAGAGGTGACCATCAGGAAAACAAAAACAACAATATTCTGTATGAGGTGATATCTTAACTTCAGACTAAATTTTCTTCTTATTTATATTTTTAAAAATCCATTAGAAAGAACCGTGCCATAAATTATACACTATATCACTCATTCCAACATGAATGCTTCTCCAAAACTCAATAGTGGCAAAGAGAAATAACTAAAAAGGTCCAGTAGCACTCATACTGATCTTCTGAATTCCAAATTGAAACTACACTGAAACAATGTTTTTAAAGAATATTTTGCTATCCGGTGAAAAATATTCTTGCAATGCATCATTCTTACCTCCCCAAGCACTGGCTGGTGGATTAGCAGCCACTGTTGACTGCACTGAAGATGTAAAATCTGGTTGTAGATCAAGAAGATCACTAGACAATTTCGATGCACTGAAGGAAAAGAGAAACACCATTAATATTTCAACCATTGAAATGCTTTTCCTATTCAAATTCAGATACTTGCAATACAAAATAAACACAGTTCTAATACCTTTGTAGATTTCCTTGGTGCAGATCGTGATTATAGAAGTGGTTTCATGCAGATTCCAAATAAATACATTTTTAAATAAAATCATTACCCTCAAACCATAAATGCAAATGCTTTAGGGATTGCTATTCTCTGCACTCAGCCCCCATTATCATATTGTCTGATTTATGTGCAGCCAAAGTGCTTTAAATTTGGGCAGGAGCGAAGATATTGCTTCCTAGTTCTACCTGGATACACTAATCTCCAAATGGCATTTGTAGTAGGAGCCCAGTTGTGAACTTTAGAAAGTTAATGTTTTTTTGGGGGGTGGGGGTGAGGAACAATAATAGTATTACAAATGCTATTTGCATTTAAAAATGGTTCACTTAATTAATTTGGGTAATTGAAACATATCTACGCACAAAACTAGAATAGTTGCACTGCTCAAAACAAAAACAATAAACTGATTGTACAGCCCATTAGTCATTTGGATTCAGAAACTCATTGCAAATTCATTCAATCTGAAAATGGTACTCAAATATTTAGGTTAAGGATTAACATGTGGTTAGTCAGAATGATAAAATAAATTTGAACACTATGCGAGTTAGTAGAAGGAAATTTTCCATGGCATTTTAAACAGTCAAGGATGAAACTGAGAGACATTGTAAAACACAGACATCTATCTACTATGAGCTTTCTTCAATCTGTAATGCAAGGATTGAATAAAATTGTGTTTATTTCAAAATAATGCTTTGGAATTTCCAACTGGGGCTTCTATCACAGCTGCAGACCTGGCTCCAAGCAGCCATTTATCTGTTCTGTTGGCTTTCTAATGATGTGAGCATCATTGAATACCATAGAAGAAGCATCATATTGATTCTGAGATAATGGACATTACAGCATTATGATATTGCTGTGGTCAGCAAAACAACTGAATGGACATCCTCTGTTTAATAAGAGCAAGAATTTGATGTGCAGAGCTCTTATGGTAGCACTTGCTACATTTGCATTCATGGGCACTTTGTAACATAGAAGTTTCATGCTTAGAGCAGCTAATGCTCCCTTTTCATATTGAAATGAGCTATTGCACATAATCAGACACTTAGGGCGCGACCATACAACGTTGTGCTACCTTGCCGAAAGTTGGACAAGACAATCAAATGAGGGGCAGAAAACAACAAACGTGCTTGATTTCTCGCCTCTCCTGATAGCACTGGCCATATTTTAGTGAAATCAGCTTTGCACTTGCTAATTTAAATATTAATGACATCATTTAAAATGTCATTAGCAAATGCCAATATGACTGAGTTCACTTGTTCATAACTGCTCACTGTTAGGGGTTCTCACTAGCAAGCATCACAGATGGTCTCCACCAGCAGGAGACCAGACTAGTAATCCAAAGATCTAATTCTCTGGGGACATGGGTTCAAATGCCACCATGGGAAATTTGAATTCAATAAATATCTGGAATTCAAAAGTCTACTGATAACCATGAAATCTTTTTGATTGTTGTTAAAAAACACAATGAAATCTAAGCTGGGCTTAATGTGACACTCTGCAGTGTTAGCGGACAAGAAGTTTCTGAAGTTAGGTATATAATATGAAACAGGCTAAACTGCACTCAGAACCTCTCCGTTAAAGATCACAAGGGAACGGATCCAGACAAGCAGGCAAAAGGCATGCTTTTAAGATGCAAAGTCTAACGTACAAAGGGAACCGGACAGGATGGCACCAACGGAAACTAAATTAAAAGTACACCTTCATCTAATCAAAGCAGCACCATTGACCTAATCAAGTGATATCAGGAAACCTCTTCAGAAACACCTAAGGAGAGGATTAACATAACTGAGGAAGCCTTCTTGGCCTCAAAAGGCTTCCTGAGATCAGCCAAAAACCCATTGTTCAAAAAACCTGGAGATTCTAGACCATTGATAAACCCATCAGACACAAACAATTACCATATTTAAAATATTGATACTGTACTTGAAAACATCGAAACAGAATGGTCAAACACTGTAAACAAAACATTAACATTTGAATTATACGTGTCAAAATTTAACTGAAGCCCATTGCAGTGGGCTTTCGGGACAGTGCTGTTTGTACGTCCTGATTGCAGCTCCGTCGACATTAAATAAAGCTGTACCACTGTTGAATTTGACTCTGAGGCTGCAATGGTCATGTTCATCCACTCACACTAACATTTATCCAAATTAAACTCCATCTGCCATTCATCAGCACACTGGCCCAATTCGTCACGATCCTATTGCAATCAGAGATAACCTTCTTCACTGCCCACTATGCCACCAACCTTGGTGTCATCTGCAAACTTACTAACCATGCCTACTATATTCTCATCCAAATCATTAACATAAATGACAAACAGTGGATCTAGCACTGATCCCTGAGGCACACTGCTGGTCACAGGCCTCCAGTTTGAAAAACAATCCTCTACAACCACCCTTTGGCTTCTATCAGGAAGCCAATTTTGTATCTATTTAGATACCTCATCCTTGGGATTTAATCTTATGCAACAACCTACCATGTGATACCTGGTCAAAGGCCTTGCTAAAATCCATGTAGATAACATCAACTGCACTGCCTTTACTTACCTTCTTGGTTACCCCTTCAAAAATAAAATCAAATTTGAGCGACATGATTTTCCTCTCACAAAGCCATGCTGACTGTCCCTAATCAGTCCTTGCGTCTCTAAATACCTCAGATCCTGTCTACTGCGCAACAACTTACCCTCCACAGATGCAATGCTCACTGACTTGTAGTTCCCAGGCTTTTTCCTGCTTTTTAAACAAAGGCACAATATTTGCCATTCTGATCTTCAGGTATTTCGCCTGTGACTATCATTGATTCAAATATCTCTGCGAGAGAACCCTATTCCTCCCAAGCCTCCCATAACGTCCTGGGATACATTTCATCAGGTCCCAAGGATTTATCTACCTTGATGTGCTTTAAGACACCCAGCACCTCTTTCTCTGTAAGACATACACTCAAGATATAAATATTTATTTCCCCAAGTTCCTTAATATCCATGCTTTTCTCAACAGTAAATACTGATGAGAAATATTCATTTAGGATCTCACCCATCTCTTACAGATCTGCACATAGATGATTATGTCGATCCTTAAGAGGTCCTACTTTCTCCCTTGTTACTCTCTTGCCCTTTATGTATTTATAGAAGCTCTTTGGATTCTCCTTTGCCAAAACAATCTTGTGTCCATTTTTTTGCCCCCCTGATTTCTCTCAACTCAACTCCTGGATTCCCTATTCACTTCAAGGGACTCACTTGATCCCAGCTGCCTATGCATGTCATGCACCTCCTTATTCTTCTTGACCAGGCTTTAATATCACAAGTTATCTAGGATTCCCCATTTCTACCAGCCTTGCCTTCACTAAGAGGAATGTGCTTATCTTGAATCCTGGTTGTAGCTATTTAAGTACGGCTACTGAAACAGATGGACAGGCAGTAATGCAGACACTCAGGGCGTCATCTGGGGATCCAGGTTCAAATCCCACCATGGCAGATGATGAGATTTGAATTCAATTAAAAAAATGTCTAAACCTTTGACAATTGTTGTAAAAACCCATCTGGTTCACAGATCTTCTTTAGAAGGGAATCCACTGTCCTGATCTGGTTGGGCTACATGTGACTTCAGATTAAGTTGACTGTCAAATTTCTCCATTTCTGGGGAAATTACGGATCTACAACAAATGCTGGCCTATTTGATAATTCATTTGACATACGGGTGTTAAAGAAAAATAGTGACAGGTATGAACATCGAACTAGGTGTCGCTGCATTTGTTCCCTCAAGAATTTTTTATTAAAAATTATGCATCATCAAGTGATGCAGATCAGTTAACTCAAAAGATTCAATTGGGTGCTATAAAAACAGAAAATGACAAATGGACTTGAAACATTAACTTTTTAATAAATTCTATAGACTGCCATACTGGCTGAGTTTTTGCAGCATTTTCTACTTCTATTTCAGATTATCAGTTTTTGCTTTTATTGGATTTGGGTGGTTCTGGTTCTGTCAGTAGAACAGAAACCAGATCAGTTCACAAAACGCAGAATAATCCAACAATATTCAGATCTGGTGGCATCTGTGGAAAGAGGAAGTGGATGTGTGATCAGTTCAGATGAAAGGTCATTGACCTTAAAAGTTAACTGTATCATTCTTGCTACCTAACCTGCTGAGTATTTCCAACATTTTGTTTCTATTTCATATTTCCAGGATCTTTAGTCACTTATTTAACAGTTTAAAAAAAATTATTTCTGAACTCATTTCTCCAAAGAAAATCTGTGACAAAGGATTTTGTCTCACGGGTTTATGAATTTGCATGTTACAGGTCATGCTAAATAAAGCTTTAAGATTTAAAGTTTAACTCAAGAAAATAGAGGCTTTCAAAACAGATCAGGCCCAAAGCCAATCAATTGGTCTTAAGAACCAAGGAAACATTTATTTAAATTGAAAATTTGTTTGCATGGACTAACAAATTTAAAATGTGGTTTCCAAGTGTGAAATTAATTGATCCTGAGGGATAAGATATTCTATAAATAAGGTGGATGGTCAAACCATTCAATTCAAACACAAATCAGGGAGACATCTTTTAACTTTATTGTTACTAGCAGTTGTATTTATGAAGGCAGTTTTCAATTTTTGGTTTTGGGAATCAAGAGAACGCTTGAATCGGTTATGTCAAGGGGAAGTGTGTGTGCCTCCTTGTAGCTTATTAGTTGGATAGCTCTGTAATCCAAAGCTGTAAAATGAATTTGTATTTGACAATCATTTGAAGTCATAATGAATCCAGGAAGGCTAAAAATGTTGGTCAGTCAGCAGCTAACAGAGACAGTGTTTCAATATTCCATTTTGCATATTGATACAAAAATCCTGACAGTCATTTGCTATGCCAGGGAGAAATAAGTACACAATTATTGAAAATCTTGGATTTCTTCTTTTTTTTAAAAATAGTTTCCATTCGATCCATTTACCAACAGGCTGCCCCCAAATTGTTTTGTTTCCTGCCTTTTTGTCAGGGGAACATTGTGGTGATGAGCAATATATCCACTGAGCAGAAAAAGAATGCCAAGTGACCTGTTCAATCCCTGGGATCTGTTTCATACACATATTAAGTAAAGAAACTCTCTAGGTTGTAGAGTGGGAACTTATTCATTTAAATGATTTGCAAGGTTCATCTGAACATAAATATTTCACAAAACTCTTAATGGCAATAGTACTGGTAACTTTGCAAGTAAAAGCTTTAAATACTTTCCCCTTGGTATATTAAGCACAACAGTTTTGTTTATAGGGTTCTACTGGATGTAAAAAAGGTAGGTATGTTATTGTGATATAATCTGAGACTCTCCACATGGCAAGTTAATTGTCCAAAAAGAAACTATTACATTACATTTGCTTTCTAATAGTTCTCAGGATAAAATTCTCTCTCAAATATTGTTTGATGTCTATCCTTAAAATAAAGTGAACTCAACTTGACCAATGCTGCCTTTAAGTACTTAATTTCCTCCACTAATACTTGAGACACGTGTTGGCACAGTGGTTCGCACTGCTACCTCACAGTACTGAGGACCTGAGTTTGATTCCCAGTTTGCATCACTGTGTGGAGTTTGCATGTTCTCCCCATGTCTGTGGATTTCATGTAGGTGCTTCAGTTTCCTCTCCCACAGTATGAAAGACATAGTGGTTAGGTGCACTGGCTATGCTAAATTCTCCTTCAGTGTACCCAAACAGGTGCCAGAATATGGCAACTAAGGGATTTCCACAGTAATTTCTTTGTGCAGTGCTAATGTAAACCACTTGTGACACTAAAATTTGTAAAAACTTGAATTCCAACTACAGCTTTGAATTCATCTACAGCTAAAATTCAGCATCATGAAAACTTTGGTGAACACTAGTTTCAAAATAGGAATTGAAATGTTATCAACGTTTCTGAACAAGTTTACTTTGCAGAGTTACATCTTTACTAATTTATATATAAGATGCAAATATTGCAACAACATATAGAATCATTGGTATGCCTATGCCTATACTTATGTTTCAAGCTGACAAATTATTTCATTAGTCTTTATCAGATGCAAGCAGCAAAGAACAGACAAGAACAAAACAGTCCTGTAGCACTATAATAAAGCCTTCCAACTTCAAGGTAGACTCACTTTGTTGGACATGCAGAGGGTGGAGGTGAAAATAAATCAACTACTGCAGATGTATCAGCCACCTTTGCTGGACTAGAAGTAGGAGATGATCCTGTGTTTTCTGGGGAGCCCTGGAAGGAGAAGCATATACAGAGAAAAAAACCTTTGAACATGCGTGAAATCTATTTATTGGACTACTCAATTTACAAATTGTTTAAGCTTAGAATTTACTATTATTTGCACAAACACATTTGATCTCTCCATTTTAAATAACTCAAAATATTTTCATAACATATCAATAAAAGAACATCTAAGCATTTCAGTTCCATTCCTAATTTGTCAATTTCCTGTCATTTCAGGAGAATCTGGTATTTGCTTTACATTTGAGTTTACAACAAAGGCAGTGTAATAATTGAGGGGACATTAATCTTCATATAGATTGGACTAATCAAATGGTCAAAGAAGAGTTGATAAAATGCTTTCATAAAAGTTTCTAGGAACAACGTGTGGGACCAAGAGATGAAAGTATTTCAGATCTGGTATTGTGAAATTCAGGATTAAAGAAAGCATAATCAAAAACTCTTTGGGAAACTGAGTAAAATACAATCCAATTCCATATTATGTTTGAAAGTGACACTCCAGTCCCAATCAGGAATCTTACAACTTAAATCCAATTACATGGCTTATGACAGGAGAGCTGGGAAAGGTTGATTAGGTTATGTAGATTAAAAAGTATAATGGTTAATCAACAACAGAGAACATTAGTAATTCGAAATGATCAACAAAAGTACAATCCATTAAAAAGTAAAAATTCAGCCAGTAAGATCTACTTGCTGCTTATAAAGAAAATTATGGGTAATATTTCATTAAAACAAGAGGTTGCAAGAACAGTAATGAGCCTGAGGATTGGGGCTATTTTAGAAACTAACCACCAAAAAATTTAATAAAAAAGGAAAAATAAAATTAGTAACATAAAAAAGATTAAAAGGGATACATATTGAATGTAGAAAAAGTAAAGGGTGATCCTTTAAAGGTAGGCAGAGGAGAAATTATAATGGGAAATGAAGAAATTGCAGAGACATTGAGGGGATAATAAAGAGGTTGCTGCAGAGATAGTGAATACATTTATGCTTTTTCAAAATCCCTAGATTTTGAAGAGTCTCAGCAGATTGAAAGTTAGCAAATATGACACCACTATTTGAGAAAAACATAGAACTACATATTGGATTTGAAATGTTAACTCTCTCTCTCGACAAATTCTGTCTGATCTGTAGAGTTTTAAAAACTTGTTGATTCAAATTTCAGGCAGCATTTTTCTTTTACGTCAGTCAGTCGATGTAGCATATTTGGATTTACAATCATGGTCACGCAAATTATTAATGCACAAGATATGGGGCTTATGGAGTCGGAGACAGTATATTAGCATGGATGGAGGACTGGCTAACAGACAAAGCTGAACATCAGGTAATAATTACTGATTTATAACCACATGACTGACAAAATTGATACAAATAGGAACAGTTCATATACAACAAACCAGTCTGATCATTTTTGGGTAGCAAACAGGAAAATTAAACATCTTATGGAAAATATTGTTTTTTAACCGTTAATGGAAATAGAACATAGAAATACATAAACAAAATTTTTAAACACAAGGTCAAATTGTATCAACAATTACTGTACAACACAAATGCACAGATGATGTTATCATTTCAAAGTTTTCTCTTGGTCATTAAAATGAATGTCCTATTTTGTATTTCTTTAAAATGCGGTACAATAATCATTACCATATTCCCCTGCGTTGGTGCTCCGGCAGTTCTAAAAGAAAATGAGGGATGAAGAAAATGAAAAAATTAAAAATTCACATGCCATATACCACAGGGATAAGTTACTGGTATGTTCAGTTGGCACTTATTTTGCAAGCAAAAATTGTTTAGAAGTGGCATAATATTCTATAAGTTAAATAGATGGCAAGTTTTGATTCCACGCAACTGTTTCTAATCTCTTGTCTAACTCCTTTGGAAATGAAGAACATGGTAATAGGCCTTCCTGAATTGATTACACAATGTGTTTTGTTGAAAACCTGTACATTTTCATTCTCCCAGACTACCAATTCTTGATAATGGCTAAAAAGACAGGCAATTGAAGATTTTTGTCTTGCACGTGGCAGATTCAAAGAATGCCAATTATAAAAGAGACAATTGATACTGCATGAAGAGAGAATGTTAATTCATTTGCAAGTAGATCATTGCTTGATGTGTACTGTGCAAAAACATGAATGGGCCTAAGTCCATCATTTTTATTCCTGTAAAGTGCCCAGTTTACCTCAGCTGTTCTGGAAGTTGTAGTCATGAGCGGTATTCTCCACTAACAGGATGCTGGTGTCAAGCCAAAAAGACTCAACCTATCACACGAATGATTAATGTGAAATATGAATTTCAGTGCAATGCCATACATGTGGACTGTGAATCTCCATGACTAGAGGATTGTTCCTTTGGCTATTCCCAAAAGGGAAAGGCCAACCCTCCAATAACTAATTTTAATTTAACTTCAATTTATTCCTCAACCAATTTACAATGTATTTTTTATTTCAAATCAAATACAGAATTGCATTCTAACATTTTGATATCAATAATCAGGCAGAAGTGCAAAATTAGTATTTTTGAACTTAGTTCAGCTGTTCTTCCAGTTCCCATCCTTTCCCATCCCATCATTCGATTTGCCTAGGTGGAGACCATGCAGAATAATGTCAATCCTCTACATGATCAAATACCAAGTAGTATGCAGACACAATAAAGGTTTCAAATTACTATCCACGTGGAAGAACATTTCTGTCATTATTGGATCAAAATACTGGGTATTCAATGATGCCCTGTCACATTATCATATAAACTTAAAATAACCATGGATGTTTGGAAAAAGAATTAGTATTCTGATATCAAGTTAGTGAGTTATTTTTCCCAGAGATGCACAAAAGAAACAAATGTTAATAAAGACAGACAGACTGAATGAACTAGAAGTTTAGCAGGACAGAAATTTGCACGTGCAATAAAAATTAACAAGCTCAAAATGTTTAAAGACTGATAAATGAATAAATGTTGCCATATTCGCATCAAACTATTTGAGTCATCCTAAAGTGATCATTTGAACTTTAGCCTGAGATTGATGGAATTAAGCTGTATTGCACAGAAGCAGTCATTCTTTAGCATTCCTTTTAAGAATATTTGAAACAGTATATTTTAAGTGTTTATATTAATTTAAAATTGCATTTCCAGGCCACTGTAGTTTTAAGTTTAGTAAGGATATATTTACATGGGTTATTTCCTGCAAAGGCTAAACAAACCTTAGGCTCTATTAGCAATAAAAACATTATTTGTATTACAATTTTCATAAAAACAGCTTGTAGTACTTAATTTCGCCCAAAATATAATGCAATTTCAACTATAAATTTGAATTTCCCATTTCAGGTACCACATACAAGAGCAAAAAGAAACAAAATTATCTAATTTCCTCCATCTTCATTTGTATGACTAAGTACATTTTTAGTAAGGCCTTCACTGCTATCATAACCCCTCAAAGATTAATCACAAAAGCAATGGTTTTGTTTTCAAGTGTTAAGCTCTTGCAAATTACGAATTTAGTAGAAATTATGAACTTGCTTTCTTGCTTCTAACCTCACCATGTTTCTCCATCAATAGCAACAAGCAGAAATATTGATTTTTTTTTTTGCTGGACCAGGTTCAATTCCCAGCTCAGGTCACTGTGGAGTTTGCATGTTCTCCTCATGTCTGCATAAGTTTTCTCCAAGCGCTGCAGTTTCCTCCCACAGTCTAAAGATGTGCAGATTAGGTGCATTGGCCATGTTAAATTCTCCCTCAGCGTACCTGAACAGGCACTGAAGTGTGGGATTTTTACAGTAGCTTCATTGCAGTGCAAGTATATTTGTGACTAGTAAATAAACTTTACTTTTTTACTTTAGCTGGGAACAGTAGTCAGCTATTTTGAGCTATACCTTTGCTTTAAAGAAAGCTATCATAGCAGATTTAAATTTAAACATTGATAGGGCGTCAAATGCTATTTCAGAATGAAAGATGTTTGGAATTCTGTTTTTGTGTTGAAATATTTCCTATTCGGAGTCTTAAAAAGCATGGCTCTAATTTTAGGCTGTTTCCTGGTCCTAGATTCCTCAGCCAATAGCAAAAGATTCTCTCTACTTACTCAGTTTCCCTTAATTAGATTTAAATTATCCCTTAACATTCTTAATTTTAAGAAATACAATAGATTGTGCAACCACTCTTGGTAATTTAACCTCCTTGTTCTCTGGATACGAAGGCAAACATTCTAGTAGCCTTTTGAATCTTCCATGGTATTTTAACGATTGAATAAATGGATCCTGAGGTCTCTTTGGACTGGCACTGTTTCTAGCTTTTAACCATCCATCTTTCCTAGGTCCAAAATGGATAATGTCACAATTGTCTTCATTGAAAGTGCTATCCACCAGTGATAAAACAGGTAGTTTTCTGAAGTTTATCATTCACACTATGCCTTTACTAAAAGACAACATTACATACAGTTTTGAGTCCTGCCACCCTTTAATGACTTACACACATTTACACCCAGGTCCTTCAGCTTCAACACATAACAAATAAGAATTTGGCTCATTTTGTATTCTCTTTGCACATTCTTCCCACAAAATGCATCAACTCATGTGTCTGACTTAAATATGCCATCTATCTGCCCACTCCAATCTGTCTACATCATTTCAAAGTCCTACACTGTCCACTTCACCGTTTACAATAGTTCCAAGTTTTGTATCATTTGCAAACTTTCTAATTATCCCCTGCACACCAAGATCTAGATTAAATATATTTCAGAAAAAGTAAGGGTTCTAATATCAAGCCATGAAACAACTGTTAGCTCTAAAAATATCCATTTACTGTTACTGTGCTTCCCATTGTTCAGCAGTTTTGAATCCATATTGCTATTATCCTTTTCATTCCATGACCTATAACCACTCAAGTCTCTAGCTTATAAATATAATTTCCCCATTAGAAACCCACGTTCACTCTTATCAATCAACCCACATTTTTCCATGCGACTACTAATTCTTTCTTGAATATTTGTTTCTAGAAGTTTGCCCATCACTGATGATAAACTGACCAGGCTAATTGCTAGGGTATCCTCAACAATGGTGTAACATCTGCAATTCTCCAATCCTTCATCACCTCCCAAGTCAAGTGAAGACTGGAAGATGATGGCCAGTACTCCTGCAATTTCTATTCTCACTTCCTTCAATAACCTTGAATGAATTGGGTCTGGTCCCAGTATCTTGTCAACTTTCTGTACCAAAAGTCTATCAACCCTTCCTCAATCATTTCACAATATGACCTGAGTAGCATCCAACTCCTTGGTAAAAATGGATACAAAGTATTCATTTAATAGCTCAGGCAACCCCCAGCCTACATGTGCAAATTCTGGTCCCTAATCAGCTCTTCTCTTCCTTTTACCAGCCTCTTGCAAGTTATATACCTAAAGATACTTTGGGATTCCCCTACACATTGATTGCTAGTCTTCTCATAATCCTCCTTTGCTTCTCTACTGAGCTATTTCACTCTCCACCAAATCTTCTAC
Organism: Sphyrna mokarran; assembly: GCA_024679065.1. NCBI lineage: Eukaryota > Metazoa > Chordata > Chondrichthyes > Carcharhiniformes > Carcharhinidae > Sphyrna > Sphyrna mokarran. Next base: position 49,305,841 of record JAGIQG010000005.1, read on the forward strand.
ACTTTGTTCTAAAGTGTATTTTGTTCAGACACCCATTTTCAGTACATTTTTCTTCATTAAATTAATTTCTATCTCCTTTTTCATCCAGAGCATTCTGGATTTGTTTGCTCTACTTTTCCCTTTTAAGGGAATGTATCTCATTTGCCTGGACTGTTTTTGTTTTGAAGATAGTTTTTCCCACCAATCCTTAGTTCCAGTCCAACTGGCCCAGCTGTTCTTGCGTCACTCAAGTTGGCTTTCAGTTAATTATTATTCTCAATTGCCAGTTACTTTAAAAAAATAAGCTTGTGACGCAATGATCACTGACTCTTAAATGTTTCCCCACTGACACTTGGTTTACTTGGCCCTCCTTATTTCCAAGGACCATGTCCAGCGCATCCTTTCTTGTTGGACTGGACACATACTGCTGTAGAAAATGCAGTGGTTCATTTTTCAATCTAAAGAAATAGCACATGCAGAGAGAACTTTGGAAGAATTAATTAGGGCATCTTCAATGTTTCCATTTACTTCCTTTAAAATCTTGGGGTGAAAACAATCTGATCTGAAGGACTTGTTACATTTGTGATACTTTCTAGATTATTTTACTCGTTTCAATTCCAGTGCATCCCTGTCCGTGGTTTAATATTAGTTTCTTTAGGCTGTCTGTAAAAACTAAAAATAATTTAGTGTGTCTGTCATTTTCCCAATTTCAGTTAGCTCACCATTATCTGCTCAAAGAGCCAACATAGCGCTATAGCCAGCCTCTCTTCCCTAATAATAGTAAAAGCAGCATTCATTTTAATATCCCTTGCATTATCCTTTTCATTTCCATCTTATTCAGCTCTTACTAATTGTTTTGCATCTCTCCCATTTGCCACAATCTGATCTGTTGAATCTTAAAGTGTACTTTTTGTTTTATGATGTCCCACTGCAGCTTTTATTTTCACAACCAGAGCTCTAGCTCCTTTTAAGTTCTGTGGCATGGTAAATTTTTGAACATCTCCCACCAATCTACATGGAAAATTGAGCAGAGAAATGGCAGATAGAATTTAATCCCAACAAATGCCAGGGGATGCATTTTGGTAGATCCAATTCAGGTGGGAGCTATAAAAATAAATGGCAAAACCATCAGGAGTATACAGACGGATCTGGGAGTACAGGTTCACAGATTCTTAAAACGTGGCAGCACAAGTAGAAAAGGTGATGAAGAAAGCATATGGCACGCTTGCCTTCTTTGGTCAGGCATCGACTGTAAATATTAGCAAATTATGTTAGTTAGAAAACACTGGTTTGGCTACATTTGGAATACATTGTCCAATTCCGGTCACCACACTACCAGAAAGGACGTGGAGGCTTTGGAGGGAGTACAGAAAAAATTTACTAGGATGTCACTTGGTATGGAGGATATTAGCTATGAGGAGATTGAATAAACTGGGATTGTTCTCCCTAGGGAGACAGAGGCTGAGGGGATGATCTGAAAGAAGTTTACAAAATTATGAGGGGCATAGATAGGATGAACAGATGGAAGCTTTGTCCAAGAGCAGAAACGACCAATGGGGGGGGGGGGGGGGGGGGTGTGTCAGCACAGATGTGCAGTGGAAGGTTTTTTTTGTGTTCAGAGGGTAGTGCGAAATATACTGCCAAGTGAGGTAGTTGAGGTAGACACATTAGCAAGGTTTAATTTAAGGCTTATCTGGATAGACACATGAATAGGTGCACTACAGAGGGATACATATGGTTGGTCTAGATACAACAATGTGATCGGCGTATACTTGGTGCGCCAAAAGGCCTAATCCTGTGCTGTACTGTTCTTTGCTCGTTTAATTTGATTTGTCACATTAGGATAGTGAAAAGTATCGTTTCTTACACGCTGTACAGACAAAGCATACTGTACATAGGGAAGGAGAGAGTGCAGTGTTACAATCATTGCTCGGGTGCAAAGATGGATCGACTTAATACAAGGTAAGTTCATTCAAAAACCTGATGGCGGCAGGGAAGAAGCTGTTTGAGTCAGCTGGTACACGTCCTCAGACTTTTGTATCTTTTTCCCAATGGAAGAAAGTGAAAGAGTGTATATTGGGGTGCACGGGGTCTTTGATTATGCTGGCTGCTTTTCCAAGGCAGTGGGAAATGTAGACAATGTCAATGAATAGGAGGCTGGTTTGAGTGATGGATTGGGTTTTGTTCATGACATTTTGTAGTTTATTGGGTCTTGGGCAGAACAGGAGCCATACCAAGCTATGGTGCAACCAGAAAGAATACTTTCCATGGTACATCTATAAATGTTGAAGAGAATTGTAGTGGGCATGCTAAATTTCCTTAGTTTCCTGAGAAAGTAGATGTTGGTGGGCTTTCTTAACTAAAGTGTCAGCATGGGGAACTCTAGGAGAGTTTGGTGGTGATCTGGACACCTAAAAACTTGACGCCCTCGAGCCTATTTCATCCCATTGATGTAGGCAAGGCTCTACTATGCTTCCTGAAGTTGACGACTATCTCCTTCATTTTGTTGGCATTGAGGGAGATCGTCATCGCACCAGTTCACAAGATTCTCTCTTTCCTGTGTTGCGTCTCTCCATTGTTTGAGATCTGACCCACAACCATATCATTGGCAAACTTGAAAATCGAGTTGGAGGGAAATTTGGCCATAGGCGTATAAGGCGTAGAGTAAGAAGCTGAGGACACAGCCTTATGCTGTGTCCAAGTGCCAGTGATGAGGACAGTTACGGAGGTGATTATATTCTTTGCCTGTCCTCACTGATTGCAGTCTGTGGGTTAGAATCTCTCTCTGCAGATTCAGTTGCAGAGGGAGGAGCCAAGCCCCAGGCTACCAAGTTTGGAGATGAGTTCATGTTAAAGGCTGAACTGTCATCTATGAGTGAGTCTGTCAAGGATCTTTCAGAGTTGAATGTAGGGGCCAGGGAAATGTCGTCTGCCATGGACCTGTTGCAGTGATCGGTGAACTGTAATAGATCCTGGCAGTCCAGGAGGCAGGAATTGATCTGTACCATGACTAACGTTTTGAAGCATTTCATAATGATGGATGTCAAAGCCACTGGACAATAGTCAACAAGGCACACTGCCTGGTTTTTCTTTGGTACCAGGATGATGGTCATCTTCTTGAAGCATGTAGAACCTCAAATTGTTGTAAAGAAAAATTGAAGATGTCTAAATGCACCTGCTACTTAATCCGCACAGGACCCAAGTGCTGGTCCAGGTACCTAATCTGGGCCAGTTGCTTTAAGTGGGTTGACATTTGAGAAGGTTGACAACATTATCTGAGGATACCATTGCCACAAGTTCTTCTGAGGCCTCCAGGATAGCAGAGCACGCTGTTGCTCAAAATGGGCATAGAATGCATTGAGCTCATCAGGGAGAGTTGCATTTAGCCAGCAAATTTACCTGCCTTCATCTTGTTGCCTGTTATGTCTTGCAGACTTTGCCATAGTAAGTAGGGGTCTGTGTGGCCAGCCTGGAATTCTAGCTTGTTCTGATACTTTCTTTTGGCAACTTTGATGGATCTCCATTAGATCGTACCTAACTTTCTTCAACAGCCAGTTCTGAAAGCTAGTGGTGACTGCTACACATAAACCTGCTGGACTTTAACCTGGTGTTGAAAGATTTCTTACTTTCTTGAATAGGTTAGGGTTGCCTGACTTGAACACCTCAGACCTGGACTTCAGCAGACAGCAGGTATCCCAGTTCATCCATGATTTCCAATTGGGAAACACATTTATTTCTTTGGCATACAGTCTTCTGCACACTTATTAATGAAGTCAGTTACTGCAGTGGCATACTCATTCAGCCTAGTCATAGTTTAAACATTGACCAGACTACTGAACCTAAACAGTCCTGTAGGATAATGTGACTCCTTGGACAAACACTGCACAACTTTCTTTGATGGATTCTCGTGTTTGTTTTTAACTTGCAAGTCTAGAGCAAGAGCCTTGTGATCTGATTTACCAGAGTGTGGGTGGGCATAGAGTGGTAAGCATTTTTGATATTCGTGTAGCAGTGGTCTAGGACGTTTGGGCCTCTGATGGAGCAGGTAGTGTGTTGGTATCTTGGTAGAACTCTCGAGCTTGACCTGACTGAAGTCACTGATCAAGAAGAACAAGGCCTCAGGATGTTGTGTCTCAAGGCTATGAACAAATTTGCCCAATTTACTGCAGACAGTCTTGTATCCTAAATCTAGACTTTGAGTAGCTGTTTTTGTTCCCAGTGCACTGAATGCAATCATATTTTAGATGCAATTACAGTAAAATTGTTATTCTCTTCACACACAATGAGTAATGCAGATTAATAAACAAAGACAGTTAATGGAGTTTCATTCCCAATAGAAGTATGGGTTGTATTCTACCACTCCTCAGTTCTTTAAAGAATCAGTTAGACCCAAAACGTTGATTCTGTTTCTTGCTACAGATGCTTCCAGACCTGAATTTATCCATCATTTTCAATTTAAAGTACAACTTGCAGCATGGACTAATATGCAAATATTCAGCAACTAAATAACTGTAATTTATCTTTTAACATACTGTTGAAGATTAAAAGTCAAAACAAAAGGACAAAATAATAGTGTACAGATGTGACTCTAGATAACTGAAGTTATTTCCGATTAAGGTGACGATTTGTATTAGAAATACATTGGAAATTTCAATTAGGAAAGAATTCTGCTTGTAAGAGTGCCAAGAATAATATTTAACGTAGATAAATGTTCACACTCCATTAAGCTGGTGACTAAATCTCACTCAGTTCATCATTAACCTGTAGTTCGTTCTGGGACACGTTGCTGCAAGAAAATAGCCTGCATACAAACAGGATGCATTACTTTCTGGCATCAGTTTGTATATTTACTCAAATCGATGGAAATTAAAAATTTCCCATTATAATCTGCCAGTCTCTAATATACTTTTCTAAGCTCTGCATCAATATATCCTGCCACTTCACAGCTACTCCAATTTTTTGCCTCTTTTTACTTTTATCAATAAGTCTCCATTACTGCATTATATCCTCTTTTGATAGAAGTAATTGTATCTTTAATTGTTGTTACATTTAAACAACAATTTGGTCATTGGATGTCGGCATCACTGGCAAATTAATATCGCAGATTCCCAATTGGTCTTGGGAAGCTGGTGATAAGGAGCTACCTTTTTGAACTACTGCAGTTCACGTGGTGTAGCATGAGTGTTCCAGGGCTTTGACCTAATGACAGTGAAGCACCAGCAAGGTAGTTCCACGACAAGATGGCAAGAGACATGGAGGCAACCTACAGATAGTTGCATTGCATCTGCTACCATTGTCTTTCCAGATGGTAAATAAAAGTCATGAATATGGAAGGTGCTGCCAAATAAGGTTTGGTGAGTTTGAGCGTATCCGGTACTTAGTACACAATTCAGCTGCTGCGCACTTGTGGTAAAGAGGGAGTGAATATTTATCATGGAGGGAGTGAATCAAGACAAAGGGGCATCTGAACCTGAAACATCTTTTTTCTTAGATGCTGCCAGACCTGCTTAAGCACTCCTCTCTATTAGATTCCTTATCCTTCTTGTGGACCCCAACCTGATATATTTATTGCCAATCCTGATCATCCTGTGACTGTGTCACAATAATGGTTACTCCACATGCTGTATTGTTCAAGTTGAATTTGCATCTGCAACTCATTCAAATTATTTCTTATACTCCATACATTTGCAAACACTTCTGACCAGAGTTGCTTGGCTTTGCTCTAATGTTTTTGTCAGATGCCTTATTTTTCTCCCTTTGGTTCTTTACACTTAGTTTTTGTTTTATCTGACTGTACTCTCAAGCTGTGTTAGAATAATTTATACTACCTTTTCTCCTGGAGCCCCCCACACATTTTACTAGTTTGAAGGCATGAGCTGCAATATCCTAATGAAAATCACATTTGATCACAAATGCACTTTTATTTTATTTGTTTTGATAGCAATTTTATCAAGTTATGATCAAGCACATTACTCCAATTCTTAAGAATGGGAAATTGTGGTCAATTTAATGCAATTAATTGACAATTCTGAAAGTTTGACTGATAACCAATCCGCAAGTGCTGAAATCAGAAACAAAGAAAACGACATTACAAATTTGTGTCTATAATTTAGAGTCCACAGAAAATATTAGAAATAATTTCATTATTGGCTTTAATATTTTTGTACCTTCAATGATGTTTTTCTAGCAGATTCTAAATATTAATATTTTCAATTTTGAGGGAGAATGAAATGTACACCTGAACACTGCAAACTTTTTAAAACAGTTTTGCACTACCTACTTAACTTATCTCAGTCAATAGCACTGTAAGTGAATGGTACAATTAAAAATCCTGATGGAATGGGTCGTGTTCTTTTGCTGGCTGTGTTCTCGTTTCCTATTTTCACCAATGGCTCTGAACCATTTACTTCTCTAAATTGATCAGAGTTTAGCTGTTCAATTTTGAACTCCAGCTCAGCAGGCAAGCAATGCTACTTAACAAGCAATATACTTTTGAAACAAGATTTTACTCCACTTTCCTGGGAAGAAAACTGAGATAAGAGATTTTAATGGCTGCTACATCTGTATTGTAGCAGCAGACACCCTTCTGGTGGTTTTAGACTTTTCTAATGTAAATATGCTGATTGTTAAAAAACTTACCCTTCACTAAGTTCCCAAGGCAGCAGGGATATAAAAAAGAAAGTTTTAAAATCACTTCCAAAAATGCAAGCTTTCAATTTTATTTTTAAAATACAAATCCTTGATTCCCAATGGCATTTAAGTAACTTTTAAAAAATCCTTGTACATATACTACAAAAGTAGTGTGCAAATTGATTTTTTAAAAATTGTAAAGTTCTTAACTGCTCCATACATAGGTTATTTGAAGACACCAATAGCTTACATTTCAGCTAAGACATTACTAAACAAGCAATGTAAACATTACACAAAATTAAAATATATTTTAATTTTGTCACTTAATATAAAGTGTTAGTAATATTTGGCAAATCAAGGCGACATACAATTACACAGGATACGTGACACTGCTAAAAGGCCATTTTGCCCAATCAGTCCATACTGACATGCTCAACTTAAGCTTCCTCCTATTTTTCATATCTAAATTTACCATAATCTTTTATTATCTTCTATCTCATGATATTGTCTAATTTTACCCTTTAAATATATTTATACCATTGTCTTCAATACTCCGTAGTCACAAGTTCTACATACTCACAATCTTTGGATGAGGACATTTGTTTTGAATTTCCTATCGGATTTCTTTGCAACTTTGTTCTTTGACTATCTTGTATTGATAACGCTGGACGTACTTTCCACAAGTGGAAACATTGCATCAACTCTATTAAAAACTTGCATAGCTTCAAGGTTCATATTTATTAATGTTCATATTTATTAATCACATCTCAGCCACTTTTTAAAAGAGAAAAGAGGCTCAATCCTGACAATCCTTTCCAGGCTTTTCATAAGGACAAAGTTTTACAAGCAAAGTTAGGCCATTTGACTCATTTGGTCTGTTCTGTCATTCAATTATGGCTGATATGCTCCTCATCTCTATATTCCTGCCTTCTCCCCACAACCTTTCAGCCCATTACCAATTAACAATCTAACTGCTCAAACTGTCCCAGCATCCACCGCACTTTAGGATAGTGAATTCCACAGATTCACAACTCTTGAGAGAAGTAGTTTCTCCTTAACTCTTAAATTTACTATCCTTTATCCTAAGACTATGACCCCTCATCTTTGTGTGTGTTATTGTTCTTGTACATCTTCTCTTCACCTTCAAGTACCTCTATCATTTTCATAACAGAATGCTGCATGCAATTCTGATAGCCAAGTATGGCCAAACCACAGTTCAATCCAGGTTTAGCATAACTTCCTATTTTTCATTTTTACCCTTCCTGAAATAAAGCCTGGTTTGCCTATTTAATGGTCTTGTTAATCTGCAATGATGTATCTGTGGATTTGCACCTTCCAAGTCAGTGACTTATATTCTTCCCACCAAAATGCACAAACTTCATTTCCTAATTATTTGTCTGTTCTGCAAATTTGTTAATCTTCTCCAGCAGTTCTGCGTTATATGTCCTCCTACTTCTGTACCTCAAAAATATACCATGTCAATTTAGATATTTTGATTACAAAATCCAAATTATTAATGTAAATTGCAAATGTCAATAGTACCAGCATTGATCTGTGTGGAACTGATTGCTACTCTAAATAATTACTTTTATACTCAATGGCAATCTATTCTGTTGCTTGTCCACTAATTGAGTCTTCAATTTCCGACCTTATTTGTCTCTCATGGACTGTTTAAAAATCCAGACAAATTATATTTATCATTGCCTATTCGCTCAGTTACCTCCTCAAAAAAAAAATCAAGATTAGGCAATCAATATTTTCTGTTTTGAAATCCTACTGACAATTAAAGTTTCCTTTTCTAGGTATGTTCGTATCTTCCTTAAGTAGGGATTCTGTTATTTTTACTACCACCGATGTTAAGCTGACTGATTTATAACGACAAGTTCTGTCCCTCTCTGGGGTGAGCAGAAATACCTGGGACTATTTCCCACAAAATTCTAAGTGTTGAATTTGCATCAAAACTGGAGTAAATACCACTTCTTTTATCAGTGTAAGTTTAAAAATGGATCTCGCATACTACGCACTGCAGAGCGCACCAGCATGAATCACGTTAAGATCAAGGGGTAGGGCCTATTCCAACTGGAGAGGCCGATAGCATAGTACTGAGTGGACCACTGCTATTGATGCATATGCAGTGCCCCCTGCCAGTCAGCTTCCTGATTACTGGCCAGCCTTGCTGTCTCCATCCCAAAACACATACTCTCCAAAACCAGTCCTGAACTCCCATCAGTATGTCCAGGCTCCATCGCTGGCCTTTCTCCATGCCTCACTGATCCCAACTGCAGAGTGGCAGTGGAGAAATGTTACAATGCTTGGAGATTTCAGCCCTGGATCAGCTAATAGCATTGAAATTGCACGCGAATTACCACATAGTGTATTAAGCTCTACACCTATTTCTGGTGTAGGGCTGACAACACTGCATATCCATCACTGGGGGGACATGCTCAGGGGCAGGCCCCCAGCGTGGATTACGATAAAAAAAATTGAATGCCGCTTGAATCTCCCAGCCCACTGCGTTAAAAGATATCAGCACAGCTGGATGGGAGAATCTCTCTTTCTTCCTTCGACCCTTTTTTTTTTAAAAAAATGAGTGAATACAATCCATCCAAGAAGAGGAGCACATTTGTATTAACTGGCTCAAAGCCCACACCTTAGAATTTCCTAATTTTTGTTTAATTAATTATTTTCCAATATGAATTGCATCCAGCCTGGTTTGTTCCTCATGGATTTTAAAATGTAAACGTCCTCTTCCTTTTGAAAGCCAAGGTGTTTGGAAGTGACCCTACTAGTTCTAATCTTGCTTGGTTTTTCATGGCTTAGCAACATTTTCAACTAATTCGATTCTGGTAAGGAACTCACTCACGTATGCTCCCAGTCTTAAGAACAATTTGCTGCTTCAGTTCTAAAACGTATTCCACTTCACAAGTCTTTACATCTTTGAAAAAAGTTTTCAAGTTAATATTTCTTTCCCCCTTTAAATATTTATCGAATTCATTTTTGAACATTATGAATCAGCTTTCAATACTCTTTCAAGCACCACACGTCACACCATAATAAATCACTGATGAAAAGAGAATCTCGTTAGATCTGTTTCTTTCTTAAGTAATTTTAAACCAGTGCCCTCCAATTATTGATCCTTCCACTCTGGAAAAAGCTTCCCCTCATTTACTCTATACACCACAATCAAACCTTGCAACCATCTCTGCTATCAGAAAATGTCAGCTTTTCTCAGTGTTTCTATATAACTGAAGTCATTCATTCATAGTACCATGATAGTAAAATTTCTTCAACACCTGCTCCAAGATATTGTGACAACCTTTGACCCAGAAGCAGTAGAGCAAGGAAAATATCCAATTTCTATTTTTGGAATCTGAATTTATTCTGAAGAATGCCTGAAAATGGTAAATTGTAAATGAATCAATTATAATTTTCTTGAACAAAAAATACTCATCTAAGTGGCCTAATAACCCTTAACTTGGAAGGGATACTAACAAGAAAGATGAGAAGATTAGAAGCCATGGTAGCCACCGGACACAAAGTTGGCGTGGTGGGACAGAGAAGACATATTTACAATAAATCGTTTGCATGCATGTATGTAATAGAGAAACTATTTTTGAGTGTGTGCACGTAATAGTTAAAAAGGAACAAAACGCCAAGGACAGGGTTTGAGCAGCGATTGAGACGTGGTCAATTTTACATAATGTAGAAATGCCGGCGTTGGACTGGGGTAAACATAGTAAGAAGTCTGACAATTTTACAGCCATTAGCCAGAGCTGATCAGACAATTTATCAATGTTTAATAAAGGATCAATGAAGGAGCTGTGGGAAAATCAATGCCATCATGACTTTTGCAGACTTAGATACGGGACGTTTTGCAGCAATGAGATATTTGGATGACAATTGTTTTTCACGTCTTGAATAGTGCAATAGGCAGGTGACTCAAGGACCAACTCCACTGATTGAGCAAAGTGAAAGATCCCACATTCTGGGGCTTCAATTGGAAATACTGAAATTGCCACAATTGTATGAGCAATTATACGAATGTTTGCAATCTTGAGATACGTTCTGCTATTCCACATGTAATTTATAGTTGTAACAACTGTAAATTGCCACTTAATTCTTGTTCAACTTATGTGGATTCTGATTTCTGCAAAGTATAAACTACAATACATGCAATCTTGTTGTTAATTTCTTCGTTTGAGGGTCAGACAATAACATGATTTTAATTTAGTTACCCCATTAGGACCATACCACTTTTATTTTCTACTACAAAATACATACAATGCACAGAGACTTTTTTTTAATCAACTTCTTGCTATTCTGACAATAGACTCTACAGTGCAGATATCAGTGTATTGGTTGCACTGAGCAGCAGCTTGAATCCCTTTCTTACCAAGCCAAAAATCACAAAAAGCAGTGGGGTTGGGAGACAGAAAGGCCATCAATTCCATAATCTGAATGGTAAAAACAATCAATACAAAATGGTAAATTAAATGGAACTAGTTAACAGATTTTTGGCATCAGGTTAATTGCTGTGTAACAATTACCTAGTTTGAAAACCTCAACCAAATGTCAAACTGAACATATAGATTTATATCCCAAATTCTCTTCCAAGGGACAATGAATCTCACCAAATCTTTTCTGAAATTAAGACTCCGCAAAATTTCTTCCTTAAGGTACATACTTAGCTTTACAACTGTGATTAGACACCAAACAAATTGAATTCCCTGGAAAAATCTAAGAACTTGAAAAACTATGATGGGATGTAAATTTTCAAAAAAAAATCTGTGTGTGTGTAATCTGAAGGTTAATTTTTGAACGTCAGTTCACAGAGGTACAAGTGTATTTTCATTATTTACTAATTTGTGTAGATAAACTTGCTAATTGTATACTACTAACTAAACCATACATAACTCACTGATCAAAGATGTAAAAATGTTTTCCTGGGATTGCAATGTAAAACATTATTCAAATAATTTCTCAACTTTGTCATTAAATACTTTTATACGAGCATCTCAATTACAGCAACAGTAATTACATTTACAGATGTCATAATGGAATTGCAGGCAGTAAACATAAGATAAGATCTCAGTATTTGGTTTAATGAAAGTGCATCTAAACAGGTGTAATCCTACCTACTGCCAGCTGCATTTTTTTTCCCTTCTAGAGTATTCAAATGTTGTTCAAGGGCTTCCAGAAGACTGCTAGGAGCCTAAAAGAGAAACAGCGTAACACGTTCATTCCATTTTTATCATCAAATCACCAGCAAGTTACATGAGGAACTTGAGCAACCACCTCTGCAGTCATTTGCCTGGAAAATGGCAACACTTTTCATGCTTTATTTTACTTTCTCCATAAACCAATGCATCACAAAATAAACATCATGCTTTCAATCCAATCAAAATCTTTAAATAAACACACACTTGAAAGAACTGAGCTGAAAGTTTTATTTACACTTGTAAAGAACCCTAAATTAAAAGGCCTAATACAAGCACAAGATAACTTAAACTGACACACACACAGCTCTTCTGATCAGATTTCTTACAATACATCTGAATCTGCTGATATACAAACTGTGATTGTACTTGTATAACACTATGGATTGACTTTGGGTTTGGCAATAATCTAAGCATTCTACAACAGAGATGGTTCAATGTCAGAAACATTTGTTTTAAAAGATTCAAATTCACTGATTTTTGACTTCTGCATTGTGGCTCATAGTAATTCAGCCACAAAGACTCTAAAATCTGAGCTACCATTGAAACATTAATCTTGAAATGCTGATGCACCTATGTATAGTGAGCATTTATTGTTTCTATTCTTCATTACTACTTATCTGCTCAGTCTATTCACAGTATTTGAAACCGTATGCATTTATACATCAGGTATTCCCAGGATTCTTTAACAGTCATAGAAAGGAATTTTATTCTTTAAATAGAAATGTTAATGCTGAACTATCAATTCCAAGAGTGCATTGCAATTCAAAAAATAAATACAACTAAAGAGACAGTTAGATGGTTACTGTGATGCAAAGAAAAATCATTACAGATTCAATCTTCATACTAGCCGCTGTAGTTCTTGAGGCCTACCTCTTCATCTTGCCTTATATTTGATTTATTGTTGTCATATATATTGGTATACAGTGAAGAGTATTGTTTCTTGCGCACTATACAGAAAAGGCATACTGTTTATGAAGGTAAGGAGTGTAGAATGTAGCATTAGTCGTAACTAGAGTGAAGGGAATGATCAACTTAAACGCGAGATCGGTGCAATTAAAAGTCTGATGTCATAGTGAATCATGACTATTGTTAGCTCCTGCTTTTGAAACTTTCTCAAAACAAGGATTATATGGTATTAGACTTTAGAATGCTCAAACTGGAGAAAATTTGAATTGAATAATGCTATAATAGTTGCAGAAACCTCAAAAGGGCATTGGAAACTTTTCCCTCACTAAACTTTTACGAGGAAGACCAAAGAAAAACAAAATACTTTATCTTGAGTGAAAAAGTCAAAAACCAGATTCTCCATGATCTCCTCCACCAAGTACTAGAAATACTTGGCAGTTCAGATAGCTTTTGTGGAAAGTGAAAGTCAATGGCGTTCCAAAATTCTTTGATGCTGCTTGGTCTGCTGAGCATTGCTTTGAAAAAAGAATCAGAATGTTACCACATTCAGCCATCATTTGAGTAGCTGAAACAAAATCTCACCCAAGTTCTCTTTATCTGTAAGAATATGAGGAAAAGGAGGAAGATATTGAAATGAAATGAAGTATGAGTCCATGTCTATGAAAGTAGAGCAGCTTGAGGAAATGTTATTGAGTTCAATGAAAAACATTTTTCAGAAAGTCACTTTTTAAAAACACTGTCCTTCAGATTACTACAAAAGATTTTCCATTCTTTATTAGAAAGAAGGCAGAAACCAAACTCATTCCAGTAAGTAATTAGCAGAGAATATAGTGGGATAGATAAACTGAATGAATAAAATCAGCATTTATAACAATGGCAAAAATAGAAAAAAACTTGAAAAATACACAAATAAAAAAGCATGAAAGAGCTATAACCTGGATGGTTGATCAGGTAAGAAATTGTGAAATGGACAAGATATGAAAAAATTGATTCTTGTGGCATTGTAAAGTAAATTGCAAAGCATGACCTCTTCCTCAATTGTCTGTTGACTTACAATTGTTGCACTTCTCATCCCAGGCTCCTCTTTCAGGCTGGAAAGTAGTGCATAGTATTATAAATATTCCATCACCCATGCACCATTATTCCTTCTCCAGCCCCAACACTTGGCTTTGAACTACTTGCTTAATCTTTATCCTGTCTTTCTTTCTGCTCCATACGCACACGCCTCACTCTTAAATTGCTAGTGTTCCACACCTGTACAAGTTTTTATCCGTTCCCTTCAAAATGGCATCTTTGATTTCTAAATCCAACTTTAAAAGTGAGAAAAATGAACGGATTCTGTATTGCTGCCCCACAAACTTCTTGTTGGTTTTAAATGGTGTTAAAATTAAGTGATTAGCACTGACCTTGTGTCAAGGAAGTACAAAGGACCCAGGAGATAAGATGATCAGATATTCTTTTCAGGTGCTAGTTGTGGGATAAACATTGAACAGGACACCAAAGGAATTCCAAGCTCTTTCAATAGTGTATGGGACTTAACATCCACCTGAGGTGGTAGACAGGTTCTGGTTTAGCATGCTTTCTTTGTTAGTGCAGCACATCCTCAATACTAGAGTATGTGCTCAAACCTTTACAGAGAGGCTTGAACCCTGATTTTCTGCTTCAGGACTACCACTAAGTCAAGACTAAAACCTCAGGATGCAACTTGGTCAACATAGCATTATCTAATTACTTCCTCAAAAATTGCTTTCTGCCCTGCCCCCAAAAATAGCTCAAAAGGCTCTATGCCTGACTGCAGGTATCTTGATGAGTTTGGGTATGCATTATGAAGTTAACTGACATTGATTGTTTCCAAGTACTCAAGTCCACAGATCAGCATAGACTAGCAGGATGTAATTCTCTCAGATTCAATCCCTACATGGTAACTAAACTTTGTGATTAAAGATAGTCCTATTGTTTGGTGAATCAACTTCTACATTGCAGAAGCCGAATGGCAATATGCAGACACTCGCTTTCAATCAAAACCTCATCATTGAATTATCACGGTTCCCCAGACTGTTACTGATGAGATCTATGCATGCTTGCAGGTTTCTTGAGTTTTGGAAAAAGGATTAGCTTATCACTGTGCTGTGTATAAGATTGTCTGCTTTAGAAGTTAACAGACATTGATCATTTCTAAATACTCAAAGTACAAATCCACATATCAATAAGAAATGGCAGCATTCATTCATCTCCTTCGGAAGATGAGCTTGTTGAAGCCTCCAACCTCAGACCAAAACGTCTCACAGCCCTTCTCCAACTTCTAAAGATTATTTCCCTGCAATACCCATTGTCTCAGCCTGCTTTCACCTCACAAAGCGTTGTTTTCATACATCATTTTCTCCTGATTCTACACTCTTTCTACTGAGAGAGTGATAGAGCATTGGAAGAACTGCCTAACAGTTACCTGGCAAAAATTGTCTATTATTCGCTGCCTCTTTTGTTTTTGCCATTCCTTTTAGTCATTTAATTTCTCTAGCTTTCCATCCCAACATAGACTTTCCTTTTATTCTTCATCTCCTCCCCCATTTTCCTGCCTTTGAACTTGCTTAGAACGCACTGTGTCTTTATTTCTTCCAGTTCTGATGAAAGGTCAGCAACCTGAAATATTAACACTTCTCTCTCTCCAGATGCTGTCAAACCTGTTGACTTCCTATATTTTCTATTTCTCTATCAGTACTAACTGCAGCCGTTACCTGATCAACATAACTGTTGAGTTTTTATTCTAAGACTTAAATGAAGTCAATACTTTTCTATACATCGAGAAATAGTTTAAACCTCCAGACTAGACTGTAATTGGATAGGACATTTTGGATTGTGTACACTGATTCAACTAGAAGTATCAAAACTTGTTTACATTTGACTTTCTCATGAAACCTTAGATGCATTTTTACAAAGATAGGATTCTCTAGAGAATCCTATGGATTGCACTGAACATCAAGTTGAAACAAGCAACCCTACCATAGCTATTTACCAGATGCTCTGTTGTCATGGGGATTTTTGAAAGATGAGGAAAGTTATCAGATTCTAACCTAAATATGGAGTTGATTAAGTATCCCACTAAGTAATCTAATTTAATAACCTCAAATATAGTAATAGAAAAAAATCAGCACACCAGAGTTATAGTGGATAACATTGACGGTTACCGGATTATCAATGGTACAGTCTTTAAAAGGTGAATTTTCAGTGTCAGAATTTTTAAGGTCAGCAAGAATTCTCCGGTGTATTGCCTGTATTTTCAAAGAGAATTGTTATAAGAAAGTGAACAAACACCCATGTTTCGCTTATATATTATGGCCAAAAACTTAGATCAGCTGGGCTATGGTCAATAGTAAACCACAGTTCAAATTCCAGAAGAATCTTTTTGACCTTTGCTTTTCTCAGGATTACCATCTGGCAAAAAAAATTGCACTTCATATGATGCATTTTATGTTGCACTTAATAAATACATTCATAAATAATGGTCTTGTAAAATGCAATAAAAACTGCTTCAAGAACTCCTCCTATATTAGATATTCTCCTTCTGCTTAGAGCCAACATTTTGTTCAGCTAATTATTTATGCATGAACTTAAAAGCAAATACCACAGGTTATTTAATAGCCGGACCAAAATAGTTGATGATGATTTTGTATCTGTGTTTGTACCAGTCAATAATCTTGGTCTAAAATTATGTTTGGTTATTCCTAATCAAACCTTAAGTCACTTAGATTGGTTAATGTAACATACAAGATATTAAAACTTTGACCTTGATGTTTAAGTGTTTCAATAAAATATCCCATGCATTGAAAAGTCAACTTTTTTTTAAAGCCTCAAAACCACCTGGTGTTTTTTGCATAATTATGCAGATTCAATTTTATTCAAGTAGTAAATCACAGCATTTGTGCTTACAGGTAGTGGTGACAAATATAAACCTGTGTAACACATTATCAATAAAGTCAACAGCCTGGAGTTTGCAGTGAAGCAAAGGTGCACACCATTGACCTCAGAGATCGAGTGACCACTCTGGTAATTATTTCAGCTCCATTGCTGAGCAGAGGCAATGCAATTGATTGCCATGTCCTTTATTGGGAAATCCCAGCATGGAACTGGAACAATGTCATCAGTCTGATGAAGCAGCCAATTATCAAAGAATTTTCAAACACAAACAGGAAAGAAAAATGTCAAAATAAAAGTCACGATTTTTTTACGGAGCAAATTAAAAATTTGGTGAAGGTTGAAACTAAAATATTCTTTAAAAAATTGAAAACTTAAAAGGAATTTACTCATTCATTTAATGTACTCCACAAATATAAACTTATTTTGGCAGAGCTGGTATTGCAGTTAAATTTTATTAGTTATACCCATGTTAAAAACCCAGCTGTACTGGTCAGGCTAATTGCAACTTTTCATAGTATTTCCACAAACAATATGCAAGTGGCAAGGCCACAGCATAGCTTGTGGTGTAGCACTAAGTGACAGAATGTAACTTCTAAATTTTTGTACATATATATGCATGCCTGATTCAGAGGCGGTTAACTATGCTGAGCGTTGACAGTTTGTTGCCAATCTCCACTACCATTCTATTCCTCCCAAATTCCATAAAATCTAGGCCATCATTGTCTATATTTTAGGAAACAACATCCTGTGCACATTTAAAAGTGTGAAACTTGGACACAAATCAAATAGTGGTGTATTGCTGCACTCCAACTGTCAAAATAAAGTACAGAAGTCCAATGGTGAAAATTGCATGCATTTCACATGATGATTTCCCTTCAAGCTTCAAAACTTAATTTTTTCAGGAATAAAAAAGAGCTCAGAACGGTCATATTGGATTTGATGAAAAATTTGGTTTCCTACAGATACCCATTGAGTTTTTATTTCAGATCTCTAGCTTCCACAATATTTTATTTTCTTGACGTTACAGTTCTTAACACATTGTAATAGGTATACAGGTAACATATACCTATATGTAACATATGAAAAGTAGTTCTTGACATTCTATAATAACCTATTTTAGTTTATTTCTAGCAAAATAATAACCTGTTACGTGAAGAAATTGATATTTGGGCTAACTTACTATCATAGCACACAGAAAATATTTCTTGTATAGAAGCAAGCTGGACCCATTAGTGTATACCTTCAAAATACGCTATCACATTACAAATGAGCATTACTGAAAGGAATAGCTAAATGCAGCCAAAAGATCTTACTGAAATGCTAGCATTAGCCATAAAGAACCAAAATCACTCACTTCCTTAATATTCATTGAACATCGCTGACATTTAAAAAGGCAATAATGATGCTATCATACAAAATAATTCATTCACAATCAACTGGTCTGCACTAAGTTGCAAAGCACAATGTGAGCACTGAGTAAACTTTGCAGTTAATTGTTCTTAAAGTATCTTTACAGTTAAGAACAGGTTTCAAATCATTTTGAAAGTCTCTAAAATCACATGAAGATGTTGCCTTGAATCAACCCACACAGATAGTATGGAATATGTGCAGAATAGCACACAAGTTTTAGTATTTGCTTTGGGCTTACATTATGTAAACAAAATCATGGATGAACACTGTACATTAATGTATAGTCTATTGAAGGAAATAATTATAGTGCAAAATATAAATCATATTATAGGAATAGTGATGCCATGAAATGTGTGTGTCCTACCACATTTGTCCATGGATGTAGCATTTAGGCACACAAGTGCAAACATTAAGCAAGTTCATTCTACTTACACTTCCTGGATCAAAAAATAGAACTTCACTGGCTTCACCAGAAAAATTCAAGAGTTTTAAGTTGGAACAAGTTCCAACATACTTAAAAGACCATTGTCTTGAGGTGAAATAAAATTCTGAAACAAACATTCACCCTGGGAATCATTTTGTTTCACTGATATTACTGAAACTGCAAAGATATGTACATTACTCATACTCAGTCACTGGGTTGAATCTGTAACTCAAAGTCAGAACTGAAGGGGCATGTCCTAGTCATTATCCCTTGCAAAATCCAGTTCTGTTCTTGGTGGTTATAACAGAGCTCTTCATTTTTCTAATCACATATGTAATCTGGGTGAGAATTTAGTGATTATGTTGCTGTTCCTGCAGTCCAGATAATTTACAAATAAACCAGTAGCACAAACAATAGCAACCAAAATTGGAACCAAAACAGCAGAAACCAATTTACCTATCAAAGTTTGACTCCAAAGACCCACTGGACCCCCATTACAAACAGACAAAGCCAGATTTCATCAGTGTTCCAGGTTTGTATGAATTTATAACATTTATAAAACTAATCTACCAGAATGCAAAAGAAATTAATAAAAAAAAACTTACTTGAGATAGATCAGGAATGTCACCTTTGTCAATTCCTACTTGCTGTGAAACATAAAAACAGCAAGTTAAAGCATTTAGATTCCCATTATACACTATGAATCTGTGATTATTTTGGTACTGCATTATATCTAGTGAATATCATTTCAAAATTTTTATTTTGTGGGTACACATTAAGAAATATTGCTATAATTCATTGGCACTTAGGGGACTGAAATGTGGCTGATAATTAGTATGGTTCACAGAATCCCAACACTACAGAAGGAAACCACTCAATTCACTGAGCCTGCACTAACAATCCCAACCAGCTCCACCCTACATATTTATCTTTATCCTCTTAATCCGTGATCACTGAAGGGGCATTTTGGCATGGGTAATCAATCTAACCAGCATATATTTGGACATTTTAAACAATCAAATATATTACAGCTGGAGAGGATGGTAGATCAGCAAGGCTGATCCAGTTTAGAGTAGAGAGAATAATATGCTCACAGTTGTGTGCTACAATACAAAACAATGCCTTAACAGGATAAGCAACACAAGGAAATGTGATGGCAATTGCTCTGAGACAACTTGTTTCATTGATTTGCATCTTGGAAAAAATCTTTCGTCAAAAAAAAAAAATCAGGCTGTGCCCTTAAAGCATTGGAATATCTTTACAACTAACAACAAAATGTTCATCTATCCCCATTTTGCAATAGACTTAAAAGTAAGGCAGCCTTCAGGTTGAATTCTGAAACTTTCAACAACAGTGGTACATTTTAGGACACTTTTTTTCATACAGGGAAACAGAATTCCAGTGGCAAGAACATACATATGTATAGAAATCCTGCAAGTAACTTTCTGGATTAAATTTAGCACTAATTTCCAGAATTGCATTCACCGAATTTATGAGTGCATATTTTGCAATAAAATACGATTTCATATTAACTGAAATGTTTGGTAACATTTATCGGGTCAAAAATAGAGATTTTTATAAAAATGGAAAAAAGATCACAACTGCACCTTACAATGATAATTTTATGAGGAGGAGCAAGTTCCTATCATACAGGGATAAATTCTGCAAGCTTAAATCAAAATGGGCATTAAAACCAGAGGAGAAAAAGAATGAAAACTAGACAAACCAATTAACAAGAGGAACCAGAGATAGTTACAAAGATACACAGCACACAGATTTTCATCTGGCTTTTGGATGTAAAAGCATTGCCCGAGGAGATACAGAGGATGAAACAGATCAGAAGAATCACACATCTATGCTGAAGGATGTCCGTTTCCCCAGCCACTTAAATGGAATAATGCCAAATTAGGTCGGCTCAACGATGATCTTTTACAACCAAGAAAGAAAGGCTGCCCTAAATATTTTTTTTTGTTTATTTGTATCATCACAAGACAAACTAGTTTAAATAGAAAATATATACTAGTACATAGTTATAAAAATACAAAGGGGGTATCATTTTCAGCTTTTCAGAATCAGGGAAAATGAAGTGATAGGGGAAAGAGGGCAGACTTGCAAAGACAAATGTTAAAGTTGTTATCAATGCAAAATATATAGCCTGAAATATTAGTTTGTGATAAAATAAATAAATAAAATCTGATTGGATCTGACCATGCAACATGCACAGGCATCAGTTACAACTGATCAGCCATGTTTCCCAAATATCAAATCAGAGCAGATCACAACACTATGGTGAAAATTAAATATTACTTTTATGAATGTTTTTAATTGCAAATTATTCAATTTAAAATAGTAATTCAGTGTAGAACAAGTTTAACAAAATAATGGGTATACTAGTAAGAGGTGCAGTTGAGTATGAGTGATGATCCATAGCAGAATCGTATTTGGATTTGAGATTGAAAATTGCAAATAGAAAATGCAAACAGGATTAGAGGGGGAAACACAAACTCTACAGATAAAGGCATCAATTGAAAAATTTAAAACTACAAATCTTTTTTGTTTTATGTTCAAGGTATGGTCTTGCCAGGGATCTGTGCAGCTGTGGTAGAGTATCCTTGCTCCTGTACTTGAATCATCCTGCAATGAAGGCCAACATAGCAGTATTGGGCCAGCACAATACTGCAGTAGCATAGCGGTTGGCATGCTACTTCAGCACCACGGATTCCAGTTTTAGCTCAGTGTGTGGAGTTTGCAAATTCTTCCCACGTCTGCATGGGTTTCTTCTGGCTCCTCCCACAGCCCAAAGATATGCAAGTTAGGTGGACCGGCCATGTCAAATTGCCCCTCAAGTGTCCCAAGTTGCGTGGGTTAGATGAATTAGCTTTGGTAAATGTGTGGGTCACAGGAATAGGTGCCTGGCTAAGATACACTGTTAGAGGTGGTGCAGACGCAATGGGCTGAATGGTCTCTTTCTGCACTGTAAGGCTTCTGTGATTCTATACTCTGCAGGCAACATTGTGTATTTTTTCCCGATATAATCCCAAGGGCTGATCTCCAAATATTGAAGTAGTCAAAGTCAAATAAGGCTGTTCCCTAGAGATGACAAACATCATTTAACAATTACTTACTTCAGCAACTTTAAGAAATTCCGAAACTCTCGTCATCCTAGTGAGAAATTTTTTATATATTTCTAGTGCTTCTTTACATTGTCCCTTCTTCATTTCAAAATATTTTTCTAAAATCAGAAAACATATAATTACATTCAACTCTATTCCCAAATGTTGGTATTTTCCTAGCTGAAAGAATCCAAGGATTTAAATATACATTGCCACATTAATACTACGCACCAAGGCATGGTGATTTGAATGCTGAAACTAATGGTGTAGATAACATCCACAAAGTTAGCATCAGTAAAGTAACATGATTTATTTTACTATTTGGTCTCATTTTATGCAATTGTACTCACCTAACAAATTAATGATTCCATCATTGTAACATGCAAATAATTTGATTAGATCTTTGAAAAGTAGCAAGAAAGCAGCGTTTATTACTCCATTTGACAATTCACCAGGGCTGACCTGCAATACCAAATCGTGATCATTTAACAGTGTAGTTACAGACTAAATTTTAATACAAGTGTCATCATTCAGTTCTTGACCAATTCACACATACACAAGTAATTATCTAGATTATGGTGCAATGAATGCTTTTTCCATGCAGATGATAACAGAATGATCAGTCTATATTGAATGTGGTAAGAAGGTCAACTGTCAAAGCAAAACAAAGCTTTTGCTGAATAGTGATCTGGCAGGGTCTTCTGGTCCCACTGTCGACGGAATTAATAGGACATCCCACTAGTAGTGGTGGGACCTGAAGATTCCACCGCGGGCCAACAACAACAGTGCCTCCTGCTGCCGAGAAACATGCTGCAGTGAGGCCAGCGAATCTTGCCCAATGTTTCAGGTTGATAACCTTCCATCAGAACTGTTGCTTGTGTGGAGTGTTGTTACCAGAGAAATGGTAGATTACAAATGTCGCTGTTCTGGTTAAAGAGAAAGGAAGGGATCAACCAACAATTACATTGCAGTCAGCCCAATGATGGCAGTGAGAACTTGAGGCAGTGATCCAGGAAAAAAATGAATTGTTTTTGGGAACATGTGTCCATAAATAATAGTCAGGGTCCATAAATAAAAGTCAAATTTTTGATAAAGGAAAATCATGTCTGACTAACTTGATTTATTGCTTAAGAGAACTCTCAGGAAATGCTGCTTTTGTCATTAACACATCTGTTTAAATGTTCCAATGTCCCATTAACAGTCTGAACTTCTGATTCTGGAAACATCTTTAGAAAAAACAATGATTTTCACAACCTCATGACAGCTGATATGAATTCTTGTATTTTATTCAATTTCCCTTGTACATTTTCTGATTTAACAACTTAATTAGGCTTTTTGAAAATCACTGAAGCAGCAACACCTTATCTCCAGTAAGTAATTTCTGAAGTTATTTAGTTGCCATGGGGTCAAGGGCCTAGGTCACACCCAATTGAAAGCATGGGCCAATTTTTAACACTCGAGATAAAAGGAAAAAGCAGTAGGCCATAGTGTTACCAAACATGTTGGCACAGCTTTCTCTGGCATATGGTGCATACATGAAAACAAGCATGAGCATAATGGACTAAGAAACAGGAAAACAGCAGCTGCTGTGAACAGTGAAAGACTTTTTTGTTAATCATGAGGCATAGTATTGATGGGAGCTTACTCTCTGATCAGACTTGTACATTTTAAAGACACCAATTCTGATGTAGCCTGGGAGGATTTGCCACCAGAGTGGACCTGCTCCCCTTAATCATTTTAAACAGTGACAGTGTGGGTTTGAGATTTTTTTCCCCCCCCAAGAAACTATACTAATAAACCATGAGTCCAGCCAATTGTACTGACTGCAGCTAGAGTTTGCCAATGATAGAGGGTGCAGATGCTTCAGCTAGTGAATCCGGCAGTGACCAAGTAGATGATTTCTTCCTGGATGGAAGCTATATTCCAGTTGCACTCAGCCAGGAATATGGAGTGTGTTCCATTACACATTCGAATTTTGTCTTTCAGATAGAGGCTTTTGGGGAATCAGGTGAGCCACTCATTGTTGAAAACCCAAACTCTGACCTGCTAGAGTACCACAGCATTTTTGTGGTTGAATTTTTGATTATTTATGTTAGTGAGGGATACAGCAATGTTCACGTCATTGAATTTCAAATGGAAAAGTTATGTTCTCCTACAAGATTAGTTTTTATGCCACAGTAACTTATGAACTAATGTGACCCATTAATGTTGCCTGCCTCTTATTTATTCATGCCTGATTATTGTACAGGTCTTCCTGCATGCAGGCATGGACTTCATTAACTTGGAATAGATACTGGAGCTCAGCACTGCAATCACTGGCTAACAGCTCCACTTATTATAATGAAGCGAGGACATAGCAAGTCAGAGTCTGCACTTAAAAATTGTGGCTCACATAGAAAATACCAAAACAACTGGAAGAGAGAAACTGTAGCTGATCTTCTGTTCCCATATCAAATTCTTCCAAGAGTATTTTCAGCTTGACAGATAAAATTGACATTCAGGTGAAAATGAAATAGGTGCATAACTTCAATTTAGATAATACTAGCATGATTAAAAGGGAAAAGGAAACAATTAAAAGCATGCATTGATACATTTTCAGATGGTACAGAATTGTAAAGAGCAGATACGGGCTAGGGAGAGAGATTAGAAATAGATGAAGCATGCATTTTCTGCATGAACATGCAATAAAGAATGCAAAAGATGGTGTTCAAATAAGACCATGCATTTCTCCGAATGCAAACTTCTCATGCATCAGTAAGCATTCCATATTTGAAATGTTTCATGTAAGATAGATTTAATATGCATTTAGATCTGAAACAGTCCCAGTTGTTAAAATGAACCATTCAATTCAGCAATGACAAGCTGTCGTCATGCTGATGAACTACTCACATCAAACTCTAGTAGTGCATCCAACTGCCCTTGCAGTATTGGCATGCCTTTCAACAATTTTTCTGGAGCCATAGTTCTCATTGCACCATCAGCCCTGTAAGAAAAAGCACGCCTGAGCTAAATAATCTTTTACCTGCACAAAAACTACTTACATCAAACTCCAGCAGAACATCCAAATGTCCTTGAAGTATGTGCATACTTTTCAACAATTTATCTGAAGTCATAATTCTCATAACACCATCAATCCTGAAAAAAAAATTGTAGCTTTGGAATCAATTATGTTTAAAATTTCAATTACACACTAAGTAAGCTATATACTTCCTTGCTTTTAAGTTGCTCAGAGTAACTAGAAGTTTTATTAGGAGAGAGATTAGACAACAAGCACTCTTCAAAGAACTTGAAGAAATAAACTTGAACCAATTCTAAGGTAAATGGAGAAGTATTCCATTGGGATAATTGCTTATCTATTCATTTGGTTTCCAGATGCCAATTTCTTTGAGGTGACATAGCTTGAACTTTCAGAAACTTGCAAAAAAATTTAAAAACTTAAACACAAGGGCAAGTCCAACTAATGGCAGCTTTTATGCCACAGCAAATTATGGCCCATTATTAGCATGGGTTTTGTTTAATACTGACCATTTTAAAAGAACTGGTTGTGTTAAAGAGATTTAGTAATTTCAAAGAAGCACATTGAGATGAAGAGGTAACTGGAAGATTTTAATGAAGCTTATTAGCAAGAGAAAGAGGTGAGGGGGCTGGAAGCATATAAGAAACGTATTTTTTCACCAAATTAGATACACACTGGGATCAAAATACAGCTGAAGTGAATACTCTTACAAGGCTCATGAGCCAGATTTAAATGAGAAAAATCCTTTTTCCTCAAAACACTACAGCTTGGGTCCTTATTCAACAACGATAAAACTATGCATTTGCTGCTACTGACTATATAGAGACTTGTTTATTTGCATTCAAAAGTATAGGCAATGATACAATAACACTGGGATCATTTTAACTCCAAAGAATAGATGGTTTAGGTGGCAAAAAGATAAAAATCTCAAACCTAAATCCAGCCCACCTTTAATGCTGACCAGCCAGCAGTAAAACTGAAAAAGAAAAAAATCTGATGCTTGTAGCTTTAAAATAGTTTCTATGATTTCTATGATTAAGTTAACGTATTCTTGCAATTCCAAATTTAATGTCTTTAATGCCAACATATTTACTGGAAAGCTTAAATCCAAACCCAACTGAGGACAATTCAGGACGTTTTGCTCTTTTCTTCCACAATATTAAGACAGTTAAGTTGAGGGTATTGTTTTGCAAAGCACAAGACCTGGAAGTAAATTTATTTAACTCAGATTTGTCAAAAACCCGTGATCCAGTCCATGAGTTTAATGCTGGTTACAATTTATCACATGCTTAAACATCAGTTACTCCGAATGAATGACAGAAGAAAGCCATTATATAAAATTCCACTAATTTGTGAAGAATGATCTGCATGTTGGCAGCACCCCATTAACAATATACAAAAGGAATTTTTGAAAACTGTTGAAAAATATCAGTGTTAGATATTTTTCAAACAAATACAAGTATTTGAAAGCTTTAGAAATGACCTTTGACAAGCCATCAGAATACATACTGCAGAATAATGAAAATACAATAAGCATGAATTTAGAACTTTTAAATGTCCATATTAACTCTTGCACAAATGTCTTACTATGAAATGTGACATCCAACTTCTAACATGTGCTACAAACCCATGACATGACAGTTAGAAAGTTCATCAACAAATCTGCTCGTAACATACAAGCAGCATTACATATTTGCTAAGAAATCAGAATAAAACCTAGTTTCAATGAAGATTTGATTTACAATCCTAAAGTTAACTTTTCTAATTAAGTATGAACTGTTAGAAACTATTTTCACAAAAAGACTGGGAAGCAATAAATCTAACTGTATTACAAAAGTCTTAAGAATATATTGTCAGAAGCCACCATTACACCATACTTTTAACACACAAGAGATTCAAAAATGATTTCAAACTTACCCTTTCTTCACTCTTGCAAAGTCAAATGCCATCTGTCTGTAAGAATATGCCTTTTCATTTAAATATCTGCTGTATCGTCTAATAAATGTAGACATATCATAACCTGCAAGAATTAATATGCAGCCATGTGAATAAGATTTCAAAAAGAACAGTATGTTCTATTTGCATTCAAATTATATGGATTCTACCTTGAGATTTATCCATAATGCTTTTTTTTAAATGACTATTTGACAACCAATTTTGCTAACAAATTTGTTTTTTGAGGCAGCAGATTATACTGATCAGGAACAAGGGAAAAAAATTGTAGGATGGAAACGTCACAAAATCTGGGGAAGGAACATAATGTAACAAACTTAGTATTTAACAAGAATTAATTGGCCCATGCAATTCACTGAATAACCAGTGTTCAATATCAGACTTGTAAAAAACTCCCATTTTCAAAACAAGGAGTCAGTTGGAAGCAAAAATAACTGTTTTAAACTATGCCAAAAAAATCTCAATTTCATTTCAACAGATTTCCACTGGGTGGCATCTTATATTTTATTGTACTTTGCTGGTACAAAATTCACACGTTAATTTACCAAACTTCATATTGTAAGTCATTGCAGCTTTAATACGAATATAAAATTTAGGAGAAGTGTGCCTTTTGGCTCTTCAAGTTTGCTTCACCATTTTATAAGATCACAGTTGATCTGGCTGTGGTCTCAACTTTACTTTTCTGTCTGCCTCTCATAAGCCCTGCCACTTTTGTCGATCAAAAGTCACTGAATTTATTCAAGTTGAATTGGAATGACCCAGATTCCATTGCTTTCTAGGGAAAAGAATTTCATGGACTAATGAACCTCGAATATTTTTCCCCTCATGCCCATGAAAAGGAAGATTTTTTAAAAATTGTGTGCCCCAGTTCCAGTTTACCAAAGAGAAAACATCCTTTTGGTATCCACACTATCAAGTCCTCTCAGGATCTTAAAATGTTTCATTAAGATCACATCTCATTCTTTTAAAACGAAAATGTGTATAAGCCCCAACCTATTTCACCTACAAGGTAAGTCCTTTATCCTAGGAATGAATCAAGTAAACATTTCTGAACTATTTCTAACATGTATCATTCTTCAAATAAGGAAACCAAGACAGTATATGATATTCTTGATGAGGTCTCACCACGGCCTAGTATAGCTGCAGGAAATGTTCTCTCCTTTTACTTACCACTCTCATAGCAATAAACACTAACATTCCATTTGCTTTCCTACTCATCAGTTGTGCCTACACATTAACATTTTGTGATTTAAGTACTGGGACACCTAAATCCTTTAACATCATGTTTCTCAATCTGCCTCTATATAAATAGTTTAGAGGTATTCTATTCTTCCTGCCAAAATGGATAATTTCAGAATTTCCCACAGTATATTCCACTTCCCAATTTTATGACCATTCACTTAAGTGCATCCTTCTTTACCTCCTATTGATAACTTACTACCTGTCCTCATGTTACCAGTAAAGTTAACTATTGCACAGTCTCATCATCCAAACAAGTTAAATTGCATCAGTATGTTGCAGGATATATTCTACATAACTTTCCAATAGACAGGTTTCTTCTAGTCAACATAATGATCATTCAGTTTCAGTCAGGAAGTCTGATCACTTCTTGCACGCAATATTTCTCATCTTACTCTGCAATTTATGCCCATCTACCCACCTAATATATTTACTGCCAAGACACCAGGCGCAATTCAGGGCAGAAGGAATATAATGTGGAAAAACATGAAGTTGTCCAGTTTGGTTAAAAACAAATGCAGAGTATTTCTAAAACAGAAAAGAAATTGAGAAGTATTGATTCCCAAAGGAATCTGGTCATTCTTGTTCAGTGAAAACTAACAATAATAAAAGCAAATTACTACAGATGGTAGGATCTGAAACCAAAACAAAAAATGCTGGAAAATCTCAGCAGGTCTGACAGCATCTGTAAGGAGAAAAAAAAGAGCTGACTTTGTGCCCAGACAAGAGGTCATCTGAACTTGAAACAACAGCTCTTTCTGCTCCTTAGAGGCTGCTAGACCTGAGATTTTCCAGCATTTTCTCTTTTGATTACTGAAAGTTAACACTTGCTGCGCCTGCATGTTATGAAGCGGAGGTAAATACCCTTTATCTCGCTTCATAATCTGGTTATGAAAAAGTGTTGGGAAGATGTTAACTGTTCTTCATTAACATTTAGAGGTTCATTAACAGAAAGATCTGATACACTGTAAATAATTAACAAGTCATTTATTTAATCAACCTGGAACTTTAAATAAACAAGGAACATTTTAATTAAAGGATGGTTCGACTGAAATGCTGTTCAAATGAAGGACCATTCAGTACTAAAACAATAATAACAGAATCTCAGTCACTCAAAAACTATATACAACCAGGTCTGATGACTTGGAAAATATCTGGAATTGTTTTGTAGTTGTCTGTGTCTGTAAGTGCTAATTTGGCACTTTTCGCTGGATAAATGGTGAGTTCTTTTAAGACACATCTGAAGCTGTCAGAGTTAGGAAGTAACTGTTTCATTGATTTAACTGCCCTAAACTGTTTCAGTTGCTCTGCCATGGCCTTGGCTCTAGAGATATTCTCAGGACGGTTGTTGTTCTAGCCTTTATACTGGTGATTATCTTGCAATGTTCTTACACCACAATTGGTCCAAGATTGTCAACAGTAGCAAATTCAAATCTGACAGTTTAGAAAAAAGACAATCACCTATTAAGAACCTAATAGGCTGTTAAAATGCAAAAGCCTGTCACCAAGGCAACCTTGATTCTCGGTTGTCAAAACAAATGTTGCAACTTAGTCTGTGTGTACTCTGCATCCAAGTACTGAACTCAAAGCCAGCTTTTAAAAAGGGACCATGCACTGTTTTCTTTCCCTCCGGCATTTTTACAATTCTTTACAACATTTATAACTATACAAACTAAACTTCATAACACAAGCAATTATGAAAGCAAATGACACGTTGGTCTTTATGGGAAGAGGATTTCAGTACAATAAAGTCTTGCTACAACTGCCGAGAGCCTTGGTGAGACCACACCTGGAACACTGTACAATTTTAGTCGTCTTGTCCAAAGATATACTTGCCATAGAGAAAGTATGCAACAAAAGATACACCAAACTGATCCCTAGCAAAGTAGGATTGTCCTACGAGGACACTAGACTTATATTCTCTCAAGTTAAGAAGAATGAGACGTGATCTCATTGAAGTAAATCAAATTTTTTCAGGGTAAATATAGGAAGGGCATTTCTCTTGGCTAGGAATGCGTAGAACCAGGGACAGAGTTTCAAAAGGGGTAGGCCATTTAAGGTTAAGATGAGGAGAAATTTCTTCAGAAGATAGTGGATCTTTGGAGTTTTCTACTCTATGATTTGTGAAAACTTGGCAATTGCACATATTCAATACAGAGATTATTAAAGATTTAAAGGGATATGGGGATAGTGCACAGTGCAGGTAAATGGCATCAAGAAAGAAAATAAGCCATGATCTAATTGAATGGCCTATTCCTCCTCCTACTTGCAAGATTTTCCATTTGCAATTTTTTAATTAATTTGTGGAACATGGGCTGGCTAGCCAGCATTTATTGCCCGTCCCGAGTTTCCCCAGGACAGATGAAAATCAACCACTTTGTTGTCTAGAATCACATGTAGGCCAAATCACGCAAAGATGACAGATTTTGTTCCCTAAAGGATATCAGTGAAGCAGATCAGTTTTTCGGACAATTGACAATGGTTTCATGGTCATCAGTAGATTTTTTAATTGCAGATGAATTAAAATTCCAAAATCTGCCATGGCGGGATTCAAACCTGGGTCCAAATAGTGTAGCGATAATACCACCTGGTTATTGCCTCGCATAGTATTGATGCTATAAGCTTCTATTTGTTAGCTCCATACTTGGATTGATCCATTATTTCTCATTGCAATCTTTTTACCTCTTTAATCACAACTAATTAATCTCTTTTGGATACATTTGACACAAGGGTCCTCCAAACCACTAAACATAGCAAATTTCAGAACATTCATTCAATTTCAATGTATATTCAGCTCAAACATGAATTCATTTTTATGAAAATTTAGGGGACAAATTTCTCATATTTTTGAAATTTATTTTCAATCTTTAATCTGTTTATAAAGCAAATCAAAAAAGTTTACATTCACTCGTATTGCCTGGCACATTAATCTTAATTATAATGAAAAGAAATAGAAGTGGGAATAGGCCATTTGGCTCTTGAACCTGCTCTAGCATTCAGTAAGACCATGGCCGACCTTTGACCTCCGCAACACCTGCCAACACTACCTTTAAATCCCTTGATTCATTTAGTATTCAAAAGTCTATCCTTTCAAGTATTGAATCTACTCAATAACTGAACATCCACAGCTTTCTCGGGTAGATGATTCAAAATTATCCTTGGACTGTGACCTTCCCACCGCAGTGCAAAACCACTGAGCCAGAGGAAATCTTCTCCCAAAATCTACACTGTCAGTCCCTCTTTAGAATTTTAAAATATAAAATTACTTCTCATTCTTTTAATTCTAAGGAACATAAGCCCAATCTGCTGCATAGTAGAGCTATTCCCTTTTTGCAATAATCAATTTAGTTAAACTTTGTTGCATTAGCTTTCTTTGATAAGACGACCAAACCGTAAATTATACTCCAAATGTGGTCTCACCAAGAATCGATACAGTTGCAGTAACTCCTCATTCAAACTTCAATCTTTTTGTAATTAATTATTTGCTACACCCACTTGTGAACCGAGATTCCTGTGAGAGAACACATGTCCTTCTGAATACAAATATTTCTCTTCTCTTACCATCAAATTTTCTTGCTTTTCCATTTTGAAACAAGCATATAACAATTTCTCCACATAACAATCCATCATCCATGTGCTTGTGCGTTCACTTAACATCCATATCCTTTTGCAACCTGTTCACAATATTCTCAGTTTACTTTCCCACATAACTTTATATTGTTTAGTATGTGAAGTTTGTAAGATCATTTTGTTTCAATATATGCTTGAAATTTAAAACTACTTAGAAAGGATTAGGTGATTAAACCCTGGAAGCTGGGAATGATGCTGGACTGATTCCTGTAAAAACAACAATTCTGTAGAGAACAGATAATTAAGCATTACTGTAGTATGGAATTTTTGGTCATGTAAAAAAACGTTAATGGACAGCTATCTTTTTGGTAGTTTAGAGGACTAATTGTCCACTAAGTTGTTTAGTCAAAGGTGCTTTTGGTTTGTTACTATAAAAATCACAACTTGAAATCTTATCATGCAATTCATTTTAGTCAGTGGAAATTCAATTTTTTTTAAAAAGTCATCAGTCCCCAGCAATACCATCAGCAAATTTGGACACATTACACTTGGTTTCCTCAGCTCCATTTTGAGTGTAAAAAACTAGGTCTAAAGTTAGTATTGTTAACTACAGTTTGCCATCCAAAAAATGAACCCCTTAAGATCATTTTTGGATCAGTTAACCAATCCTCAATCCATTTTATTATTCCTATCCCACGAGTCCTAATTTTGTGTAATAATCTCTGGGGTAACACCTTATTGATTGCTTTTTAGAAATCTAAATACACTACAACCGTCAGTTCTCTCTTATCCACCTTGCCAGTTACAACCTGAAACAAACATGCCATTTCATGAACCACTGCTGATTCTACCCAATCATATGATTATTTTCTAAATGACCTTAATACATCCCTGAAATCTACCATCCACAGCAGACAAATTGACCTCTAGTTTTATTTGGGGAATTCCTCATTCTAGAATCTAAGAAATTTTGGAGGAGCAAAATCAATCCCACCTCTGTAGCAACTCTGAAAACCCAAAATGCTGATCATTAAGCTTAGAGGTTCATTGACTTCTAAATTCATTAATTTCTTCATTATTTTTGATTTTCTAACATTTGTTTCTTAATTTGAATCAGATCTTTGTTGCTCTTTACATCTGGGATGGTTGGTCTGCTCCAAAGTCAGATCATATTAAATTTGTTTCCCATTTCTTTATTCTCCAATATTATTTCTCATCCTCCCTATAATGAATCCATATTTATTTTCTCCATTTTTTAAAATACTTCTAGAAGCTTTTACAATCAGTTTTGTTTCTTGCTAATTTACTCATAGGTTCTCCCTTCTCTTCCCTTATCAATTTCTTCATTATCCTTTGCAACATTACAAATCTCTCCTTTAATCTAATGTTATCTTGAACTTTGTTAGCTATGGTTGGCCCACTTATCCTAAGGGTTTTTACTCCAGGAAAACGCAGCTGAGACTGAGACAAGATCAGCTATGATCGTATTGAATGGTGGAGCAGGCTCGAGAGGCTGATTTGCCGACTCCTGCTTCCAATTATATATTTTTAAGAGAAAAGTACATTATTTGTGACTAATAAATTAACTTTACTTTTCTCTTAAAACATTACAAGTACATTAACACTGCCATGAAATTATAGTGAAATTCCCCTAGTCACCACACTTCAGCACCTGTTTGGGTCAATGCACTTAATCAGTACATCTTTCAGGCTGTGGGAGGAAACCGGAGAACTTGGGGAGAATGTGCAAACTCCACACAGACAGTACCCTAAGCTGGGAATTGAACCCTGATCCTTGGTGCTGACAGGCAGCAGTGCTATTTGCAGTGCTGCCCATTATAAAAAATGGGTACGTTTGTAAATAATGAATTAATGCTAAACATGTGTTTGCCATTCCTTATCTACAGTCATATCTTCAATCTCATTTCTCAATCTACTTTAGACACCACCCCTTTTACTGTACAATTTGCTTTGTTTGATTTAAAACCCCACTTCTGTATTTAACTAAATCACTTGCAAACTCAATAGAAAATTTGATCACGCTTCTCTAAAGGCTCTTTTACTGCAAAAGCTTCTAAATTAATCTTGTTTCAAATATGCAAGAAAATTACGACACAGGAACAGGCTCTTCGACCCCCCCCCCCCACACCTACACCAACCATACTGAACTAAAATCTCCTAGCCTTCCAGGGACCATATCCCTCCAGAGTTGTGCAATTGTCAAGACGCCTGTTAAAGTCACCATCATATTCTGCTTCCTCAATCTCTCCCAGCAGCGAGTTCCAGGCACCCATCACTCTCTTTTAAAAAAAAGCTTGCTTCGTACACCTCCTTTAAACATTGTCCCTCCCACCTTAAACCTATGTCTCCTAATAATCGAGTCTTCTACCCTGGGAAAAAGCTTCTGACTCTCCACTTTGTTCATGCCCCTCAATCTTGTACCAAGTCACCCTCAACCTCCGTCGTCTCAGTGAGAACAAACCAAGTTTCTCCAACCTCTCCTCATAGCTAATCCCCTCCATACAAGGCAACAACCTGATAAATTTTTCTACACTCTTTCCAAAGCCTTGACATCCTTTTGTTAGAATGACAACCAGAATTGAACATTATATTCTAAGTGCGGCCTAAGATTCTATAAAGCTGCAACACAACTTGCCACTTTTTAATCTCAATGCTCCAACCGATGAAGGCAAGTATGCATGGTCACTTCAATGAGTGACTTGTGTACCTGTACATCCAGATCCCTTTTCCTATCAATACTCCTAAAGGGTTCTGTCATTTACTGTATATTTCCTATCTGCATTAGGCCTTCCAAAATGCATTACCTCATTTGTCCAGATTAAACTCCACCTGCCATTTCTCCCCCCAAGTCTCCAACCAATCTATATTCTGCTATATCCTCTGACGGTCATCACTATCTGCAAATCCACCAACCTTCATGCTGTCTGCAAACTTACTAGTCAAACCAGTTACATTTTCCTCCAAATCATTTATATACCTTGCAAACAGTAAAGGTCCCAGCACTGATCTCTGAGGGACGCCACTATGGCCTTCGAGCCGAAAGCTTACGAGTTTACTACCAAATAAAAATCGGTTGGATTTAAAACTGCTGTTCTCAGACTTCTTACTGTGTTTACCCCAGTCCAACGCCAGCATCTCTACATCATGACGCCACTTGTCACAGTCCTCCATTCAGAAATGCATCTTTCCACTGCTATCCTCTGTCTATGACTGAACCAGTTCTGTATCATCCTTCCAGCTCATCTCTGATCCCATGCCACTTCACTTTCTGACAGACCCAATGAGGGACCTTGTCAAAGGTCTTACTGATGCCTACATAGACAACATCCACTATCCTATCACTACTCAATTATCTTTACCACTTCCTCAAAAAACTCGATCAAGTTAGTGAGACACTTCCTCATCATAAAGATATAAAAACTATTTTGAATACAATCTAGAAATCTTCCACATTACTTTTGTCTAATGTATGTTAAAGGTTCCTTTGTCTACTGTATTAGTCTTATTACATGCACTCCTAATTCTTGTACCTGATTTATAGTTGCCACGACAGAGCTTTTAGATCACTGCCACTAGTCTTCTACTATTGTTTTTGTTCCATCAAACTAATTCTATATATTGATTTTCTAAGCTGAAGTCCTTTCTCTCCACCATCTACATTTCTTCTAGGGCTTCTCAACCACTTTTTCTATGTTAACAGTTACAAACCAAGCTTGATCATACTGCAAACATAGCAATTCATATATCATTTGGACATCAATATTGTTTCTGTAATGCTTATTAGGTCAATTCCCTTTATTTCCAACTGCACAAATATCTCAGCTATTTAATTCAGAAAGCCTTGAACAATATAGTGACTTTACTTTTAGGTTTTCTTCTAATTTCCCCCAACATCATCTTAGTCACTATTGCCTAAGTTCTCTGAATCACTGTTTCTTCATACCCAAAACATTATTCTGTCCTACCCATCTTGGCATTTCTCTTACTGCTGAATCCCCCGTTCATTTTAATATCCCACGTAAATTTATTTCTGCAAGAATTTCACTATACAGAAATAAGTTTTGATTGAATACTTTTTGTCACTGTCCTGAACACACATTGCGAACAACCCAGGTCTGAAACAACTGGGCGGGGTGGTGGTGGGAAGCTCCATTTCAATACGAGCCAGGATTAAAAATGACGACAGCAAAAGGTTGTAAAAACCAACGTGCAATTTTCTTAAAAGCAAAAGATTTCCTGCAGAGAAGCCCCATGAAACGAAAGCCACATTTCACTCATTATGTGCAAGTTAAAATAATAGAAATTCACAAATTAATTCCAATCAATGCTAATGTTGCTAGAGATTGACAGATTTCAACACGAATACAAAAGCAAAATACTGGGATAATGAAAGTTTGAAATAATATAATAATAATAATAATAATATAATAATCCTGGAAATTCAGGTCAAGTAACATCTGTGGCAAGAAACTGTTGACATTTTAGATCAGTGACCTTTCATCAGAACTAAAGATAGAAATATCTTTAAGCCAGTGGACAGGGGCAGGAAGAACAATAGGGGAGGCAAAGGGCTATCATTATTAGACTATTAATCCAGAAACTCAGCTAATGTTCTGGGGACCCAGGTTTGAATCTCACTGTGGCAGATGGTGGAACTTGAATTCAATAAAAAGTATTTGTTACGAATACCATTGTTTATAGTCAGAAAATGCATCCCATTTACTAATATCCACTGAGGAAGAAAATCTGCCATCCTCACTATTTTGGACTACATGCAACTTCAGAGCCACAGCAATGTGGTTAACTCTCAATTGCCCTCAGGCAACCAGAGATGGGCAATAAACACTGGCCAACCAACAATGCCCATGCCCCACGAATGAATAAAATCAAATTAACAGGAAAGGTATGTGTTAAGAGATCAGGAAAGATTTATTAACAGATTTCACAATACAACAGCCAAAGGCAGCAGAATGGAAACATTAAAGAAACAATATTGATGTCCAAATGATATATGAATTGCTATATAAAAAAGATCTGAATGCAACAAAGGAATAAAGAGATAAAACTAGACCAATCCAGCAAAACAAGAAAAAAAACACAAATTATAAGGTGAAAGCAAGAAGTTATGATCTTAAGTTGTTGAACTCTGAATCCAGAATGAACATAGAACATAGAACAATACAGCACAGAACAGGCCCTTCCGCCTTCGATGTTGTGCCGACCAAAATAAAAAGCAATGCCCCTCCAAACTAAACCATTCCCTTCTCTTCCATATACTTATCAATTAACCTCTTAAACGCCACCAAACTTGGCGCATCTACAACAGCTGCAGGCAGGGCATTCCACTCCCTAATCACTCTTTGAGTAAAGAACCTACCTCTGATATCCGTCCTATAACTCATACCCCTTAATTTAAAGCTGTGTCCCCTCGTGCTAGCTTTCTCCATCCTAGGAAAAAGGCTATCACTGTCCAC
Source organism: Sphyrna mokarran (assembly GCA_024679065.1). Classification (NCBI taxonomy): domain Eukaryota; kingdom Metazoa; phylum Chordata; class Chondrichthyes; order Carcharhiniformes; family Carcharhinidae; genus Sphyrna; species Sphyrna mokarran. The sequence goes on from JAGIQG010000005.1 coordinate 49,342,710, forward strand.
CCTATCTAAACCTCTAATCATCTTATATGCTTCAATAAGATCCCCTCTTAGCCGCCTCCTTTCTAACGAAAACAACCTCAAATCCTTCAACCTCTCTTCATAGGACCTGCCCTCCATACCAGGCAACATCCTGGTAAACCTCCTCTGTACCCTCTCCAATGCCTCCACATCTTTCTTATAATGTGGGGACCAGAACTGCACACAATACTCCAAGTGCGGCCGCACTAGAGTTTTGTACAGTTGCAACATGATGCTGCGGCTCCTAAATTCAATCCCCCTACCAATAAAAGCTAAGACTCCATATGCCTTCTTAACAACTTTATCCACTTGACTGCCTACTTTCAGGGATCTATTGACACATGCACCAAGATCCTTCTGTTCCTCAACACTATTAAGAGCCCTACCATTAGCCCTATACTCTACACATTTATTGTTCCTGCCAAAGTGCATTACCTCACACTTTTCCACATTAAACTCCATTTGCCACCTCTCGGCCCAGCTCTGCAACTTGTCCAAGTCACAAATGGTTGCATAGTATCAGGGTGAAGGATAAAGGCCTGTTCCTCAAGCTTGTGTTGAGGTCCACTGGAATAGTGTAGGTGACCATGGACACAAATATCAGCATAAGTAATATGGAGTATTAAAATGACAAGCAACTGCAAGCATGCAGTCATACTTAAGGGCAGAGTGAAAATGTTCTGCAAAACTGTCACAATCTGCATTTGGCTCCTCCAACACACCATGGACAGTGAATACGGTATACTAAATTTAAAGAGTACATGTAAACCACTCATTTGGACCATAGACAGCAAGAAGGGAGGTGGTGAAAGAGCATGTGCTGCACCTCCTGCGCTTGCATGGAAAGGTGGTGTAGGGAATGGGAGTGGTGTTAATGTGACTGAGAAGTGGACAAGGGAACAGTCTAAATAGAATATAAAGGGGTGTGCCCTAGGGATTAGCATCTCTTTGGTGACGAGGTTGCTGCTATTTTGCCAAAACTTTTGTGCAATTCAGGGTGTGCCATGATATCTGTCAGTTTAAGCAATGACTTCAATATATAACCTATGAATACATAAATAGGGAGAAGTCTCAGCCCTCTGACAATACTGGAAAAAAATGGGATAAGGGAGACAACCCCTTCCTTCTGCCAGAGTAGGACAGCAATAATGCATGTTCAATATTGAACATATTCATAATGCATATTCCACAAGTGGTAGGCATAACTGGGTACCCAAGCTACAACCTTTATTTGGAAGCTGCAAATGAAGCTGAAGACAATCATTTATAAAGAAAATTGGTTAGGTACTTGAAGGAAATAAATCTGTAGGGGTACAATTAGAATGCATCTGATTGGATTTCTCTACCAAAAGCTGGCATGAACTTGATTGGCTGAATGGTCCATTTCTGTGCTAGACTGGCTACTTTAAAAAAATATACAGTGTAATCTGCCATACAAGGCCAACAACTCCAGTCTTTACCTGAATGGCAAATTGCATGATAGCATCATCATTTAAACTGAAAATAACATCTGATGCAAACTAACTGGAGCTAATGCAGGAACGTCCCCAATATTAGAAAACATTTCCTCTGAATAGGCAAAAATCATGAACAGACAAGCAGCATGCAGATTACATCTGCAGCCACTGTAGGGAAGGCAATGGCTAGTAATCTTATCACGCAACTATTAATCCAGAAACTCAGCTAATGTTCTGGGACCTGGGTTCAAATCCCACCATTAAATTTGAATTCAATAAAAAAAAACTTGGAATTAAGAACCTGCTGATGGCCATGAAACTAGCTGGTTCATTTTTTTCCCTTTAGGGAAGAAAATCTGCCATCTTTAGGCTCTGGCCTGTAAGACCTCAGAGCCAAAAGTGCACTGACTCTCAACTGCCATCTAAAACGGTCCAGCAAGCCACTCAGTTCAAGGGCAATTAATCCTACTCCAGCCTGTGACACCCATATCTAACGGACGAATAAAAATAAAACAAAACAAGTCATATTCTTCATATAATTTTCATCTCAACTGCCCGAGACAATACACACTATGTGGATATGTTATTCGACAACTGCAGAAAGAGACTTGTGCCTTTTCTCTTCTCTTTTATCTTTAACAGAGCACTCAGGCAGTGTCGTGCAAATATTAATACATAGCTCTTCACAATGATGCAAATCATCCTTTAGAACTCAATTAGTATCACTTTGGGTATGCTTGTCTCTAGATGGCTTGTCATTGACTGGTAGAAGTCCAAGGGGTTAACAAACCTGGGGGAGCTCAAGTCTGATAAACTTGAAAAACATAGATCTTATTTATTAGTGTCACAAGTAGGCTTACATCAACACTGGGAGAACATACAGATTCCTCACAGTGTCCTAAACCAGTTATTAAACCCAGGCCTCTGGCGCTGTAAGACAGCAGTGCTAACCATCATGTTCCTGTCTTATGCTCTCATTTTCCACCATATCTTTCCCCCAGTCCTAGGAATTCAGGTAGGTAGCTGTGGGTTTTGACAGTTAACTTACTGAAGTAAGGGTACTTAGTCATCAGATTAATGATCTTGTATGAATTAAAAATAAAATACAAATGGTATCATATTCTTCCATCTGTTTTATCATTGTTTCAGCTTGGTTTCTGTTTTGCACTTAAAGTTTACACTTAGTAATTTCTCAATAAAACAATCGGGCATGGCAGCAGGTTCGTTAGGTGGCTTGGACGTGAGAGATTTCAAAGGCTAACAGAGATCCAAGGTTCCCCCCCAAGGCACGAAGGAGTCCTCGAGTTCATTGTGAAACCCTTGCTGGGTCTTTCCTGGTTCATGAATTGATCTGGTGGGGAAGCAGTCATTGGTCTGCACTGAGGTCTTCAACAGAACTCACAAAATGGATCCCAATGACTACTGGAATCAGTCTGCATTTTAATTACTACAACTTCAGATAGTGCTCCATCTGCCAGTTTAAACAATGGCAGGAAGACAGCAGATCTGAAAGAACTGTGTGACTGGACTTATTTTATCTGAGCTCCTATCAAATTTCCACCAGGTAAAGGCAATTAAAATCAGGACCAGCTGATATTTTGGAACTGAAGAATAAGATATCATGTCTGAGAATCTCACTCTAAAGAAGCATGGAGCTCAAAGCATACTTTATGAAAAAATTAATAGCTTCTACCGTGAAGGTAGATCCCAGTTATTCACAATTATTCGGTATAGGCGGATATAAATCTAGCTTTTGCTTCTATGAAAACAGATAAAGTAAACAATATTTCAAAATCCTCAAGCAGTTTAAACATTTTCAAATTAATTTCACAACAGTGGAAGCCCTAATATGTTAAGGAATTCAAATCTGTACTTACAAAAATATTAAACACTCAATATCAACAAGGGATACTAATCTACCTCTTTATTCAAAGATTTCCCAAGCATTAAGATTAGCAGTTTTTGATCAAATACAAATAGTGATTTCTTACCATGTGTTCCGCTTTTATCCAAAAAATTGCTGAGGTTGAACAAAGTATTTCTAGATGCCAGATATTGAATAAATCTCTGAAAAATATATAAAATTGAACATAATAATGCATTTGAATGAAAATAAAATGTTAAGATATTACATGCATATAGAAAAAAAATCTTTCAATAACTGGACATTCAGTGCAGCTGAGGTTTGGCAACTTTTCATTTTGATTTTCAAGTTCAAGTGAAGTTCATTACATTTAGTAAATGCTAAATTGGCAACAACATACATCAACACTGACTTCCCGATGGTTAAAGATATCTTGATTTTATATTTCTTCCCTGGTTCTTTGTACTTTGGGACTCCATTTATTCATCTGAACACAACCTGACCAAGGCTCTTCCTTTTAAGAGGTGCTAGTCCTATTTGTTAATCATTGATCTTAAATTTTACATTCTACGACATCTTGTACCAACTTTTTTTTGGACTGTTCTTTTATTTATGCTGAGCATTATAAATCTACATATTATCTATGTTAATAAGCAAAGCAGACTTTCCAAGTCAATGTTGACAAATCCCTTTATGAAATTATACTTCCACAAAATACAATAAGGCCACATTCTGAGCTAAGATCCAAGAATCTACTTTAAGTTTTTTTAAAATCACTAAAGAAAACAAAAGCAGAAAAATCTCAGCAGGTCTGACAGCATCTGTGGAGAGAATAAAGTCAACGTTGAGTCTGGATGACAGTCATCTAAACCTGAAACACGGACTCTATTCACTCTCCACAGTACCTCAGTTTTTCAAGGGATACAACTTCTTCCAGTTGAACGCAGAAGGCCAATTATCTTTGGCCTTTATCAATAATTCCATGCACTTTTAGCCAAAGAGTAGGCCATTCAGCCCCTCAAGCTTGTTCCATCATCTAATTACGTCTAATACCCTTAGCTAACAATGTCATTTGTTTAGATATTTTCAATTGACCTAGTCTCACCAGCTTTCGGAGGAGAATGGGAGGAGAGAGGATTCTAGATTCACACTACATTTTGCGACAAAATACTTTCCATCATGACTGCTGATCAGCTAGTTTCACTGTTAAGTTGTATTTCTCGTAGCTTCCCTTTCCATTTATTCTAACAAATTAATTTGGAACCACCTCAATCAGATTGCCCTTCAATTGACATTGGAAGGAGCCATCACTATGAGACCTGTACTCAATTTAACCCTTTTTATTGGATATCATTCTGATAAATCTATAGTGCATCTTCAAGACATTGGTCAAGCTATTGTCCTCGGAACTGAATACAGTACTTCATGTGGGTTCTAGCCAGTGCTCTGTAGCTGAGGTAATTTTTATTCCTTTGGATTCCAGCACTCTTGAAATAAAGGCAAACAATTCATTAGTCAATTTAGATACTTGTTTGCAACTGCCCAAAAACTTTTCATGATGTGTGTGTTCTTGGTCTCCTTTTTCTGTCAGTTTCTTAACATTTAAAAAGCACATAGATTTATCTTTTCCTCAGTCCAGGCTGAAAGATTTCATGCTTCCTACGTAGAACTCCATCTGACACTGCCTACTCATTTAACTCAATATCTTTTAGCAACTTTTACAATATTGGCATGCTACTGAATTTACTATTGTCATAGCTTTCTAACTCTTCATCAATTACTTTTAACTGAAGAATGTGGCCCCAGTAGATATCTTGGGGATATTTTGCCAATTTGAGTACATACTGTTTTCTTTATTTTTCTACTTAAAAAGTGTGGAATTGTAGACAGCCTGCATGGGGAACTGGTTAACAGTCCCTTGTGTAGGAGGTCACAGAGTAACCAAAAATGCTCCATTAAACATTTGTTAGCCCTTTACTCAGAAAATTGAACCAGGTTTGCCACACATTATGTAATCTTTACAAAAAACTTTTCTGGCTTTCTGATAAGCTTGCGTTTGTCTAAATGCTCAAAAAAAAAGTGTCCTCAGATTTAATAACTTCCCCACCACTGAAATCCTCATAGGCCAATGATTTTTTTGTTCATCTTTCTTGCCCTCCTGAAATAGTGGAATGATATCAGCAATTACAAAAACATCAAAGAACCTTAATAACCAGTGAAACTGACTTCAGAGCGATTCACTGTCCATCCCCTTGCTGAGGCTTCCCACACTCTTGCACAAACGAAGTCAGTATGTTTATCCCCTCCCCAACCACTTTGACAAAGCCCCACTCCACTGAGGCCACATTCTCTTGGTACTGCCCCTGGTACTTATGGTGCCCAACTGGTCACAGCTCCCAGTCGCTGAGGGGTTTGAATGGCCTTTGATTCTCACCAGCATGGCATTGGCACATGGTCTCCACTACTGCAGAGTAGCAGCGATTCTGGCTGGTGTGACACCTTGCTGGCGAGAGGACAAGTATCTGGGAGGGCAGAAGCAGCCATACTGACTTGTTAAATCATATATAAATGAAGTCAATCTTATACGGCACTAAGCTGTTTGCATTTTGACCTCATGCTCTATCTTTTTGGGTCACCACACAGCTAGTAAAATTGTGTCCAACCTAGATATCTATTTTAGAAACATTAGCCACAAATGTCCAGGCCCATTCACTATGAGTGGAAATCCCATTATGGCTAACTCGTGAGAAGGCCTTAATAGGATGCCTGCCAGGGAGATCACAGAATGGAGTTATTTCCTCCCCAGTGACATAACTGATTACCATCAATTTGCATAGATTTGAATATGTCTATTGATATAACAGCACACTTTCCAAGATTTCCAAGAATCTTTGAAAGATTCTTTCAAAGAATCAGATGATTCTTTGAACAGGGTGCACCAATCTCGGTGCTGCCAGTCTGGCCGGCATTATTAAGACATGCAAACACTGTCAAATAAAAGTGCCTGTATCGAAGTATCAGGTGACAAGAAAAACAAGGTTTTCTCTCAAGAGAAACAGGCTGATTTTCAGTCGGAACATGTTACTTATATTTTTGGGAAAATTTTGCCTACTTTATATTTCTAAACTGTATAATTTAACTGCACCTTATTTAATGCTGTCACTTTTCAACTTTTTCTACATATTGCAGAGTATGTTAGTAGAATCTCATAAGAGATCTCAGCAGTCATTGTATGTCCTGCTGTGAATCCATCTGTTTCTTGATATTATCTAGCTATTATAATATGCAGTGTTGCAGAATTAAAAAAGAAATGTGGAGTATTAACTGTTATTTTGCTCTTTGAAAATACTCCAACTATACTTTTTTTTAAAAAAAGTGAATACAAGCCATAACTCTATTGAACATTTGCTGTTCTCAAAATAATAGCATAGTCCAGCCTGAACACGCACTATGAAATTACCCATCTTGCTTCCAACCATCTGTTTTCTCTAACAAAATTACACATTTGGTCTGAAGGGATGTGTAGTCCAACAGAAGTATGGATGAAATGACCAGTAAATGTCACTCATAATAGGCAATATCAAATTGTTCATGCAATTAAAAACTAATTGATTGCTTCCCATTAATGGTCTGACTGCTTTGATGCACATGGGGGGAAAAATTGGTTAGGAGTTTCTGCAAGACTGATGCATAGAGGCAGAACTGGAATTTTTAAAATTGGAGGTATGAAATTTCAGAACAATCAAGCACTACTGCCTCAGTGTTGGGGACTAGGATTAATTCTAGTCGAGTCACAGTCTGTGTGGAGTTTGCATGTTCTCCCCGTGTCTGCATGGGTTTCCACCAGGTGTGAAAACCTCCATTTTTAAACCTCAGACCACTGTCCGTAGCAAACTCCAGCCTTCAGGAGAATAATAACTATGAATAACACAACACAACCTTGTCACAGCAACATCTGCAAGACATGTCAGATTATCGAAATGGATGCCATCATCTCATGTAAGAACACCAACTACCAGGTACACGGTACATTCACTTGCAACTTAGCCAGCACTATCTACCCAATATCTGAAAGAATGCCCCGAGACATGGTACACTGGAGATCATGCAGATGCTACGACGACAGATGAATGAACACTGCTCAACAATCACTAGACAAGAACGTTCTCTTCCAGTTGGGGAACACTTGAGTGGTCATGGGCATTTGGCCTCTGATCTTCAGGTAAGAGTTCTCCACTCTTCACAACACAAAACAACGTAGAGTTGCTGAGCTTGATGGCCAAGTTCTGTGATGAGGACAGCCTTGATCGGGATTTTAACTTCATGTCACACTATCTGTAACCCCCACGACTTGCCTAGGGTTACAAAATCTCACTAACTGTCCTGGCTGGAGACAATACATATCTCTTTAACCTGTGCTTAACCCTCTCTCCATTCACATTGCCTGTACCTTTAAGGCTCGATTATCTGTCAAGACTCACATTCCAACCATTATTTTGTAAATTGAATTTGTGTCTTTATATGCTTGTTTGTGAACACAACTCCCACTCACCTGATGAAGCAATAGCACTTTAAAAGGTAGTGGCTTTTGCTACCAAATAAACCAGTTGGACTTTAACCTGGAGTTGAGACATCTTTGTGCTTACCCCAGTCCAATGCTAGCACTTCCACATCATTGTGGGTTAACCCACAGCATCTGGACTGCAGCGATTCAAGACAGCAGCTTGCCACCACCTTTTCAAGGGCAACTAGGGATAGGCAATAAATGCTGGCCAGCCAGCAACACCCATGTCCCACGAATGAATAAAAAAAAGCTCAACTCTATCACCTCATATACCATGACTTGAATGGTTTCCAATGTCATAGCATTTGGGACACCCTATTTATTCTTAGATGCTTTCATCTGTTTCCAAATGTCCCAGTGATCATTATATTGTTGACTACTTCACTTCATGTTTGAAAATCTTTACCATCTTTCTCAAACAGACATTGAAAATCCCTTGCCATTACTTTATGGAGTCCTCTATATCCTTCCCAACGTTTCTCCCGCAGCCACTGCAAGAATAAATGAATCAAACTACTACACAAGGCATTTGCGTGGAACGTTGCTTTTAAACTGATGGATCAGTATGGGATACAGATCAGCCATCCTCTACTCCACAATCTCTCCATTTCAAAAAAAAGGGAGAAACTTCTATTTAATCTATACAGCCTCAGTGCAAAGAACTGTTTAAAGCCACTGTAGCTTACCTGCAAAAGCAATAGCTGATTAAATCAGAAGTTGTCACATGCCATTTTTATGCAACAGAAGATTGGCAAGTCTAATTGGTTACATGCACAGTGAAGGTTCAGAAGCAGCTCTGCCTCATTCAGCTAAAAGTTTAGATTTTTGGATTTAAAATTTCAACCTGAACAATGGAAATTATCGGCGCAACTTGTGGGCCGAAGAGCCTGTTTGTGCTATAGTGTTCTACGTTCTAATGGAAAGGAATTATTACCAACAGTACAACCAGAAAAGGTACTTGAATTTTAAATTCAACTTTCCCCTCAAATTCTTGGACTATTTACTCCTTCGAAATTCCTGACCAATGACTTTTCCTTGTCCAAAGATTATTACTCCTTCTAAAGAAAAACCCACAATTGATCAGTGCTGTCTCAATACGTCCCATGTCAGTCCTCCCTTTCCCCTCTCAAGCCCTTGAACCTCAACTCTGCAGTTCTATGCCTATCTCTTACACAACTCCACATGCAAAACTACTCAATCCAGCTTTCATCCTGATCAGTCTAATGTGACATGGTGACATAACTATGGTTGGTTATTGCTTCTTAAACTCTTCGCAACATTAATCACTGACAGTCATGCCATTATCCTTCATGTCTTTCCTGTTACCAGCTCTACAACACTGTCCTTATTATTTCAAGTCTATTTGGTCCAGCACATCCACGTGATGAAATTTCTCTTTCCTCTCTCTCTCAATAGATCTGTTCTCAATTTTGCATCATTTTCAAATAAGAGGGGGTAAGGCAGTGATAGTGTCAGATTTGACATGTATGCTTTACCATCATATCCCTTGACTTCGTTTATGCTGTCAGGTTAGCTACCTGATATTAAAATAATTATGACAATATACAGAATTTGTAGATGAGGACGTTGCAGATGGATTGTTCATAATTTAGTAAAACAATTTAGATTCAGGAAACACGTCTTTAGACTGTCTGTGGTAAATGAAATTCCTTTTGTTAAGGAAGACAAGGGAAAGAAATCAGTTAAATACAGTTCTAAACCATTCATGTTAGTTAAGACAGAGGACAAACTTTATTGGAGAAAGTTATCAAGGGAGGTGGATTAGAAGCAGGCAGGCAAATGGTATTAAAAAGGTATCGAACCCAGCCCCCTGCTATACTCCTATGACCGTGTGGCCAAATTCCCCTCCAATTCGATTTTCAAGTTTACTGACAGCATCACCAGAGTAGGTCACATCTCAAACAATTATGAGATTGGGTACAGGAACGTACTCAGCAATTTGGTGTAACAATAATCTCTCTCTCTCTCGATGTCAACAAAACAAAAGGAGATTGTCATTGATTTCGGGAAGAGTAAAGGAGAACATGTCCCTGTCTACATCAACAGGGACAAAATAGAAAGAGTCGAGAGCTTCAATGTCCAGATCATTAATAGCCAATCTTGGTCCCCTCCCATGCTGACACTACAGTTAAGAAAGCCCAGCAACACCTCTATTTTCTCAGAAGGCTAAGGAAATTTGGCATGTCAGCTACAACTCTCAGCAGCGTTTACAGATGCACCATAGAAAGCATTCTTACTGGTTGTATCACAACTTGGTATGGCTCCTGCTCTGCCCAAGACTGCAAGAAACTACAAAAAGGTTGTGAACATAGCCCAATCCACCATGAAAACCAGCCTCCCATTCACTGATTCTGTAAACACTTCTCACTGCCTCGGCAAAGCAGCCAGCTTAATTAAGGACCCCAATACCCCAGAAATACTCTTTTCCACCTTCTTCCTTCAGGAAAAAGATACAAAGTTTGAGGGTACATACCAACCGACTTAGGAACAGCTTGTGTGGTAAATTTCCCATTTCGGAGTCAGACTTAAAGGTTCAACAAAAGTTCTATTTCAGACAAAGCTTTGTGAGAAAGCACAGGTACTCCACTGTACTTGACAGCAATTACACAATGGTAGTTGAGCATCTTTATACCTTTTAGATAATAGGTAGTACAGACATTAGCCATTAACAAATGATTACAAGTCGAATAGGCAGGCATGGACATCAACTTTGCATTTATTAACAGTGGGTTTGAGTTTAAGAGCCGTGGAGTTATGCTGCAACTACACCAAATGTCAGTGAGACCACATTTGGAATATCGTGTTCAGTTCTGGTCACCCTCACTATAAGAAAGATGTGGAAGCATTGGAGAGAGTGCAGAAGAAATTTACCAGGATGCTGCCTGGTTTGGAGGGTAGGTCTTATGAGGAAAGGTTGAGGGAGCTGGGCCTTTTCTTTTTGGAGCGAGGATGAAAGAAGACTTGATAAAATGGACGTGCAGAGACTATTTCTTTGGGTGGATGTAGCTGTTACTAGGGGACATAACTATAAAGGTTCATGGTGGGTGATACAGGAGGGACGTCCGAGGTAGATTCTTCACTCAGAGCGACTAGGGTGTGGAATAGACTGCTTGCTATGACAGTGGAGTCAGACACTTTAGGAACTTTCAAGCGGTTATAGGAACACACCGGAATTATAGGGAGTGGGATAGCTTGATCATGGGATTGGATATAGCTTAGCACAACATTTGAGGGCTGAAGGGCCTGTACTATTCTATGCTCAATGACAGTTAACACATCATTGCACATAGAATAGATACATTGATGTATTTATGCCCTCTATCAATGATTAGTTTCGATATATACACATTTATGTATTTACGTCCCCATCAGTGGCTGATCGTATTATCAAACACATTGTTCTGGGTCTGCACTTATCTCAAGTCTTAAAGTGCCCCAGATCTGACCAGTTTCCTTGCAGCAATTCAGATACCGCAGATTTTATCTGTGTAACTGTCTGTGCCTTTTAATATCCCTTCCCAAAGTCCATTTTGTGTTCACCACTTTAATTTCATCACAACAAGCTTCTTCCCTGTTGCTGTAGGACTTTTGAATGGACTTGCATTTCATTGAAAGTTGATTTTTCTCTACACCTTAGCTGTGACTGTAACACTACATTCTGCACTCTCTCAATGGTATATTTTGTCTGCATAGAGCACAAGCAGCAATACTTTTCACTATATGTTAACATATGTGACAATAATAAATCAAATTAATGATGATCTAAATAAATAGCTGAAGAGGCTCTTTGGGCTAATTATTGTGATGGAATACTCACCACTTACCAAGAAACACTAACAGCTTGCACCATCCAGAGCTAAGCAACCTGCTTCACTGGCACCTGTCATTACATTAACCACTGTCCAAACTGGTGCAACATGGCTACAGAACACACTATCTACATGACGCATTGCAGCCTAAGCTAAACCATTGACCACTGTCACCTAAAACAGCACTTCAAGTTTCCATCCAAGTCACAGACCATCCCAACCTTCAAATATATTGTTTCTTTATCAATGCTAGATCAACTCCCCAGAATGTCTCATCATTCAGCACTTTGCAAATATCACCACTACATGGGGCAAAGCAGTTTAAGAAAAAGGCTCACTACCAATTAAGGCAATTAAAAATGTAAATTCAATGCTGACCTTGTTAGCAACACCCACATTCCCAGGAAGTACTGACGTTGTAAAAATGCTAAAGCTTCATATAACTGCTCAGTCATATAAAGATTCTTATTTCAAATCTACACCTCAGAAAGGGACTAAGGGAGAAAATCCCTTACGCAATTCTATAGTAATCAGTAGTAGCATACACAACGATTATTTGAACTTGAATTCATTTTGATTCAGTCAGATAATCAAACCAAGAACCAATGAGCTTGTAAAACCAGATTGGCAGTCAATGATTTGTTAACCATTTGCTGCCAACGTAAGACATATGCAGTCAATTCATACTCCTGGCAAGCAATATCAGCAATGTCCAGGGCCAAAAATGGCACTGCTGAAATAATAACAGCTGTTTTCTCTCTCTGCTTTAAGTAACCAGTCAGTCAAAGGCATATAATTTCATGCAAATATAATTTAAGCACAAACAGCAGGCTTGAGGCTGGTCATGAAATATGGGGCATTTCACACCAAATATTTAAATATTTCTGGATCAAACTACCTTTAAAATCCTCATGTCATTATTGCATAATATGGGTTCTTGTAATTTTGTAATTCAATGCAATTACTATAAATAGTATTACCTTACAAGATGAGTCCTAACCACAGGAGCCTATCCTCTCTGGCAAACTCAAATTTAATACAGTAAGAAGTCTCAACACCAGGTTAAAGTCCAACATGTTTATCTGTAGCAAATGCCACTAGCTTTCAGAACTGGCTGTTCCTTTGTCAGGAGGGTGGAAATTCTGATCACAAACAGGGCATATAAAGACAAATTCAATTTACAGAATAATGATTAGAATGCAAGTCTTTACACCTAATCAAGTCTTAAAAAGGTACAGACAAATGTGTGTGGAGAGAGCATTAAGTACAGGTTAAGAACAGGAAAATTAGAGATTTTGCAAATCCAGACAAGTTGTGGGAGATCACAGATAGTGCGACATGAACCCAAGATCTCGTGCACAGAACTTGGCTATCAGTTTCTGCTTAGCGACTCTGTGCTGTTGTGTGTTGTGAAGGCCTCCTTGGAGAATGCTTACCCAAGAAGGCCGAATGCCCATGACCACTGAAGTGTTCCCCAAAGGGAGAGAACAGTTTTGCCTGGTGATTGTCAAGCAGTGTTCATTCATCCGTTGTCGTAGTGTCTGCACGGTTTCCCCAATGTACCATACCTTGGGCCATAAAAATCGGCAGTTCCGACGCGTCATAGCCAAAAACTGCACTGACCTCCTCAGAAGACAAACATGGGACACAGCGGACAGAGTACCCTTTGTCTTCCAGCACTTCCCTGGAACAGAGAGGCTCTGACATCTTCTCCAGAGTCTTCAACATGTAATTTATGAAGGTGAACATCTCGCCAAGGCCATGCCCATACCCCCACTTCTTGCTTTCAAAACAACTGGACAACCTCAAACAGACCATTGTCTGCAGAAAACTGCCAGCCTTCAGGAGAAAGCAATCACAATATCTCACAATCCTGCCACAGCAATCTCTGCAAGACATACCAGATCACTGATACAGACGCCATCATCTCACATCCACTAGATAGATATTCTTGCAACTCTGCCTCAGTGGTCAACTTGATACACTGCAGGAAAGAATGCCCCGAGGCATGGTACACTAGGGAGACCGTGCAAACGCTACAGCAACGGATGAACAAACACTGCTTGACAATTACCAGGCAAGGCTGGTCTTTGTTCTTCTTACTGCATTTACCCCAGTCCAACGCCAGCATCTCCACATCAAAACTCAGTTTAATACATGGATTCAAATGGACTTAGCGGTCAGAGACAGGGAGACAGGAGCTGCCTTAGTGGCGCATCACAGGGATCACTGCTGGGCCCCCTATTGTTCATCATTTATATTAGAGATGTAGATGACTATGTGGGGGTAGGATCATTAAGTTTGCTAACACCACAAAAATTGGCTGGATAGTTAATAGTGAGGTTGAGACACTCCTTGGGCTACAGGAAGATATAGGCAAGATGGTCAAATGGGCAGGTAAGTACTAATCCTGAAAAGTATGAAATGATGCACTTTGGAAGTATTAAATTGATAAGGAAGTATACTACAAAAGATCTGACACTGGGAAGTTCAAGAACAAGGGATCTTTGATGTGTTTGTCCATGGATCTCAAGTTGGGAAGGCAGATTAATAGGGTGGTGAAAAAGGCAAGTGGCAAACTTCCCTTTATCAATCAGGGTATATATTATGAAAGCAGAGAGGTAATGGAGTTGTACAGAACTTTGGTGAGACAACAGCAGAATACTGCGTGCAGTTCTGGTTGCCACCTCAGAAAGAAGCGCAGAGAAGATTCATCAGGATGCTGCCTGGGATGAAATATTTAAGTTACAAACAGAGGTTGGATAGGTTTGGGTTGTTTTCTCTGGAGCAAAGACTGAGGATGACCTGATTGAGGTGCTCAAGATTATGAGAGGCATGGAATTTTGGATAAGGAGCAGTTGTTCCTCTTAGTTGAGGGAACAGTTACAAGGGACACAAGTTAAAAAGTGATGGTGGGGGGTTTGGGGGGGGGGGGTGCGTGCGCTTAGTGGGGATATGAGGAAAAATATTTTTTTTTGCCCCAGAAGGCAGTGACAGTCTGGAATGCACTGCCTAGACGGGGTGGTGGAGGCAGGATGTCTCACATCCTTTAGAAAGTAAAGTACCTGGATGAGTACTTGGCTTGCCATAACATTCAAGGTTATGGGCCAAGTACTGGCAAGTGGGATTAGTGGACAGGTGAAGACCTTTCATGCATTATTGCAGGTTCAATGGGCTGAAGGGCCTCTTCTGCACTGGAAATCACAATACAGCACCAGAAATGCACACAGTATTCTATTGTTTGAGTCTGGTTGACTGATTTATAATTTGGAAGGATACCACTATCTAATTAAAATTGATAGATTTTTAGTTCAAGCTGAATCTAAAACTTCCAATCATATTCATTGCAGGCAATATAACTATAAAGATGAGAGCTTTTCAAGCATGCACACAAGTGTATTGGCATATTAGATGCAGCACAATATCACTGACATATTGTGCATGTGCAGACTGGCCATCTTGCAGCGATAGGAGTTGGTGTTACCAATTTTAGTCTTGAACTAATGACATTTCAAACTAAAATTAATTGAATTCACCCACTACAACCAGTTTTTTTCCCCAACCACTGCCCATCCCACACCCCAAGACCAGAAATTCCCATCTCAAGTCATTAGAGCCCAAAACAAATTGTCCATCCTGCCTGCAGAGTCCCATTTTAGGTGGGACTGGAAAATTTACAGTCATAGAAATTGCAATTCTTCTGATCATAAAAGTAAATCCTTCTTTATAGCATACATTAATGTGCAGGATATACAGCAATACACTAGATAGGATGAAAAGTGTACTGAAGTGAATAGAACATAGAACAGGACAAAATAGGAAGGGATAATAGCTGAAATCTAGACTGGGTGTAGATGAAGTACTTCAAAAATGCTTGCAGAATATTTCACAAGGTCCAAAATACAAGATGCAGGAAGGTTATGCTGGAACCATATAAAACACTAATTAAGTTACAGGAAAAATGTGATCACACCAGAAGAGGCTGAGACAGTTTATGAGGACATTGTCAGGAATGGAGAATCTTAAGCATGAGGGAAAATTCAGTAGGGTGTGATTGCTTCCTTTGGAACCTAGCTAGAGTTATTCCAGGTGGTGATTAAGTCACCCACCCAGAGTACATTTTGTGCTTACTACGCTCAGTACCGCTTCCAAAAAAAAAATCACGATTCAACACGAAGTACCTCCAATCAGCTAAGGGAGATCAATAAATAATTGCGAATGAGTAGAGATTTAATTCAGTGTATAAAATAATGAGGATTTGGATACAGCGTATTCAAAGTGCCTATTTCCCTTAGCGGACAGGTCTATATCCAAGGACATAGCACTTGATATAGATGAAGTGGAGCTTTTTCTGTCCAGAGTGAGAAGTCTGGACTTCAATGGCTGTAAGTGTACTAGAGGCAGAAATTCTGATTGCATTTTTTAAAAAATACTTTGGTATGCACTTGAAATGCCCATAACCTACAGAACTATGGACAGAGCTGGAAAATGGGATTAGGCTAGATATATCTTCCTGCTGATATTGATAATGTACCAAATGGCTTTCATCTGTGCTTTGAACTTCTATGCAGTTGTTACTCTCATCAATATTGTCATGGATAGATGTAACTGTATTGCAGACGACAAGGTTTAATAAGCTTTTTCATATGTTGATTCTCTCACCCTCTACTGCAGGCCCAGTTTGGCATGTATGTTCTTCAGAACTCATGATGTAAAGATGCCGGCGTTCAGAACTCAGCCAGTTTGGTCAGTACTGGTGCTACCAAGCCAGAGCTATTCCAGATGATGATTAAGTCACCCACCCAGAGTACATTTTGTGCTTCCTATGCTCAATGCTTCTTCCAAAAAAAGATGGTTCAACATGGAGTACCTCCAGTTAAGCAGCTAAGGGAGGTCAATAGATGGTAAAGGAAGGGGTCCCTGCATATGTTTGTACTGACTTCACATTTACTGAATTGAATAAATAACTTGCAGTTTTCCAAATACATATTTGCTGTCAACTTAGAAAAAGTTGACAAATTATACTAATTAAATCTTTTCTGAAAAGAACAGTACATTTTTCAACTGTGAACAAGAACTGCTTGTGAAGATAACCAGCCAATCTACTTTCTTTTATGCATCACAAATTGCTACATAATTTAAAAATGAAAATATTGTAAAAATTAATAATTTTTTGCTCCCAAATACAATTGCAGAACTATACATCAAGAAATGGCATGCTTATTCAACATATGGGGGGGGGGGGGGGGAAATGGTATTGTGGTATTGCAGCTGGATTAGTAACCCAAGGGCAATGGGATTCAGGTTTGAATCACACAATGGGAGATAATGAGATTTGAATTCAATAAAATTCCGGAATTAAAAGTCTAATTTAATCTATGAAATGCAATCTGATGTACACTTTCACCCAGAGTAGTAAGTTCTGGATCAATTAAACTTTAAGAAACTACCTGCTGGCCTCATCATAATTTACTGGGAAAGCAAGGCATTCTTCAAATACCATATCTCAACTTACCTGGCCAACTGTGTTTCCTGCTCCACCCACACTTCTTGCTTGTCACACATTCACTATACATGCATTTGAATCCTCTATTTCTATGAAGCAAATACGGAGAAACCCCACAGCATTCAACCAGTTAGCCAGTCAAATATGTCCACAATTTAATTAGCAGAAAAGTGGATATGTACTGGAACGCCATTTATTTATCCTTCACCCATATTCAATGTTAGATTATTTTAGCTAAAATTGTCTTCTATTCTGCAGTTTAATTGACTCAGAATTCACAACTCTTTGGGTGAAAACCTACTCCTGATTGCATTCCTAAAAAGATCGAGATCTAATTTTAAGGGCCACATTGTTCTGTAATCTCTAACCAAATAGTTTCTTCATCTATTGAAATCCATTTGTTAACATAATTAGATCATTCTTCCAACTTTCTAAAATCAAGAAAGTAAATACCAACTTTATGCAATCTGTCCTTAATTAAGCCAGTTTAGTCCCTATATCGTTCTGGTGACCTTGTAACTCCTCAAGGCCAATGTACACTTCTTGAGGTGCCCAGAACTGAACAAGCACTGAGCTATACATAATTGTCACAGTTTCCACCCCTTTAAATTTCACTACCCTTGAGATAAAGAAGGTGAACAAGTCAATCTATTTCTAAATGTCATTTCAATGTGTTTTGGAGGGTGGGGATAGATGAGGGAGTTAAAATATATTCAGGCATTCAGAAGTCTAATTTTTGTTCGTGGTCAATTACTTCTTGCAGTTCCAAATGAGCATCACACTATTTTGTAGTCTCCCAGACGCATTTACTGATTTGTCAAAAACATACAATTACATTAATAGGGAAACATGGTAGTTCAAATAAGGCAGTAATGTTCTATTAAGATTTGTTGGATCAATGCATCAGACCCAAATTTATTGTAACCCTGAATTTAAAGGATTACTTTTAGTAGCATCTACTTAGGGAATATAAATTACAGAATATGGTGCAGTGTTGAACATACTCTATTGATTTTGTTCCTAAAGTTTCACCAGGAAAACAAAATATCCTTGTGATTGAAAATCAGATGAAGTACTCTGTGCACTGAATTCTACAAACCACACTAGCATCAAGTGAAGCTCTATTCATGACTTGTATCCACAAAATTGACTTAAAATAATCATACCAATCAGTTCCAGTTTCCGTGATCTCCATTTTCAGAAAATTTAGAGACAACAGTATTAATTTACCTCCAGTATAAACAGTGAAAGCTAATTTTCCTATATGCACAAATGAAATGAAATACCAGTTTGCATGAGATATTTCAATGCAGCTGAGATGAATTATGAAGGATTAATAAAGTGTACCTCATTGCCATGGACCATCAAATGGTGTGTAGTAACCAAAGCCTTAAATACCACTACCCAGCTGCTGTTTGTTGCTCTCTCAAAAAGTGTGTCAGCCATTTGAGGTATGTTAACATTGGTCTCATTTGTAGCTTGTATAAGATCTGAAAAGACAAAAATGAAATTCAAACAAGGAGAAAAATAGCAAAACAATTTTCAGTTTACCTACCCTATTGAAATTACAAGTTTAGTTTGCACAGAAAAGAGCAAAATGTAAAACTTAAGACTTCAGATGTTCGACAATCAAAAATAGCTTAAATATAAAAACACAATATTGTAGATACTGGAAATTTGAAATCAAAATGCTGAAATATTCATTAAGTCACGCAGTATCTGTGAAAAGAGAAAACAGAGCTAATGCTTCAAGTTGAGACCATTCATTAAATCTGATTTTCCAGTTCTAATGTTGCAAGAATTTTTAAAACAAGTTCAGAGGCAAGAGAAAGGGAAAAAAAAATCAAAGGAAAGCTATATAACAAAATAGAAGTCAGGAGATATTGAAATGAAAAAAAAAAAGGTGAGAGGTGCAAGACAAAAGGTGATGTTCATGGATTGGAAACACAAAGATGAGCCAAAAGATGTAAATGGGAAAGTAAAACCTTCAACTACCAAAATAAAAAGATATCAGCTTTGCAACACGCATTTACAACTTCAACTTTTCCTCGTTCTACCTCATCAGAGCTTTCTTTGTTTTCTACCACCTAAACTTTTCTTGCCTCTGTACTTGTTTGAAATCTTTTACCAGTTCTGGTGAAAAGTCATTAATCTGAAACGTTAACTGTTTTTATTTCCACAAATTATGTCTGACATGTGGTGTACTTCTAGTTTACTGATTTGTTTTAAACACAAATCTCACTTTGAAATGGAAATGGTTGCATTATTCAACTCATTCCATCGTCACTCCAGCTTTGATTTCAAAAGTTAGAAAGAAAAGCGTGCTTTTGTTTGGAAATAAAGATCAGGTATGGAAGTCAACATGGAGAAAATCCACAGACACAGGGAGAAGATGCAGACTCTCCACAGACAGTGACCCAAGCCAGAAATCACGAGGTCCCTGGCGTTGAGGCAGCAGTGCTAATCAACGTACCACAAATCAAAAGCATATCTCTGAATATATAAGTATATTTATCCTTTGTTTAATAAAGCAACTAGTGGAGTGCCCCAAGGTTCAGTGCTGGGGCCTCAACTATTTACCATTTACAGAAATGATCTGAAGGAAGGGGTTGAGTGCAGGGTGACGAAATTTGCCAACGACATGAAGGGGAGTGGAAAAGCAAATTGCGTGAAGATGGGGAAAGCCTGCAGAGGGATCTGGATAGGTTGAGTGAGTGGGCGAGGACCTGGCAGATGGAGTATAATGTTAGCAAGTGTGAGGTTATCCACTTTGGGGAGAATAATGGTAGGAAGGACTACTATTTAAATGGAGAAAAGCTGCAGCATGCGACGATGCAGAGGGACCTAGGGGGTCGTTGTGCATGAATCGCAAAAACACAGTGTGCGGGTGCACCAGATGATTAAGAAGGCGAATGCAATGTTGGCCTTTATAGCTAGGGGGATAGAATATAAAAGTTGGAAAGTTCTGTTTCAGCTGTATAGGGTGCTGGTGAGGCTGCAGCTGGAGTACTGTGTGCAGTTTTGGTCGCCACATTCGAGGAAGATATATTGGCCTTGGAGGGGGTGCAGAGAAGGTTTACTAGGCTGATACCAGAGATGAGGATGTTGGATCATGAGGACAGACTGTATAGGCTAGGTTTGTACTCTTTGGAGTTTAGAAGGCTGAAAGGGGATCTTATAGAGACGTACAAGATAATGAAGGGGATAAGGTAGAGGTTGAGAGACTCTTCCCGCTTAGCGAAGATAGTTGGACAAGAGGGCACAGCCTCAAGATGTGGGGGAGGGAGAAAAGAGAGAGATCAGAGTTACGGAGGGGTGTCTTCACACAGAGGGTGGTGAATCTTTGGAATTCTCTTCCTGATGAGGTGGTGGGAGGCTTCCTCACTGGATATGTTCAAGTCAAGAGTGGATAGGTTTTTAGTTGACAAGGGAATTAAGGGTTACAGGGAGAAAGCTGGAAAGTGGTACTGAACGACTACAGATCAGCCACGATCATACTGAATGACTCTAGTCATTCAGTGACTAGTGCGGCCGCACTTGGAGTATTGTGTGCAGTTCTGGTCGCCACATTATAAGAAAGATGTGGAGGCATTGGAGAGGGTACAGAGGAGGTTTACTAGGATGTTGCCTGGTATGGAGGGCAGGTCCTATGAAGAGAGGTTGAAGGATTTGAGGTTGTTTTCGTTAGAAAGGAGGCGGCTAAGGGGGGATCTTATTGAAGCATATAAGATAATTAGAGGTTTGGATAGGGTGGACAGTGATAGCCTTTTTCCTAGGATGGAGAAAGCTAGCACGAGGGGACACAGCTTTAAATTAAGGGGTATGAGTTATAGGACGGATATCAGAGGTAGGTTCTTTACTCAAAGAGTGATTAGGGAGTGGAATGCCCTGCCTGCAGCTGTTGTAGATGCGCCAAGTTTGGTGGCGTTTAAGAGGTTAGTTGATAAGTATATGGATGAGAAGGGAATGGTTTAGTTAGGAGGGGCATTGCTTTTTATTTTGGTCGGCACAACATCGAAGGCCGAAGGGCCTGTTCTGTGCTGTATTGTTCTATGTTCTATGAATGTCAGGGCAGGCTTGAGGGGCTGTATGGCCTACTCCTGCTCCTATTTCTTATGTTCTTAAAGGTTTTGTTCTCGAAAAGTTAGCTGGCAATTCCTGCACATATCAAAAAAAGTTACAAATCTGTTGAGCCAAGATTCCATTCTGGGATTTGATTGTGCAATGGTATCAGCTGAGATCATAATGTTATCGGATAATAAATTTTATGAAATTGGGTACACAATATGGGAGCAGACTAAAGTTGCACTCAGAGTCTCCCCACTAAAAGGGCACAGAGAAACAGGCATAGACTAGCAAGCAAGGACATGCTTTTAGAATGCAAATGAGGGCTAGCACACAAAGGGAAACAGACAGGATAGCATCTACAGGGACTAAATTAAAAAGTACACTCCCACTCCACCAAATCAGCACCTCTGATCGAATCAAACAACCCTCTATGGAAACACCTAAAGATTAGCATAACTAAGAAGGCATCCTTGGCCCCACAAACTTCCTGAGAATAGTCAAACACCCATAGTTCAAACCCCAGAGATTCTAGACCATTAATAAACCTATCAGACAGAAATGATTAACACATACTTAAAACCATTGTTACTATACTTGAAGACATCGAAACAGGATGGTCAGAGTCGAATATTGTAAACAAAACATTAGTATTTGAATTGTACAATATATCCAAGTTCATGTATAACTCTAATTCATTGCAGCAGTTCTTTAGAGTGCTTTCAGGACAGTTCGGTTTGTATGTCCTGACTGCATCTCATTTGACAAAAATAAAGCTGTACCGCTGTTATAAGTGACCCTGGGTCCGTAGCGGTCGTATTCACCCACTTGTGCTAACAATACTCACATTATTAGCTGAGATTTACATTCTCACTTATTAGACAGAATAAGTTGGTTCTAGCTAAGGTACTGTATACTGTGGCTACTTGTATCTTGCTGTCAACAACTGCACAAGCCTATAATGAAATATACAATTGGAATCAAATGCCCTTGAAATATGGTACTTTCCAAGCACAGAGTTTAATCAACTTCTGCTAATAAGATCTCGCCCATCCAACGCAATGCATTCGAAGTGTACTAAATCCCTATGGCAGAGGGCTTAACCTGGTTTCATGAATTAACAGTTGGCATTAAGCTGCAGTTTCTGAAGTATAACTAACAGCATTGTGCCTCAATTAAATGTCAGGTTTTTGAAAGTGATCTCTTTCAATAGAGAAAGACATTTCAGAGTGCACTTTCAAATACAACTCTTGAATTTTCAGCCTCTATTGCTTCTCTTCCCTACCCCAGATAAAAAAAATGAGCTAAAGATCTGTTAAAATGTTACCAATGCCACTTTACTGGTTGTTCATTAATATGCACACAACAGCAGCAAAGTGGAGTAACCCTATAATTTTCTCATCTACAGGAGAAACAGAACTGAAACTGGGTTAAGAACACCACAACACAGGAAACAGGCTCTTTGGTCCAACGAGCCCACGCCGCCATTTTAACATTGAATGCCCTCCTCTACCTATAATCTTTGTCTACACCTATTGGGTTCTCGGTCTATAAAATATAACATTTCCTACTTGCAATTAGTTCACTTAAAATTAACTTGCAAATAGAAGGAGATAGAAACAAACAAAGCATTGTGAAAGCAGGGCGAAATAATCAGCAAAATCAGAATAGGCAGAGGCCAAATATTCCAACAACAGGAAGTGGCAGCTTGTGAGAAGTGATGTGGTTGCTCCACATGGGTTAGTTATGCCAAAATTTAGATCTGCATTTGTATAGTATCTTTCATGACTTGGAGAAGACATTGAAAATCACAAATATTCAATTAAGTGGTTACATAGAATAGTACAGCGCAGTACAGGCCCTTCAGCCCTCAATATTGTGCCCAGTTTTGTCCAAACCAAGATCAAGCTATCCTACTCCCTATCATTCTGGTGTGCTCCATCTGCCAATCCAATAACCGCTTGAAAGTTCCTAAAGTATCCAACCTCACTATCACAGCAAGCAGTCTATTCCACACCCCAAAAAACTGAGTAAACAAACGACCTTGGACATCCCTCCTATATCTCCCACCATGAACTTTATAGTTATGCCACCTAGTAACAGGTACAGTCACCTGAGGAAAGTCTCAGGACGTCCACTCTCCCTCCCTCATCATTTTATAAACCTCTATTAAGTCACCTCTTATCTTCCTCCACACTAAAGAGAAAAGCCCCATCTCCCTCATCTTTCCTCAAAAGACCTACCCTCCAAACCAGGCAGCATGATTTAAGAGGTGCTATCATTGTAGTAAATATTATCAAACATGGCAGCCAATTTGGATGCAGCAAGGCTCCAAAAAGCAATGAGATAATGACCAAGTCATTTGATTTCATGGTGTTTGTTGACTGATTGGCTAGGACACCACAAAAGAAATTCCTTGAGCATTTACTTTGAAACAGCCCATGGGATTTTTACATCCACCTGAAGGGCCAGACAAGTTTAAAGTCTCCTTGGAAAGGCAGCACCACCAACCATGCAGACCTCACTCAGCACCACAGCCGAAACTTTATGCTCATGTCTCTGGAGTAGGACTTGATTATCTTCTAAAACCAAGGTATGCACATTACAAATGTAGCCATGACTGGCAAGAAAAATGAGGAACAGGACTCATTGTTGCCAGCTCAAAATTCTTACACATTAGAACATAGAACATAGAACAATACAGCACAGAACAGGCCCTTCGGCCTTCGATGTTGTGCCGACCAAAATAAAAAGCAATGCCCCTCCTAACTAAACCATTCCCTTCTCTTCCATATACTTATCAACTAACCTCTTAAACGCCACCAAACTTGGCGCATCTACAACAGCTGCAGGCAGGGCATTCCACTCCCTAATCACTCTTTGAGTAAAGAACCTACCTCTGATATCCGTCCTATAACTCATACCCCTTAATTTAAAGCTGTGTCCCCTCGTGCTAGCTTTCTCCATCCTAGGAAAAAGGCTATCACTGTCCAAGTATTACAAGTGTCCAATATTACAAGTATTTTAAATAAAATTTGAATTGCAACTATGCAGCTTGGCTTGGAAAGTAAAATTTTTATCATATATACGACAAACTAGAACTTGCTCTCCAAAGGATGTTAAACAAACTAGTTACGGTTTTAAGACAAGATTATTGTCAAAAGTCACTACTAACTGTATATTAACAGCCACTGCACAACTGTGCTAAAAAGGAGAGAGAAAAAAAAACAGGGTATGTACCAGTGAGAGAAAGCAAATCAGAGAGAGAAAAAAAGCGAGACACCAAGAAATAGATATGGTCATGCAGTGGGAGAACAAGGGAGAAGTCAGTCAATATAGCGCTCAAGCTTGCTCTGCCATTCAACCAAATCACATCTACGTCAATGCCGTTTTCTCTCAACACTCCCATATCCCTTGATCTCTACTATCTAGAAATCATACTACTTAGTTTACTGTTACCCATAAACTTGGAAATAGTACATTCAGTTTTCACATCCAAATAATTTAATAGATTATGAACAACTGGGATTGCAGTATTGACTATGCCATTCCAATTGCTCGAATATAAAATTTAGTCATCTCCTCTATGGGACCTTACTGAAAACCCAAATACACCGCATCCACTGTTTCGTCCTCATCTAGTCTGCTGGTAACATCCTCAAAAAGCTCCAAAAGGTTTGTCAAATATTGAGTTTCATTTTGTAACTCCTCATTGTCTGACTGGACAGAATCAATCCTTTATAATAGATTTAACATGGAACATTGAGAAGTTATAATTGGACACTATACCCTTATGTATGCATGATGCAACCTTAAATCAATAATCGAGAGTGGTCAAGAACACTTATGCCTTGATGGGTACATTTGTAGTTAAATCTGAAACCATTACCACTTGTGTATTTCTTAATTCTGTACTTTGACCCGGCCCCGATGACCTACATCTGAGTTCTTTAGCTATAGTCTTTAAAAGCCTTAAGCCACTGTGACTTCATGCAACTACTTGTGGGGAACGATGATTTTAACTGCAAAAAAAAACCCATTGTGACAACCCTGTGACAGCTTTAAGCACATTTCTCAAATTGCACTATATGCTGAGGACACATTCAAAAGAATTGTTCAACTGCACAGGAGCGCAACATTCTTAAATGGATAGCAGAAAATTTTAACATAAGCTCAAGTTGAGCCTGTAGTTTTGTTCAGGAAGACATTTCTGCTTTTGATCTATTGAAGTTATCTTAGGTTGTCCTCATAGGCAAGTATGCAATCTAGAGTTATTGGTATGGAATATGATGTGGGGTTGAAATGATCAGATCAACCATGGGCAGGCTGGAGGATATGTTTGTATTCAAATCTCCACCCAAGATACTAAATTCTCAAAGCGTTGATATGAATAGGCTGGAAGGGTCACCTGATTTTAGACAGAAATCAGGAGAATGTTTTTTTAAATCTGAAGTTGAGAATCTCTGGAACTATCCTCCTCCAAATGCAGTGGAAGCAGTGTCTTTGAGTATTTTCAAGGTAGAGTTAGATTAACAAAGGTGTGAAAAGCTTTCAGATGGTGGTGTGGGGTTGAAATGTTCAGATTAGCCATGGGCAGGATGGAGGATATATTTGTATTCAAATGTTACAATATTGGTATGAATAAGATGGAAGCAATAAGATATTGTAAGTAAGTATCCACCTTTTGCAAGTCACCAATGGCTATTGCAAAAAATGGGGACAGCTTTTCCTCTCAAATTGCTCATAACGTTCCAGAACATTATGAATATATGGATACAATTGTTGCTCTTGCCAAAATCTGATGCTATTGCCAAATTAAAGAACAAATTTCTCAACAGAAGAATTTAAAAAGTTTAATTCCTTCATAAGAAATACTTCTCTACCAAAACAATATCGCTCTCTCTTTCTCTAGTATCTGACATTACCCAGTGAAGACAGATTACCATATTAAATCAAACTACTGTTGTTTGTTAGCATTTACAAAATTATTCTTCTATTGGTAGTTATTTTTAAAAATGTGGGCTCATTCATTAACACGACTGCATCCTCTAATCTCAAATCATCTTTCCTAAAACCAACAATTGTTACATCATTCCACTCTTCACAATTATTGGTCAGCTAGCTCTCATTTTCTGAAATTCCTTCTGTCAAACTCTCGTTTTTTTTTAAAGACTCAAACTTATCTCCTGTCCTTTGCTTCAGTCATTTCCTCCCGATAAAAGTACAATCTCCAGTCACCTTGAAACAATTTTGTTCTCAGTACTATATAAAATTAAACTGTTTTTGTTATGGCTGCATGTAAAGGTTTTAATCTACAATATAGATCATCATTCAATCACAAAGATAAAAAATAAATACAAAGCAAAAATATAATGATAAAATTGTGCTCCTTAATTTGCAGGCCTCAACTTTTGCATGTCAAAAGTCGAGGTTTGAAATAAATAGGAAATTGTCTCACATCCACTTGAATGTGATAGCACCCAATTTGAGTTTCACTGCAATGTTTTGATCTAAGCACAAGAAATACAAAACTCACAGCCAGCATACAAATTTATGGTGCTTTGAGTTGGGCATTTTGGCTACACCACATGGATAATTACATCACTTCAGATCATGACACATACATGCATAAACATGTATTCAAATAGTTTTGCTTATCCCCAGTATCACAACACACACAGCATGCCAACTTCTTGCACTTATCAGCATTCAAATTTCACTAGCACAAAATCATGGTAATTTTAACCATTAAACAAAAGTTTACGTGAAGCATCCTAGCATAAATATTGCATTTGCTTACAATTCTCTTCCTGGAGTGGAAGATGACGTGTTCTGCCAGTCTGCTGCTACGTACAACTTAAAAGCTATAGAAAATCCAGGAGCAAGTTTATTTTGATCAATGTTCAAGCACAGCGTTTGTAGAATAGTTGTAACAAGAGGTATTCCTACTCAACAACTGCTCCAGATGGCACAGCAGGGTTCAACAGCTTACTCTCCTCTTATTTTGTCAATATTGCTCTTCAGTGATTTGGTCACATTGTTGGACGGAGTTAATCATGCTGTAGAATCAAATGCAATATCTCTAACAGAAGATAATCTTGCTTTTCTGAAGAATTAAGCAAACAGGGGTGATTAAACTGCATTTTTAGGGAATGACAGATAACTGCTCAATTAGTTTACTAAATATTGCTAATTTGAAACTACTTTTTTTTTTAAAAAAAAGCATAATTAGACATTCAAAGTCTTCGTAAACTGGGAACTTGGACTGAAAGTATGCGCATCAAGATTGATCAATTTACAGAACTAGGTTATTTTGCTTGATCCTGGGACAATTCTACATTAAACAGGTGATAAGCATACACTTCGGTTCATTGGAATTACTCATTTAGGGTAGTAAGTCTTCGGCACAAAAATAGAAACTGGAAACACCAGCACATAACATACAAAACAGCCAAAACAATAAATCAAGAGATCAAAGTACAAAGTTTCATTTGTCAAAAATGTTACGGTCCTGTTATTGTTTAAACAAGCTACTCCAATGCAGTCTGAGAGCTCCTGAAAAATTCCAAGGTTCATATTTCGAGTTATAAAAAACACCAATGACTTCAGCTAATAATGAGGCCCCCACCCTACCCCATGGACCTGAAGTCTCCTCATCCACCAATTGGTAGAAGGGAAAAAGCAAGTTACTGCACACTATGAAGGCCAACATTCTAATCAATTCAGAAATCACTGAACAAAAGTTCACGCTGGATACAGTAGCTATTAGTTTTTCAAAAAAAATCCAGATATGGGCAATGTTGGAAAGAACATATTTATTGTTGCCCATTTCCAATTGCCAAGAATAGTGTGGCAGGCCTTCACCTTCAACTGCAACAAGTCCATGTAGCCTCTCCCGTGTTATGAAAGGAATCCCAGAATATTGGGCAAGCAATGAAGAACAGTTATGAGGCAGGACTTGGGTGGTGTTTTCAACACTGCTGTTCTTTTCCCCCCGATGTACAGGTCATAGAGGCCAAAGATCAAGTCATGGTAACATTGGAAGGTTGCTGTAATGTAAGTGCACACGGGAAGTGACAAGAGCACTGATGAAGTAAACTGTGCTGGATGTCACTAAACCCCCACAATATGCACTCAAATCAAGCAAATGAATATTCAATCACACTTAAGCCAAGCTTTGGAAGAGATGAAATACATGCTGGGTTAGAAAATTCTGCCCTGTTCTTTTTAATATGGTCAATGGTGAGCCTGACAGTCAAAGACTCAACAATGCTGACAGACATTAAATGTGCAGCACTTCTATGGCATAAATATTGTCAACTACCTGCCAACCTGTTTCTGGGTGTTATTCAGGTCTTACTGCAGACTACCCCAAACTCTTGATGAAGAAGTGGTTATGAGCAGAACTGGAAACTGGAATTGAGTGACTAAATTATTAATGATGCCACTCAAATTAGTTCAGTTGAAGGTTCTTCCAAGGAACTCCTTGGGACAATGACAACTGATCAAGACAATAGTCAGCTTTGCATTAGATGAGACTTCCATTGGAGAATTTTCCTTTGGCCCAATTAACCTGTTTTAATAGGGTTCTTTGAATTTCTTTTTGGTGAACTGCAATAGCTGTAGGAAACCTGCTGAATTCAAACCCTTAGGTTTTCAAGGAGCTCCAAGCATCCAAGAAATAAAATATGATTAGATGCATATTTTTCCAGTTCAATAAGTCCAAAATGGTGGCCAGTTTTGCAAAATAAAACCACAGTTGTAGCAACTCAACTGTATTAGTTGTAGATTTGGCTGATTGCAGCATCTTCCTGAATTTCAGCCAACGTTCAAAAGGAATGTCCTTTCAGAATCTACCAGTGTTAGAACAATTTTGGGCATCCTGCAAAAGAAAACATTTGGCAATGTAACTCCAGATTACACAATATGTCTGCTTCTTCCTACTCATCACTTTTTCCTCTACAGCAGGAGCAACTCTTGCTGTCCTTGCCAAAATTCGTTACAGGCTGTCAGCTATTACAAAGTATGCTGCAATTGCTTCCAACTTTTTTTTTAAGTAGTATCATTAAAAATGTTTTATGAAAAAGCCCTCCACTTTTTCATTGCTCGTAGAACAAATGTTCTCCAGCAAGCTTTTCATAGAATCCCAACAGTGCAGAAGTGGCCATTTGTTCTATCGAATTGGGACTGAAGCTCTGACACAGCATCTCATCGAGGTCTTCCACCCTACCACATCTCTGTAACCACGGATTACCAATGGCTAATCCACCTAATCTGCACACTTTAGGATTAAGGAGCAGTTTAACTTGGCAAATATACCTAACATGCAAATCTGGACTGTGGGAGGAAACCAGTGGCCCTTTTAGGAAACCCATGCAGATGATACAGGGAGAACACGCAAACTCCACACAGACAGTCAAACAAGGCCATAAGCGAACCAGGTCCCTGGAGCAGTGAGACAGCAGTGCTATTTATTGTGCTACTATACCACTGATTGAGATTTTCCACCAATACCCAGGTAGGGACAAGCCTTACAAATACCAACGCCTGAATTTTATGCACTACGTGCATGCTTGGCAGGTACCAGAAGGCATCAATTTTCTTGGTCCTGCCGGAGATCAATTGTTGATCATGAAATTGCACTGGATGGCCATTTAGGTAGTATGAATTGTGGTTACATTGGGCCAGTGAAGTCAGCAAGGGTGAGCACATGGTCTGCTGCAACCCCAATGGCTACCAGAGACCACTGAAGGTAATGGGTTACACAGAAGGAGCTAAACAGTGGAGACAGGGAAGCATACCAGATGGGCAAGATCCCCATTTCTCCAATTAATATCTGTGTGCCCTTGTGAAGGCAACAACAACAATCCAGAGGAACATCCTCATGCCAAAGGAAGAGGCCATTCTACCTCACCAAGGAGGCCTGGATAGGGATGGCTGTTGATGTTAAGTGGGCATGATTTGATTGCCAATATGGACCCAGCACTAGAAAAGGTTCAATGATCTTTTGCATTCGATAAATGCAAGGGCAGAGTGTGCAATATCCAGTGTGGGGGATTGAGGGAGGATGTGCATCCATAGCAATTAAATGTGGAAATCAGTGAGTCTCAGAACACACCTCTGCCCATGCATCCCAAGTTTGGAGAGAAAAATCAGAAGCCCAGAGTCCAAAGGGTTAGGTATGCAAATGCATGGAGATCTTTCAGGAACGATTTGGGGTGGGAGACAGTGGGTTATGTTACAGGAAGGATTGAGTACTTAATGGGGTTATGCACTTATTTGGAGAAAAAAAGATAACTGCAGCAATAAGGAAATATCTGCCGTGCATAGTAGGGTGCCTAATCTGGTACTCCTTACCAGCCAATAAGCTCTGGTTTTGCCAGCTTGAGTGCAAATGAGGTGTTATGTCATCATCAAGTCATGGACAGGCTGACGTTTCTGAACAAGGCAAGAGTCCAATGTGAAGTGAAGTGAAACAGACGGAAAATGAAAAGAACGTGTTGGCTTTTCATCCCTCATAAGTGACACCACTGAATCATCATGTCACTGACTCCAATCACACTGGGCAGCATTTCTTGAAAATTGACTGTGATAAGAATAGTTCTGACCAATTGGACCATCTACTAGAGCCAAGAGGCAGACAACCTTCACTGACACCACTGGCAATGGAATCCAGATGTCGCACCCCCAATTGCAAGCTCCATCAACACAAGCTTGACATCATCCAAGCCAAAAATTCTTTTCTCTTCCAGTGCCATTATGGATACATGGCAGCAAGGTTATCACTCCTCTGAATCAGTCCTTGGGTGCCCGAGGCAGACACCTCATCACCAAGAGTAAAAAGCCTTGGTACTTGAGTGGTGTAAAGTGTAGGCATCGTGAGAATTGCCAGGAAGCTTTACACTGAGCTGTAAAATCTGCGTTCTGTGGTCACAAATTATCTAACCACTCGGAGTAAAAATCCCTCTCTGTAGACAAAGGCGCCCAGCTGATACTTTGATGGCAACATGTGTACACTGGATGCAGGGGAACCCCAACTATTATGAAGCCTCTGGCCACTCAACCTGGCTTATCCACTTGAGTAGAGGGGCAGTCACCAGCTTGACAGCTGTCTGAAGAATTAATGCTTGCAATTGGCTCCAGAATTACTAGCAGGTGTGACTGAACCACACCTGTGCCCAGTCAAAATATCGCATATGCATGATGACATCTTCACATGATATTTCATGCGCTTCTGGCTCAGCATAGACCCACCCATGCTGCATAAAATTCTCCCCAAGTCCGAGTACACAAAGCAAACAGTCCAAGAACATCCACTGAGCCCTAGAAAGATCCAGAGTCATAAAATGTTAAGTGCGACAGTGACCTTGAGAGCCACAGGCTAGATGTCCATCCACAAAAACTGGAAGCTACCTCTGGTCCAGTCATCTGGCAAATGGGCATGATGGCTTTTCTTGAAAGCAGGAGCCTCCTATGGCACTGAACCAGTCATGTTAAGTTAGTTGGATTGTTGCCTGTACACCCTAGCAGCTGGGTAGTGATGTTTTCTGCAGGGATGTCCTCCCTGCTGACCCAGAGTACCTTGAGTTTGTGCCTCTGCTCAAAAAAGTGATGCCTGTCATCACCTGGTCTTCTCTTTGTCACCATTCTTCCTCAGAGGTGCTCCCTGTTGAATATATGACACTCATGCAGAGGTGTAACAGAGTTGACTTATGCACAGAGGATGCCAGAGAAATACAAATCTCCAACATCAAATGATAACAAATGTCCTAAGAGCACCAGACTATACTGAACCCTCCAAAGAATGCAGAGGAGCCATTCAAAACACCCCAAAACCAAACTCTTACCAAATTCCCAAAAACTCTTAACAATTGAGCCTGCCTCTACTCCAACCTTGTTTCATCCCACCTTTTAACGAAGAAACTGCAAAAACAGACTGGCTGCCTTCCCACGTGTTTCCATGTAGACTTAATAATTGCACAATGTAAAATTCCAGTCAATTGGAGAATTAATGCTCTCAATTGCATCCATAATTGCAAGTACATGTGCTACCAATTGTGCCTGCTGACTGAAATATCGTGTATGCACAATGTCATCCGGATGTGTACTCAATGCCTTCATGCACAATTGCACGTACTGTGTGTTAGGCACACACCAACCTATGCAGGTAACATAAAATTCTACCCCAAGTCCTAATATAAACTGTCGTGTTTGCTATATATAAAAAAATGCCAGTGTGACAAACACATGGAGTTCATTGTCTGCTATCTTGAACATCTTTGATTGGCCTTCATAACAAGATTAAAATACAGGAGCAAGGATGTCTTTCTGCAATTAATTACATCTTTTGTGAGAATATCATGTGCAGTTTTGGTCTCCTTATCGGAGGAGAGATGTTCTTACTATAGGAGTCTGACAAAGGTTTACCAGACTGATTTTTGAGGTAGCAGAAATTTCTTTACCTGGAGAATCTGTGGAATTCATTACCACTAAGCAAGGGACATGAAGGTGGGGGCAGGAATAGGGAGAGCAGAGGCAGGGCCAGGGTATTGAATTTGATGATCAGCCAAGACAAAAGACCAGGCTTGAAGGACTGAATGGCCTGCACTTGTTTTGGGGGATGCAAAGAATTAGACTACGGGGTTGGATGATCGTGATGAATGGTGCAGGAAGCTTGAAGGACTGAACAGCCTACTATTACTATTTTCTATGTTGTGTAATTAACGTAAGAATTAACCGAGGAACTAGTAAAATGATAATTACTAAACACTATCTAAATATGACTGCTATTAACAGTAAATTTAAGATCTTGGATTTTCTGAAAAGCTCCTTAAAACACTGAAAATGCAATAAATGATTGCAATCATTTTCTGCGATTTGATTTTTTGTCTCTATAATCTTGTTGTGAGCAAGATGGAGAAAGGGTAAAAAAGGTCGACATTGACATGACCTGTCAAATTGCAATTAGCTTTTTTTCTCTAGGAAGCCATTTTTGAATGACAATAATTATGGCGACTGCATAAAGATGGTTAGGTATTTCACAATTTTTGCATAAGATTTCAGAAGTTTTTTTTCAAAAAGCATCAGATTTTTTACTACATAACTAAATGCAAGACAAATCAAATTAAGTTCAGCAGTGTACTGCAAAGGGAGTTAATATATTCTCCCACCATGCCAATTACCAAGCATGCCATGGGTCAGAAACAGTTATAATTTATCAACAATCTGACCCGATTAGCTTTAGTGTAGATTTTATTTGACAAATAACAGGTGACCCCGGCACGTATGTTATACAAGTTTATTACTAAGTTGCCTGTATCACTCAGTTTGTAGAAATAATCATGTTTGCAAAATTAATGAGATGGAACAGAAAGGGAAGCTGATGTCCTATGTTATTTATTAACCGTCTTTAAAGCTTTCTTTTCCTTCTCCCCTGCCTGCAACTCTAGCAGGGCATGAGAGCTGGTGACTCTTGCCGTTCCCTTTGAGCGAGCAAAGCCAGTGGGTTGTCATTTTTCCAGGGAGTTCCACCAATATTTTAAGTTCTACTTTATTTAAAGTTATTCTTTATAATTGCTCAACTTTTCTATGCTTTCATTCAGACTCTCAATCTTCTGACAAACAAACTTAAGCATTTGTATCTCCATGCTTTTAATTCAGTAAGATTCTTTTCTGACTCCAATTTCGTTCTTTGCTAACTAGTGTTCCTTCCAACCTCATTTTACCCTAATTTCTATTTTGCTTCCCGTTATGTTCAGCAGGATTTGTTCTGAATCATTAGTGATTTATTGTATGCCTCCAAACTTTACAATTGGTGAGTTGAATGTTTCATATTGTTTTACTTAATTATGCAAACACAATTTGAACATGACAATATTACAGCGTGATTGGTGCAAACAGCTCCTTTATAGGCAACGGTTTAGACGGCTGCTTCACTTACCTCAGGTCTTCATATTGCACGTACAAAAAAGTTTTCAAATTTCTGGCAATTATTAGCCAGCCAGGAAGGGCTTCAGCAAAACACAACTAACCTCATAAAAGTTTGTTTAAGCCAAAAATGGTGTGATCCAGCGATGTAAGAAATTTCATAATTTCAAGATACATATTAGCTACAGCACATATAAATACAAGAGATTTGCACTTTAGCAAGGACACAAGTTTGAATAGTTGACACCTGCTCCATCGAAATTAGAAAAATGGATGGTCGCTACCTAAATCTTAAGACTTAAAATTGTACAGCATTCAACCAAATCTCCTGATATACTGGCTAAATTGACTAATCTGACACAAACGAACTGTATTATAAAACTTTTAAACATCTCAAAGTGGAAATGGACAGCTGGAATCTCTTGATAAGAAAACAAATGTAACTTCTACATCAGATAACATGTTATTCAAAATAGTCAAGAACGCAACTACTGTACCAATCTGGAACTTCATACTAAGAATAAAATCTTAACATCTTGCTGAAGACAATTTCAATCCTAACAGAAGCTTGCTGAAGACAGTTTCAATCCAATTCATAAAAACATATCCAATGGTACGACTAAGCTTAGACAAAAAGATTCAAGAGGCTTGGAGGAAGTTCCAGAGGTTACACACAAAGCTTTTCAGCATGGATTCCAACAATGGTGAAGCAAGGAGACTGCATGATGCATAAGAGACCAGGGCTGGAAAAAGTTACAAAGACAAAGATTTGGAGGTGAGCCCAAAGTCAAAGATAACTGAAAGCCAATTTAGGCAACAAGTACAAGAGTGATGGGTGAGCAGAATTTGCCACATTAGGTTAAGAGTACAATGTTTTAGACAAGCTGAAGTTAGCCTAGGAAGGCAAAAAACAATGCGGGAGGAGGGGAAAAGTGAGGGGAAGGAAGAGAACACCAAATCACTAAAATGTTATTGCTGTCAAACATTCACATAAATTTTCAAGAGAGCAGGCAAGAAAATCTGTTGCACAAACTATTCATAAAGCCAATTACGAGGGTCACTGTTCAGCCACTTCCAAATGGCAGTGGGTTGAAGTAGCGTCTGCTAAAGGAGGTAATAAATGTTATCAGCAGCCTGGACTTGTCAGGAGTTGCTGCCAAAAGCCACTGATTGCATCCAATATTGTAAAGTCCACGTATGCGTCAAGTGTTTGGAGCTGCAGCGTCTGAGGGCTCGGGTCAAGCAACTAGAGCGCCAGTTCGAAGATGCATTTTTAGTCAGGGAGGACGAGGCAATCATGGAAGGGAGGCAGACCCGGAGCCTAAGCGGGGGGGGGAGGAGGAGGAACCTGACCCTTCCAAGTGGAGTATTGGCAGGAAGGGGAAAAAGGAGGGGAGACAAGGCAAGGCACGAGGACCAGAATACCTCAAAGGGGAGGAAAGGGGCTAAAAGGGAGATAGTGGTGGGGGATGGGAGGGTTAAAAGGAATAGATAGACACTTCTGTGGTCCAAGGCGGGACTCCAGGATGGTAGTTTGCCTCCCTGGAGCAGGGGTGCAAGATGTGTCAGACAGGGTAGAGGGCATTTTGAAGGGTGAGGGGGCCCAGGCGGATGTGATTATTCACGTAGGAGAGAAGGATGTAGGAAGGAAGAGCAGGGAGGATATAAGGCGGCAGTTCAGGGAGTTGGGGGGTAGGCTGAAGAGCAGGGCCTCGAAGGTAGCGATCTCTGGTCTGCTTCCAGGCGCAGGTAATAGTGGAGCCAGGAGAAAATGAGATCCTACAGCTGAATGCGTGGCTGAAGGACTGGTGTAGGGCAGAGGGTTTCGTATTTGTGGATAACTGAGAATTCTTTGTGAAACAAGGGCACCTGTACAGAAGGGATGGGGAACACTTAAATGGGAAGGGTGTGAATATCTTAGCTGGGAGGTTAGCTGGAGTGTTTCGACAGGATTTAAATTAATATGGAGGGGGGGGGAGGGGCTGAGACCGATAGCTCGGTAGAGAGCGAGATGGGAGAAAGAGTAAGCTTGGACGAGAAGAGATGTACCGGGGAGAAGGAGGTTCCGAGTGGTCTTGGAGGTCTGGAGTGTGTCTGTTTCAATGCGAGGAGCGTAACGGGAAAAACGGATGAACTTAGGGCCTTAATGTTTGTGAGGAACTTGGATGTGGTTGCAATGATAGAGACGTGGTTAAAGGAAAGGGAGCAGTGGCAACTGAACATTCCTGGGTATAAGTGTTTCAGGCGTGACAGAGGAGGGTCCAGAAGAGGTGGAGGAGTGGCGTTGTTAGTTAAGGAGAGCATCACGGCAGTGCAGAGGGAGGATAATACAGAGGAGTTAGGAGTGGAGTTGCTGTGGGTGGAATTGAGGAATAGAAAGGGGGCAATTACTATGCTAAGGGTGTATTATAGGCCACCCAACAGCCCACGGGCAGTTGAAGAAGGCATATGTAAAGACATTTTGGATAGGTGCAGAAAGAACAGAGTCGTTATAGTGGGAGATTTTAATCTCCCTAGGGTGGATTGGAAAGTACCTAGAGCTGGGGGTTTGGATGGGCAGGAATTTGTAAAATGCGTACTGGAAGGATCGTTGGAACAGTATGTGGCTAGCCCGACTAGAGAAGGGGCTATATTGGATTTAGTTCTGAGTAATGAGCCTGGGCAGGTGGTTGATGTTGTAGTAGGGGAACATGTGGCTAACAGTGACCACATGTCTGTCTACTTTAGGATTCAGATGGAAAAGGATGCTTGTTGCCCTAGGGGCAGGGTGCTGAATTAGGGGAAGGCTAACTACGGTCAGATTAGGCAGGAACTTAGGGAAACTGATTGGGAATGGTTGTTTGAGGGTAAGTCCACACTAGGCATGTGGGACTGTTTCAAGGGAATACTGAAAATGTTGCAAGTATGTGCCGGCCAAGAGGAAAGATAGGAAAGGTAGGATTAGAGAGCCATGAATTACTAGGGCTATTGAGGACTTGGTTAGGAAGAAAAGAGAGGTGTATGATAGGTCAAAGCAACTGGGAACCGAGACAGCATTGAAGGAATATAGAGAGAGTAGGAGGGAGCTCAAACAGAGAGTTAGAAGGGCAAAAAGGGGGCATGAAATGATTTTGGCGGATAGGATTAAGGAAAACCCAAAGGCTTTTTATTCCTATGTTAGGAATAAAAGGGTGGTTAGAGGAAAAATCGGACCTCTTAGGAACAGAGGAGGGGAACTGTGCTTAGAGCCAGAGGGAATGGCGGAGATCCTGAATGAATACTTTGCGTTGGTATTCACGAAGGAGAGGGGCTTGTTGACAGCTCCTGTCTCTGAGGGAGCTGTGGACCAGTTGAGGGAAATATCCATACCGAGGGAGGAAGTGTTAGAGCTTCTAGGTAACATTAAAACTGATAAATCTCCTGGGCCTGATGGCATTTATCCCAGACTGCTTAGGGAGGTGCGAGGTGAAATTGCTGGCCCTGTGACGCAAATCTGTGTCTCTTCCTTGGACACAAGTGAGGTCCCAGAGGACTGGAGAATAGCTAATGTTGTACCGTTGTTTAAAAAGGGTAGTAGGGATAACGCTGGAAATTATAGGCTGGTGAGTTTGATGTCAGTGGTAGGGAAGCTGTTGGAGGGGATTCTTAGAGATAGGATGTATAGGCACAGAGCGTTGCGATCTGATTAGGGATACGCAGCATGGATTTGTTAAGGGAAGGTCGTGCCTTACAAATCTGGTAGAATTTTTTGACGAAATCAGTGGACGAAGGGCAAGCTGTTGATGTTGTCTATTTGGATTTTAGTAAGGCGTTTGACAAAGTCCCTCATGGGAGGTTAGTCAAGAAGGTCAAGGCAAATGGGATACAAGGACAGGTAGCTAGATGGATAAGTAACTCGCTTGGTAATAGGAGACAGAGTAATAGTGGAAGGGTGTTGCTCCAGCTGGAGGTCAGTCACTAGTGGTGTGCCTCAGGGCTCGGTACTGGGACCTCTTCTATTTGTAATATATATAAATGACTTGGAAGAGGGAGTAAGTGGAGTGATCAGCAAGTTTGCAGACGATACAAAAGATGGCTGGACTTGTGGATAGTGAGGAGCATTGTCAGGCAATACAGCAGGACATAGGCTGGTAGCTTGGGCAGATAGATGGCAGATGGAATTCAATCCTGATAAATGTGAGGTGATGCATTTCGGGAGAAAGAATGTAGGGGGGGAGGTATATGATAAAGGGTAGACCTATTAAGAGTATAGAAACACAGAGGGACCTGGGGGTGCAAGTGAACAAGTCTCTGAAGGTGGCAGAGCAAGTGGAGAAGGTTGTGAAGAAAGCATATAGTATATAGCCTTTATAGGAAGGGGTATAGTATACAAGAGCTGGCCTTTAATGTTGCAGTTATATAAAACATTAGTTAGACCTCATTTGGAATACTATGTCCAGTTCTGGTCGCCTTACTACCGGAAGGACGTGGAGACTCTGAAGAGAGCGCAGAGGAGGTTTACCAGGATGCTGCCTGGTATGGAAGGTCTGAGTCACGAGGAGAGATTAAGCAAATTGGGTCTGTTTTCCTTAGAAAGACGTAGACTTAGAGGAGATCTAATAGAGGTGAACAAGATTATGAGGGGTATAGATAAACAGGTTCAGCTTTTTCCTAGGATGGACTCGAATAGCACGAGGGGTCACGGGCTTAGGGTGAGGGGGGTAAGGTATAATTTGGATGCTAGAGGGAGTTTTTTTCCCCCACACAAAGGGTGTGGGGGTATGGAATGCGCTGCCAAGTGGTGGGGGCAGGTACTCTGGAGTTATTTAAGAAATACTTAGATGGGCATGTGAACAGAATGGGAATGGAGAGGTATGGAGAACTGATTTAAAATAGGGATCATGAGCCTTGGGAGTACCTGGGAAGTGTGTAAATAGATGATGATATTGATGTACTTGTTTTTATCCTACAGGTGCTTTGGTCCACCTTGTTGTCTAACGAGGGGCGTACACGTGATGGGTTGTGAGAGGACTGCTCTTGGACCTTTTGAGAGTATCCTACTGCTTCACGTCGTTAGTGTACGCTTGACCTGGACCATTTGATGGGCAACATGACAGCTCAGTGACTATCTCTGTGCTGTGCAGATACATGGATTTGGGCCTGTGTCTGTGGGAGTTTGCGCATTCTCCCCGTGCTTACGTGGGTTTTCTCCGGGAGCTCCGGTTTCCTCCCACATCCCAAAGATGTGCTCTTAGGCTAACTGGCAAAACAAATTCTCCCTAAATTGTCTCAAATTTGGGTTTTAATCCATAGATCTATAAACATGGACAGGGATCATGGGTAGAGATGGGAACATTGGGGTGGCGGTGTGGGCTCGTTGGGTCGAAGGGCCTGTTTCCCCGTGCTGTTTTGTTCTCTATTCTTTTGAAATACCAGGCTGGAGAATTTAGTCAGGCTTCCATCCAATGGTGACATGAGGTGCACCTCTGTTAATAGCGTTAGTGAGCTGCGTCAGATCAACGCTTTGGCAGATTGGGACCATCCAGAAAACCTGCAGTCAGCTGTGTGACTGGAGAAATTATTCCCACTTCTGTCATCTTGTGAAATAGTGCAGCAGCAGCTTGACAAGTTGGTGGGGAGGGCGGGTGGTGGTGGTGGTGGTGGTGGTGAACAGGCACACAGATTTAGCATTTGCTCTGTGATCCTGTACGCATTTTTCAGTTCCCAATGTTTTGTGCAGAATTTCAGGAACTTATACTAGAGCCAGGGCTTTGGTCTTGGCAATCTTCTGCAACAGGTTAAGTTCATAAAAATTTTGCAGCTATAGTGAACAGTTCAGTTATGGATCACAAAAAAATTCTCTCATGGATTCCTTTATTGTAGCATCACCTGAAGCATGCCTTTCACCAAGAGCTTTAAGCCTCTTAGCCATATGAGATGTTAGAGTTGTGACAATCTCTGAGTCATCAGCCATTATTCTTTGCCCAAAAGGACTGTTATGTTGGCTCCTGTGTATAATTTAAAATTTATTAAATGGCCACAGACTGAAATATCTGTACTCTAGAATGATAAACGAAGAACCCTGACCTCACCAAAGAAGCATGGCTACAAACCTGCAAGATAGAGAGCACCTCAACCACATGGACAATCTTTGGGTCTTGTGTGTTTCAGAACTGTGTCTTTTGTCACAATTTACCAGAGTGTTTAATTCTGCAGCACAAAGTACTGACCAGAAATTGTAGGACACTGATTTACTTGTGGGAGCATTTTGCTCCACAACACTAGCATGGTCATGCTGCTGCAGCATTGGGTTCTACCTTCCCTGATCTAAGAAACTTCAGAAATAGGAGCAGGAATAGGCCATCCAGCCCCTCGAGCCACCTCGCCATTCAATAAGATCATGGCTGATCTGCAATGGTTCAGTACCATTTTACTGCTCCCACCCCCTCCCCATAACCCTTAATTCCCTTGTCCATCAAAAACCTATCCACTCTTAAGGATATTCAGTGAGGAAGCCTCCACCACTTCAACAGGCGGAGAATTCCAAACATTCACCACTCTTTGCATGAAGAAATTTCTCCTCAACTCTGATCTGAACCACATCCCCCTCTCCCAATCTTGAGGCTGTGCCCTCTAGTCCTGCTATCTTTGTGAAGCAGGAAGAGTCCCTGAACCTCTAGCCTATCCATCCCCTTCATTATCTTATACGTCTCCATAAGATCCCCTCTCAGCCTTCTAAACTCCAACGAGTACAAAGCTAGCCTATTTAGTTTCTCCTCATAATCCAACATCCTCATCTCCGGTATCAGCCTAGTGAACCTTCTCTGCACCCCCTCCAAGGCCAATATATCCTTGCTCGAATGCGACGACCAAAACTGCACTCAGTACTGTTTCTTTGTTCTTAACTGTGGGTTGGCCTCTGCACCGTAGCTTATTCCCTCCACTTAAAATGGTTGCTCAGAGTTCTGACTCCCTAACTACCTGGATTGCTTTTCCAGAGTTAAATTTATCTTTGCCTACATGAGGTTACAGCCTCTAAGCGCGCTACCTATTGCTTTATTTGCTCTCTGCTGGGTTCAGATTTTAATCTCTGTATACATAAACTTCGGCCAGCTTGTAAATGATCATTGATAAAGGAATGAACAAGTTCTCCGGTCTACTGGTCTCACTTGCTAATTCCACTTATAAATATTTGATTGCTTCTTAAATTAAAATAAAACAATGATTTTAGCAGTCCTTCAAATTCAAATGATTAAAATCGATTCCATCTTGTAGTATTACATATAATCCAACATTGTTAGTGAAGTAGCTTGTTAACCTGCTCTGCTTTTGACTTTGTCTAAAATCTGAACTGGTGACACAATTTTAGGAATCTTTTCTGCCCAAGTCCCCAAATGTGAGATTGTTCTGGCTTTGATGTAGGTTCAGCGTAACAAAATTTTTGAATTTTAAATGGTGTCACCATTTGCTTGGAGGCGAAGGGATATCTTGCATTTGCTGATTTTGGCTGGCTCCATTATAATGATGATTGCGTTCATCTTGGAGGGGTGGCAGTGGCAGGAAAGAGAAAAAAAAATGTGCAATAACAGTTGCCTGGATAGAGTGCTCACAAGTTTTCTTGTTCAGTGTTTTACTTTAAATTCCAGAACACCAGATTGTAAAGATTTCCATTTCAGAATGATCTTGGACACTATGTATTCAAACACCACCTTGGGGATTGGGGGGTTAGAATTTTTCTTCAAACTTCACTTCTGACACTGCATTAAAGATTTTTCAGGACTTGCTGTAGTCTGGAGTTTTGAAAGATTTAGCTCAGTCCTGGTAGATCAGAGATTCAAGGCTGCACTTCAAAAGGAGATTCTGCTGTGCTATCTTTTTACGTTCTGCTTTGGGAGTTTATTTTCAGGACAGATTGCTTTGCTGAATTGCTCAATCTGCCAGCATTTTAGTTTCTCCCCTGCATATTCTGTGAGGTCTTGGGTTTTTCCACAAGTTGTCACCACATTGGTTGTAGATCAGTAGATCTGGAGTTTTGATAATAATACACACACAAATTACAAGT
Organism: Sphyrna mokarran; assembly: GCA_024679065.1. Taxonomy (NCBI): domain Eukaryota; kingdom Metazoa; phylum Chordata; class Chondrichthyes; order Carcharhiniformes; family Carcharhinidae; genus Sphyrna; species Sphyrna mokarran. Next base: position 49,384,961 of record JAGIQG010000005.1, read on the forward strand.
CTTTACTGACCCAGAACCATTTAGAAATATATGGTAAAGGGTATAAGATGGCCCCATGCTTATTGGTACATACGACTTTGTCAACACTCTACCTGACCCTGGATATGAGTCATGTGCTCTTTTACGCTGTGGGTGGTATTAAACAATCCCATATTAACCCCATATATGCCAGGGCCTTAAACTAGTTACAACAGCATTGAAAATATCTTTCAAACATTTAACCTAACCAGAAAATAATTTTAACTAATACACTATGAAGTGCTTCCTCAAACTGGACCTTTAGATAGTTTAAACTTGAAAAAAAGTCAGCAACCATTTACAATTTAAAATATTACTATTGGGATGCAAATAATACAGGTAAGGAGATATTCATTCTTCATTCAAAATTAGCTCAATGTGGTGAAGGCAATTGCAGATCACCTTTTTGAATCAATTTTGTAAGAGATCATCTCTAGTTGAATCACTGTTGTATGGACAAGAATCACACATAGGCCATTGTCAGAGTGGCAGGTTTCTAAATCAGATGGATTTTTGGAACAAATGACAGTACTTCAGATTATTTTTCCTCATGGTAAGACCAAAATTCTGGTTGCAGCCCACTACCATCAAGAGTAACTTGGGCTAGGCAATAAACGTTTGCCAACCAGCAATGCACACATCACATGAATGAGTATTTTCTTTGGCAGATCTGTTGAATTCAATGTCACAACTTCATTATACAATTACTGTTGCCTCTGCTTCATTTTAGAAAGTCTCAGACTTCTACTTTATTGATTTGGCAATACGATTCAACATTGTGCATGCTTTTGTCAATTGTTGCTTTGATATGACAGACCATAATCAAGGTTGAGTGCATTTCAGCTAGAACTTCGTACCTGCTAACTAGATTGACATTCATTACACACATTTTTCTGCTGCATATGACTTTAACATAATTGTACTCATTTTTACTGTCACTGTTCTACTTGCAAATATTAACTATGATTAATGCCATGTTTAAACCATTGGTCCCTATTGTCATCTATGGATGTATGTAAATTCGATCAACCAATTTCATTTGCATTGAACATACTTTAGGGGAGGTGGTGGTACAGTGGTAATGTCACTAAACAAACCAACCATACGCCCAGGCCAAAGTTCTGGGGACATGGGTTCAAATCTTTTCATGACAGTTGGTGGAATTTGCCATTCAATACATCAGGAATTAAAAGCATGAAACTATTGTTGACAGTTGTAAGAACTCACCACAGGGAAGGAAATCTACCAGCATAGCCTAGAGATTGACTCTTCAATGCCTGCTGAAATTCAGTTGTAGCTAACCCACTACAAAGTCCAAAAAAAAGGAATGGAACCAGACAGACACCAGCATAATGAGAGGCACTGGAAACAACAGCACATCCAACCCTGTTGGCCCTGCAAAGTTCTCCTTACCAATACCAACTGGTGTGGTAAAAATCAGGAGATTTGCCCCACAGCATAATTAAGCAACATGGCCTGTTCAGTAGGATTCTGTGTATACACTGTGAAGAACTATGCCCCAGACACCATTGCTGGGTATGACCCAAAAGCACAGTGGTAGCAGGCAGGGAGGAAGTTGCCCTGGAAATCAAGATCAAATCAAGAGACTCCAAAGTCTCATGGGATAGATGGGCAAGGAAACTTCTTGCTGGTTACCAGATAAAGGTGGGGTTGTGCAATGAATTTGTACTTCACGTTGAATATTGCTTGGAAGCAGCACAGAATGGGAAGCACAGAATGGCAAGAGCACAGAACATAGTGGGTGGGGTATGTGAATGGCCATCACCACAAATGGCTTAGTAGCACCATTACTGACTGAGCAGGTAGAGTCTTAGCTGGATTGAATCTGCTCCAGATGGTGAGAACCAACAAGGAAAAATCTACCTGACCCAATTCTCACCATATTACCTGTCAGAGATACATCTGCTCATGACATTATTGGTAGGAGTCACCACTGCACAGCTCTCGCAGAGACTAAATTCCATTTTCACACTGAGGATACCTTCCATCATGATGTGTGGCACTATGAGCCAAATGGTACAGATTTCAACAATCTAGCAATTCATAACTGAGCACCTATAAATACTGTGGGCCATCAGCAAAACTGTATAATCTGTCACCTCATGGCCTGGCATATCCCACAGTGTGTCATTATCATCAAAACAGGATATGTCAATCTGGTGAAGATACAACTTAAGCCTGTTTGCATGCCAAAATACAAAGTAACATGCAATACAATAGTGGGGGCTAGGAAATACCATAACCAACAAGTGAGATCAAAGTTTCGCAGTCCTGCTACATGCAGTCGTGATTGAAGGACAGCAATTACAGAACAACTAATTAGGGAAGGAGGCTCCACAAATATCTCCATGAAGGATCCCAGCACATCAGTGCAACAGGCAAAGTCATATTTAGAACCAGCCAGAAACAGCAAGTGGATGATCCATCTTGGCCTCTTCCAAGATCTCCAGCAGCATAGATGCCATAGTTCAGCCAATCCATGTGATGTCAGAAAATATTTGAAGGGACTGAATACTGGAAAAGCTTTGAGTGCTGACAGAATCCCACTAATAGCACCGAAGATCAGGCTCTAGCCAAACTGTTTCAGTATACTACAACAATGGCATCTACTGACCATGTGGAAAATTATCCATGTATGTCTTGAGTTGTGGGTTCTTTGGATGTCTTTGTGATGAGACCTTGAGACTTGCATTTTTAAAATGAACTGTTTGTTAACCTTTAACTATTCACAGATCCCAAATTACTGGCATATATGGGCAGAGCAGTGGCACAGTGGTTAGCACTGTTGCCTCACAGCGCCAGGGATCCAGGTTTGGTTCCCGCCTGAGGTCACTGTCTCGATATGGAATTTGCACATTCTCCCCACGTCTGCATGTGATTCCAAATATGAAGGTAGTGCATGGGGTTGTGGGGATGGGTCTGAGGGAGGGTCTGGGTAGGATACTGTTGTTTTGCAGGATCAGTGCAAACTTATTGGGCCGAATGGTGTCTTTCTGCATTGTAGGAATTCTACGGTGCTGCTGACCATGCTGATGGCTGCTTCCAACAATAACTGTCTGCTACCAGTTGCTTCCAGCATGTTGTCAGAATATAATACCATGTGACTCCATACATCATACCACCGGCAAGAACCTTTACATCATAATGGCACTCAGGCATATACGCAGCCTAAGATGACAAAAAATTCTGCATTGCAATACAATTTTATTTGCTATCCTTCCACCCCATCAAGTTTGACTTTCTAATTTCAGATAGAATCTTGAGACTCAGTTCCTCCACATCTTGGTCTGTCTTGTTTGGACGGAAATGATAGTTGCATTGTTTCTCAAACTTAACTATCTCCATTTGATTTGCTTTTTGTGCTCAAGTTTTTTTTTTAAATAAAAACTTGTCTGCTTTTAATTTTTTTTCCCAGGTTTGTCCCATATCTTCCAAAATTATTTTGGCAAGGCAAATGGCAAGTGGCAGGTTACCCAATTCCTGAAGGGAAACCTGGATTAACCTGCTACAATGGTTTACAATTTGTATTAATTATCTGAAGTTGAAGTGAATTCCAGACCACTTGATTTTCAAATGTCAAATATTAAACTAAAGAAAAAAAATTCTAAAGTTACTTGTACATGGTTAACAGTACTTTGTATTTCCTAAAAGTTATTGGATTAAGTTCAGATAAAATCTCCTTTTGAAACAACAGTGCTTATAGATATTTGAATCTATAAACTTGTCACTAGCATTACCACAATGTCCCTCTTCTTTGAGGGATGGGATGGGGGTGGGCATTGATCAGACAGGCTCTCAGGAGTGGCAGCAAAAAACTGGTGTTCGCAGGTTTGGCCTCAGTACACATTGTCAAGATTTCACTCACCATGGAACCTTCAGACTCACCAAGTACATTTTCTCTTTGATCTTTCACTCTGTTTCTACAGTCTTTAAGTTCCTGTTCTCAGACTTTATTTTTATTCCCTTATAGGCTATCATACATTTTAAAGCAAAAATTTTGCCTGACATTTACAACTTCCCAATTGTATAGATTTCCTTTGAAATTCAAGTTAAAATCACTTATCTGCCTAATACAAAATTCTGGCCAACTGCTTATTACCATTTTTCTTCATACCTTCTATAGTGAAGATTTGCAGGTTGACTCCAAATTAAACCAGTTACACACAAGCTTGTTTTCTTGTATAGAACAATGATATTGCATAAAAAGGGAATATGCACTCTTGCTCATTTCTAGAGTGGACTAGAATTTTCTTTTTCCATGGTGTCTTCCATTTTTTGCTGGACACATTAAGAATAAGGACATAAGAAATAGGAGTAGGAGTAGGCCATCTAGCCCCTTGAGCCTGCCCCGCCATTCAATAAGACCACGGCTGATCTGCAGTGGATCAGTTCCACTTTCCCACCTTCTCCCCATAACCTTCAATTCCCTTATCAGAAATCTATCTACCCTTGACTTTGAATATATTCAACGAGGTAGCCTCCACCACTTCAATGGACACAGAATTCCAGAGATTCATCACCTTTAAGTGAAGGTCCTCCTCAATTCTGTTCTAAACTGCACCCCCTCCCCCCTTATTTTAAGGCAGTGCCTTCTAGTTCTGTTTCCTCTCTACCCTATCTAGCCCCTTCATTATCTTGAAAGTCTCCAAGATAAATTGAGTAATTTAGTTGATAAATTGAGTGAGTTAGTAAGTCTCTACAAGATATAGTTCACAAATGGGACCTGCATTTCCATTCGTTTCCGCTTTGAGGCAAAAAAAGTTTGCCATTTTATTTTCAAATCATTTTGCAAGTTTATCAATCATTCTATCCGGTTCGATGGCTCTCAGCACATGAGAAACATCCAGTGCTTTTTCATCCATAAATGGCTTGCACTTCACGGTGTGATTTACAGTTTCAATTGGTGTCCACAGCAAACTTTTACAGTTGTTCCTTTCAGTGCCTTCTTTTTGCCATTCAACTGTTTCAAGTTTTCAGTCTGTCTCTAACTTTTGGCTTCTTCCTGGAATATGAAACATTGCTGAGTCCTCTCTGCCAACTGGTTATTCATTTTGCCTGTCTTGTAATTTTTCAGAGGAACAGACTTTGTCCAGAGGGATTCTTGTAACACCTGAATATATTTCAATTATACTTCCTTTCCTTGTGAAGCTCGCTTCATAAAATTTTCTGTAATTGAGTCTCAGTTTCTTATACTATGTTTCCATTCTGCTGTTTAAGATTGTGTAACCATGTAGACTTTCTTTTACATGTGATTGATCTTGAAGGATAATCAGCCGCTCTCCAATTTGTGACTTCTTGCCAATTCACTTAATGTTTCAGTGCATTGTTTTGTTCCTACAGATCATTCCAATGCAGATTGCTCTAAAGTAATATTTAAAGTCATTATTGGCTCACGGTTTTCCAAGGCTATGTATTGATTCTTTAAGCAGTCTTTCAGCACCTATTTGTGTGCCTCCTGCCTACTGCTTTACCTGGTACAACATCAGGTTAGGTTTTCCTAACTCCTGCCTTGATTTTCCAACTATGGCTTTAAGGCTCATTATTTCTTCTTGATAATCTTTGTCATCTCGAAAATTGATTTCAGATCTTAAACAGCTTGGTTCAATGAAGACTTCAGCTTATCATGCATTTTCTAAGGCATAAGCTCAGTTTGAATCTTGAATTTCAAATCTTTCAAGGTCAGCTCTGATGCACACATTGTCAGCTGATCTAAAATAATAAGAGGGCCTAGATTAGATCATCAACATTTTTTCCACAAAGGTAGAGAGACTAAAAACTAGAGAACATAGGTTTGAGGTGAGGGAGAGATACAAAAAAGAGTCCAGAAGGGCAATTTTTTCCACAGAGTGTGGTGTATGCCAGAGGTTGTAGTAAGAGTGGATACAATTGTGTCTTTAAAAAGCATTTAGACAGTTACACAGGTAGGATGGATATAGGCCAAAACACAGGCAATTGGGATTAGCTTAGTGGTTAATGAAAAGGCAGCATGGACATGTTGGGCCAAAGGGCCTGTCTCCATACTGTAAACATCTAAAGCACCTTTTTTAAAAAAAATGTTTTGCTTCTTTTGCATTACGTCAGATGGTTTGTCTTCATTCATAGCCATCTGCTCACTCCATATTGTTATCTGCTGTTGCAGTTTGGGTTTCTTGTCTCTTCTCATTCTCAAATATGTCAGCTATTGGCGGCTTTCCTCTGCATGGTTTTGTTTGTTTCTGGGATCTTTTGTTACCCTGTTTCAGGAATACCAGGTCACCCTTGGTGCTTCATTGACAATTGTTCTTCTCAGGGCTCTCCTCCAATTCCTTGCCCATGCTTTTTTTAAAAATCATTAGTTTTAAAATGTCTTTTGTTTGAAGACCAAATGCAGTAATATTACTTTTTACTTCAGGTTCTCTCTTCAGCTATCAGCTTGCCTTTGAATTTCCCATGCTTTTTTGGGTTGTGGTGAACTTTCTAGCAATCATCTGCTTTTTTTTTAAAAAAAGCCTTCAGATTTTTAAAACTATTCATTTTGAAAGAAGCCACTGCAAAGATTTATATATATTTTTTTAAAAAACAGAAATCTCTGTAGGTCTTTAAACTTGTGCTTTGGCTGCTGAATTCCCAATCATCAACACCCTGGGAATTACCATTGACCATAAATGGAACTGGACCAGCCAGAGGTATTGTGGCTACAAGGGGACCTCAGAGGCTGAGAATTTTGCACTGAGTGCCTCATCTTTTGACACTCCAAAATCTGTCCACCACATACCTGCCTGTACAGCACAAGGAGTGTAATGGAATGTTCTCCATTTATCTAGATGAATGTAGCTCCAACAACATTGCAGAAGCTCAACACCATCCAGAGAGAAAAGAAAATCAGTCCACCTGACTGGCACCGGCACCTAAAAACTTGAGCATTCTCTTTCTCCACTACTGCGAACAGCCCAGTGTACATCATCTACAAGATGCATTGCAGAAATTCACCAAGGCCCATTCAATAGCATGTTCTGATTCCACAACCATCACCACCTACAAGGACAACTGATACATGGGAACCCTACCATTTGGAGTTCCTCTCCGAGCCACACCCAGAATTTGAAACATCACCACCAAACCTTCACAGTCACAGATTCAAAACTCTGGAACTCCTTTCTTATCAGCATTATGGACATATGGTGTTTTTTTTTAAAATACAGACTGCAACAATTCACCACCTTCAAAGACAACAAAAGCTGGTCTAGCCAGCAACACCTATATCACAATCGGGCTTCACTAACTTGTCACTGATTCCCTCACTATTTTATTTGAATACTCAATATCAAACTTTTCGGTAGCTTTTCCTTGTAGAAATTTATCAAAGGTGCTATGGAGTGTAGGAATGCTTTAAAGGCTTTCCAATATCACTTGGCTCGCCACTTTTTTAAAATAGACGAGGGCTTTAGCAAAGCAATTTTTGCCCATTCTAATCAATTCAGACTGCACTACTTACATTTATTTGTGCAATACGAATGGGATCAAAGGTTATGAGGAGAAAACAGGATTAACTTAGAGTTGGACGATCAGCCATGATCATAAAATGAATACCCTCTTCCTGGAAACTCAAATGGCTTCCTCCTGCTCCTTTCTTCTGTTTTTATGTTTAATAGAATTTTTGGCAAAAAGTACAACTTTCAAAAAAGTCAAAAGTAGGCTGAGGTTTTTTCCTCTGGAAAAGACGACAAAATGTGACTTGGAGGCCTTTACACTTGAGATTTGTAGAAAATACTTTCCCCCTCAAAATCAAGTCCAAAATTAGGGTCCATAAATAATCACTAAATATATTCAATAAGGGATTCAGCAGAAACTTTGGTTATGTGAATATGGGACTTGATATCACATGGATACTAAAGAATATCAATGAATTTAAGGGGTAGGTGGGCAAAACTGCAAGTCAGAAATAGGTTTCCACATTACTGAATAAATACCATTTCTCTTTTCTTTTGTATCAACTCAAAAAAAGGTATGTTGGGATTAATGTGCCAATTCACCGCAGTGGTGAACTAAAGAACTTCATCGGTTCATTTTAATTAAAAAGGTGGAGTTCAAGTCAGCAAAATTTAGCAATTGCTGCAATATTGAGACTTTGTTGGAAACTTTGTAATTGCTTAGTTTCTGAACAGGAATGCAATATTTGCCATCTTCTAATCCTTTGGTTCTTGGATATATATTGGTGCCAGCAAAAGGAATTGTGGTCTGGGCCTCTGTTTCAACTTTCACTTCCCTCAGTAAACTTCCTACCTGGATCAGGCTCATTATTACTAGGGGCAAGGAACAGACCTGTGGAGGGACTGGGATCATTGTTGCGAGAAAAGGTCAAGAAATTTGATGAAGCTAAAACAAAATCTACATGGCTTACATAGGGTAAAACAAAAAAAAATTATTCCAATGACAGAAGGATTAGTAACCAAAGGACACAGACTTAGATAAGCAAAAGAACCAGAAGCATAGAACCTGAACATCTTTATAATAAATGCAGAGTGGTTGTGAACTGAAAGGTGTTGTCTGAAATCATAGTGGAAACAGATTCCATAACATGAGAATTGGACACATACTTAAAGGGAAAAATAAAATCACCAAAAGCAGGGAAATGCACCAAATTGGTTTATCAAAGAACTGGTTTGGCTGCAATGGGTTAAATAGCTTGCAAGGTTATGTTTTATGTAATGATAACTTCTGTTAGAAATACACATTTGAAAGTAACTTTTTTGTGCTTTGATATCAATCTATATGAATCAGATTGCATAGTTGATAGAACAGCTTAAATCTGATCCAGATTCATAGTCTATTAGTTCAATGACAAAATCTGACAAATACATGAGAATAACAACTCAACTGCTAAAGAATCAGTAGTCTGAGTGCTATGCTTCATTTTAAAAAGGAATAAATGTTCAACTACATAGTGGTCGTTTGAAAGAACTATAAATTTGGCCTGCTACGTTTGATTTTTAAAAAAAACTTACACGTTATATAGTGAAAAGCATTGTTTCTTGCACACTATTATGAAGCTGAGTTTCAGAATAACAATGCATGCGTGATCCCTTTAAAAGCTGGTTTTATGTTCAATGCTAGAATGTTTAAAATAGAAGTATATAGAGTACACAGATGGCAACATTTGTTGCAGGCACCAAAACATCACAGCTGTCTTAGTAAATGCTTTACAGGTTTTTGCATTTTTAGCAGATCAGTTTAAAAAAACTTAGCTAACAAGAGCCCATCAAATTTGAATCTACTGTTGTCAACTCAGACTAATCCAGGAACAGAAAATGGACAGGTCATCAGGATTATAAATAGGAACTCAACTGCCTGACCGCAGTTCAGTTGAGTTCAAGAAAGAGAAAGCCAGACCAGAAGAACATCTCTAAGCATCTCTCCAAACCACTAAAGAACTCTCTAAAAAGAATTCTCCATCTATCTAGTAAAAGGGTATCAAGTCATAAAGACCTTAGAGAAATCAGCAGAAAAATTCCAAAAGCTTCAGAAAGCCATCAAATCTGTTAATATCTAAAATTCTATTAGTGCTGTTTTGGTATTGAATGGCATTTGTATTTATGTGAACAGCATTACAGTCAAGTCTTCCTTTAATTAAACGTTACTTGTTTAAAGTTCTGGCTTGTTAAATAAAACATGTTAATTATTCACTAATGTCAATGAACCTCTAAACGCTAACGTAGAACAGTTAACATCTTTCTTCTTATATTATGAGGCAAGCTAAAGGGGCTTAACATCTGCATCATAATACTATGTACAATACGCTTTGTCTGTATAGAAAAGGAAGGGAGAGAGTACAGGATGTAGTGTTAGTCTTAGTTGGTGCAAAGAAAAAGATCAACTTAATGAGGTAGGTCCATTCAAAAGTCTGACAACAGCAGAGAAGAAGTGGTTCTTGAGTGGGTTGGAACATGTCCCAAGACTTCTGGATCTCTTTCCCGATGGGGCAGAATATATCTGGGGACCGTGGTGTCCTTGATTATGTTGGCTGCTTTCCTGAAGCAGCAAGAAACGTTAATTATGGGACTCTGGTTTGCATGATGGACTGATATTCATGACTCTGTAGTTTCTTGCAGTCTTGGACAGAGTAAGAGACATATCAAGCTGTGATACTATGAGAAAGAATGCTTTCTATGGTACATCTGGAAAAGTTGGAGAGATCACTGGATATATGGCTCAAAATAGTGGGCGATCAGAGGATTGGGAAAGTTTTAAACAACAGCAGAGAGTGACTAAAAAAAAGGTGATTAAACGAAAGATGGAATATGAGGTTAAACTAGCTCGAAACATCAAAAAGGACAGTAAGAGTTTTTATAAGTATATAAAGAATAGGAGGATGGCCAGAGTGAATGTAGGACCCTTGGAGGATGAGGGGTGGTTTAATGATGGATGACAGGGATATGGCGGAGACCTTGAATACGTTTTTTGTGTCGGTCTTTACAGAGGAGGACTTAAATAGCTTACCCAAACTTCAGGATAGAAGGGTGGTAGGAGATGAGGTCCTTGATGAGATTACAGTCACTAGAGAGGTGGTGCTTGATAGGCTAATGAGGCTGAGGGCAGATAAGTCCCCAGGACCGGATGGAATGCATCCCAGGGTCCTCAAGGAAATGGCAGAAGTGAAAGCAGATGCCCTGGTAATTATCCTTCAAAATTCGCTGGTCTCCGGAAAAGTGCCGAAAGATTGGAAAATGGATAATGTTACACCGTTGTTTAAAAAAGGTAGCAGACAGAAGGCAGGGAATTATAGGCTGGTTAGTTTAACATCTGTAGCAGGAAAAATGCTTGAATCTGTAGTGAAAGCAGAAATAACGAGGCACCCTGGATACAAACTGTTTGATCAGGCAGATGCAGCACGGATTCGCTAAGGGGAAGTCATGGTTGACAAATTTATTGGATTTCTATGTGGAAATGACTAGTGCGGTAGATAGAGGGGAACCGGTGGATGTGGTGTTTTTAGATTTCCAAAAAGTGTTTGATAAGGTGCCTCACAAAAGATTACGGCAGAAGGTTAAGGTGCAGGGAGTCGGGAGTAGAGTGTTAGACAGGATAGAGGATTTGTTGTCTAATAGGAAGCAGAGGGTAGGTATTAATGGGTGCTATTATGATTGGCAGCTGGTGACTAGTGGAGTACCCCAAGGTTCAGTGCTGGGGCCTCAACTATTTACATAGATGATCGAGGGAGGGGCAGAGCGCAGGTGACGAAATTTGCTGATGACACGAAGATGAGTGGAAAAGCAAATTGTGCGGAAGGTATGGAAAGCCTGCAGAGGGATCTGGATAGGTTGAGTGAGTGGGTGAGGACCTGGCAGATGAAGTATAATGTTAGCAAGTGTGAGGTTATCCACTTTGGGAAGATTAATGGTAGGAAGGATTACTATTTAAATGGAAAAAAGCTGCAGGATGCAATGGTGCAGAGGGACCTGGGGGTCCTTGTGCACGAATCACAAAAACACAGTATGCAGGTGCAGCATGTGATTGAGAAGGCGAATGCCATGTTGGCCTTTATAGCTAGGGGGATAGAATACAAAAGTAGGGAGGTTCTGTTGCAGCTGTATAGGGTGCTGGTGAGGCCGCAGCTGGAGTATTGTGTGCAGTTTTGGTTGCCATATTCGAGGAGGGATATATTGGCCTTGGAGGGGGTGCAGAGAAGGTTTAGCAGGCTGATATCGGAGATAAGGGCATTGGATTATGAAGAGAAACTGAATAGGCTAGGTTTGTACTCTTTGGAGTTAAGAAGGCTGAGAGGGGATCTTATAGAGACGTACAAGATAATGAAGGGAATGGATAAGGTAGAGGTTGAGAGACTCTTCCCGCTTAGCAAAGATAGCAGGACTAGTGGGCACACAGTCTCAAGATCTTTGGGGGGGGGGGGGGGAAAGAGATAGTAGTTTCTTCACGCAGCGGGTGGCGAATCTTTGGAATTCTCTGCCTGATGAGGTGGTGGTGGCTCCCTCACTGAATATGTTCAAGTCAAGAGTGGATAGGTTTATAATTGACAAGGGAATTAAGGGTTATGGGGAAAAAGTAGGAAAGTGGTATTGAACCACTACAGATCAGCCATGATCTTATTGAATGGTGGGGCAGGCTCGAGCAGCTGTATGGCCTACTCTTGCTCCTATTTCTTATGTCAAATTTCCTTTGTCTCTTGAGAAAGGAGAGGCATTGGTGGGCTTTTTTAACTATAGTAATGGCATGGGGGAAATCAGGACAGGTGTGGGTGATCTGGACATCGAAGAACTTGAAACTCTTGATCATTTCCATTTCATCCCTGTTGACATAGACAGGAGTATGTCCTCCACTACACTTCCTGAAGGTGATGATTATCTCCTTCATTTTGTTGACACTGAGGGAGAGACTATCATTGTATCAGTTCACCAGATTCTCTTTCCTATACTTCATTCGTCAGTGCTTGAGATCTGACCCACCAAAGTAGTACCATCAGCAAACTTGAAAATTTGAGGTGAATTTGGCCATAGTCATAGATGTATGAGGATTATGATAAGGGACTGAGGACATAGCCGTATGGAGCTCGTGTTGAAGATGACTGTGGAATAGGTGTTGTTGACTATCTTTACTGACTGTGGTCAGTGGGTTAGGAAATCTAGGATCTAGCCCAAGAGATTTATCTATAGCCTGCCAGACTCCACAGCCTCCTATGTTGATTTCTAATTGTAACACAATCCTTTTAATTATTTCTATACCCACATTATCTCCTCACTCATGAAAACTAACAAAGCATTAATTTATAACCCCTATCTCCATCTTCTGGTTCCACACACAAATTACCACTTGGTCATTAAGGAGTCCCTAATCTTTTCCTAGTTATCCTCTTACCCTCAATGTAGTTGCAAAGCAACTGAGAATTTTCATTTATTCTAGCTGTCATTATCTTTTCATGTTCTAGTTTTGCACACTTAATTTCCTTTTCAAGTACCCTCTTGCAAATTCTATAGTCTTCTAGGATTTCTGCTCTTCTGAGCCCTTGATGTCTGTCTACCATAAGACTCTCTTGCTCTCCTTATCTAATGTTCTAATTTCAAGCCCATCCTTGTCCTTTTCCATCTGAAAAATTTTCCCCCACTGATATTTCAACCACTTGCCTATTATTGTTACCCAAAAATTAAATCCAGGAGTGTCCTGTCTCCTGTAGAACCATTTACTTACTGGCTTCTCCTGGACACATTAAGAATTCAACTCTTTCTACATCTTTTCACATTATGACTACTCCATTTAATGTGGAGGAAGTTGAAATGCACCAATATCACTACCTTTTTCTTTTACATTTCTAAAACTTGTCTACCTTTCTGTTCTCCTATTTCTCTGTTTGTTATAGAGCCTATAGAAAGTGTGACTTTTCTTTTGCTTTTAAGTTCTACCCACATGGCCTTATTCGAATAGCTTAAGATGTTGTTTTTCCTTATTGTGGTAATTGATTCCCTACCTCTTACCTTCTTCCCTGAAGATTTAATATCTTGGGAATATTGAACAGCCAATCCTGCCCTCTTCTCAAAGCAATAGCATCATACGCCCCCATATTTTAATTTGTGCCTTCAACTCCTTCCTGGTTTATCAGACTTTTTTAATTAATGACATTCAATCTTGCCAAATTCTTTTATGCCTCAACTGGCTTATACTTCTGCCTTATTGACTGACTTGCTGTCTCTTCTAATCTTGGTTGTGCATTTCCCCCCGCTGAACTCTCTCTCAGGATTCCACTCCCCTACCAAGTCAGTTCAAACCCTCTCCAACAGCACTAGCAAACCTCCATGCAAGCATTCTTATCCCATTTCAATTCAGGTGCAACCTGAGTTTATAGAAAACATGTTTATTGCTTTTATGAAATGTGACAAAGGGATGTTGAAATTAGATAGTGTGGAATGAGTTTGGTATTGTTTCCATTCTGCAATTTGCTTGACTTGAAGAATAGTTACAAACAAACACAACCTGAACCCAAACAAAATGAACAGGATTTTTTGAAGAACCTTCTACCCAAGTGAATTTCCAGTTACATGGAAGCTGCATAAGCACTATTTCTACTAATCCAGAGTACTTGGCCATAAAAGCACAGTCTTATAAATCCAAAGCCCTCTTTCCTATACCATCTCATTTGTGTGGATTAACCTTCTCTTCCTATACTCATCAGCATGTGGCACCAGATGTAGGGAATCCAAAAGCTTTTAGGTCATTAAAAAGCCTCCCTACACTCTTACATTCTGCTTCCAGAATGTAATCCTTTTTCTACCTATATTGTTGATATCAATATGTACTACAATGTGTGCCTATTTTTCCTTCCCCTTCAGAATTCCCTGGAGCCAGTGACCCTGACACCAGCGAGGGCAACGTACCCATCCTATAATCTCTTTTGCTGCAGAAACCCCTGACAATTGAATTCCCTACTGCTATAGCCCTGTATCTTTGAACAGTTGTGTAACACTGCCAAAAAACACTATTACTAAACTACTGGTTGATTGTTCTGAAAGCCACATTTTAGCATCAAAATCAATTAATTCGATTACAGTTACATGTCAAAAAGATTTTGTGGCCAAGTATTTCAGGTGAGTAGAAACAGTGGTTATGTACCTTCCACGTAACTAGAAGTTCATTCAGGTGGAAGGTCCATCAAATACTGCTGTTTATTCTAGTGGGCTCAAATTGTACATGTTTACAATTATTCAAGGTAAGCAAGTTGTAGAATGGAAACAGAATACCAAACTCATTTCCACAGCTATATGCCTCAAAAGCCCCTTTGAGACATTTCAAAACTTTTTCTTTTCTGTGAACTCAGGTAAACATATAGAAGAGACAAAATGAATCGTGGACCCTTAATTCCTTTAGGTGGAAACACGAGAAAGATCACCTTGGACTAACAAGTGGTCATTGCCACAAAAATGAAAGCTAATCATTTAATTATTGTGCAATAGTTTCCTGAGAGGCATGGGCTCGAAGCATTCTTACATGTAAATGCATAACGCAACTATTCACAATGCTGACCATAAAACTATTTACAATATGATTACAAAAGTATTTCCAGTTATTTCTATAATGCAGACTTTCAAACTCAGATAAAGGTGATGCGACCCATTTGCTTCATATTGGTATTTACGTTCAAGTCTCTTCCTATCTTCCCCTAGTCTAACTTGCATCATTACTCCCCATCTTATTTACCTTCTTCCTCCTAACTTCCCATTAAATGCATCTTTTAATGCTGGATCATAATTCTATTGGAGCAACTTAATTAGGAATTTCCGGGATATTGATCTTTAACTACGATTCAAGATGCCGTTGGGACTATGTCCAGTTCAATTACTTTTAACATCACAGAAAGACATATTGCCTGGATACTCACATTTTCAATGATAAAGAACTTGGAAGAGATCAACCAGGCTCATTTTTGGCTGAAGACACTTGCAAAAGATTTTACTTTTCTTTTACAGTCATATACTGTAATTCATTCTAGGGTATATCCACTGAGCCTCCAATTTTTCCAGTCCATAACAGAATCATTTTTGATTGGATATGGTGGGTAGAGATTTTCCCTCATTCAAACTAGAAGCAGGAGTGGGCTATTTGGCCCTTGGAGCCTATTCCACCACTCATTTTGATCAACGTAATAATCAAATCAATATTTTGATTCACTTATTTAATTTGAGACTGCTTGTCTGTCTACAGCTTTTGGTATTCAGTATGCAGGTAGGCCACGTACAAGATTTCAGTCTAAGGTATACTTCTGCTGCTCCTAACTTTCATTTTTACATCTTATTAAATTAGGAGAGGTATCCTAGCTGATTGTGATCGGAGCTAAGGATGTGCTAGGCCTTGAGTTTACAGATTGCGAAAGGCTGCCACTGATAGCTCATCACATCATAAAGAATCAGTTTTGGGTTTAAATTGATTTGTCCTTACTGTCCAGCGCCATACTACACAATGAAGTGTCGATGTTTATCTGGTGGTCAACTCTGCCAATGCAGTCTAGTTCACAATAGCAACAAACAGGTTGGTAAGGATGAGGTAAAATAACTTAATTTGTGTTAGCTCCGTTATTCCTCATTGCAAGTTCGACTCTGGCAGTTATATTATTCAGGACTTGTCCAGTATAATGGCAATAGCAACAAGCTATTGCTGAAACAACATATTAAAATCCATTACCCACAGTACTGTGTCCTTGTGTCACAGAGTTTCCTCCATGTTCAACATGAACTAATATTTATTAAGTTTTTTTTGCAAGGGGACCAAAAGAGCTTTGGTTTTAATTCATAGATTTCTTGAAACATGGAGGAATAATCTGGTATTAGCAAATGACAGATTTTCCTGCATTGCTAGGGACAGGTTTCTGGTAAGAAATTGGGATAGTTTTGGATTTTGACTGCATCAAATTGGGGTATTTGGATATGAGATGGGAAAGGTTTGTTACAGCTGTCATCGCTGTGGAGGGGACAACTAGGAATTTGAAAAGGTAATAGTGAGAATGTAGGTTTTGGGCAATGGAGCCAGCCAATTAATTTGAGGGTAGGGAATGAAATATAATGGCACTATTTTTTTTTTTATTAAGCAACACAGCACGGGAAACAGGCCCTTCGGCCCAACAAGCCCGCGCCGCCGTCATACCAAATACATTATCCTATTTTAATATTCCTATATAATAATATATATATTATTCCTAATATGGAAAATTTTCACCATAGGGACAATTTGTTTCCCAATCAGCCTAAGAGCGAATTTTTGGGTTGTGGGAGGAAACCGGAGTGCCCGGAGAAAACCCACGCAACCACGGGGAGAACGCGCAAACTCCCGCAGACACCGGCCCAATTCCAAGTGTCTGCACAGCCACATCGATAGTCTCTGAGCTGTCATGGTACCCTTCAGATGGTCCACATAAAGCACTCATTTACGACATGAGGTACCAGGCAACCCATGAATCAACATCCAAGAGCTGTACCCGCACCACCTGCCGAATGCGTGCTCAAATTATGGACCGAATTACCTGTGGAAAAAAAGCCGTAGTTAAATAGTCCTAATATATCCCTCTATCTGCATACCGCTCATGTGGCTGTCCAAGAGACCCTTAAACAGCCCCAGCGTGCCTGCTCCCACCACCTTACTCGGCAGTGCATTCCACACCCCCACTACCCTTTGTGTGAAAAACTGCCCTCTAATATTCGTCCTATACATAGCCCCCCTCACCCTATGGCCATGACCTCTCGTCCTATCCATTTCTAAAGGTGGAAAAAGTTTACCTCCATTTACTCTATCTATACCCCTTATAATCTTATACACTTCTATGAGATCCCCTCTAAGCCGACGTCTTTCAAGGGAAAACAACCCCAGTCTATCTAATCGTTCCTCATAGGACAGTCCTTCCATACCAGGCAGCATCCTGGTAAACCTCCTCTGCACTCTCTCCAAGGACTCCACATCCTTCCGATAGTACGGAGACCAGAACTGGGCGCAGTATTCCAAGTGAGGCCTAACCAAAGTTGTATACAACTGCAACATCAAACTCCTACTCTTGTATTCTATACCCTTTTCTATGAAAGCTAACATACTATACGCCTTCTTTGTCACCTTCTCCACCTGTGAGGACACCTTCAGAGACTTGTGAACCTGCACCCCCAAGTCTCTCTGCGTCTCTATGCTCCTTATAGTTTTACCTTTTATCCTATAATTCTCTTCTACATTTTTCCGGCCAAAATGCATCACCTCGCATTTATCCGGATTAAATTCCATTTGCCATCTATCTGCCCAGTCTACCAACCTGTCTATGTCCTGTTGTATTGCCTGACACTGCTCTTCTGTACCCGCCAATCCAAGCATCTTGGTGTCATCAGCAAATTTGCTGATCTCACCACCTACCCCTACTTCCAAGTCGTTTATGTAGACCACAAATAGAAGAGGACCTAGTACTGAGCCTTGTGGCACTCCACTAGTGACAGGCTTCCAGCCGGAAAAAGAGCCTTCCACTACTACCCTCTGTCTCCTCCTCCCGAGCCAGTTCTCGACCCATCTACATACCCGACCCTGTATCCCATGCGCCTTCACCTTCTCTATCAGTCTACCATGAGGAACCTTGTCAAACGCCTTACTGAAATCCATGTAGACGACATCAACAGCCTGTCCTTCATCAACTGTTTTTGTCACTTCTTCAAAAAATTCCACTAGATTTGTAAGACAAGACTTCCCCTTGACGAAGCCATGCTGCGTATCCCTGATCAGATCGCAGCGCTCCAGATGCTCATACATCCTGTCCCTAAGGATCCTCTCCATTAGCTTACCTATAACTGAAGTCAAGCTCACCGGCCTATAGTTCCCTGGGTGATCCCTCTGACCTTTTTTAAACAACGGTACTACGTTTGCTATCCTCCAGTCCTCTGGGACCTCACCTGTGTCCAAGGAAGAGACAAAGATTTGCGTCAGAGGCCCAGCCAAGTCTTCCCTCAACTCCCTTAGCAGCCTGGGGTAAATGCCATCAGGCCCCGGAGCTTTATATGTCTTTAAGCTGCCTAACAGCCCCAACACCTCTTTCCTCGTAATCCTTATTTCCCTCAACCGATCCTCAACTTTGTCAAACAGCAGGCACAGACATCTGGCCAGTCTCCTGCGTGAATACCGACGCAAAGTATTCATTCAGGATCTCCCCCATTCCCTCAGGCTCTAAGCATCGATCCCCTCCACTGTCCCTAAGAGGTCCAATCTTGCCTCTAACCATCCTTTTGCTCCTTACATAGGTGTAAAATGCCTTTGGATTTTCTTTAATCCTACCTGCCAGAGCCACCTCGTGGCCCCTTTTTCCCTTTCTAATACCCCTTTTTAGATCCCGTCTACACTCTCTATAAGCTTCCAGCGCTATCTCAGTCCCTAGTTGCCTAGATCTAATGTAAGCCTCTCTCTTTTTTTTGATCAAGTCCTCAATCTCCCTGGTAAGCCAAGGTTCTCTAATCCTACCTTTCCCATCCTTCCTCCTTGCCGGCACGTATCTTTCCTGCAGAGAGTTTAGTTTTCCTTGAAAGACTCCCACATGTACCTCGTCGACCTGCCCTCAAAAAGCTTATCCCAGTCGGTATCTTTAAGATCTTGCCTAATCTGGCAGTATCTAGCCCTCCCCCAGTTAAATACCTCCCTTTTGGGCCAGTCTCGTCCTTTTCCATTAATATCCTAAAGCAGACAGAGTTGTGATCACTATTTGACACCTGCTCTCCTACCTCGACGTCAACCACCTGTCCTGGCTCATTCCCCAGAACCAAATCCAGTATAGCCCCCTCTCTAGTCGGGCCATCCACATACTGCTCCAAGGACCCTTCCAAAACACACTGTACAAATTCCTCCCCATCCACTCCTACATCCCTGGGCACACTCCAATCTACTCCAGGAAAATTGAAATCTCCCACCACTACCACCCTATTTTTCCTACACTTATCTAAAATGTCCCTGCATATCCCTTCTTCCACAGCCCGCGGGCTGTTGGGTGGTCTGTAGTAAACACCCAACAGAGTAACCACTCCCTTCCTATTCCTCAACTCCACCCATAGAGACTCAATTCCTAAATCACCCATACCTTCCTCCCTCTGCACTGCTATGATGTTGTCCTTAACTAATACAGCCACTCCCCCGCCTCTCCTCACACCAACTCTGTCACGCCTAAAACACTTATACCCTGGAATATTCAATTGCCAGTCTTGCCCCTCCTTCAACCACGTCTTGGTCACCGCCACCACATCTAAACTCCTCGTGAACATTATTGCCTTCAGTTCATCTGTTTTGCCAGTCACACTCCTCGCATTAAAACACATGCACTGAAGCCCTCAACTCTCGGATATTCCTTTCTACCTACTGGTGTTACCCTATCATCCCTCTCTCTCCCACTCCCAGTTCCCGCTGTCTCCCCACCCTCCCTCCCTATTAGTTTAAACATTTCTGAAACACTCCAGCTAACCTCCCAGCTAAAATATGTGTTCCCCTCCCGGTCAACTGCTCCCTATCCCTCGTGAATAGGTGACCCTCCCTCCTGAAGACTTCCCAATGATCAATAAATATGAAGCCTTCTGCCCTACACCAATCCCTCATCCATGCATTTAGTTGGAGTGTCTCATTTATTACCCAATCGGTCCCGGGCACAGGCAGCAGGCCAGAGAACGCCACCCTGGAGGCCCTACCTTTCAGTTGAGCCCCCAACTCCCTAAACTGTCTACGTAAGTCCCCCCTGCGCTTTCTTCCTACATCTTTTTGTCCTATGTGAACAATTACATTTGCCTTAGACCCTTCTCCCTTCAAAATTCCCTCTACCCTCTCTGATACATCCTGGACCCCTGCTCCAGGGAGGCAGACTACCATCCTGGAGTCTCTCTTTTGCCCACAGAATCTCCTATCGATCCCTTTAACCATCCCATCCCCCACCACTATCTCACCTCCTGCTCTCCCGCCGGTCTCTGTGGCATTCTGTTCCCCCTCACCTGCCCTCTCCATCACAGCTTTTACCCCCCCCCTTGGTTTTCTGGGGATCCTCCTTAGAGATGGCCTTTGTGCCTTGATTTTTGTTCTTATTCCTTGTAACTGTACCCAGCCCATCCCTACTACTAGATCCTGGGGTCACTGCAGGTCTGCCCTCCCTATTCATTGTATCCTCAGTTTCCCTCACTAGACAAACGTCCTCCAAGCGCAGCTCCAGCTGTCTCAACTTTGCTCGTAAACGTTGCAATTATAAACATTTTGCGCATATGTGGGCCTTCGGCAGACGTGATGCCTCCAAGAAGGTCCACATATGGCAGCGTACGCAGTGGACGCGTTTGGCCAAGTATCGTGGCATTTTGTATACCCCTTTAAAGGTGATTAGGTAGGAAGCACGTTACTCACCGTGTCCAAGCCTGCGCTCGCCCAAGCCCAGTGAGCTTAAGCCCTTGTTGTTCTCACTCTAATTCCCGTCTCACTTCACTGCCTGCTCCCGACGCTGCCCGCTGTCTTACCTTGGCCTTCCTTTTATACTCCCGCGCTTCCTTCCCTGCAGCCCCCCGTGCCTATCTCCCGCTACGGAGCGCCGAAATAAACACTCTACCAAATAAAGTACAAGACAGAAATTGCAAGTCAGGATTCTCTCCAGCCACTCTCCAAATAACTCTGCTCCGGAGAACAGTATTGTACAGCAACATGCACCAGGTTTGGGACCACCGCTTTGCAACTTTCAAAGTGTCTGAAAACACTGAATTAATGGCTGTGTTGGAGTACAGAACCAAGTACAGGCATGCATACTCACCTGTGCAGCTTCTAAAATCCTAAATGTAGTAAAGGAAAAATGAAATCATTTGGATCAGACTTCCTCACCTTGATGTACTTAAAGTAAAATATTAAATAATTCCAAAACAGAAATAGTCTGAATAAAAACAAGTCAAAATTCATACAGTATCTTGTCAGTAACAAAATAGTCAGACCGACAAAAAAAAATGAATACTCATTTAAATGATCAAACATCACACTGTGTAATAAGCAATAAGAATCCCATTTGAAAAAGAGATTCAGTTCTAAATACACAGGCTTTACACAAAACAAAAATTTTACCTGAAAAAAGCTTTTGAAAATTGCTCTGTAGCTTTTCAAATAAATTTTGAAAAACCAAGCAAATGTTACTGGAATTTAGAGAAACAGCAAATATGAGAATCAAACTGAAGATAAATGCGTGAAAAAGTAAAGACAGAAGAGACAGCAAGAGAGAAAAAAAATGTATCACAAGCAGGAGAAAGTACCAGACTAGAGGGCACAAGAATCAAAGGGTGCACTAAGACCAATTGCTGGAACAAGAAAACAATTGGGAGAGTATACAAGGAAAAAAGGGTGCAAGTGGAAAGCGAGAAATGCCAGAAGAGAGTCAGTGAAATATCATGTGAAGTATCTGTCAAAATTGAAAGCATAGATCAGTAGAAATTCTCCATATCAAAGCATTATGAAGAGCAACACTAAAACAAAGGAAGCTGACATTTTGGGAACAACAAGCAGGACCCAGATAGTCTTCCACAGATTTTAAAATCCCAGAAGCATGGTTGGGGGCCCACAGCTTTACATAGCTCTTCTGTGTATAAGATGTTGCTAAGGGAGGTACAAATAAGTAGTAACAAGACAATCTAGAGGTGGCAAAACTGACAGCAACAGCATATTATAATCACAGCAAGCAATGTCAAAGAGATAATTACTACTGAAAACCCAGAACAGAAGGTTCCTTGCCCAGTAACTGACTGAAGAAATTCTGGAAAGATCATTGCTAACCAAAACATTGTCTGTGTTTGCAAAAGCAGTATACAGACAAAATGTTCATGAAATAGGCAGTAAGGCAAATAAGGAAATTAAAACTTAAAACTAAGAAAAGTTAAAATACTTAAAACAACAAAGATCTAAAGCTTTACTGTTTCATCTAGTTTAACAAAGAAGCAACTCAACTTCAGTATGGACACTGGGAAGAAGTAGTATGCATTACATGTAAAATTTCCCATTGCTTAGTAATCAGGACAGGTGAGAATGAAAAGAATTTACAATGCAATACAAATGCCCATTGTTATAATTCCCATACAGATGATTTCTCAAAAATAAATTTGAGTTGCAGTTCACACTTGAACAGATGACAAGATTTCACATGTACTGAACAAACTCCTCTCGCTAAAATTAGCGAAATCTTCCAAGCATAATCCAATTTCTCCTAAATTGGGTCTTCCTGATCAGAACAATTTCTCAACTACATTCATGCGCAGTTGGTCTCTAGCTGCTGTGTGTTCCTGGACTCTGGCAAACAAACCCTGTGTAAGAATTTTCAGAGGCATCTTCGAAAATCTTTCCCTCTCAAAGTCCATTTCCCAGTGATGTGATTCATATGGGCTTGTATCCAGGTAGAAATGCACATCAGCTATTCAAGGTTCCTAACTCTCTCATCTTGGACAGTCTAAAACACAATTGTTTACAACCTATTAACATTGCTCTCAGACTTCGTCAGTCTGTCTTGTCAGCATCCTCACAACTGCTCTGCCCCGAAAGCTCGTGGCATTTATTACCAAATAAACCTGTTGGACTTTAACCTGGTGGACAGACATCTTACACCAGTCCAACACTGGCATCTTCACATCTTGTCAGCATTCAGGCAGCCATCATCTTGTATCTTTTTCCCCAGTAAAACAAAAAGGAGTCTGTTTAATCTCTATCAAGCCACCTAGGCTTGCAGTCAGGCAGACTTTTCAGAGCAGCTCTTTTGGCCTTCTTTATTTTACATTAAATTGAAGGCAAAGTCCCAAATGACAAACTTTCATTGCAACAACACTAATAGACTATAATATCTCCAAGATTTGTGTCCCTAATAAACAAGATCAACATGCCTCATTGGAGCATGTAATCATAATCACTGCTTGCTCAAGAAAGAAAACTAAATACCAAAGTCAGCCAAACCTGTAACTTAACTGTCATCTGCCTGTTAATTTGTAAAGCAGTTTTTTTTTTTTAGGTGAATTTTGACTACATTTTCACATTTTGGATTTCCTCAAGCACCATTAAACAAAAAAAAAAATTCTTGGAGGCGATGCACACGGTTTGTTTCAATCAGAAGGACCATTTACATTTCTCAGTAACACAGGAATATTTCCCACTAAATATAATTTCAATCCACGCTTGAAAATGGCAATGTTTCTCCTCTACCGTACACTGTCATAGCCAGAAATCTACAGCACAGGGAAAGGTCCTTTGGTGCAGACTTCATCAGCCAAAGACAAACCACCCAACTCTGCTAATCCCATTTTCCAGAGTTCCAGATTCCCATGACCCACTGGGTGAAAAAGGTTTGTCACATTCCCTCTAAACTTCCTCCCCCTTACCTTAAATCTACACACCCTGTTCACTGACTGCTTCACCAAGACAAAACATTTATCTACTCTTGTCTATACTCAATTTTATGCATCTCAAATCATGTCCCCCCTCCCCTCAGTTCCAAGAGAAACCAGTAAGAGGTCTGACAACACCAATTTTAAATCCAACCGATTTATTTGATAGTAAACTTGCTAGCTTTCAGCCATTATGCCTTCGTCAGGCGAATGAGGTGTTCTGGTCTGCAATAGCACACTTATCAGCACAAACAGTTTACAGATTGCTGATTAAACAATGAGAAACACTACAGACAGTTACCAGCAGATCTGACCAAAGAGCACACTCGTCAACGCAACACTTTTGATCTGGACCTTCAGAACACCCTCTGGGCTCTCATTCCATGTACTCCCCGCATTGGAGATCTCTACTGCCTCCCAAAGATACATAAGGCCATCCTATCGTATCGGGCAATGGGACCCTGTGTGAGAACCTCTCCGGCTATGTCGAGGGCATCCTGAAACCCACTGTACAAAGAACCCCCAGCTTTTGTCTTGACACTACGGACTTCCTACAGAAACTCAGCGCACATGGAGCAGTTGAACCAGGGACACTCCTTGTCACAATGGACGTCTCAGTGCTCTACACCAACATCCCCCACGACAATGGCATTGCTGCAACTGCCTCAGTACTCAATGCCAACAACTGCCAGTTTCTGGATGCAATTTTACAACTTTTACAACTTCATCGTGGACCACAACGTCTTCACCTTCAACAATCAGCTTTTCATCCAGACACACGGAACAGCCACGCGAACCAAATTCGCACCTCAATATGCCAACATCTTCATACACAGGTTCGAAGAAGACTTCTTCACCGCACGGGATCTTCAACCGAGGCTATATACTAGATACATTTTTTTCCTTTGGACTTATGGTGAACAATCATTGAAACAATATAATGATATCAACAAGTTCCATCCCACCATCAGACTCACCATGGACTATTCTCCAGAATCGGTTGCATTCTTGGACACACGCATCTCCATCAAGGACGGTCACCTCAGCATCTCACTGTACCACAAGCCAACAGACAACCTCACAATGCTCCACTTCTCCAGCTTCCACCCTAAATATGTTAAAGAGGCCATCCCCTACGGGCAAGCCCTCTGTATGCACAGAATTTGCTCATATGAGGAGGATCGTGACAGGCACCTCCAGACACTGAAAGATGCCCTCGTGAAAACAGGATATGGCGCTCGACTCATCGATCGACAGTTCCGACGTGCCAAAGCGATAAAATGCACTGACCTCCTCAAAAGACGAACACAGGACATGGTGGACAGAGTACCCTTTGTACTTCCCCGGAGCGGAGAAGCTACGACATCTTCTCCGGAGTCTTCAACATATCATTGATGATGATGAACATCTCGCTAGGGCCAGTCCCAGCCCCCTACTTCTTTCCTTCAGACAACCATGCAACCTCAAAACAGATCATTGTTTGCAGCAAACCACTCAACCTTCAGGAGAACAGTGACCACAATACCACACAACCCTGCCACAGCAAGCTCTGCAAGACATGCCGGATCATCGACATGGATGACATCAAAAGAGAGAATACCATTCACCAAGTACACGGTACATACTCTTGCAACTCGGCCAACGTTGTCTACCTAATACGTTGCAAGAAAGGATGTCCTGAAGCATGGTACATTGGGAAGACCATGCAGACACTACGACAGCAGATGAATGAACATCGCTCAACAATCACCAGGCAAAATAGTTCCCTTCCTGTGGGTGAACACTTCAGCAGTCACGGGCATTCGACCTCCGACCTTCGGGTAAACGTTCTTCAAGGGGGCCTTCACGACACACAACAGCGCAGAGCCGCTGAGCAGAGACTGATAGCCAAGTTCCGCACACGAGGACGGTCTTAACAGGGATCTTGGTTTCATGTCACACTATCTGTAACCCCTATGACTTGCCTGGGTTAGCAAAAACCTCACTTACTGTGCTGTCTGGAGACAATACACATCTCTCTAACCTGTGCTCAGTGCTCCTTCCACTCACATTGTTAGCCACTTTAAGACTTGAATAGCAGGTTAGGTGTAAGGATTCGCAGTCTAATCAGCAACCTGTAAACTGTCTGTGCTGACGTGTGCTATTGCAGACCAGAACACCTCATTCACCTGACGAAGGCACAAAAGCCAAAAGCTAGCAAGTTTACTATCAAATAAATCAGTTGGATTTAAAATTGGTGTTGCCAGACTTCTTACTAAGTTTACCCCAGTCCAACGCCGGCATCTCTACACCAAGAGAAACAACCCAGTATATCCAATCTCTCTTCATAACCAAAACTTTCCAACACAGGCAACTTCCTGGTAAATATACTCTGCATACTTGCAGTACTCTCACATCCCTCCAACAGTGTGGATTCCAGAACTGAATATTCTAACTGTAGCCCAACCAATGTTTTACATAATTGAGGCATAACCTCCCTGCTCTTAAACTCTATGCTGCAGCTAATAAAGGCAAGCATATAATATGCCTTAACTATTTTATCCATCTTAAGGGAATCAATGTACATGCACATCAAGATTCCACTGATTCTCAATGCTTCCCAGGATCCTGCCGTCATCATGTATTCCTGTTGAGGTTAGATGACTTGCAGATCTCTAGTTTATACTTTCTTCCCTTCTTGAAGAAATGGAAGAACTTTGACTGTACTCCAGCACTTCTCCTACAGCCAGAGAGGAAGTAAAAATTGTCAGCATCCCTACTATTTCCTCCCTTACTTCAATAGCCTGGGATACATTTCACCTAGCCCTGGATTCTTATCTAACTTTATGCCTGCCAGACCACTCAGAACCTACTCTTTATCCAGAATAGAAATTGCTAGAACATCTTAGCAGGCCTGACAGCATCTGTGGGGAGAGAAGAGAGTCACTGTTGAGTCTAGGTGACCCTTCATCAGCATTTTCTGTTTCAGATGCCAACACCCATGGTATTTTATTTTTATCCTCTGTTGATTTCTTCAATTGTATCACAGTTCTTCCTGATTCCTATACCCACAGTCTCTCTCACTAGTGAGCACAAAAACACATTCATTTAGAACCCTAAAAACATCCTCTAGCTCCACATAAGTTATTGTTGTATGGGACCTAATCTTTTCCTAGTTATCCTTTTATTCTTAATGGACTTCTAAAGCAACCAAGGATTTTCCTTTATTCTACCTGCTAGTATCATTTCATGTCTCATTTGCTCAGCTAATTTTCTTTTTAGGTTCCTTTTGTAGATTCTATGCTCTTCTCGGGCTTCTGCTGTTTTGACCCCTTGATGTTTGTCATAAGCTTCTCTTTTACTCCTTATCCTGTATATTCCTAAATAACAAGGGTTCATTCGATTTGTTAGTCCCATCTTTTTTCTTCATTGACACATGCATGCTAGCCCTGTACTCTCCTTATTCCTTCTTGATTACATCCCACTGTTCCGTCATAGATTCACTTAAGTGTCTGCTCCCAGCCTACTCTAGCCAAACCCTACCTAATGTTATTAAAAACAATACTCCCCCCCCCCACCCCCCCACCGCAGCCTCAAGATCATAGCTGATCTCAAAAAAACAAAATCAGCCTTTTCCCAGTTCAGAACTTCAATTTCAGGCCTATCCTTGTTCTTTTCCTTAAGAATCTTACAACTTACCAAGTTTGATTGTTATCTGTAAAAATTGATCAACCTATTGTCTGGCTTTGTTACCTAAAATTAAGACTAGTTGTGCCCCCTTTTCTGTAGGACTATTTACCTACTGGCTACATGAAAAATTCATTCCCTCTAAACCTTTCACATTATGACTACCCCAGTTAATGTTGGGCAAGTTGAAAAACCCGTTATATTACCTTATGATTTTTACTTTTCTTTTAAGTTTGCCTATGTGCTCTATTTCTCTGATAGAAAGGGGGACTATATTTCATTCCCAGCAATGCAATTGCTCCATTTTGGCTTTTAAGTCCTATCTATATGGCTTCGTTAGAAGTGACTTAAGATGTCATCATGCTGTGATTCACTCCCTGATCAAAACTGCAACATCTCTCCTCTCTTTTACCTCCTTTGTTGTCTCACCTCAAGAAGCTATATCCTGGAATACTGAGCTGTCAATCCTGCCCTTCTCTCAACCATATTTCAGTAACAGCAAATACTTCTTTTATGCCCATATCCCATGAAGGAATCGCTGGCTGGCCAGCATTTATTGCCCATGCCTAGTTGGCAGAGGACAATTGAGTCAACTATGTTGCTATGGCTCTGGAGTCACACGTAAGCCAGGTAAGGACGGCAGGTTTCCTTCCCAAAAGGGCGTTAGTGAACCAGACAGATATTTTGCCCCTCCCGATAATCAACTATGGTTTCAAGGTCAAGGTCATGAGTAAATTCTTAATTCCAGATTTTATTGAATTTGAATTCCACTATCTGCTGTGGCAGGATTCGAACCCAAGTCCCCACAACATTAGGTGGGTTTGTGGACTAACAGTCTAGCAATAATACCACAAGGCTACTGCCTCCCACTAATTCTTGTATATTTTTAAAATGTGCCCTCAACTCATCTGCCTTGCTTGTCAGACTGCTTGCATTAAAATAAATACTATTCAATCTTGCCAAACTCCCTTGTGCCTTAATTGAACAATAACTGCCTCATTTAATTTTGGCTCTGCATCTCCCCTGCTGAACCCTCTCTCAGGATCTCATCCCCCCACCAAGTTAGTTTAAACCCTCCCCAGTGGCACTGGCAAACCTCCCTATAAAGAAGAAATCTGTCCACTTTGTACAGGTCCCATCATCCCCCAAAACAGCTCCAATGATTAAGAAACCTAAAGGCCTCCGTCCTGCACCATCTCTCCAGCAATGCATTCATCTGGATTAATGTTCGGTTTCTATACTGACTAGCACATAGCACTGGAATTATGCAGAAAGTAATACCTTCTAGGTCCTGTTTTTTAATCTTCTTCCTAGCTTGCAAGACCTCAGCCCTTTTTCTACCTATATCACTGGTAAAAATGTACTATGATTTCTGCCCGCCTGTCGTCTCAGTTGAGAATGCCTGCAGCCAATGACATCCCTGTCCCCAGAAGCAACATACCATTCTGGAGTCTCTTTGGCAGCTGCAGAACCACCTGGCCGGTCCCCTTACAATTAAATCCCCTACTATTCTTCCTCCTCCTCTCTTGTGCAGCATGCCTACTCATGGTGCCATGAAGTTGGCTGCCACTACATTCCCTTGCAGTCATTTCCCCCAACAGTATTCAAAATGTTATATCTGTTCAAAAAGGAGATGGTCACAGGGGACTCCTGACCTACCCATCTTCCTCTACATTGCTTGGTAGTTTGAGGCACAATAAACAACAAACTCAAACAAAGGGACTCCCTGTGGTGAAAATTAATGGTTCATATGGAAACTCAGCTAACTGATAAACAAGGATCCCTGGTTGGACAAATCCTGTTATTACAACCTGGAAACTGGAATGCCAAAGTCTCTCAGTCAAAGGAAGTCTGATTAAAATCAATTACGCTGTAGCATGAAACTTAAGAACCTGCTACTTTTTCAGCAGTATATTCTACCAGAGTATAGTGTAAAAAAAAACACAGAAGCTTGAAGATCCACAAAGTCTTAGGTGTAAATCACAAGTAGTTTAGTGCTCGGAAATAAAATATTTTAAAATATAATTGATTATAAATGCTCAGATAAAAGCTCTGCCTTAAAAAAGGCAGAAAACAGCAGATCAACACAAGGTTTGAATTTATTCAAGGAAAATTTGCAAGAGAAACTCAATATCAGAATTACACTGGAAATTTGCACAGGCATAATGCAGTCCAAACAGATTGCTAAATTATATCCTGCTGAGTTGATAATATAAGCAGCATTTTATTTAATTCGTTACGTTTATGAAATTATTGCATAGTATCATTGAGTCTAAACAGCCGCATTTTAATCTCCACTTGGGAGAGGCACGTGGTAAATGGTGCTGCAGTAGTATTGGCATTGAACTAGTAATGAGACATCCAGGGTAACGCTCTGTGGATCTAGATTTGGATGCTGGAACTTGAATTCAATTAAAAAATCTGGAATTAAAATTCTAATGATAATCATGAAATCATTGCCAATTGTCATTTGGTTCATTAATGCCTCAATCTACCAAGTAGGCATACTGCACAGGATAGGAGGAGGAAGAAGAATGGCAGGAATATAGTCAGGAAGGAATCTGTCATGCTTATGTGTCTAGTCTATGTGACTCCAGATTCAGAGTAATCTGGTTGATTCTTTTGAAGTACCTAGTAAGCCATTCATTGTATCAGGTCAAACAAGGGCAAGGAAATCTACAAGTACAATCAGAACTAAGAGCAGGAGTAGACCATTTGGCCCCTCGAGCCTGCTCCGCCATTCAGTAAGATCATGGCTGATCTTCTCGTGGACTCAGCACCACTTATCCGCTTGCTCACCATAACCCTCAATTCCCTTACTGTTCAAAAATTTATCTATCCTTGGCTTAAAAACAGTGAGGTCTCCTCAACTGCTTCACTGGGCAGGAAATTCAATAGATTCACAATCCTTGTGTGAAGAAGTTCCTCCTCAACTCAGTCCTGAATCTGCCGCCATTTATTTTGAGGCTGTCCCCTAGCTCTAGTTTCACCCGCCAGTGGAAACAACTTCCCTGCTTCTATCTTACCTGGTTCTTTCATAATCTTATGTTTCTACAAGATCTCCCCTCATTCTTTTGAATTCCAATGAGTATGGCCCAAGTCTACTCAGTCTCCCTCATAAGCCAATCCTCTCAACTCCAGAATCAAATTAATGGATCTTCTCTGTATCCACTCCAGTGCCAGTATATCCTAAGTAAGGGGACCAAAATTGTACACAATATTCCAGACGTAGCCTCACTAGTGCCTTATGCATAATTTTGCTATTTTTAAACTCCATCCCTCTAGCAAGGAAGGGCAAAATTCCACTTGCCTTCTTAATTCCTGCTGCACCTACAAAACTACTCCTCCAGACTCCTGCACAAGGACATCAGGTCCCTCTGCACAGCAGCATGCTGCAATTTTTTTAACCATTTAAAATAATAATCCATTTTGCTGTTATTTCTACCAAAATAGATGACCTCACATTTATCAACATTGTACTGCATCTGTCAGACCCTTGCCCACCCAGACTATCTATATCCATTTGCAGACTTTCAGCATCATCTTCACACTTTGTTCTATGACCCATCTAAGTGTCATCTGTGAATTTTGACACAGTACACTTGGTTCCCAACTTCAAATCATCTACGTAAAATAGTAAACAATTGCAATCCCAACACTGATCTGAGGCACACCACTAGCACAGAGCAGAGAGATCTCGGTGTATAGATCTCTGATAGTTGGTACTCAAATTGATAAAGTTGTTAAGAAGGCGTATAGTGTGTTAGCATTTATTGGTAGAGGGATTGAATTTTGGAGCCGAGATGACATGTTGCAACTGTACTCTGGTGCGGCCACACTTGGTGTATTGTGTACAGTTTTGGTCGTCACATTATAAGAAAGATATGGAGGCATTGGAAAGGGTGCAGAGGATGTTTACAAGGATGGGTAGGTCTTATGAGGAAAGACTAAGGGACTTGACGTTATTTTCATTAGAGAGAAGGCGGCTAAGAGGTGACTTAATTGAGACATATATATAAGATGATCAGAGGGTTAGATAGAGTGGATAGTGAAAGCCTTTTTCCTCGGATGGAGACGGATAACACGAAGGGACATAGCTTTAAATTAAGGGGTGGTAGTTATAGGACAGATGCTAGAGGTGGGTTCTTTACTCAGAGGGTAGTAAGGGCATGGAACGCCCTGCCTGTAGCAGTTGTGGACTCGTCAAGTTTAAGGGCGTTCAAATGGTCAGTGGATAGGCATATGGATAACATTGGAATAGTTTAGGATAGAGGGTCATAAAAGTGATTCCATTGGACAGCGCAACATCGAGGGCCGAAGGACCTGTACTGCGCTGTACTGTTCTATGTTCTACCAGTCACCGACTGCCAACCAGAAAAACACCGATTTATCCCCACTCATTGCTCTGTTAGTTAACCAATCCTCTATCCATGCTAATAATTAGCTGTAAAACCATGCATCTTTTATCTTACGTAGCAGTTTTTGGTGCCGCACCTTATCAAATGCCTTCTGGAAATCCAGATACACCCCATCCACTGGTTCACTATTGTCCACTGCACATGTAATGTTCTCAAAGAATTCCATCTATGCCTAAAATGTGGTGCCTTAGATAATGAATCAGTACTCCCACATTGAAAACCACTTAGAACATGTAGTGGGTCAGGGATCTCAATGTCCATCATGAGTGGTTAAGTCATACCGTTGCAACCTGAGTTGGTAGAATCCTATCCTATCAGAGACAGCAGTGGGAAGTTGTGCGTGGAGCCTGAAGAGATTGGAGAGGTACTGAATAAATATTTCTCTTCGGTATTCACGCAGGGTGATGTAAATGTAGTTATGGAGAACACTGAGGTACAGGGTAGCAAACTGGAAAGTATCGAAGTAGATAGGGAGGATGTGCTAGATATTCTCGAGGGTTTGAAGTTGGATAAGTCCCCTGGGCCGGACGGGATTTACCCTAGGATTCTCTGGGAGGCAAGAGAGGCGATTGCAGAGCCTCTGGCTCTGATCTTCAGGTCCTCGTTGGTTACAGGTATGGTTTGGTGTTTGGTGTTTTTTGGTGTTTAAGAGGTTAGTTGATAAATATATGGAAGAGAAGGGAATGGTTTAGTTTGGAGGGGCATTGCTTTTTATATTGGTCAGCACAACATCGAAGGCCGAAGGACCTGTTCTGTGCTGTAATGTTCTACGTTCTATGTTCTACCTGCCATAGCTGCTGGATTGTGTCTGCAATAGAAAGCGAGAGTGTGAACAAGGGGTAAAAACATACTTAATCTCATCTTCACCCAAGTGCTTGTTGCAGATGATAGGTCTATGACGAGTGATCACTGTACAGTCCTTGCAAAAAACCAAGTACTGTCCCCCCCATCAGAGATGCACATTGCGTTGTGCATAATCTCTACTTGCCTGAATGAAACAACATTTATGCTTGACAATCCAGAACAAAGCAGCCCAACTGATTGTTTGTGCAAGTGGTGCCATTCACTTTCTGCACCACTGATGCATATTGTACCTTTATAAGATGCAATGCAGGAAAACAAGGCTCCTTAGACAGCACTTTCAAAATCCATGACCATTACCATCTAGAAGGGCAAGAACAGGAGACACATGGGAAAACTACCACAAAAGGCTCCCCCCCTCCTGCCCAAGTCAGAGTTAGAAATACGATTACCATTTCTTCCCTGACACTGGATCAACATCTTGAAGCTCCCTCTGCAACAGCACTGTGGATCCAGTTACCTTGCATATCTGCAGTGATTCAAGGAAGAGCTCACACCACCTTCCCAAAAGGCAGTTAAGGATGGGCAATAAATTATTGGCTTAGACAGCAACATCCATATGACACAAATTAATAAGTATTAAATATGGGTTCAATTTCTAACTTCTTTTCAGCAGTAATTTCAGACAATGACCAATAATTATGCACATTTTTAGTTTTACAGAAAGTACATTGTTCAAAATAGTCAGTTACTTGAGCTAGAGGTGGACAGTCAAGTCACATACAAGATGTTACTTAAATATAGGATTCACAAAAATCTTCAACTATACGTTCAAGATACATACGGAATAACTACTTATACGTTCAAAGCTCTTTACTGAACTGACAAATGATAGAAAAGCCCAAATTACTGAATAAAATTAGCTAAACCAATGAACAATGGGGGCAAAACTAGGAAATTAAATTTCCATGTTTATGGGCCACTTGATATATTCCTGAAGTTAGGGACTGCAAGTTTTAAAAATCAAAATATATGCAGGTTAATAGAAATTATGAAGAAACATCCAGAATTAGAGATGGCCAGAATTTGATACACAGCAGTGGTAAGAACATTACTTTCCAAACTTATAAATAAACAGGAGTTCTTAAATACTAGCACAATTAAAATGGAGATGCCCAAGTATTATGGGACAGCTTGCTGGCTTCAGGTCAGTGGCCCAGAAATGCATCATCCAACTTTTGTTTCTCTACAGATTCAGAACCCAACTTAGGTCATAATCAAGGATTCTGCTATTAGCAATTCATTTTTATTTGCTAAGACCCAAACATTTTTTTGTTCCACAGATCTGCTATCAGTTGCCCACATCTGCAGTCAACTACATAGACTAAGATCATGACATGATTGAACTGCTTTCCATTGCAGACTGAAAATACTTAGCTCAATAACAGGCTGTCTCTAATTCCAAAACTCCAATCAAAATATCTGTAATATTCAGCATATTGTATTTTCATTGTGAAGGTTACATCAATTGGATTTGAGAAAATTGTCTATTGAATGTTAAGTAGATAACCAAAAAGTTCTACATTTACAAAAAGGAACAAACTGGGAGAAATAAACACAGAAAACCGAGTGGTCAATTCTAA
The DNA here is from genome assembly GCA_024679065.1 of Sphyrna mokarran. NCBI lineage: Eukaryota > Metazoa > Chordata > Chondrichthyes > Carcharhiniformes > Carcharhinidae > Sphyrna > Sphyrna mokarran. The sequence goes on from JAGIQG010000005.1 coordinate 49,419,380, forward strand.
TTTTGCTTTCAATGTGTTAGATATTGGGTCAGGGTTTTTCAATGTGTTAAAGCACCTGTTCATGACTTATTACCATTTATAAAACTTAACCATTTCACCAACTTGCAGCATTAGATAAAATTTCCAAGTTCTTAATACTGTTAACTTTTCCCAACGTAAAAAATTTAAGAATCTTAGGGACATGGGCCGAAATTTCTGCGTTTGGATACAGAGGACAAGAAGCAAGACTTGGTAAAGTTAGCAGTTATCCATCCAGCTATTATCATATCAATAAAACAACCATTCTATATTGTTTGCAATAGCTACATATTTGAAGCTGATCAAAAAGAGAAACAAAATATGACTTTAGATAAAGACTTCACATAACTAATCTAACAGTTTTGAAAAGTTGTCTATGTCAAGTTGTTTAATCAGTGCTTGATGTTAGCTAAGAACTATTCACAATTACTCTACAATATTGAAATCAAAAATTGAGGCCCTTAAAAAAAAAATGCAATAATCACACATCAAAAAGGAGTAATTAAGACAGCAAGTCAAAAGTTTGGTCTTTGAAATGTGCTTTGAGGAATATATTAAAAGAAAACGTAGAAAATAGAGAGGTAGAGGGATCAAGACATCCAAATTCACCACAAATGACACATTCAACTGAAAGGAGGGGGGGAAGGGGTGCTGCACTGCAAAATTTAAGTAGTAGGATTTAGGAAGGCCACAGTAGACATAAGCAACAGATATTTAAGTCAAGACATTAATATCCAGTAGCCAAATATTGGTTGGTGACAATACAAATGATGCAATGCAATACCTACTAAGAGAAAGGATAAGGTCATCTGAATTTTAGAGGATTAAGCATGCAATTTTATCAAAGAAAGTATTGCTGGAATCTTAATGTCACCATCACTATGGTGGGGAGTGCGCGAGTAGTCCATCTTAGTGACAGAGAACAAAGATTTGGAATTTGCACCCAAGATCAAATATAATACAGATATTGCCAGTATGCTGCAACTCAACAAAGTGGTCTCAGAATTTGCAGCAAGGTGTTTGTGCCAGGTCATAAAGGTGACAAGATGTATTTTGGTCCGCCTTATCGTCTAACAAAGGATATACACGCAATGGGTCGTGGGAGGGCTGCTCTTGGATTCTTCCCCCCTGCCCCCCGCCCCGAAAGTATCCTAGTGCTTCATATCGTTAGTGTACGCTTGACTTGGACCATTTGATGGGCAACACGACAGCTCAGAAACTTAGATTTGGGCCTATGACTGTGGGAGTTTGTGCATTCTCCCTGTGTTTGTGTGGGTTTTCTCCGGGTGCTCCAGTTTCCTCCCACATCCCAAAGATGTGCTCTTAGTCTGATTAGCAGAACAAATTCTCCCTAAATTGTCTCAAATTTGGTTTCAATCCATAGACCTATAAACACAGATAGGGATCACGGGCAGAAGTTGGAACATCGAGGTGGTGACACAGGCTCGTTGGGCCAAAGGACCTGTTTCCCATGCTGTTTTGCTCTTTGCTAGACAAGTGTTATCAGAGAAGCAGTGAAGGAGTCGAGGAGATGCTCGGCATCAATGTATATTTAAAAGCTGATCCTCTGCTTGTAGGTGCGTCAAAAGAGAAACATTTAAGATGCCAAAGCAACATGCCAAGGATAGATCCTCAGAGCCAGGATGACAAGGATAACAATTTTAAGACCAAAAATTGGAGAAAATTAAAAATGAGAGAAAACCTTTCATTTATGTAACTTCATGCTGAGAACACTCCAAAATGCTTTACAGCTGGTGCTGTTATGCAAATAAACATAAAAGCTATGAGCACAGCAATATGTTAAATATCCAGATAATTCATAAGGCTCTCCAAGCCTGCTCTACTACTCATTCTGATTATCTGGGACCTCAACTCTACAGCAGAGTGCCAAAGATTCTCAATCTTTAGCTGAAGAAATTTTTCATCTTAGCCCGAAATTGATTTAATTGATAAGTATATGGAAGAGAAGGGAATGGTTTAGTTTGGAGGGGCATTGCTTTTTATTTTGGTCGGCACAACATCGAAGGCCGAAGGGCCTGTTCTGTGCTGTAATGTTCTATGAAATGGTTGTTTCTTTAAAGATGTTGGTTGATTATTTTAACCAGAATTTAGAGGTGTGAGTGTTACCACTGACTCAAAGCCAAGAAGTCATTGGTAGAGATACTGATTAGGCAAAAGTGGGACTAAGGGCAGCTCACAAAACTGCAGAACAGGTCAGGCACACTGAAAAGGACAACATACTGTACATTCACTAATTAAAAGCTGGAGGAAACAAGGAGCCTGAACTATAGAGAATAGAGATTTTGTAACAGCTGTTTCAGTGCTGGGGCAGAGTAAGAAAATTTATTGGAGGGGTGGTGGTGTGATTCAGATGGGCTGTGGAGGAAATAGGCATTAATCAGAGAGATGGCAAGAAACACAAAGGCTGAAGGTGTGGAACTGATTGAAAGAGTGCCAAGTGCTTAAAAGTACAGTGTTGAATGCATAACTCAAAGATTGGGAGAAAGATTTTGATTCTTGGGTACTGGGGAAAAAGAGACAGCTGTGGCACTGGGACAACCTTCAGCTGATCTGTACTGGGAACATAGTAATATGGTTCATAGTACAAGGGCTTTAAATTAAATATCAGCACAAGTGTTCAGGAAGGTACAGAGCATACAAACATAAGTGCTTCAGCAAATAAGAGTCAGGAAAAGTAAACAGAATTAAAGGCTAAATTTATTAGAATTGAGGCTATAATTTATCAGAATGCACACTGCATTTGGAACAAGGTAGATTAATTGATAATACAAATAGAAATGAGTACAATATGACAGCTATTGTGAAATATGGTTGCAAAGTAACCACAGCAAGGGAGTGAACATTCAAAGCAATGAGCATTTTGGAAGGATAGGAAAAATAGGAAAAGACAGTTGGGTAGCTCTGTTAATAAAGAATGAGATCAGTCAAGAAGTGAGAGAGATTTTGGTTCAGAGGTTCAAATTGAAGAATCAGTTTGGTGGAAATTAAAAAGTGAGAAAAAAAGTAATTGGGTGTGTATGTAGGTCCTTTGATTGTCCTAAAATGTTATGGCAGAGTACATCAAGGACTAAAGATACTAGATTAATTATGGGAGATTTTAAATCTTCAAATAGATCTGCTTAATCAAACTGGCTCAAGTAGCCTGGTGGATGAGTTCACTAAAGCGTATTCAGGACAGCTTCTTAGAACAATACATTGTAAGACCAACCAGGAACAGGCTATTTTAGACCTGATAACAAGTCATGACACAAGACTAATTAACAATCTCAGAGTAAAGGATCTTTCGGGTAAGAATGTTTACCAAACAGAATTACAAAAATTCTGCAAAACGTGGGTCTTAAACAAGTGTTTAAGAATTAATAAAGACATTTACAACATTATGAGGACAGAAGTGGTTAGGCAAACAAGTTAGAAGATAAGGAAGCAGTAGCAGACATCAAGGAGATAGTCCACAAATATATTTCATTTAGAAAGAAACGAACAAGAAGAATACATCATGTGTGGCCAATTAAGTTAAGAATAGCACCAAATTGAAAGAAAGGATAATTTGTGGTACTCAAAAAAGGAGAAACTTTTAGAAAACAGCATTACCTGACTACAAAAGAAAAAAAACTTGAATGAGAGAGAAAACTAGCAAAATATATAAAAAAGATAGTAAAACCTTCTACAAGTAGATGATGACATAATGCTAGTGTCACTGGCCTAGTAATCCAGAGGCCCAGGCTCACATTCTGGCGATATGGGGTCAAATCCCAATACAGCTGCTGGTGAAATTCAAATTCAATCAATAAACTTGGAATTAAAAGCTAGTCTCAGCGATGGTGACCATGAAACGCTCATTGATTAGTCTAAAAACCCACCTTGTTTACTAACACCCTTGAGGAAAGGAAATAACCTACATAATGCTGTGATTGACTTTTAATTGTCCTCTGAAAAGAGGTGCCTAGCAAGCCACTCCATTCAATACAAATTAGGGATGAGCAACAAATGATGGCCTTGTTAGTGACATCCACATTTCACAAAGGAGTTAAGCAAAAAGACATTAAAATACATGTTGGTCCCTTAGGGATTAGTACTGGGGAATTAATAAGAAAATGGCAGCAACTTTAAACAAGCATTTTGTTTCTGTTTTCAGAGTAGAAAGCACAGGAAGCATCACACGGACAGTAGGGAATAGAGGCAAAATGAAGGCAGTGGGGGAGTTTAAACTTGCATTGCCAGAGCATTACAAAAACAGAGGATGCTGGAAAAACTCAGCAGATCTGGCAGCCATCTATTAGGAGGGAAAGTCAAATTTACATTTCAAGTCCTTTGACTCTGTCAGAGCGCAGAATTTTTCACAGCATATTAGGCTGATCTCCAAGTTGCTAGTCCAGTGATATTACCACTACCCCAGTATCTCCCGTAGTATATATTTGAATACCCTTTCAAATTCCATAAAAGATTCACAGATTTCTGCAAAAAAAAAAAAAGCTCATGATCTTGGGGTGATATAATAGCACAGATAGGAAATTGATCAACAAGTAAACTTAGCCTGAGTAAATGGATTATATTCAGGTTGGTAAAGTGTAATGCTGTACCACAACCTCAACTATTTACAATATATATTAATAACTTGGCTGGACAGACCGATTGCATTGTAGCTACATTTGATAATAAAAAGACATAGAACATTACAGCACAGAACAGGCCCTTCGGCCTTCGATGTTGCGCCAACCAATATAAAAAGCAATGCCCCTCCAAACTAAACCATTCCCTTCTCTTCCATATACTTATCAACTAACCTCTTAAACGCCACCAAACTTGGCGCATCTACAACTGCTGCAGGCAGGGCATTCCACTCCCGAACCACCCTTTGGGTAAAGAACCTGCCTCTGATATCCGTCCTATAACTATCACCCCTTAATTTAAAGCTGTGTCCCCTCGTGCTAGCTTTCTCCATCCTAGGAAAAAGGCTATCACTGTCCACCCTATCTAAACCTCTAATCATCTTATATGTTTCGATAAGGTCTCCTCTTAGCCGCCTCCTTTCTAACGAAAACAACCTCAAATCCCTCAGCCTCTCCTCATAAGACCTGCCCTCCATACCAGGCAACATCCTGGTAAACCTCCTCTGTACCCTCTCCAATGCCTCCACATCTTTCTTATAATGTGGGGACCAGAACTGCACACAATACTCCAAGTGCGGCCGCACTAGAGTTTTGTACAGTTGCAACATGACGTTGCGGCTCCGAAATTCAATCCCTCTACCAATAAAAGCCAAGACTCCATATGCCTTCCTAACAACCTTCTCGACCTGACTGCCTACTTTCAGGGATCTATGCACATACACACCAAGATCCCTCTGTTCATCTAGACTACTAAGAATCCTACCATTTGCCCTATACTCTACACATTTATTATTTCTGCCACAGTGCATTACCTCACACTTTTCCACATTAAACTCCATTTGCCACCTCTCAGCCCAGCTCTGCAACTTGTCCAAGTCCCTCTGCAAACTATAACACCCCACTTCACTATCTACCACTCTACCGACTTTAGTGTCATCTGCAAATTTACTAATCCAAAAACATAGAAAAACAAGTTGCAAGGAGGATAAAAGTCTAAAAAGGGATTATAGATAGGATAAGATTTAAGTTTTTGCAGCAAGAATAGAAAAGCAGAATACTGTTTAAAATGGAAAGAGACCTAGATACCTGATTTGTACTCAAATTCACAAAACATTAGCCTTCAGATTCAACAAGGCAAATGGAAAGTTGTAGTTATTTGCAAGAGGGAAATGGAGTAGTGATGTCTTGGACAGCTGAAATATGACATGAGAGGCCAGAACTGGAGTATTGTATGCAGTTTTAGTCTGTTACTTATGGAGAGACAAGTTTAGCGAAGGTACACTGGTCCTATTTCTTTGATAAAGGGAACATCTGATGAAAAAAGCTATGACAAAGATGCCAGTGTTGGACTGGGGTAAACACAGAAGTCTCACAACACCAGGTTTAAGTCCAGTTTATTTGATAGTAATCTCCCTAGCTTTCAGAAACAGTGCTTGTTCATCAGGTGTGTGAAATGTTCTGAACATAAAAGACACACACACACCAGCCTGCGCCGCCCCCGATGTTCCCACCTCTACCCGTGATCCCTGTCTATGTTTATAGATCTATGGATTAAAAACCAAATTTGAGACAATTTAGGGAGAATTTGTTTTGCCAATTAGCCTAAGAGCACATCTTTGGGATGTGGGAGGAAACCGGAGCACCCGGAGAAAACCACGCAAGCACGGGGAGAATGCGCAAACTCCCACAGACACAGGCCCAATCCATGTATCTGCACAGCACAGCGATAGTCACTGAGCTGTCGTGTTGCCCATCAAATGGTCCAGGTCAAGTGTACACTAACGACGTGAAGCACTAGGACACCCGGAAAAGAAAATCCAAGAGCAGTCCTCTCACAACCCATCGCATGTATGCCCCTTGTTAGACAAAAGGTGGACCAAGGCACCTGTAGGATAAAAACAAGTACATCAATATCATCATCTATTTACACACTTCAAGGACTCCCAAGGCTCATGATCCCTATTTTAAATCAGTTTTCTATACCCCTCCATTCCCATTCTGTTCATGTGCCCATCTAAGTATTTCTTAGAAAACTCCAGAGTACCTGCCTCCACCACTTTACTTGGCAGCACATTCCACACCCCCACCACCCTTTGTGAAAAAACTCCCTCCAGCATCCAAATTATACCTTACCCCCCCCCTCACCCTAAGCTCGTGACCCCTCGTGCTATTCGAGTCCATCCTAGGAAAAAGCTTAACCCTGTTTACTCAATCTATACCCCTCATAATCTTGTACACCTCTATTAGATCTCCTAAGTCTACGTCTTTCTAAGGAAAACGGTCCCAATTTGCCTAACCTCTCCTCGTAACTCAGACCTTCCATACCAGGCTCACGCTAGAACACCTTCCACGAAGTACACGGTATGTACTCTTGCAACTCGGCCAACATTGTCTACCCAGTACACTGCAGGAAAGGATATCCCAAAGCATGGTACATTGGGGAGACCATGCAAATGCTACGACAACGGATGAACAAACATCACTTGACAACTGCCAGGCAAGACTGTTCCCTTTCTGTTGGCTAACACTTCAGCGGTCACAGGCTTTTGGGTAAGCATTCTCCAAGGTGGCCTTCAGGACGCATCAGCACAGAGTCGCTGAGCAGAGACTAATAGCCAAGTTCCACACGAGGACGGCCTCAACAGGGATCTGTAACCCCCACGACTTGCCTGGGCTTGTAAAATCTCATTTACTATCCTGTCTGGAAACAATACATATCTCTTTAACCTATGCTGTCTCCACTTACACTGTCTGCATCTTTTAAGATTTGAATAGCAGGTTAGCTGTAAAGACTTGCATTCTAATCATTATTCTGTAAACTGTGTATGACTTTATATGCCCTTCTCTGATTATAAGCTTTCGGAAACGGTGTGTGGAAGGTTATGGGATTACAGTCAAATAAACTGGTTGGATTTAAACCTGGTATTGAGAGACTTCTTACTGTGAAAAAAGGCTAAGCAGTTGGGCTGTACTCATTGGTGTTTTGAAGAATAAGGTGTGATGTTATTGAAACATAAAAGATTCTGAGGGGCCTGGGCAAGCTGTGCTGGGAGGATGTTTCCTCTTATGGAGGAATTTAAAACCAGGGACACAATTTGAAAATAAAAGGATCTCCCATTTAAGGAAAAAATGAACAGGATTTCTTCTTTAAGAGAGCTGCTCATCTATGCAATTTTCTTCCACAGGGAGCAGTAAAGGCTGATTTACTGAATACATTCAAGGCAGAGTTATAGATCTTTGATCGATGAGGACGTAGAGTTAAAGCTACAATAATGTCATTCATGATCTTATCAAATAGTGCAGTAGGTTTGATGGTCAAATGGCCTATTTCTGCTACAATTCCTTAACAATCTTATGAATCATTAACAGTATCAGCTAACATGGGTGTCAGGAAGAGGAGTAAAATGGATAGCAGATTGGCAAGGACAGTCAAGGCAATAAATGGTAGATTTCTTGGAAATATACGTTATTGAGAGAACTGGAGAAGAAAGAGGTAAACAGGTTCATAATTACAATAAGATTACTTTTTGTTTAGGGGAAGGGGTTAACATTTTTCATATTTGTTCCTGGGGTGTAGCACTGACTAAACTAACATTTATTGCTCATCGTGGAGGACATTTGACAGTCAACCATATTACTATGTTTCTGGTGTCATATGCAGGCCAGACCAGGTAAGGGTGACAAATTTCCTTCCCCAGTGGATATTACTGAACCAGATAGGTTTTTCCAACAATGGGTTTATGGTCATTAGTCGATTCTTAATTCTAGATTTTACTGAATTCAAATTTTACTATATGCCTTTGTGTTATTTGAACCAGAGTGCCCAGGTTATTCTGGTCTCTGGATTACTAGTCCAGTGGCAATACTACGCTATTATCTGCCCAAACAAAGAATTCTATGATCGAGTTCAAAGAGTCGAGATGGGAAAATGAGATTGCGATGCTTGGCAATACCAAAAAGCTCAGTCTCATCTTCTTTCCCCTCCCCCCCCGCCAAGATGATTCTGAAAAGTTGGGTGTTTTTGGTCGAAGATTGTATGTCCTTTACGTCTATTTGAGTGGGCAAGTGTCTGGCAAATGGAGTATGATGGGAGGTCATGCACTTTGGTAGGAATAACATCAAAATGGACTATTATTTAAATGGTTAAAAAAATTGCAGCATGCTGTTACAGAGGGACCTGGATGTCTTCATGCATGAATTGCAAAAAGTAGGTTTGTGGGTGCATTTAGGTGGCAAATGGAATTTTATTCTTCATTGCTAGAGAGATGGAGTTTAAAAACAGGTTATGTTGCAACTGTATAAGGTGCAGGTGAGGCCACACTGGGAGTACTGGGTATAGTTTTGGTCTCCTCATTTGAGGAAGGATATACTGGTAGTGGAGGGGGTGCATAGGATAGTCACTGGGTTGATTCCAGAGCTGAGAGCTGGCTTATGAGGATAGACTGAGACTCTACTCATTGGAATTTAGAAGAATGAGGGGCGATGTTATAGAAAAATATGATGAAGAGATTAGCTAAGATAGAAGTGAGGAAGTTGTTTCCACTGACAGGTGAAACTAGAATGAGGGGCACAACCTCAACATAAGAGGGAGAGGATTTAGGACCAAGTTGAGTCAGAATTTCTTCATCCAAAGGATTGTGAAACTGTGGAATTCCCTGCCCAGTGAAGCTGTTGAGGATCCCTTAAAAACATTCAATGAGGTAAGGATAGATAAGTTTTTGAACAGTAAAGGAATTAAGAGTTGTAATGAGCAAGCAGACAAATGGAGCTCAGTTTATGAAAACATCAGCCATGACCTCACTGAATTCTAGTTCTTATGATATGGCCTGGCCAGAATACTGAGAAATGCTACGCAGGTCCATAAATAGTATTTGAACAAACTACAGAGCTGGTACTCAAAAAAAAACATGGGGGTGGGAAGACTGACAAAATTCAGCATGATACTTTGTCTCTTATAATAATTATTAAGACTAATCAGAAATGGTCAGGTGCTTCAAGATTCTCTGTTGCACCAAAACCCTGAGTAATAGTTTTGCTGCATATTTAGCATAAAAGTATTAAAGAGTATTCAATTGAGTTCACTCATTCAATCATTCTCAACTAAATCCAAGCACGTGATAGTCATTTAACATACAAAAAAATTTATAGCATGTGATAAAGTGTAAGCCAATCTAGGTTGCAGTTCTTAATGAAACACTGCTTCTATGAATGCAAAGCATCCAAACAAGTAATTATCTGCACAAGCAAATATGAATACTGGAAGACACCTCAAAAACCGATTAAATAATAATTTAATAATTAAATAATTTAATGGGTATTAAATTAAACTGCCGCACAGTGAGCTGCGCCTCCACGTTGGTCCCGCCGGGCAACGTCACCGCGCCTCCACCACAGTGACGGCTAATTAATTATTATTAATTATTATTAATTATTTAATTTAATATCCAATAATAATAAATTAATAATAATAATTCAGTTTAATGCTTGCTGAACATGGTCTAGCCAAACCTCAACTTGATGTAACAGCAGCTTTCTGTGATTGCAACATTAAGATAATAATTTAGTCACAGGCAAGGCTAAAAATTTTAACAATGAATAAAAATTGATACATGTAATCACATATTTAAGAACTGCCAAATACCTTGGAGGGATTGGTCAATTGAACCCCTTTAAAATTGAAAGTTGGCAAGTTGCCATCAAAATTCAGGCTTTCAGCAGTTTAGCCTCTAAAATAAACTTTTTAAATTCCTAACAAACTGGATTATTTCTTTGTTCACTTCAAGTATGACTTGAATTATAAAAGTTAATGTCAGAACAGTTCTCCCACAAATACACACCCCATCTAATCCTATTTCTAAGTGCATTCCATACCAATAATGCCAAGGAACCATCTATAATGTGTGACGCTGTACCAATGTCTGATAGCATTTACATGATATTTAAGAGAAAAAAGGATATTTAATACAGTTTTTTTTTAAATGTTTACCAAACCTGGATTTCTCATTGCTTCCAGGTGTTACATCACATTAAAAATGCTCCAGAAACAAGAGTTGTGCTAGCAGCAACATACTTCCCCAAACAAATGTCAGATGACAGACTCCCAGACTTCTGATAATCATGTTTTATAATACAGTTTACAGGAAATATAACAATTCTCAGTGTTGCGACCTAATTTGGTGGCACTGACACCACAGTGCCAGAGGAGCATTAATGAAAAGCATATTGACTTCCACGTAAAGAGTTATATAAAAAAAAATGAGTGACAGCAATGCAAGTGCAAAGTATGCTTGGAGTTAGCATTTTCCTTTGCAATCACAGAAAACTGCTGTTAAGCAGAACGTGATGTGGAGATGCTGGCATTGGCATCTTTTAAAGAGAACTACAGATTTGGGAGCTGACAGAGGTTTAAATACAGTGCGGTTTCTACATCTATCACTCACTCTGATCCTGCTCGAGTTGTTTACTCTTTTTAAGTGCTAAATCTACAAGCATGTACACCCTACTGAAATCATGGCCAACCCTCCAGCCACACCTACATTGTTTAACTAGCAGATTTCTTTCTCTAATCAATAGGGAAATCATCTCCCTTTAGGCTCTTGCAATCCCCGTCAAAACAAGGTGCAGCCTTTGAACACCTGAGCTCTATTCTGCCAATTCCCTTTTTATTGTTCACAACTCCAAAATCCAAACTGGATGTGCGTCCAGTTATTTATGTGAGTTTACAATCAAATAAATCGGTTGGACTTAAACCTGTTGTCAGACTTACTAGAAAAAAAAGCTGCACAGATAATGTAGCATCACCCAAAATCAAAGATACACCCAGTCAAATCAACTCTGCAAATTTCTCCTCACTGACAATGATGGAACTTCTGCCAATCTGACAGTCATACCTCAGAATCATACTTTACAGCCAAAATCCTTTGCATCTCTGGATTTGTCCTGTCCCTGTTACAGATCACAGCTGTATATAGTCAATCGTTGGTGATCCTGGGAGTCTCAACTTTCCAATGCCAGATCCCATGAAGTCTTAGGCATTAGGTCAAACAAACATCAGCAAGAAACCACCTACTGATTACTATCTATTGTTTCCACTTATTTGATGGATAGATGGTCTTCTGTTAAGTACTACTTGGAAGAAGCATTGAGGGTAGCACAGGCATCTCTTTGGATGAGGGATTCACATCCCAGGTTGTGACAGGTCGCAAGAGAATCAACACAAGGGACAAAAAAACTCCTAACCTAGCCTTCACCAAGCTAATCTGTCACAGATTCATCTGTTCAAGACAACAAATGTAGGAGTGACCACCGAATAGTCTTGGGGACTCTAAGACACCACCATCATGGTAACGTATTATCAATATGCGACATGGGATAAATGAGAAAATTTAGTGAATCAAAGCTAGGTTTGAAGAAGGCAGAATGATCCATCCACATCAGATCTGTATTTCATCTGTATTTCATGAGATTACAATTTGTAATCTCATGCCTGGCATATTCCTTACTTTATATGACTATCAAAGCGCAAGCTTGGTTCACTGAGTGTAGGACAGCATGTCAGAAATAGTAGCATGTATAGTTAATAAACAATAAGCCAACCTGGTGAAGGTACAACACACAACTACTTACATGCCAAACTGCATTGTAGCAACTCACCATGGCTTGTGACAGCATTCCCTGCGACCTCTGCTACTTAAAGGATAAGAGCAGACAGGTGGGAAAGCCAACTCCAAGTTACTTCCAAGTCGCACAACATCCTATTTGATGGGAATAAGCATTAAATGCTTGCCTTACCAGTGACATACTCTCCTTATTTTCAGATTCCAGGAGTGCTATTCACTCCGCAGTATGTCAGGAATCTAAAATCCAGCCGTGTCACTTGAAGATTATATATAGATTTATCAATGCAGAAATATTATCCTTGTGTCAATACAATGGTGCATAACAGAAAATTTTAACAACATAGGAATAAATAATTTGGTACCTTGAATTTATTCTGTCATTCAATTAGATCATAGTTGATCTGCAACTTATCCATCTTGGTCCCCTGATCATTAATACTAGTTGATTAAAGAGCAGCATGGATTTAATACAACTAAATCATGCCTAGCAAAGCTAAATAAATGTTTTGAAGAGGTGATTAAAGTAGTGAATAAGAGCAAGTATGTTATTTACATAAATTTCCAGAAGGAAATGATAAAGTCCCTAAGAACCTACTAAAATTGAAACCCATGGAATTGAAAGCAAAATAGCAACCCGATTAGGAAGTTGGCTGAGCAGCAGGAAAGAGAAAGGATACTCAATAATTAGCAACATATAGTATCCAAAAGCATTGTGTTGGGTCTGCAACTATTCACTGTATTTATGACTTAGATGATGGGATAGAAAGCCACATATCCAAGTTTGCTGATGGCACAAGAACATTTGTAAGAAGTGCAGATGGATGAATAAAAATTACAATATTAACAGATCAAGTCAATAGACAAAACCTATGGCAAATAGATGTCAATTTGGACTTAGAAAAAGTAAATAGGAGAAAAACTAGAAATAGGGGAGGCCAAAAGAGCTTTGGGCATTCATGCACATTTAAAAATTATGCAAATTAAAGTGTCATGCATATTTGAGAAAAAGCAAAAATTACATTTTGAATAGGATATATGTATAAAGTTTTAGTTTGACCACACCTGGAATAGTGTTAGTAGCTTGGAACACCATACCTTGGAAAGGATATAACAATCTTATTGTGATTAAAGCATAGAACTACCCTGAATGGCACGTGGACTCCTAGGATGAAGTTTTAAATTAGGATTGCATTCTCTATAATTTAGAAGGGTGAGAGTTGATTTGAGCTAGGTTTCAAGATATTGAGGGGAAAACTGAGTTACTATTTCTGCCAGTTGGGAACTCTATCAGAATGCAATTTAAAAACAGAGTCAGAGTTCAAGAGTGAACTTAGAAAACACTTCTACATGCAATACATGCTAAAATTTTGGAACTTCTTTCTGCCAATGCCAATTAACATTAGGTCGAATCAATTTTAATATCAAGTTGATCAAAATTCATAAAAGGATATGGGAAAGGCAGGACTTCGGTGTTGGGTCATGGTCAACTTTAGTACGTGCAGTGCCTTTCTTAAAAATCTAACGATTTGCAGTTTTGAACTTTTTACATGACATCACAACAGCTTTTTGGGACAGAAAGTTTCCTTTGCATGAAGTGCTACCTAACTTCACCTTGAACAACTTAACTGTAATTTCAAGGTTTTTCTTTCCATGAGATCTGAGCATCACTGACAAAACAGACATTTCTTGCTCATCTCTATTAGTCATGGAATTGAGTAGTTTGCTAGGCATTGAGTGGGCAGTTAAGACTCAATCGCATTATTGCACATTTGGAGGTACACATTGGGCTTCCCTATCTGGTCTGCCCTGAGTTTTTTCTGTAAAATGGCATTAGTGAAGCAGATTGTTAGTTTTCCATCAGCTGCTGGGATTTGAACGCTTACCCTAGAGCATTAGCCTGGGCTTCTGAATTACTCATCTAAGTGACATCATCATTGCACCACCGTTTTCCTCTACGTCCTTTATTCTGAGCTTTGCTGCTGGGGATTTTTTTTAAACTCTATCAAATCATCATTTTAAATGCTTCTATTAGACAGCCCATTAGTTTTTGTTTTAAATATTCACTGGAATATCAGCCAGCCCATGCAAACTGTTCCCAATTTAACATTTTTAACCCAGGTATTATTCTGGTGACTTTGATCCACCACCCTTCAATCATTAAACATGCTTCCTGAGATGCAATACTTGAGATAAGGTCAAAAATCAGATTTATGCATAAATGCTACTACTTTGTATTCCAGCTTCCTTGACATTGTTAACAAACCAGTAACCTTTTTAAACCATTTTTGTACTGGCTGGCTAAGTCATTTTGTTAGATACCCAAACGTCTACTCATCTGCAATTCCCACCATATAGAAAATATATAGATTTACCACAAATCTACAGCAATTCACCTCATAATTCCTCATGTTGAATTCCATCTGCTACAGTTTTATGCCCTTTAGTTATTTAGCACTCCCATCTACTCACAATAGTAACACCTAACTTAATATCAGTAAACTTGTATATATAACTCAAAGTTACTTTGTACCTCAAAAGTCCATCTGTATAACTTATGAATTTTAATTACATATGGTTCCTACACCTATTTTTTCGACCAGAAAGAAGTGTCCACAAGGGAGATCTGTGGAGTCTAATTAGGAGGCAGAATTTAAGATATGTCTATTACCCATTTTATTTTCCATTTATTGACTGCTATATTGCTTGTATAATGAAATATGCTTCCAAATATTTTGTCTGGAAACAATGGTAACAGGTCTGATCAGCAACATGTCTATTTTGTAAAAGATTCCACCTCATCCACACTACTCTCCAAAACCATTATAAAATGTGTTCTAAATTGATCCAGAAGTAACTCTATCTCCTCACACACCATTACCTTTACTGCATTGCTGAGGGGACTACTGAAATATGAGCATCACTTTGAGCTCCTCCTTTACATAAAGGATGTAGGAGACACTTGTGTAGATTTGATATGCCGGCAGCCAAGATATGCCTCTGAATACTTCTATGTTGGCTCACAAGTTGCCAACTAACAAACTGCTGCTTTTAATTTATAAAGCTCTAGTGAAATGTACATAAGCCCCCTCGATTCAACAGTTTGTGCTGTTTGAGTCAAACAGACCAATAAGGCTTGAAGTTCAATCCTTGTGCTGAGATGGTTAATTTCAACAAGGGTGGCAGCTAGCACAGATAATCTTGCAATAAAACACCCTTGCTGTAGGGATAACCTTTAAAAAAGTCTACCCAGTATTCCTGCTGCCAATGGACATCCAGTGATCTCTGCTAAAAAGGTGCACGTGTTTGAAAATTAGGTAATGGCAAGAGTATTCATTGCTCCATACCGTCACTCTCCCACACACCCTTTCCAAATTCAAGTGAATTAGGCCAAGTACAAGACAGAAACTCTAGGTTGTGTGCATTGTCAAGAAAGACAACAAAGAGCAAACTAGAGGGTTGCACAATCTATTTTCTGAAACCTGCATGTACATTACTGCATAAGCTCTGCAATGCTGTTACCAAAAACAAAAAAAAATTAACAATCTTTAAAATTGTAGGTCATAAGTGTAATTTTACAAAACAATTTAAAATATCCTGAATATTTGTAATCAGTTTACAGCAATGTGTCAACACCAAGGAATGATAAAAGTCACAGAGGTTAATGACATTTATCAGCACTACATCTGAAAAAATTACCCATGTGGCATTGATTTCTAAAGGAAAACCATAGATAACCAAGGACACACTGCTTTGAATTTCAGAAAATATAAAATCATGCAACTGTGAAGATTGTTCATTGCTTTTTAAATTGAATTACAATAAAAATTACCATTTAAAGCTAATTAATAGTCTTGTCTACTTAAAGGTTAGCTGCTGACTCGTCTATTGCAGCGTTAGAGAAAATAGTATTATCCCTCCAGAAGCATCACAAAACACCACAAAATGGTTAACTATTTTCACAGCATTAATCATTGGAATAATCTAACTACACTAATTTGAGAGCCAAGAGCCAGTATTTAAACAGCAATTTCCGGAGGGATTAGCGATACAGAGGGAGAAGTGGGGGCAGGGTTGGAAGGATCACCGCCACATCAGAATCATCGATGCTCAGTGAACTGCATTATAGCTGCAATTTTTAAGAAGCATTTTGAATCCGCCCCCAATCTCCTCCCCTCCAGACAAAGTGCTGATGCATCTAAATATTTCGACAGTCCACCACAGTGCGACCCATAATAAATGGGACATTATAAATTCTGACGGTGTCATTCTCAAGAAACGAGAAGAATTTCACCCGACTGAAATCTACATATCTTCTACACTTCCACTTCAATAAGCGAGAAACTGCGCGAGGATTACAACCCCAATCCTGCTTTCTTGCAAATGAACACATTCTACCTGCAATATCCGACCACTGCTTCAGCGTATCAAGTTCAGAAAGCGCATTTTTATTCGCTAAATGTTTAAAAAATTAAACAACCCGACTTCCTCAGCAATTCTGCTAGTAAAATATTTATTATACTAGTGGCACTGGTGCTACATTACCGTTACCTCTAGAGCTTATGAATGCAACCTCCTCCCCCCCTTCCTCCCCAACCTTTTTTTTGCAAGCTCGGACTCCATTACACCCAGAAATACCAGTGATGGAAAAAAACAAATAAAGCACAGGAATACCAGCGAATGTCCAGGAATAAATGGAAGAGACAATTCACAGGATCCATTAAATAGCAAGAAAGCAAACCAGGCTGCATACATGAAAGAAAAATTAAAATTGCAACATATCAAAGAAAGGACAGCAAAATATTGGAATCCATACATATATTTTTGAAATTAGCTCAGATTTAGAAGCAAAAAAAAAAAGTACTGTTTGGAATGAATCTTGAGCTATAACAGATTCCCCCCTCCCACTTTCTGTAAGGTATGAAGGTGAAAGTCTTACAATCCAGGTGCTTCTTCTTGGGTCCCATCACCTCATGGGTGGTCGCCTTGCAGACAGCTCTGGCCACAGCCGAGCCGGTCACACTGTACTGAGCCGCAGCAATCCGGTCCGTGATGGTCTGGCCCGACATTTTCTCGCTTTATAATCTTCCTCCTTCTTCCCCCTCACACACACACAGACACTTTACAATGAATAATTGATGTGTAAATATATATATATAGAAAAAAGAGAGAGATGGGTGGAGGGGGAAGAAAAAGAGAAGGATGTCAGTGAAATGGGAATATATACAAACGTGGTCAAATAAAAATGATGAGGGTGGGGGGAGATGAGGAGGTGAAGGAGGTGCGGCCGCCTGTCAGAGAGAGAGAGGGGGGGGGGGTGAAAGGGAAAGGGAGAGGGACAGCCCAGCCCAGCCCAGCCCAGCCCAGCCCAACCCCACACCTGGGCCTGAGGGAGCAGAGAGGGGAGGGTCCGAGAGGGGAAGGGGGGTATCCGGATCCCCGCACTCCAATAAGAGGCACTCAGCCGATTGAAAAAAAACACCTCAAGCCAGCGGCGGAGGCTGCCCACAAAGCGGGAAGGGGAGAGGGGGAGAGGAGAGAGAGAGCGAGAGAGAGAGAGGATTCCCTCCCGCTTCTCCACAACTACCACCCGGGCTGGGTGATGGAGGCCGCCGGTTGCTCTCCCTCTCTCCGGATAACGGCCCCGCTCCCTGGCGCTAACGGCCCCTCCCTCTCCTCTCCTCTCCCCCTCCACCTCCCCCCGCCCCGGTGTCAGTGAGCCGCTTCCTACCCGGAGGACTGGCCGCCTTCCTCCCGCCCCGCCACCTCTTGACCCCCCCGGGGCCCAGCTCACACTCCGAGCCGGCCTGTCGATGATAAAATGGCGATGGACTCAGGGATTTAATCCGATTCTTTTCCCCTCTCTCTCTCTCGCCCCGTCTCCATTGACACGTCACTAACACCCCCCCCTCCCCTCCCCACTATTAAAGGGGAAGGTGAGCAGGAGGCTGGCTCAGGGTCTGCCGACAGAAATTGCACCTGTCTGCTTGGGTTGTTGTTGTGGGAGGGAAGGAGCGACCATCATTCTCACTGGGGCAGTGCTCAGATTCATTCATTCCCTTCTCCCCTAACCATCACACAAAGGTGCGAAGCTTAAAAATCAAACGCCATGCCTCTCCTCATAGCCCAAAGGGTAAGTCCTTACCAATAAAGGGATGTCAAGTTCAAACATCAAACACAACGCCTTTCCCCATACCCCTGAGAGCAAGTCCTGATCATAAAAAGACGCAAAGTTTAAAAATCAAACACATGCCCTTCCTTATGCCCCGACAGTAAGTGCTGATTCTCTGGAGGTTGCACCGTCTTGACCTTCTCGCATTCACCCCTTTTCGCCTGCACTCCATTATTCCCTGCTGATGTTTACACTAGATTTAGTCAGTTGCTGGTGTGTGGTTAATTTGTACTTTTGTAACACCACTATTGTATATGTATAGGCAATCAGTTACCTTTTAAGTTGTTTCTGGTTCCGACTGTGGTTTCGAAATATTTAAAGTAAACAATGAAATATCACTGAAATAATGTTATTTGTCGAAGTTTGTACACAAAATAAAACGTGAAATACCAACAAACCAAGTTATTTATTCAGAGCTGTAGCTTTGATTCAACAAGCCACGCTACCGAGTCAACAACCACAGTTATATTGATGTGGGAAAGTTTGCACAGTTGAAAAGCACCGTTATCTCCTCTCCACTCTTTCTCAGTGTCCAGTCTAACATAAGTATACAACTGCGCCGTTTATGTACTCCCTTTTGGAAATGTACTACAGCTACACCGATATACAAACCAGATATTCCTCTTATCAAAAAACCCAAGCATTTGTAAATGACAAACTTACACTG
Organism: Sphyrna mokarran; assembly: GCA_024679065.1. Taxonomy (NCBI): domain Eukaryota; kingdom Metazoa; phylum Chordata; class Chondrichthyes; order Carcharhiniformes; family Carcharhinidae; genus Sphyrna; species Sphyrna mokarran. The sequence goes on from JAGIQG010000005.1 coordinate 49,438,484, forward strand.
TTCCAGAAAGAGCATAAATTTGATCCTCAGCCTTAATTTGTTAAAGAGGTAGGAATATAAGAATATTCGACGCTAACGAGAGACTATTCCGCCTTTCGAAGTTCATCACCAGGACTCATTCTTTGGGACTATCATATAAATTTATTTCGAATGATGTAGATAGTTCCAGTCTTTCTTGTCTGTTAAAATACGGACGACTTACATCTATAGCACATCTTTCATAGCTTCAAGACATCCCTAAACATTTTACAATCAATCAAGTACTTTGAAGATTAGTCACTATTCTAATGGAGGAAACATGGCAACTAATCTTCACATAGCAAACTTCTACAGATAGCAATTTGATAATCTGTTTGGTGATGTTGATTGAGAGATGAATATTAGGCAGGACATTGGGGACAATTCCCCTGCTCTTTAAATATTATTGTGGGAATCTTTTTGCATTAAATTGAGAGCAGCTCTGGCTCAACATCTCCTCTAAAAGATGGTACTGTCAACAATGCAGTACTCCACTGGAGTGTCAGCTTAGATTTGAGTATTTAGATGTGTGGGATGTGATTCAAATTCAGAACCTTCTAAATTAGGAAGTGAGTGCCACTTGCAAGTGGTTGATTTGCAAGTGATAGACATCTCTTGACTAAAACATTTTCTTATTAAAATGGATTTAATATTATTTCCAATGGTGCAATTAACTTGGCTTACTTGTCCAATGCATATCCATCTGTTTATGCATGATGACCAGAACTGAACACGGATCACAGACCTTTCACAACCTCAAGACACTGCAAAGCATTTCATTGCGCTGTCATCAGTTTTGATAAATACAGCAGCAAACTACCACAAACAGCAATGAAACAAATGGCCATATCATCTGCTTTTAGTTGAGGACGGACATTGATTAGGGCATCAGGAGTTGTTTAACATTGAATTGAGCAAGCAGATAGGGTGTCAATTAAACATTAGAACATAAAAACTTAAGAAATAGGAGCAGGAGTAGGCCATCTAGCTCTTCGAGTCCACCCGCCATTCAATAAGATCATGGCTGATCTAAAATGGATCAGTTCCACTTTCCCGCTTTCTCCCCATAACCTTAATTCCCTTGTCTATCAGAAACCTATCTCATAAACACTTCCAAAAGGCACAGAACCATAGGAAAATTACGGGGTAGAGTGAGACCATTCAGCCCACTGCATCTGTGCCAGACAAAAAGAGAAAAAAGAAACTAGCCGCTCATTTCAATCCCATTTTCTAGCATTTGGTTTGTAGCCTTGTTGGATACAGCATTTCAGATACAAGTCAGGGGTACCTTTTAAATGGGTTGAGCATTTCAGCCTCAGTCATTAACTTAGACAGTGAATTCCAGACACGTAACACTATCTGGATGAAAATGTTTTTCCTCGTGTTCCCCGTAATCCTTCAACCAATAACCTTGAATCTATATCCCGTGGTAATTGGCCCCTCAGCCAGGGGAATCAAGTCTTCTCTGTCTCCGCCCTTTGTACTTTTGTACCCCTTAATTAGGTCAACACTTAGCCTCCTCTGTTCTGAAGAAAACAACCCTAGCTCACCCAATCTTTCCTCATAGCTGTAATTTTCAAGTTCCTATGACATTCTTGTGAATCTCCTCTGCACTGTCTCCAGAGCAATTATATCCTCCCTGTAACATGGTGACCAAAACCATACATAAACTTCCAGCTGTGACCTAACCAGCATTTTATACAATTCCATCATTACATCCTTGTTTTTCTATTCAATACCTCATTCAATAAATGAACGCATTTGCTTTCTTGACTACTTGCCCTGCTGTCTTCATGGACTTCTAGATAAGCATTCCAAGGTCTCTCACTTCCTCAAGTCCTCTCAGTATCTTCCCACTTATTGAATATTTCCTGCTTTGTTTACCCTCTCCAAACGATTTACCTCACATTTTACTGGTTTGAATTCCCTTTGACATTTCTCTGTCCACTCAACCAAACCACATCATTCTGGAGTCGACAACTATCCTCCCCATTATCAACAACTGATAAAATTTCTGTATTATCCCCAAATTTCCCAGTCATGCCACCACATTTTAGGCTAAATCATTAATATACACAGCAAGGGCCCCTGCACTGAACTTATGGGAACATCATTGGAAACTGTTTTCCATTTACCAAAACATTGATCACCATTACCTTTATTTCCTGTCAAGTGAGCCAATTTTGGATCCAGCTTTCCTTTAATTCCATAAGATCTCATTTTTCTGACTAGTCTGCAACTGGGACCTTGCTAAATGCCTTGCTGAAATCCCTGTAGACAATAGCTACCGCACTACTTGTTACTTCCTCGTATAAAGTGAGTACATATTGTGGTGTATTATGAGATGGCTTGTTATGTTTTAACTTAACCAATAAAAAAGTCACAAGGCAAAAATCTCTACATAGAGATATAACATTTATTTAAAACAAAAATACAGTAAGCAGCTGCACAGAGACCACCAAGAGAGTTAGGTAGCTCTGGAGTAGAGCAACAGAACTGCTCTGATGAATCTAACATTTACAAAAAAACCTATCAATTATAGATTTCCTTATCAATCATTCCCACTTCATGTTAATTTAAAATCAATTATAATTCCTGACAAATACCACAGCCAATTGCATTTTAGCATTTAGCATGATGATATTTCATTTGTTCATTCAACCTGTACACTAACTCGCTTCTTGGCTGAACTCACTTCCCTGTTGCTAAGTAACTGCAGACACTCATCAAAGTGAATGTTCTCAATGATTGGCTGCCAAATTGAATAGACATATGATCCTGCATCCAGGTACATATCTATTCTATGTCTGGGCAATGAATGTCATTATTCATAAAATTGCCAAATAAGTTCCTTCACCAGAAACGTGCTGATATGAATTCTGAAATCTAGGGTTCTCATGCCTTTGGCTCTGAATACCATTTATATTTACCACTATCCTTTATGACAACTTGGCATGCCAATGATTCATACAATACTCAAAATACATTTTAAAATATTAGTAATAGGTTAAAATCATAATTACTTGTTTGATTCTCTTACTGCATTTATATATTTGTAGAGCATTTGTTTCATTAGCTTTTTAAATTTGTTTCAATAATCATTTAATCTTAAGAGGTAGTACTGTCAGTGCCTTATGTATTCTATCTGTAACCTTAGCACTGATTAATAACTTGCCTCTTCAGTATAATATGATCTTCCCTGAAAAAAACCATGCTGATTTTCCCTGATCAATTCATGCCTTTCTAAGTGACAACATATCCTGTACCTCAGAATTGTTGCCAACAATTTGCCCAACATTGAAGTCAGACTGGCCAGCCTATAGTAATAGCAGAATGTTGCATCTACTGGATGCAAGGCAGGGCTCTTTAGACAGCATCTTCCAAATCTACAGCCAGGACCATATAGAAGGAGAACAGCAATAGAAACATGAATGCACCACCAGCTGGAAGTTTCTCTGCAATCTACTCAACATCCTGACTTGGAATGCATCACCATTTTTTCACTGTCACTACTTTAAAATCAAAGAAAAAGAACAAAGAAAATTTCAGCACAGTAACAGGCCGTTTGGTTCTCCAAGCTTGCACCAACCATGCTGCCTGACTGAACTAAAACTCCCTACCCTTCTGGGGACCATGCAGGAAATTGCGAACTGAAATCCTGGGAATTATCTTGCTATCAGCACTGTAGTGTTCCTACACCTAGTGGACTGCAGCGGTTCAAGAAGTCATCTCTCAACATCACCTTCTCAAGAGCAATTAGGGATGGGAAATAGATACTGGCTGAGCCAGTGACGTCCACATCCTGTGAATTCATTTTTAAGAATTACTCAGAATCTCTTCAGTCATAAAGTCCTTTCTCTTAAGGAGCATTTTTATGCTGTTTCCTCACCTTTTCCTAGATCTGAACTTGGCATTTCCATGTTGCTAATGGTTTGCTGATGTATGTCCAGGCAGGGGCTGACTTGGTTTTGCATATCAGGTGATGAGAATGATTGACATGGCTGGGATGTATTGGTTTTCTTAGAATACACGGAGAAGGCCTATGTGGATGATTCTGTAATTGTTCTCAAATGTGTAATTGGGTTAGAGGATGCTTAACTATCTGCTGCATACAGCCAAACACTCAATAAATTGGTATAAATGATTATGGAAACAATGGGTAGAATTTTTTTTAATAGAAAATGAAAATAATCATTAACTAATTTGAATATTTCTATTTTTAAATTTCATTTCTATTTTTATTCTTCCCCAGATATTTCTTTATTCATCCTGGATATGTGCTATGTTCAAACACTTATTTGCTACATTGACCTCAAGAGCTTTTCCACCTCCTTAAGTCTATTTTTTCATTGTTCTGTAACTCTTTTTAAAATCTGCTATCTTGTTTCCCTGTAGACATTGTTTAACTGCATCAACACAGTGGTTAGACTACTGCCTCACATTGGCAGGGTCTCAGGTTCAATTCCAGCCTTGGGTGACTACTGTTTGGATTTGCACCGTATGTGTAGATTTTGAGTTTCTTACAATATATGGAAAAGGCCTATGTTTTTTAAATAACAATATAATTTTTTTCCTTAAATAGTAATCTACTTCAAAAGTGTTCCAGTTTAATTTTTTTGTGGTAAGAAAATCATCCCTCTTTGTAGTAAAACAGGTAAAGTACTCCCAAAAGTCTCCATGAGGCTGATCAGCCAGGGTGAGGGAGATCTACAGGGCTGAAGGGGATTGTCACTGGTGGGGGGATGTGGTGCTGGAGATTGGGTGTTCTGGGATGGAGGCGGAGGGGTGTCGGGGCTGGACAGCGAATGCTTGTGGAGGTCGCAATCAGGCGTTGGGGAGGGGGTTGGAGGGGCAGACCGTAGAGCTGACCAGAAAACTGCAGGCTGACAGATTGGGGCCACTGCACATGCGCAGAGTTCCAGAAGTGTCAAACTCCAGGTGTGAATAAGCTCCGCCCCGAGCTTTTAATGATATTCATGATTGTGACCTCTGCATGACACAGAATGCGGGAGATACGATTTGAAGCTGCACTGAAAATACAACTGTGAATTACACAATTTTTCAGCACTTAGAATTTTTTTGGAACAATCGCCCCCTTAGATTTTTTTTGTAAAATTCCATCCTAAATATCAGGAGTTTGAGGCTGGTGGTCAGTATTAAATTAAATGGTGTCAAAATGTTTCCTGCTAACCTCAGAATGCACATTAACTCATCTGACTGCTACTTTGACCATGAATGCTTTCGCAGGTTGGGACTTGGGAATAGTGCATGAGATGTCCACATGAGGAGCTGATGATAACTGATCTGATTTTAGCTGTTCCACAAGTTTTTGTGCTATGGCATAACTGCAAATGAATGTGTTATATAACACTTAATTTCTACACTTTCAATTGCTGACAGGTTCAATTGAGGAATTCAAGATGGCATTAGATGATTATTTGAATTGAAACATTTTGCAAAGGTACAGGACAAAAGCAAGGGAATGCCACTAAGTCATAAAGCTCATTTGGAGAACGGGTGCAGACACAAGGGTCAAATGGATTCCTGCCAAACAATTCTGTGATTCTGTTGCGTGTGCTAATGATGCTAAAATAAAGCAGAAATTATTTCCTTCACAATTTGCACCACAAATGTCAAATGAAGTCAGAAAAGCAAGAGCTTTTGCAGAGTGAGAATTTTGGAGAGACCAGTGCATCTTATTGGGCCAATTTGAAAACATTTGCCCTACTCCTCCTTCTCTTAGGCTGTTCCTCCCCTTCTCTGATTGCAGCCCAACATCACTTGCCTTATTGCAGACAGTTCTTTGAATTCCTTGTGATATTGATTTCCCATTCCTGACCAACTACTGCAGCAGATTTTAAATGGGAATTAGATAAGAGAAAGACAAGTAAGTCCCACAAGATACAATTGCTTGGGCCTTATCATATAGAGTCTGTAGAGGTTTCCTTCCTTTCCTTTGTACCCCACCTTCTCCAAATGCATTGCAAGTCAAACTGTGTTCATAAATCATCTTGTTTAGCTCATAGCCATATCTTTGAAATCCATTGTGCAGTTTCAGTTTGATCATGCCCTTTCAAATATTCTGACAGTAACCCAGATTAAAATCAACAGTAGTTTCAGCATCTAATTCAATTGTCTTGCAATACCAGAACTAATGTGTGTGCTAAAGTTTTAAATTCATCTTTTGAAATTAAATGAAAACAGCAATAAAATTTTGAATTAATCAAACATGTACTACATGTTATTCTTGTGATACGGCTACATGCACCTGATGCTTTTTTATTCATTTGCCAGTGTTTAATGTAATAGTTCTGAATTTTCACAAACTTGTTTTTTACGACATACAAATATACAATTTTACATTTTTGCAGAAAGAAATGGGAAGCCATTTGAAGAGGAAAAAGATTTCAATTTACTAAGATTGAAAAAAATAATTTAATAGATTTTCTGAAGTTATAACCTTCACCATCAAGGGGCTATGATGATACATTTATGCTTTAGTTCTGTTGCAATATGATAAATTGTACTAGTAAGCTTCTATGTGCATTTACCATATTATTCAGCAAATATGATGATTCTTTCAAATATGAATGTGATAGAATTCAATGCATCAGAAAAATAATGTAACCACCAACCTCTTGTGTAACAGCAATAGATTAAATCCATATTTATGTAGACTCATCGCTATACTACCTAACAGGAAAAGGGAAGTAGGGTCATGAAAACATCAATATTCAAAGTTTCCCTCCTGGTCTCACACACTATCCTAATTTAGACATGTAAGGTCTTTCTTGATCATCACAAGGTCAATATTCCCCAATTCCCAACCTAACAGCAGTGTGAGTGCATTCACCATACACACTGTCAAATTTAAAAAAAGGACTCGCCAGCACCTTCAGCAGATTGACTAGGGTTGACAATAAGTATAGGCCTCACCAGTGATGCCCATATCTGAGAGTGAATAAATTAAAAAATAAATAAAAATAATCAAAACAGATTGAGGGAACTGAATAAACAAAGTCAGCATGTAACACATAGAACATAGAACATTACAGCACAGAACAGGCCCTTCGGCCTTCGATGTTGCACCAACCAATATAAAAAGCAATGCCCCTCCAAACTAAACCATTCCCTTCTCTTCCATATACTTATCAACTAACCTCTTAAACGCCACCAAACTTGGCGCATCTACAACTGCTGCAGGCAGGGCATTCCACTCCCGAACCACCCTTTGGGTAAAGAACCTACCTCTCATATCCGTCCTATAACTATCACCCCTTAATTTAAAGCTGTGTCCCCTCGTGCTAGCTTTCTCCATCCTAGGAAAAAGGCTAATTGTTAAATTATAGATAAACGTATTTATTGCACAATAGACAATCAGAATAATGAAAATGACCACCAATGCATCCACTGTGTCTATGGCCACTTCCCTAAGTACTCTGGGATATAAAATAGTAGGCTCTGAGGATTTATTGGCTCTCAATCCCATCTATTCACCCAACACAAAAACTGATTTCTTTCAGTTCCTCCTTCTCACTAAACCTTTGCTTCTCCAACATTTCTGGTGCATTATTTGTGTTCTTCTTTGTGAAGACAGAACCGAAGTATATACTTAGTTGATTAACAATTTCTTTGTTTCCCATTATGAATTCCTCTCTTTCTGACAATAAAGGACTAACTAAGATCAGTTGTTGATTAATTTCTATGGCTTTGCTACATTTGTACATGTTTATGATTTCTAATGTTCTTTAAAGTTGTCTCAAAAATCTATAGGGAGTGTTGTACATGGCAGGTGCTAAAAGACTTTGTCATGGCTCCTGCACAAACCAGTTACTTCCAGACATGGGTGAACTGGTGTAGTCATTTCCTTCAGATTAGAACATGATATGAGAGTGAGATAAGATGGTTATAGGGCAGGACAAGATGCTGGAAGAAGTAAGAGAAGAAGAGGGTGAAGGACTCTCAACTGGAGATGACAGATATCATCTTACAGGTTCACCACACCAGTAGATTGGTGTGGGGAGCCAATAAAATAGGGTGAGGGGAAAAAATTGTGTTTGTATCTGATTTCTCACCTCTCATGATCTTGCTGGCCCTGTTCCACTAGTGAAATCAGCCCCATACCCAAGAAGGGTCAACAGAGATTCACAATATATCACTGCACACAAAAGTATTGGCAAAGAACAGATCCTAGAGGAGTACAAAGATGTATTTCCAGAGAATATCCAGAGAATATCATCTGGAAATAGATGAGAGTGTCTCACCACTTCAACATCTGCTGAGAAGGGTTGCAACTGCCCTTAAGCCATGCTTAAAATATAATGTAGAAGAGTTCAAAAACAGGGAAGTGATCGGAAAAGTGACAACACCTACAAACAGTTTAGTTGCAGTAAAACAGCCTGAAAAGCTGAGAGTGTGCATAGATCCAAATGATTTAAATAAAGAGCTGAAGCAATTTCACCAGCCCATGTCAACCATCAAAGTAATTTTTGTACAACTTGCCAAGGTAAAAATATTCACCACTTGGGATGTGAGGGATGGTTACTGGCAAGTGAAATTGGATAAAAGCAACAACTTTCTAACAACATTCTGGATGTTGTTCAGAAGATGGTTGCACATGCCAATTGGCATTTCCATGTCTTCAAAACAGTATCGACAACAATAACATGAGAGATTCAGTGATCTTTCCAGAGTGGAAACTATTTGGATGATTTATTGGTCTATGGATTTGGATACAATGGAAAAAGCCATAGCTGACCATGCCCAGAATTTAATACAACAGCTAGGGAGAGCTTGCCAGGTGATTCTGCAGCTGAACAAGATCTATTGCAATTAAAGATGTCTGAAGTCAAGTACATAGGTCATATACTGATGGCAAAAGTTTTTTGCCCAGATCCTGATAAGGTGAGTGCTGTAGCAACAACACAGCAACTGACAGACATGAAAGCAGTGCTGTGTTTTGTTGGATTTGTGAACTATCTAAAGTTTGCCTAATTTGTCAACAGACTATAAAATATTATGGAAACTCACTGCCAACGTGGGCTGTGGTATTGGGGAACATAATAAGAAACAACATTCACTAAAATCAAACAACTAGCGATGACAATGCCAGAGTTGAAATTTATGTTTATGATTACTACCTTGTTGTGCAATGCCAACAAGACGGGTCTGGAATCAACTCTGATGCATCAAGGACACCTGGTCACATTTGCATTCTGGGCACTAACACAAATAGAACAACACTACATTCAGATTGAGAAGGAGTGCTTGGCTATTGTTTTTGCCTGTGAGCATTTTTATCAGTACCTGTTTTGGAGAAACAAAGTAACAATGGAGTCCAACCATAAGTCCATTCAAAGCATTTTTCATAAACTGCTACTATCTGTTTCAAAGCTGCAAAAGACATTGCTTAATTTACAAAGATATCATCTGGACATGACATACTCATAAGGAAAACAGATGTACATTGCAGCCAAGCCATTGAGAGCAGTACTGTCTATAAACAAAATTAAGGAGGCTATAACAGAGTGCAATATCTTCCAGATTCAACATGAAAGGGGAACAAAACATGATTTGGATCACCAACCTAACAGAGACAATCTGAGAGACAAGAGCCTTACTCAAATCAAGCAAACTATCCAACATGATGTAACTTCACAAACATGACAAGAAGTAATGTTGAAAGGATGGTCTAAGAGCATGAAGAATACACCTGTATACACAAGAGCATATTGGGCATACTGAGATAAATTGACAGCCCAAGATTGTACAAAGGAAATGGAGTTATCACCCCTAAAGAGGTGAAAGGAGAAATGCTAAGGTGCATCCATGCAAGCCATCAAGAAATTGAATTGACTCTGAGGAAGGCAGGAGAAATGCTGTACTGACCAAACATGAACAACTAAATTATCAAACACAATTTTCAGAGTATGCAAGTAATGAGTACCAATGTAAACCAGCTAGAGAATCAATGACGACACATGACATCCCAGACAGGATATTACATGAAACTGCCCCCTTACCCTCCCTGCAGAGTTAAACCCATTCCTTCCCCTGGCCCCTCCCTGTTTTGACAAACATTCTCCATCTAAGACCTTGTACTGACCTGCTTCAGGAATCCTTGGTTTTCTTCCTCCTTCTCTTGTAGTCCCAACAGCAGTTACTGACTCACTCTTGGTGCTGCTGGGACTGATGGAGCTGGTTATTGGCTGGTAACTGCAGAGAATGGGACACCCTCTCCAGTGAGGGACAGAAGCCTCACTTAGCCCTCAGGACAGCAATTGTAATATTTTCATTCTGCTGCAATCCACTGTGAACTTTCATATACACCACTATTCCAAAACAAATTATAGCTGCTGGGCAACAAGGGCTTCCTGTTGACTACATGCTCATACAATCTCCATACACATGACCCTCTTATATTCAATGTAAAACAAGCTGCCACATGATTGACAGAGCAGATAATTTGATTGCTAAAAGAACACTTCTGCTTGGATGACTCTGAAGCAGCCTTGTGGTATCTGTCAAGATTTGCTATAATTTGCTGCATGCTACGCAACATTCCCATCATAAGAGCGTGTGCCCCTATTACTATCTGGATGATCAGCAGCTGTGGATCAGGAGGAGTTGGAGGATAAGGAGAAGGAGATGGGGAAAGGAAGGACTCAAACTCAATAGCCCCTTTCTGGCAAGGTTGTCCATGAACATCTCATCCAACTGATATTCCTCATTCAACAATTCTCCCACACCTTACATTTTCTCTGTCATTGACTATCACAACAATCACTTAGCAATCCACCACAAAATAAACATTCAAAGCCAATTTTATAAATGAAGGCATAATGCACTCAAAAGTTAACAACCTATCCTTGACCATTTCCTAGAGCTTAATGTTGTGTTCCTTTGCCTGCCCCAGTACTACCTCAGAAGTTGCAGCATGGCTGGTGAAGGGCTGCTGCCTTTGAAAGGGAATGTGAGGATAACATTGAGCAGTTCTGGACCTATAAGGCCCAGTTTCAGACTGCACCATTTTGGCTTCAGCAACAGCAGACTGGGCTGACTGTTAGATAGTCAACAACAGGGGCACTGGAGAAGTGATAATGGTGGAAAATAAACACTGAAAGAGAGTTCCTGTTCCATTAGATCATATTAAACAGGAGTAGGAATGGGCTATATGGCCCCTTGAGCTTGCTCTACCATTCAATGTGACATTGAATGGTAGAGCAGGCTATCCTCGTTAACCTTCTTAAATAACGGGATCACATTTGCTACCCTCCAGTCCTCTGGAACCTCATCTGTGTCCAATGAAGAAACAAAGATTTCTGTTAGAGGCCCAGCAATTTCATCTCCTGTCTCCCTCAGCAATCTAGGGCAGATGCCATCTGGATTTGTCTACCTTAATGCTTCCTAAAACACCTAACACTTTCTCCTTTGTAATTGTTATTTGTTCTAACTGGTCTACATATCCCTTTGAGACACTACCAATCAATATGTTTCTCTCCTTTGTGAATACTGATGCAAAGTATTCATTTAGGATCTCACCTACTTCCTTGGATTCTAAGCATAATTCCTCTCCTTTGTTCTTGAGAGGTCCGATACTTTCTCTGACAACTAATGTACGTATAAAATGCCTAGGGATTCTCCTTAATTCTGTCTGTCAAGGACATTTCATAACCCCTTTTTGACCTTCTAACTCCCTGTTTGAATTCCTTCCTACTTTCTCTGTATTCCTTCAGTGCTTTCTCTGTTTTTAACTGCGTGGACCTTATGTATGCCTCTTTTTCCTTTATGATTAGACCTACAATTTCTTTGGTTATCCACAGCTCTTGAATCCTACCTTTCCTGTCTCCCTTTTTACAGGCACATGCCTGTCCTGTGCTCCTATCAACTGCTCCTTAAAAGACTCCCACATGCTAGATGTGGATTTACCGTCGAACAGCCTCTCCCAATCAACAGCCACCAAATCCTGCCTAATCTGACTGTAGTTAGTCTTCCCCCAGTTTAGCATCTTACCCATAGGACAACACTCATCCTTTTCCATGACTATCCAAAAACTTACAGAATTGTGGTCACTGTTTGCCACACGCCCCCCACTGAAACTTTGATGACCTGACTGCGCTCATTTCCCAGTACTAGTCCAGTATAGCCCCCTCTCTAGGAGGACTATCAAAGTATTATTCCAAAGAACCTTCCTCGACACATTTTACAAACTCCGTCCTGTCCAGACCCCCAGCCCTAAGGGATTTCCAATCTATATGAGGGAAATTAAAGTCTCCCACTACAACAACCCTGTTTTTTCTACACCTGTCCAGAATCTCCTCACATATCCATTCTTCAGCTTCCCGGTCTAGTAGTCCTTCACTGCACCAGCTTGAAGACAGCATAAGGAAACAAAAACTTCAGTTATGACCTTACCAAACTCTGTAATTGTAGCAAGCCTTCCTTATTCTTGTACTCCAATAAAGGCCAACATCCCACTTAGCTTCCTAATTGGTTACTGTGGTGGTTGCTGCCACCTCATTGTCCACTTCCTTAGTCTGCCTATATCCCTTTGAAGTATCTTTGTGTCCTCCTTACAGCTTACATTCCCACCTAACTTAATAAACCAGCAAACTTGGATACATCACCAATAGTGCCATCATCTAAGTCATTAATATAGATTATAAATAGCTGAAGTTCCAGCATTCAGCCTTGCAGTAGCCCACTAGTTACAACTTGCCAAGCTGAAAATATCCAATTTATCTCTATTCTCTGCTTTCTATCCATTAACCAATTATCTATTCATGCTTGTATGCTACTATTATTCCCTGACAACTTATCTTGCCTTTTATGCGGCAGTTTATCGACTGCCTTCTGGAATTCCAGATATACTATTCATTCATGGGCCAGCATTTATTGCCCATTTCGAGCTGCGCTTGAATTGAGTGACTTGCTAGGTCATTTCAGAGGACAGTTGAGAGTCAACCACATTGCTATGGCTCTGGAGTCTGCTGTCCTTACCTGGCCTGACCAGGTAAGGACAACAGATTTTCTTCCCTAAAGGATATTAGTGAAGTAGATGGGTTTTCCCGGCAATCGACAATAGGCATTAGTAGATTCTTAATTCCAGATATTTTTGTTGAATTCAAATTTCATCATTTGCCACAGTGGGATTCAACACTGGGTCCCCAGAACATTAGTTGAGTTTTTGGATTAATAGTCTAGCGATAATACCTCTCGGCTATCATCTCCCCTACATCTATTGGTTTCCAGTTTTGTACCCTATTAGTTATATCTTCATTACATTCTAATTAAATTTATCAGGCATTTATCCCCTTCATAAAACCATGTTGATTCTGCCTAACTATATTGGCTCATAAGACTGGCTTCGGAAATCACTTGGCCGCCAAAAATAGTTGATTTCTTTTGCCCATTTCCTGAATTCAAAAATCATGATTCAACTCCTGATGGGAGCAGCAGCCTTCAGCCTTCAGCGATACAATCTCTGCAGAGCACAACATGGTGCAGGAGGATTCCAGCAACACTCCCTAATGACAAGACCAGGCTGGAAATGCCCATTGAGGCCTAACTTTTAAACAGAAGTTTCACAGTGAGGACAGAGAAATCAAAAGACTTACCTGCTATTATTAAAGTATGTTCAGTTTTATTTCTTTTTTTAACTATTTCTTTTAAGCAGTTAATGCTATTGTTTTTGGTTCATTTAAAGTGTAACTTTCAATTTTATTTTTATGATTGAAAGTGAGTATTGTTTAATATGTATAAATGAACATGGATTTTTTTTTAAATCTATGAAACTACTATTTAAATCTGCATTAAATTATTATATAACTATGTATGGCATGCTTAAACATGTTTGTATGTTTATGGTTTGAAAACTGAAAATGTAATTGGGAAGAAGAGAGGTCTAAATTTCTCAGACCATGATTTGGATCCTTATTGTGTGAGGTTGGGCAAAGGAGAATTCACATTTTAGGTCTTGTTTCCTTCATTTATAATTATCTCATATTTAATTATTCTATTCTGATGTTTCAATAAAGCATTAGTAGGATTTTATGTTTAAATGTTTTGTTTTAATAAAGTGTTAATAGAATTTCATCAAGTTTAATGGAAAACATTTATTATCAAAAACAATGTTATAAATATAAGACTTTGATACCACATTAACGTTTAACTAAATATTTTACTTTAGCGGTTGCACTATGTCACTTAGTTTAATTGCCTCATCTTTTCAAATTCCTTGCAATAAAATATATGATTATGTGAGTTGGATCTCAAACAATGACGAGATGGAGTACAGGAATAAGACAGAGAAACAGGTGAATTGGTGTGACGACAATGTCTCCCCAACGTCAACAAAACAAAGAAGACTGTCAATGATTTCAGGAAGTGTAGAGAAAACATGCCCCTGTCTACATCAAATAGAGGTAGAAATAGTTGAGAGCTTCAGGTTTTTAAGTGTCAAGATTTCCAACAACCTGTTCTGCCCCCCCTCCCCCCCATGCCAACACTATAGTTAAGAAAGCCCACCAAAGCCTCTACTTTCTCAGAAGACTAAGGAAATTTGGCATATCAACTATGACTCTCACCAACATTTACAAGTGCGCCATAGAAATCATTCTTTCTGGTTGTATTACAGCTTGATATGGCACTTGCTCTGTTCATGATTGCAAGAAACTACAAAAGATCATGGATGTAGTCCAATCCATTGACACTGTCTACACTTCTTGCTGCACTAGAAATACAGTCAGTATTATTAAGGACCCATGCACCATGGACATACTTTCTTCCACCTTCCACCTTTGGGAAAAAGGTACAAAAATCTGAGATCACATACCAACCGATTCAAGCACAGCTTCTTCCCTGCTGCTGTCAGACTTTTGAATGGATCTACTTTGCACTTAAGTTGACATTTCTCTATATCTTAGCTATGACTGTAACACTATGTTTTGCACTGTCTCCTTCCCTTCTCTACATACAGCATTCTTTGTCTGTATAGCATGCAAAAAACAATACTTTTCACTGTGTACTAACACATGATAATAATAAACCAAATCAAAATACTTGGATGGGAGTCCCCTAGAAAAATTCAAAATGCCGAATTCATGTAAAAATTGGAGTAAACCCTATTGGTTTTCTCAGCAGGATTTTCAAAATGAATCTCTCATACTCTGTGCATGGCAGAGTGCCCTACCGTGAATCTCATTAAAAAGCTGTGGGTGAGGACTATCCATTGTGAGGCCAGCAGCATAGTGCTGAGCAGAGCACTGTGCATGCGCCGACCTCTCAAAGCAGAGATCAGTGTATGCACAATAGCCTCGCATTGCTAACCTCCCATTGCTGCCTAGCATAGCAAACTGGCAACACTACATCTCTGATCCACCCAGCCCCCAATCAATGGCCTTTCAAATGTATCTGGGCCAGACTTGACCCTCTCCTTCATGGCATGGCTTAATCGCCATCCCTTTCTATGCAGTTCTGACCCTCCTTTCCCCAGCCCTAACTCTCTCAGCAGACTAACCGCCCTACCCCACTCCAATGTCCAGCCCCAATCGCTAGCCTCCCTTTCTTTGTCACCAAGCCTGAGTGCAGAGTGGTAGTTGGACCTCTTCACCTCCACTAATCTTCTCCCAGAGACTTCACCCCCTCTGGCCCTCCCAATTTGGCACTGCCCAATGCAGAGAGGGCAATGCCAGGATGCCCCCTTGGCATTGCCATTTTGCACCTTGAGCAGTGCCAGAGGGCCAGGCTGGCATTGCCAAGCTGGCAATTCCTGAGGGCACCCCCACCCTTAACTCCCAAATCCCTAGGGAGCCTCCAAGGCTTTCCTTCATTCAGCAGGGTTGGGCTGCCAACTCCCTGCTTCTGAGGAGTCACACTTCTGGGGGGTAAAAAGACAGAATGCAGAATACAGAGACAGAGTACAGGAATGAGATAGAGAATCTGGTGAATTCATGTGGCAACAATAATCCCTCCCTCAATATCAATAAAACAAAAGGGATTGTCACCGACTGCAGGAAGCGTAAAGGAGTACATACCCCTATCTATGTCAATGGGGATGAAGCAGAAAAGGTCGAGAGATTCAGGTTTTTAGGTGTCCAGGTCACCAAAAACTTATCCTGGATCCCCCAATGCTGACACTATAGTTAAGAAAGCCCACTAAGGCCTCGACCTTCTCAGAAGATTAAGGAAATTTGGCATGTCAGCTGTGACTCCCATCAATGTTTATAGATGCACCATACAAAGTATTCTTTCTGGTTGTATCATAGCTTGCATGGCTCCTGCTCTGCCCAAGACCACAATGAACTACAAAACTGTAGCCCAGTCCATCACACAATTCAGCCTCCCATCCATTGACTCTGCTACACTTGCCACTGCCTTGGCAAAGCAACCAGCATAATAAGAATGCCACGCACTCCAGACATTCTTTCTTCCACCTTCTTCCATCGGGAAACAGATACAAAAGTCTAAGGCCATATACCAGCTGACTCAAGAACACCTTCTTCCCTGCTGCCTTTAGACTTCTGAATGGACCTATCTTGCACTAAGTTGACCTTTCTCTACATCCTAGCTATGACTATAACACTCTATTCTATACTCTCTCCTTTCCTTCTCTATGAACTGTTTGCTTTGTCTATATAGCACACAAGAAACAATATTTTTCACTGCATGTTAATACGCATGACAATAATAAATTAAATTAAATCAAATCAAATCAGATGGCAGCGGGCCCAGAGAATTCTGCTGGGAGAATCACCTCCATTTTTTTCTTTTTCATGATCAATTTTTTTTACTTCAACACAATCATTCTGTTGTCCCAAGAACAAGGGTGTAAGGGAGGGAGGGATGGATATGGGGATGGCTAAGAAAGGGAGAGGAAGGGGAAGGTGGTGGGGGGGGGGAAGGATTGGACATATTAATTGTACATTTTACATGTAGTCTGACTCTTCTTTCACAATCCCTGCACCTACATTGAAGACTAAAAAGAACTTCAGTGATTTTAAGAAGCCAAGCTAAAAGACTGATGTACCAGCAGTGGTGGAACATGACTCCAGATTTTCAATCTGCACTGGATTCTGCAATACTATCAGAGAAGAAGTTCACATCAACTTGCGTGTATCATCTTCAAGAATACACTTTGCTGAAACATCTGAAATAGCCAAGTTGCACACTTCTCAATATAAATGTAGAACTCATTTCAACCTACACCTTAAGAAGCTTCAAAATATTAACATTGCATTAGGGAGACACTTAACTTTGGGTTAAACAACACTGTTTAAAAAAAAAGCAAAATCCAAATGGACTTTAGCTAAAATTTATGAACCTACCTTTTATAGGAATTAGAATGTCATGACTAAGTTGTAAGAATTTTTTTAAATATCTGTCTTTCACTTTTCTGTGTAGTACATAGATTTTAAGTATCTTTAAAACACATTTACAAAACAAAACTGACCCAAATAATGTCTGCTGACTCCACTTGCTGCAGTTAGAACAGAAAGATATTGCACAAATAAATAAGTGTGAATACTGATCTATCATCGGGGCAAGTCAAGGAAGTTAGGGAGAAATTGCAATGCAGCACTTCACTACTGATAGCTTAGAAAGCAGAATTGGAGGTTTAAACTTGGCGCGCTGTCAGCGAATATGTCCGTGCATTGGAACTTCCGTATTGTCCGGACATGCATGTGCAATGCACAAGCCACATAATTTGGAATTCAAGCTCAAAGTTATGGGTCAATATGATTTTCTAAGTACCTTATTAATAGTTTCTTTATAATACATTCCAGCATTTCCGCAACAACTGGGATTAGGATACACTGGTCTGTATTTCCCTCATTTCTCTCTTCTTTCTTCCTTGAATAGCAATGTTACATTTGTTATCTCTCAATCCATTGAGAACCAGGGGCATTTTGGATAACCATAATCAGTGTGTCACTATTTTTGCTTCTACCCAGAATGTAAGCTATTAGATCCATTTGTCAACCTTTAATTCTATTAGATCTTCTCATACTTTTCCTCTACTGATATTGTTTTAAGTTCCATCACTGGTTCCAGTTTACCTCCTCTTAAATAGGCCTGCTTTAAAATATTGCAGTTGGGTTTAGCTCAAGACAGTTTATCACAATCTTACACTTCTCACTGAACTGTGCAGCCAGTCAATGTTTGTCGCACACTCCAATCACAGCAATGATTTAGCAGCACAAAGTTTATTGAGCTATCTGAATCCCATGCATGAGTGCAGGATAATCATATAATATGAGTCTTAGGCCCATTTTGAGGGGCTGCCCTACTATAATTTAATATTACAAATCAGCCTTTAAAATCTGTATGAGTTCTACCAGAATTAGTCCAGGCAGACTAGTAAGTCTGCTGTTTGCAGGTAGTATGAAATGTAGCAGGAACAGAGGTGGAACCGGAGTATAGCATTCTTGTGTTAATTCCTCTCTGCCGTCCAAACTATGAATTTCACATGGAGGGAGCTGGACACACCACATGCTATCTACAGCTTTGTGAGCATTTTATAATGGGAAAAGAGGAACATGTCTTATGTTCATAAAAGGAAGGCAGAGACCCAGCGGAACTGATTTTAGCTCCAAGTTTCGTCCCCACCCAATTGAACAGTGATTCTGAATTTCACATCGTGGATACGTGTTGGCATAAATCGATAACACGTTGTTCAAAACAATTAGTTTCATTGTGATAATCCTGTTGAAAGTTAAAAGCAGTAATATTTTGTTAGCTTTGCATTTTTGTTTCTTGTCATGCTTTGCCACGAAGCTTCCCCTCCTTTCAAAACACCATTTCAAAAATAGAGTGCTTTCACGGACAAATGCTTACTTTTCATTAGCTTTATGCAAATAAAGAATGCTCAGCATTTTTGTTAATGGAATTATTGTAATCAGTGTTAGTTCATTAGGTGTTTATAAAAGCTGTTTTTGCTTTCCATTCCACATTTCAAGGAAAATGCATGTAATCACTTGGGCCATTAACACAACTTCAGCTGGAAATGTCTGTTAACATACTTCATAAAATGCATTCTCAAGCTGTCCCAAAACAAATGGTGTAGAATTTCAATTAGGGTTTAGTTAAGTGCCATATATGTCCATATGAAACTAAAATACATATCACTATTTAGGTCTAAAAATAGTCAATGATTGTTGCTCTACTTAACATGCCATACTCTCTCTCTCTCAAGTCTGCTTCCCAGCTGTTTTCTCTCAGTGGAATAAAGTTTCCAAGAAACTTGACCCTGCAGCAACAGCACACAATTATATTTCCAGTCAGTGTCCGCTTTTCTTAATTAAAGCATTCTTGCCCAGAATAAAACAGTCATGGATCAGGTTCCATTCCAAAATCTGAGCAGGCTGATGTTTTGCTGCAGCACTGAGGGTATGCAGCTTTGCCTGTGGTAACAAGATCTGATGGCAGCACAAACTGCTTGCTTGTTCAACAAGATGGAAAAGACTTCATGGTGCAATTTGAAATAGAGCTGATAATATTTAGACAACAGAAAAAAGGGTTATTTGCTTCAATAACTCTATCCCATGGTTTATGCTGCAGAGGAACTTCCTTCTGCCCTTTGTCATCTCATTTCATGACCATATTTCTCTATTCCTTTCTCCCTTAAATGAATCTGTGCTATATTCATCTCAATCACATCTTGCAATAGTGCATTCTACATTCTCTGGGTAAAGAAGTTACTTCTGATTTTCCTACTGGATTCATTTGTGTCTATCTTATAATAAAAGCTCCTAGTTCTGATCTCACTGCAAGTAAAAACATTCTGTTGATGTACGGTCCAGCATTTATACATCAGTTAACACCATCAAGAATTGATCATTTACCTAATTGCTGTTAATGGGACTTTCCTATGTGCAACTTGGCTGCTGCTTTTGCCAACAAAACAATAGTGATCATTCTTTAAAAATAGTTAATTGATTGTGAAGTGCTTTGGCGTATCCTAAGGACATGAAAGGTATGTCAATGCAAGTTCTTTCCTTTTTCACCAGTTGATGAACTGCTGCAGCATCTTGATGTTGAATTGTAACTTCCTCTTGATTCCTGATTTTAGTTCATACTCTCTGTTGCTTTAACATTAAAGTAATTCACAAAGATGAACATAGTGAGGAGAGGAGCCACAGTTGCTGTCAGAAGAGACAGCTGTTGTTTAAATATCACAACATCAGGGAGAACAGAGATAAAATATACTTCTTTCCATCAAGTGATAAAAAATGTGAGAATTTTGGTGAACAGAAATGTTCTGCATCTTATTTCGGGGTCATTCATTTTATTTAGGTGAGATTTTTAGGCTGTCATATCAAATATTGTAATAGACAAAAGTCCGGGTGGCTTCTTTTTAAATATAGACTTTGTATCAGTTAAGTTTGATATTGATTAATGCTCCTTTCTTTGTACAACAAGGAGCAACACAGCACGGGAAACAGGCCCTTCGGCCCAACGAGCCCACGCCGCCGTCCTAACGTCTTAATGACATATCCTTGACTTTAGGCTATGCCTATTGTTGAAGATTCCCATATAGGGACCAATATAGGGACAATTTGTTACCCAATCAGCCTAAGAGCACATTTTTGGGATGTGGGAGGAAACCGGAGCACCCGGAGGAAACCCACGCAACCACGGGGAGAACGCGCAAACTCCCGCAGACACAGGCCCAAATCCATGTGTCAGCACAGCAACAGTGATAGTCTCTGAGCTGTCATGTTGCCCATCAGATGGTCCAGTTTAAGCATACACTGATGACGTGAAGCACTAGGCAACTCCTGAAGCAACCTCCAAGAGCAGCTCTAGCACGACATGCCGCATGCATGCCCCTTGTTGGTCAACAAGGTGGACCGAATTGCCTGCGGAAACAAATAAGACTTAATTAAACATGCTAAAAAATTCTAAGACATTCCCGAGAATTGTAATTTGTAATCAACTTGTATTAGACAAATAAAACAAGGTGGTCAAAAAGGTTTGGAAAATAAGTTCATGGATTGTGTCTGAAATAGTCTTCTAGAATTGAGAAATAAACTAAGCATCATGTCATCATGAAATGCTGTTAACCTGAAATATTAATTCTTTTTCTCTTTCTACAAATGTTGCCTGATTTGTGCAAGATCTCCAGCATTTTCAGTTTTAATTGGGAATGGGCTATTTTATAATTAGCATTGCGTACTGAAACAGGATCGATTAGTAACTTTTAAGTCAATTAGCTCAGTTAGCTCAGTTGGCTAGAGGCTGGTTTGTTATACAGAGTGACACCAACAGCATGCGTTCAATCCCTGTACCAGCTGAGGTTATTCATGAAGGCCCATCATCTCAACCTTAACCCTTGCCTGAGGGATGGTGATCCCAGGTTAAATCACCACCAGTCAGCTCTTCCCCTGCTAAAGAGGAGAGCAGCCTTTGATTATGTGGGACCATGGTGACTTTACTGATATTAAATGTTCCTCTTAGCAAAGAATGATCATAATATGATATCATTTTAAGAGTAAGTATCTGAAACTAAAGTATGAAATTTAACAAATTTTATTGTGTAGGTAAGAAAGTCCAGGTTGTTAAAATAGATTTGAAAATTAGATTAAAATGTATAACAGTAAGTAAGCAAAAACAAACAGTTAACAGAAAATTCATGATTCTCAATGAATATGCATTCCTTTGGAGAAAAAAACTCCATGAGAAAAGTTGTACAACTATGTGGCTAACTACAGCCAGTGTAGTGTGTACAGTTTGGGTCTCCTTACCCAAGGAAGATGTACTTGTCTTAGAGAGAGTGCAGCAGACATTCGCTTGATTGATTCCTAGAATAAGTGGGCATCCTGTAATCAGAGATGGATTAAAATATGCCAATATTCTGTTGAGTATGGATGAAGGAGAGGTAATCGCATTGAAACATAAAAAAATTCTTTGAGGAATTTACAGGAAAAAAAGCAGAGAGGCTGATTCCCCTGGTTAGGGATTCCAGGACTAAAGATGAAGGTTTTGGGATTAGGATGATTTAAAAAAGATATAAGGAACAATTTATTTATTCAGAGAGCTGTGGAACTGCCACAGAGTATTGAAATTGTTCAGATGTTGAGTATATTTAAGGCTAATGTTGATAGATTTTCGTACACTAAAGGTTAAGAGATAAAAGAATAGAAGGGAAAGTCAAGTTGAGTTAGAAGATCAGCCTTGATCTTATTGAATGATGGAACAGGCTCAATGGCTAAATTCTAATCTTCATTTCTTATGTTATTATGTTCAAGCAAAGTGATTAAATTAACGGAAAAATCAAATCCTGACAAAGGTAATAATTTAAATATTAAATTAACTAATGTAATCTGGAATTCAATTTTGAAGTGAAAACATTATTAGTGAATTTTTGGTAAGAAAATACTGGAATACTTACTCAAAAAAGTACTGGCTTGCATTTATATAGTACCTTTCAAGTTTGCAAGATGTCCCAAAGGACTTCAAGAAAAATGAGCCACTTTTGAATTGCAGTTATTTGCTTGGGATGACATATATTCTGAAAATTCTTTTGCAATACCAAGGTAACAAAGACAAATTGTAAATATAGTCAATTGATTCTAGCTCTTTCAACCTGCTCATAAATGAAGTTTCAAACTTTTTTGTATTCTGTATTCTATACTTTCAGTGCCTGTTTATGTTCCAGTTAGAATGCCTTCAATATTAACTTTCTGTTAGGAACTTGTGGAGGTAGCATTAAATATATGACAACAGACCTTAGAATTTGACATTTTCTTCTTTCAGATTAGTTGTATCAAGTAACCCGTGACCGGATGAATGCAAGATTATGGGAAAATTATTGCTGAAAGTGGCTAAATAGAAATTTCCTATTGCCACTGCAAGTGAGGACAGAGAACTTGGCACTCAGCCAAATCTCCATTCACTGCAATGGGACCAGAGAATCCCACTAGTGTGAACTGCCAGAAAATTTCAGCCCATATCTTTCAAAACTATGGGTGGGATTTTCCAACTTCCTGGTGGCATGATGTCTGGCGGTGTCAGATCACCATTGCCTGCCAGCAGGATATTCCAGTCCTACCGAAGTCTACACCAACTTGCATTGCTTGCCCATCCCATCACTGGGCAAGTTGCCTAGGAAAGGGTACCTTAGGTAGGACTGGAAGATCCCGTCAGCAGAAAAGACATTGCATAATCTGGATACTTGGTTGTTGACTTGGAGGTCTGTTTTAAAGAAGATCATAAGTTCACTTTGGACTAGGAACAAGCCTTCCATCTTCCTAGAAATCACCTGACCTACATGGTACTTCAGGAAGATCTATTTGTTTTGAATTGCAATCACTTTAATCAATGGAGAAAAAAATCTGAAAGTCAGAGGCACTTACTGGAAATCACATGGCAGAGGCAATCTTTAAGTTTTGAATCTGCTCATTTTGAAATCAGTCTTAGAATCATAGAATCATAGTCTTGTTCAGGAATAAACTGAGAAAGGAAGACTATCCTCCCACCACCTCTCTCTCTCTCTCTGTGCCTTGTGTGGTTCTCAGCCTGCTGGCAGAGAATCCACATCTGACTGTGATTTGTCTGCATTTCCTGATTTGGAAATACATCACCATTCCTTTGCAGTTGCTGGATCAAAATCCTGGAATCCTCTCCCTAACGGCATTGTGGGTCAACCCACAGAAAGTCGACTGCAGTGATTCAAGAAGGCAATTCACCACCGCCTTCTCAAGGGCAACTAGGGATGGACAATAAATGCTGGCCAGCCAGCATCATCCATAAATAAAAATTTAGACCTGCAAAGCTGAGCCAAGAAGAATTGATCCAGGCTATGATCTTCTCTATGCAGAAGTCCCATTGGTGAACACTTCAAGATATCTACCAGCTGTTTACATGAGGAAACTCCAGATAGACAGCATCAGGACTATGCAACTGTTATCCTTTATTTCATAACATCTATCCTCTAAAGCTCATTGCTGCAGAGAGACCCTATCTCTTTGTCCTTTGCTTATCTGTGTATGCATGCTGGGGACAGTTGAATGAAGAGATATATGGTAATACTTTTAGAGTACAGTTGTGTTTTAACCAGTTCTTGTAATATGTTAAAAAATAAGTTTTATTTTTTAATGATCCTATCGCCATCAAAGGAGATGAAGTGGAAATGGTCGAGACTTTCAAGGTCATAGGTAGAGGAAGGCACTCACAATGTTAAAATGGTGGCATGGGCTCATTGGGCGGAAGGGCCTGTTTCCCGTGCTGTATTACTCTTTGTTCTTTATTTCTAGGTGTCCAGATCACCAACAAGACTCCATGATGACCCTATAGTTAAGAAAGTCCACCAACACCTCTATTTTCTCAGAAGACTAAGGAAATTTAGTATGTCTGCTACAACTCTCACCAACTTTTACAAATGCACCATAGAGAGCATTCTTTCTGGTTGTTTAAAGCTTGGTATGCCTCCTGCTCTGCCCAAGACCACAAGGAACTACAAAGGGTCATGAAGGAAGCCCAGTCCATCATGCAAACCAGCCTCCTATTTGTTTACTCTATTTACACTTCTCACTGCCTCAGAAAAGGAGCCAGTATAATCAAGGACCCCACACACCCTGGACATTCTCTCTTCCCCTTTCTTCTGTCAGGAAAAGGTACAGAAGCCTGAGGTCAAGAACAATTTCTTCCCTGCTGCTGCCAGACTTTTGAATGACTTATCTTGTATTAAGTTGATCTTTCTCTACACCCTAAAAATGATTGTACATTCTGCACTCTCTCTATGAACAGTATGCTTTGTCTGTATAAAGCACAAGAAACAATACTTTTCACTCTATGTTCATACATGTGACAATAATAAATCAAATCAGAAACCTTCCCAAGAACAGCTTCTTGCCTGCTGCCATCAGACTTTTGAGTGGACCTATCTCATGCTAAGTTAATCTTATTCGACACTCTAGCTATGACTGTAACATTACATTCTGTACCCTCTCCAATTCTTCCCTATGTATGATATGCTTTGTCTGTATAGCACTCAAGAAATAATACTTTTCACTGTATATTAGTACATGTGACAATAATAAATCAAATCAATAAATCAGTTCTTTTGTGGTAATTGAAAGAAACTCATTAATGTCTCTTTTATTGTGCGTAGAGAAGATCAACAATTGGTTATTTTGGTGAGTAAATTGAATTTTTAGCTGAAAGTTGTGACCTGCAGAGTACTGGGGCTATAGTATGTGTATCCCTTCCCTCCTAGTTGTAACAATGTAAGGAACAGAAAGACGGAATCTGTTTTTGGTTTTTCTTCTGCTGAAAAGAAGAGATAGATTAATGGTTTTTAGGACTTGAATTAAATGGCACCAATATAATAGCTTCATATGTAAGGAAAGCTGTATTTCTCCAATGACTTGTCTCATTGAGCAGCTTCATTGAACTTAATAGAATGGCAGCCTACCTCACGGCACAGTCACATGGCTAAAGCAAACTAAGTAGCACACTTAGTAAATTTGCATTTTCAAAACCCAAACAATAGAAATATGGATAAAGCGGAAGTAAATGACAGGAAGTAAGAAGTACAAATAAAGGAGATTTTTTGTTTGTTGTACATTGACCAATACCAGTCTTTCTGGAAAGAGAGCGCAAAAATCTGTTTGGTTTCTTTCACCTTTTCCCTTCCTTCTATTTCTCTCTCTTTCCTCAATTTGTGGGAGGTGATGATCCAGTGGTCTTAAAGTTTAAAACTTATTTATTAGTCACAAGTAAGGCTTATATTAACACTGCAATGAAGTTACTGTGAAATTCCCCTAGTTGCCACACTTCAGTGCTATTCAGGTCAATGCAATAATTATCGCTCGATTATTAATCCAGAAACTCAGCTAATGTTCTGACGACCTAGGTTTGAATCCTGCCATGGCAGATGGTGGAATTTGAATTCAATAAAAACCATCTAGAATTAAGAATTCTACTGATGACCATGAAACCATTATCAATTGTTGGAAACATGCATTTGGTTCACTAATGTCCTTTAGGGAAGGAAATCTGTCATCCTTAACTGGTCTGGTCTACGTGTGACTCCAGAGCTATAACAATGGTTGACTCTCAACTGTCCTCTGAAATGGCTGAGCAAGCCATTCAGTTCAAGGGCAACTGGGGAATGGGCAATAAATTCTTTCCAGCCAGTGACACCCATGTTGCATGAATGAATAAAGAATAAAGCAAAATTCCATTTCTGTCAGTTTCTCCATCATTTCAGTCCTTCTGTTCTTTCTCCTTAAATTTTCTTTCACCCAAATGTTGATAAATATACAACCTGGTGTGAATTTTTTTATTCATTTATAGGATGTCATAGAGGCTTGTGACTACAGTATCCTGGTGAAAGATGTTCTTTATCTACCAGGATGTGCTGGGAGAGAAGGAGCTGGGCAGTCCAACACTTCTCTGAAGTTACATCATGATGACATTACAATTATACATTTCCAAAAGATATTTTACCCACCCCCTGGCTCATCATGAGCCAATCATCATTAGTACAGGTCAATCATCATTAATAAACATCATATACTTTGACCACATTCAGATACTCTCTGACAGCATGGGAACAATAAGGTCCAGTGGTTTCTGCCTGACCTTCCCTTGGCCACCTATTGCCTGTTCCAGGCTCTCTTATCTAGTTTGCCTATTTATTGAGCTGTCTGGAATCATTAGTTTGTCCTTGATCAATGAATGTCTCTTCCACTGAGCAGTCTGGTATCCATGCTGATAAGAGTTATGCTTCTATGAGCGTATTGTTATAAAGAATGTGATTCACTTTATAGAAACCCTACAGTGCAGAAGGAGGTCATTTGGTCCCTCCAGCCTTAACCGACAACAATTCCGACCCAGGTCCTATCCCCACAACTCCAAGTATACATGCTGAGAGTCACCCTGACACTAAGAAGCAATTTAAAATTGCCAATGCACCTAACTCTCTCATCTTTGGACTAGGGGAGGAAACTGGAGCACCTGGAGAAAACCCATGCAAAGGCAGGAAGAATGTGCAAATTCCAGCAGATAGTGATCCAAGTCATGAATTGAGTCCAGGGCCCTGGAGCTGTGAGGCAGTAGTGCTAACCACTGAGCCACTGTGCTATTTCTCATGATACCTTAGAACCCCTTGACATTAGCCAAAGCTGTATGCCTGTTCCATAATACAATTCCAAAAATACATGTTTAAATTATTTAACTTGTGGTTATATGCGTTTCTATGCAGACAGTACCTCTGTAATATGTATATATAAGGCAATTTGTAATTCTTATCCTAAGTTAATTCACTCTGTTTTAATAGCTTTTGTTAGTGCTTTAATCCCAGGGTATTTCAAATTTCTATAACATGGCAGAGCAAGTGGAGAAGGTTGTGAAGAAAGTGTATGGTATGCTAGCCTTTATAGGAAGGGGTATAGAGTACAAGAGCTGGCATTTAATGTTGCAGTTGTATAAAACATTGGTTAGACTTCATTTGGAATACTGTGTCCAGTTCTGATCGCCTTACTACTGGAAGGGCGTGGAGATTCTGGAGAGAGTGCAGAGGAGGTTTACAAGGATGCTGCCTGGTATGGAATGTCTGAGTTACGAGGAGAGGTTAGGCAAATTGGGACTGTTTTCCTTAGAAAGACGTAGACTTAGAGGAGATCTAATAGAGGCATACAAGATTATGAGGGGTATAGATAGAGTAAACAGGGTTAAGCTTTTTCCTAGGATGGACACGAATAGTACTAGAGGACATGGGCTTAGGGTGAGGGGGGGTAAGATATAATTTGGATGCTAGAGGGAGTTTTTTCACACAGAGGGTGGTGGAGGTTTGGAATGCGCTGCCAAGTAAAGTGGTGGAGGCAGGCACTCTGGAGTTATTTAAGAAATACCTGGATGGGCACATGAACAGAATGGGAATGGAGAGGTATAGAAAACTGATTTAAAATAGGGATCATGAGCCTTGGGAGTCCCTGGGAAGTGTGTAAATAGATGATGATGTTGATGTACTTGTTTTTATCCTACAGGTGCTTTGGTCCACCTTATTGTCTAACAAGAGGCATACACGCGATGGGTCGTGAGAGGGCTGCGCTTGGATTTTTTTTTCATGAGTGTCCTAGTGCTTCATGTCGTTAGTGTATGCTTGACCTGGACCATTTGATGGACAACACGACAGTTCAATGACTATTGTTGTGCTGTGCAGATACATGGATTTGGGCCTGTGTCTGTGGGAGTTTGCGCATTCTCCCCATGCTTGCATGGGTTTTCTCCAGGTGCTCCGGTTTCCTCCCACATCCCAAAGATGTGTTCTTAGGCTAATTGGGAAAAAAAATTCTCCCTAAATTGTCTCAAATTTAGTTTTTAATACCATAGATCTATAAACATAGACAGGGATTGCGGGTAGAGGTAGGAACATTGGGGTGGCGGCATGGGCTCATTGGGCCAAAGGGCCTGTTTCCCGTGCTGTTTTGTTCTTTGTTCTTTGTTCTTAAATATGGAAGTCACTGGTTAGGCCGGCATTCATTGTTCATCTGTAATTACCGTTGAGAAGGTAGTGATAAGCTGCTTTCTTAAACTCCATGTGGTGTTAGTATACCCATAGTGCTGTTAGGGAGAGAGCTCCAGGATTTTGACTCAGCAACAGTAAAGGAATGTCAATATATTTCTGGTCGCCTCACTACGGGAAGGATGTGGAAGCCATTGAAAGGGTGCACAGGAGATTTACAAGGATGTTGCTTGGATTGGGTGGCATGCCTTCTGAAGATAGGTTGAGAGAATTTGGTCTTTTCTCCTTAGAGAGAAGAAGGATGAGAGGTGACCAGATAGAGGTGTATATAAGATATTGAGATGTATTCATCAGATGGATTCTCAGAGGCATTTTCCCAGGGCTGAAATGGCTGCCATAAGAGGACACAGGTTTAGTGTGCTGGGGAATAGGTGCAGAGGAGATGTCAGGGCTCAGTTTTTCACTCAGAGGGTGGTGGGTGCATGGAATTGGCTGCTGGCGATGGTGGTGGAGGCGGATTCCATAATGTCTTTTAAGAGACTCCTGGATGAGTACATGGAACTTAGTAGGATTGAGGGTTATAGGTAAACATAGTAGGTAGAGATGTTTGATGCAACCTGTGGGCCGAAGAGCCTGTTTGTGTTGTAGTTTTTCTATATTCTATGTTATATTTCCAGGTTAGGAAGGTTAGTGGCTTGGAGAGGAACTTCCAGACGGTGATGTTCTTTTAAATAGTAACAGCTGTGAGTTTGGAAGGTACTTTCTAAGGAGCCTTGGGTATTCCTGCAGTGTAACCATACACAGCATGTTAGTTCAAGGATTGATTGTCCACCTTTTCTGAGTAAACTAATCTCAAGTTGGCTTGCAGTTAATTGTGCTGCAGTATTCTTAGCTAGGGATGAGTGATGAATAAAATCAGCCACAGTTCATACTTTGCAGCAATTTCTGTTGAAAAGTGCCATCAAGACTACCAAGTACAAGTAGGATGCCATTCAGTGCCAAATACTTTGTTGATATTTACTGTATAAGGTATAAAAGCATCAGACAGGAAGAGCAGATACTTGAGTCAGGAAACCTTCCTTGAAGCTTAACTTTAAGAGTAGAGAGAAGAAACTGAAAGAAAAAAATAAATAAGCAGCTCAACACTTAATGTACATCATTATTTATAAACATGATACTTGACACGAGCAAATTCTTTAGCTTGACACAAGCTGAATTCTTGACACAAGCAAACCCACCAATACATAGTAACATTCCGACTTTCACACAAGAATTTATGGATAGGATTTTTTTTCATGAGTCTGTATAAAAGCACTTTGACAAACAATGAAAAATTGGACCAAATTAAATGGTGAGGCTTACAGTTACCTTCCAAACTAGGACCATTAATCTGCTCTATTCCCTCCACCTGTCTAAGCCTTGGGCTTCTTGGTCTATTTCCCTATTGTCTGCTTCTCTTATCATCACTTCCCAGGGTTATCAGGTAAAGGTTGGCAGCAGGCTTTGAGGTCGTGATGATAAGTCTCTGAAATACTTTGACAGAGGTAGTAGCCTCCCTTCTATTCAGTTCAGCCCAATCCCTAAGCACAACCTCAGTATTGGCTGAGGCATTCAATAAAAGGTTTACAGAGATTTTCAGAGTTATCTGATCAAGGCAACATCTTCTGGATTAGCCTCCTTGGCATGGCAGGCTTGCTGTTAGGAATTCACCACTCATAATGAATGAATTGTATTACTGCAGGGTCACAGCAATAGGCGGAGGTCATGTTCTGAAAAGGAGCATTTCTCCAAGGTGGCCAGCAGGTTTAGTTTTTCCAATGCAGGATGCAGACATGAGGGTTTGGATTTTGGACAAGGATTCCCATCCACAAAATCCTATTTGATTAGTGTAGCATTCTGCTATTAGGACAGCCTTACTTTTATATAAAGTAAGTGTGAGTTTCATTTTCATGCCAAATGTCAAAAGTCACTAATTTGATTTCGTATTTATTTCACAGTGAGCAACTGGAATGGGTAAAAGGGGAAAGCCCGATTTGCAAAGGGGAATTTGAAAGCAGAAGCTTTTTTACTTGAATCTTTTTCAAATTTTCAGTGGCTTTTCTGTGTTGGTTTAGCTTTTCCTTTCCTTCTGGGCTTTTTCTTTGGCATCAGAACACATATGGAATGTAGCAAAAACAGCCAAATATTATCTGCAAAGTAAACAGGAAGGCTAGTGCAACTGATGTTTTTATAATATTGCTGCTGAACAGGAAGAACGTTGATGAGGGAATGTGAAAAAGGAGACTTGGGTCCGATAGTGATCTGAAGGAAGCTTCTGAGCTGGATGGGTGTGGAATTGCATGGACGAAATCCGGAAGCCAACCCAGCCGGTAAGAATCTGCAATTACAATCAAATTGTATCAATCAATTTTGACTGCTGTGTTTCACATCTCCGAGTTGCACAGCAGGCAGCTTATGCACCTACGTGACACAATTTAAAGGGTCAATACACACATGTAAGTTAGGATGTTCATGATGCATGCTGTATGCAGACAAAAAGCAGCACCCAGATTCAATAATATTATTGTCTGGTACAAGCTCAAAGGAGGAGGGACACACCTTTACCATACATCATCACAGGAAGTGATGTTAACAAACATCTCGTGCTCTTGCTCTTTGTTGTAGGCATCATGTCAAGATGAAGCCATTGAAAGACTTTTCTTCACAAAGTTTGTGTTTTCCTTACTTCAGCAGGCTCTATGAATATTCTGTGTTAATACAATATGACCAAGAATATCTTATAGTGGCAGTGAATGAAGGAAGAAATATTTTAATATTTCTGATGTTATTGGCAAGCTTCAAGTGGGTAGCAGGCCTCAATCAGGCAGAAGCATGGCTGAAACAGCACTGAAACCTTTCCAGCTATCACAATGTGTTGGCCTCATGGCAAACAGGTCAGTAAGCAATTGTATGCAATGGGTGGCTGAGCAGAAAATATCTGAGTCAGATAAGGGATCAATAGTGAAAAAGCCATGTATGATGAAGTAATAGAAGTATTTGATGCCTATCTAATCTGCCAAAAAATCCCACAGTCGAGCACATTAAATTTAACAAGCGTATCCAACAACAATATATGTATCAATGATGTTAACCTTTATAAGAAGGGGTATAGAGTACAAGAGCTGACCTTTAATGTTGCAGTAGTATAAGACATTAGTTAGACCTCATTTGGAATACTGCGTCCAGTTCTGGTCACCTTACTACCGGAAGGACGTGGAGACTCTGGAGAGAGTGCAGAGGAGGTTTACCAGGATGCTGCCTGGTATGGAAGGTCTGAGTTACGAGGAGAGATTAGGCAAATTGGGACTGTTTTCCTTAGAAAGACGTAGACATAGAGCAGATCTAATAGAGGTGTACAAGATTATGAGGGGTATAGATAGAGTAAACAGGTTAAGCTTTTTCCTAGGATGGACTCGAATAGCACGAGGGGTCACGGGCTTAGAGTGAGGGGGGAAGGTATAATTTGGATGCTAGAGGGGGTTTTTTCACACAGAGGGTGGTGGAGGTATGGAATGCGCTGCCAAGTAAAGTGGTGGAGGCAGGCACTCTGGAGTTATTTAAGAAATACCTGGATGGGCACATGAACAGAATGGGAATGGAGAGGTATAGAAAACTGATTTAAAATAGGGATCATGAGCCTTGGGAGTCCCTGGGAAGTGTGTAAATAGATGATGATGTTGATGTACTTGTTTTTATCCTACAGGTGCTTTGGTCCACCTTGTTGTCTAACAAGAGGCATACACGCGATGGGTCGTGAGAGGGCTGCGCTTGGATTTTTTTTTCATGAGTGTCCTAGTGCTTCATGTCGTTAGTGTACGCTTGACCTGGACCATTTGATGGACAACACGACAGTTCAATGACTATTGTTGTGCTGTGCAGATACATGGGTTTGGGCCTGTATCTGTGGGAGTTTGTGCATTCTCCCCATGCTTGTGTGGGTTTTCTCCAGGTGCTCCGGTTTCCTCCCACAACCCAAAGACAGGGATCGCGGGTAGAGGTGGGAACATCGGGGTGGTGGCGTGGGCTTGTTGGGCTGAAGGGCCTGTTTCCCGTACTGTTTTGTTCTTTGTTCTTTGATTTGTAGAGCTTTGCAGAGAATTGTGAATATGATAGCTTAAAAGATGAAGTTATCAGAATTGCTGTCAGAGTCTTGAAGGTAGCATTGTCTGACCACTTGTGCACAAGAGTTGATTTTACAAAGGCAATCCAACTCAGCCAAAAACCTGAGGTTAGGAAGCGAAGTTGATTGTTGATTTGGGGCGACAGGAGAATCATATCCCAAAGCTAACTGACACAATCGAGTTTGTTCAATTTACAAGCAGAGATATAGCCATAGAAAAGCAGGTGAGGCAGGAACACCCATCTAACTGTAATCAGTGTGCTGGGGACAAAAAAACAATGTGTGAAAATCGTCTCACCAGAAACTGAATTCCATTTTTGCAGAAAGATACAAAATCACTCCCAAGCCATTTGCCACAGCTAGAATTTTTTAAAGAATAAGTAAAATGAGAAGCCCTTGAAAGGTAGTAAGATCTTTGAATTAGAAAATATTCACAATACTGAGATGCATTTCATTGATTAGATTCAGCATCAAAGGGGAAGCTTCTGGAGTGCTGATAACCTAGAGAAGGAAACAAGGAATGTGGTAAGTTCAGTCTAGGTGTAGCAGTTTCAGCTCTTTCTGGAGAAAGATTTTTGGAGGAAAATGTTTTTAGCCAAAAAAGTACCTGAGCTAGGAGGTATAGAACTCAAGGTCAAAGGACAACTCAACACAAGCCTTCTACATAAAAAGAGAAAAATTACTGAAACCTTATATGTGACCCTGAACCAGAGTTGTTCATCCTTAAACAGGAAAGCTGTATTGACTTACATCTGATTTGCAGAGTAGAGGAACTAGAAACCTGAGATTAGCCTAAAAGCTTCAGAGCTGAATTTCCACAGCTACTCACAAGGACTAGGAAGGCTGAAGACAGCATAGCACATCTGGTGAGGAAGACAATGGCTCTCATTTTATTGAGGCAGGTGAGGCTCGCAGAACAGCATTCCCCATTGGCCTCGGGTGTGATCTTATGAGACTTGGGCAGCTCTGTTTGTAAAATCAGGGCCAATATATATGTTTACACCAGAAAAGTTCCTCATTCACTCTTGACAAGGGTAAAGAAGGAAACTGACTCTATGTTGCACCAAGGGACTATTTCACATGTGATAGAACCAGTAAGCTAGTGCTTGGGGACGATCCCGGTACAATGCTCAATGGATTTATTAGAATTTATGTAGATTTTACCCAGCCAAACAAAGCAGTCAACTGTGGACAGCAACTTAACAAAGTCTGGAGAAGTTTCATCTTCATGGAGCTAGATGCAAAATTATCCATCGATGAAGATTCTAAATCGCTCACAATCTTCATTACAACTTTTGGATGTTCTGTTTCAACAGAAATCTTTCAGAAGACAATGTCAAGTATCCGAGAAGGACTGGATAGGTCATTTGTCACGTGGTTGAAGTCCTGATCCATGGGTCCACTCAGGCTGAACGTGTCACTAGATACAAGTTGTTCTACAATGCATCTAGGATGCAGGACTTATACTCAACAACAAACAGAATTCTTTCAGCTGACTGTCAAGTTCCTTTGGTATATTGTAGATGCATTTGGTTTTAGAGTTGAAGAATGATGGTCAGCATACATACCATACAGACCCATCCTCAGGCAGCTATGAACAGTAAAAACACATCAGCATAATTGATGACTATGCATCAATAACAAGAGATTATTCTGAGAATTCTGAGACTGCGTAACTGCAACAATTGCACCAAGGACATTTGGGCATCACAGAGCAAGATATGCTGTTTGGTGGCCAGGTTTCTCAAAGCTATTGGAAGAGATAATATCTAACTATTTATTTGTGTTATTCATTGTTAGGAGATAAGAGAAACATTGATGTCATCTTCCTTTCCATCAAGAGAATGGGGATGTCTTAGGATGGACTGCTATGAGCACAGAGGTAAAATGTTTTAGTAAACAGCTATTCTAGATGGATAGGAATCAAGTAACTGCAGGATCCCACTTCTGAAAAGGTGATTACATCACTGCAGGAAATATTTGCTGCACATGAATCCCAGATGTTATAGTTTAGGACAATGGATCGCAATCTGCCAACAATACTTTAAAGAATTCACAGCATCAGGTGGATTTGTCCATGATGCTAGTTCATGAAGATATACTTATTGACGGTGAAACTGAAAACGGACTGAGTACAATGAAAAAATTGGTCAAGAATGTTGACATTCAAATTGCACTCACTCTGGCTTGGTTTAGTATCTTTTTTATATTCATTCACGGGATGTGGGTATCACTGGCAGGGCCAGCATTTGTTGCCCATCCTAAGAAGAGGCTACTTCCGAGTTCACCACATTGGTGTGGACTGGAATTACTTGTAGGTCAGACCAGACAGATTTCCTTCTCTAAAGAATATTAGCCAACAAATGGGGTTTCGCAACAATTCACAAGGGTCATAGTCATAGAGTCATAGAGGTATACAGCATGGAAACAGGCCTTTCCGTCTAATTTGTCCACACCGCCCTTTTTTTTGAAACCCCTAAGTTAATCCCAATTGCCTGCATTTGGCCCATATCCCTATATGCCCATCATACCCATGTAAGTATCTAAATGCTTTTTAAAAGACAAAATTGTACCCACCTCTATTACTACCTCCAGCAACTTGTTCCAGACACTGACTACCCTCTGTGTGAAAAAATTGCCACTCTGCATACTTCTGTATTTTTGGCCTCTCACTTTAAACTTATGCCCTCTAGTTTTAAACTTCCCAACATTTGGGAAATGATATTGACTATCTAGCCGATCTGTGCCTCTCATTATTTTATAGATCACTATAAGATCACCCTTCAACCTCCTATGCACCAAACAAAAGAAGTCCCTGTCTATCCAGCCTGTCCTTATAACTCAATCCTTCAAGTCTCTGTAGCATCCGAGTAAATTTTTTCTGCCCTCTTTCTAGTTTAATATTATCCTTTCTATAATAAGGTGACCAGAATTGCACACAGTATTCCAAGTGTGGCCTTACCAATGTCTTGTACAACTTCAATAAGACTTCCCGATTCGTGTATTCAATGTTCTGACCGACGAAACCAAGAATGCCATTGCCTTCTTCACCACTCTGTCCACCTATGACTGCACTTTCAAGGAGCTATGAACATGTACCGCTAGATCTCTTTGTTCCATAACTCTCCCCAGTGCCCTTCCATTAACTGAATAAGTCCTTCCATTGTTCAATCTACCAAAATGCATCATCTCGCATTTGTCTAAATTAAACTCCATCTGCCATTTGTCAGCCCTCTGGCCCAATTGATCAAGATCCATTACAATTAGAAATAACATTTTACACTGTCTACGATGCCATCAATCTTAACATCATCTGCAAACTTACTAACCATATCTCCTATATTCTCATCCAAATCGTTAACATAAATGACAAATAACAATGGACCCAGCACTGATCTCTGTGGCACACTGCCGGTCACATGCCATCTGCCTTGTACTTAAATTTCAGATTTTTTGACTGGAATTCAAATTTCACTGTCTGCAGAGGTGAGATTTGAGTGGAATGGGAATGACTCTGGGTCTTTGGATTACTAGTCTTTGCTCCTCATGGGAAAAAATTTGAGAACTCAGCTCCCTTCACACATAGACTGAAGATCACCACACTTCAAGCAAGGGATAAAACTGCGAAACCAAGGCAGGCCTGCACGAAGAAGCTCTGCTGGAATGGAAATTGAACCCATGCTCTAGGTATCACTCTGCAATTTGAACCAACTATCCAGCCAATTGAGCTAACTGCCTCCCATGTATAAGCTGATGACTTGAAATCAATGAGAAAGAGGATGAGTAACACTTTAGCCAGCTGTAGAACTAATAATAAATCAATTCATGCAACCTACAGCCAGAAGAGTCAGTTTGGATCCAATACCAAGATCAGTATGGGCAAGTGGTTGAATAGACATCACATCCACAGTCCTATCTCATCTAAACAGAAAATGGTATTGTGAAATGGAGCAGTAATGCACTAGTTTCCACTCAGAGGCAACCTCTTACAAGGTCAACATCTACCCAACCATGATGAATGCTGCATTCATTGAGATGTCCAGATCATAACCAGATTGATGAACCGCAGTGGTCTACAAATTCTCCTCCTGTCCAGTAGACCCTGAGAGATCATGCACAAGGGATCCTCTCCTCAATTTCCTCCAAAGGAGCTGAGAATGCAATTGGGCAGATTGGTGAAAATGCTGCAACAGTTTTCCTCTAAAATCGGGGAAGCCAGAGACTTGTGGAAAAGTGTAGTACAAGTGTTTAAATCTAACTAGGTAATATACTAATGAGA
Organism: Sphyrna mokarran; assembly: GCA_024679065.1. NCBI lineage: Eukaryota > Metazoa > Chordata > Chondrichthyes > Carcharhiniformes > Carcharhinidae > Sphyrna > Sphyrna mokarran. The sequence continues at coordinate 49,475,411 of JAGIQG010000005.1, forward strand.
CATTGTGTCATTTCATCACAGGGAATGCTGCAACATCTCATGATCTTGCACTCTCTTGTAGACTTCATGACAAGATGAAACCACTGTAAGATGTTTCTTCTTAAAGTTAGGGCACGATCCCACACAACTTTCAGAGAGGCAAGGTGGTAAGATCTGGTTTGAAGGCAAGAAATGTGTCTGGTTTTTTTTGACTCCCCCAGTTATACTGGCTGTTTTGCAGGCAAAATCAGCTTTGTGTTCATAACCACTTTGTCGGTTGAAATTCTGAAAGGTGAGCATCACAGCTGATCTCCACTAGTGGAGACTAGACGTAATGGCCTTGATGGGAGAATCAATGGAACTGCCCCATTGATGAGAATTGTATCCTGGGGCACTTTGTTTTTGCACTAAATGCAATAGGATTGCATTTTCAAACTTGCCCAAAAATCAACTCTGAAACTGTCCTGTTTTTCTGCTCTTTAATGTTTCCCTTACTGCTGCAGATTCTGTGTCAACATAACAAAACCAACAATATTACAATGGAAAGAGAGCCAAGAAGATGAATGAAGTGTCCAGTCATTCTGAGTATAAAGAATTTTACATAAATGTCAATCCTGCAAATAATCCATCTAGCAACTCCTGTGTAGATATTTATACGGCATACTGGGAAACTCCCAAGATGTCTCTGGTAATGCCCTGGAAAGAACCAGAGGTAAAGAAATTAAGAGTGCAGATAACTTTTACTGCCATAGTATGTTCACCAGAAGTGAGCTTCAGCCACACTTCACGTGAATATTTAAATCTGGGATCGTCCCAACTGGATAAAATTTCCATGACAGCAGATTCAGCTTCAGTTCCCTCTGGCAAATGTTTGGCAGCAATTAAATCAATGGATAAAACTGGGAGGTATTTTCAATATGTTTGACAACACTGCAGGTGTCAAAAACTCTCATCATCCATCGCATTGACGGTGTGCTGTAGGATTAGCAGATGTACAGTAACCCAATAAAGAGGAACCAGGAAACAATGCCTGCTTGACATCCAGATCATCCTCATTGGAGCGAGGCGACCTGATATGCAAAGAACAAAGAACAAAACAGCATGGGAAACAGGCCCTTCGGCCCAACGAGCCCGCACCGTCACCTTGATGTTCCCACTTCTGCCTGTGATCCCTGTCTGTGTTTATAGGTCTATGGATTGAAACCAAATTTGAGACAATTTAGGGAGAATTTGTTTTGCCAATTAGCCTAAGAGCACATCTTTGGGATATGGGAGGAAACCGGAGCACCCGGAGAAAACCACGCAAGCACGGGGAGAATGCGCAAATTCCCACAGACACAGGCCCAAATCCGTGTATCTGCACAGCACAGCCATAGACACTGAGCTGTCAGCAGCAAGGCCTCTGACAACTCCTCCCCACCCCCAACTCCCAGTGTTGACAGTGATCCTCTTCCTCAGCCCTGAGCTGCACTTGTCTGCATCCCCATCATTCTCTCTTTTTTGTTGGACTGCCCAGGAAGTAATGGTCACCCGAGTGATCACTTCCAATATCCCCCTTGGAGGTAATGGCACCATTTTATTGCTTATGTCGAGCTGTTATAAATGGTGATGATATGACATCACACCAGCACTAGCTGAATATTCAGGGCAGGCTCACTATCGGGCCTGAGTGCATGCTAATGATATGCTGATGCATTCAAATTAGGATGTGTTCCACGTGAGGCATCTTTTCTCTGTTCTTTTCGTTTGTCCTTGTGTTGCATCAACTTACAGCCCCAGTGTTGCAGCTAGAGAGATTAGCTCAAAGTCACAAAAAGCCGGTGAGAATCACACTTTTCCGACCTCTCTGCATTTTGAGCCCGTGTCGCAATTTCCATGGATAGTGGACGTGGACTGAAAATTCTGTCCAGTGCATGGGATTTTTCCAGTGGTGGAAGTGGCGTGCCGATGGCTGCTAGTGGGATCTTCCAGTCTTGCTGAAGCCAATGGCCATTATCATTTTCCGCTGCACTGCCAAGGTGGATTGCTTTCAGTGCGACCAGAAGATCCTACTAGCGGGAAGAGCCTGAAAATTCTAGCCACAATCTCTTAAAGCGTTGATGTAAGGACTCTGGTTGCTGCTGATTCTGGAAAAGATAGCATTTTACAAGGTAATTAAGGAGTTTTAAAGAGGCTGGAAAACTCTTGACCCTGGTAGATTATCTGCAAAATGGTTACATTTGGTCGCTCATGGTTTTGTTAAAAAAAAATACATGGAAAACTGTGTTTAAAATCTGTTTTTTTTAGTGTGCTTTGGAGGAAACAAGTAGATCAACTGCTTAGGCAGAGAACACCTCAGCTCCTGAACCTCCAGATCCAGTCCCAAAGCAGAGAGGGAATGAAGGAAGTTGCTCTCAAAATTGTTCCATGTTTTGAAATCGACTGGTGGAAATTTTCCTTAAGTCCACGTGAAATTATTGGAATAGTCATCAATTGTTTCACTGACCTATGCTAAGTGATCAACTCGATAACCCGGATAAAAAGAAATTAATGTGGATGTGAAATCTGAAATAAAACAGAAAATGCTAGAAAATCTCAGCAGATCTGACAGCATCTCTGGAGTGAGAGTTAATTATGTTTTCTCTACACGGATAACTGTCAGACCTGTTGAGATTTTCCAGCATTTTCTGTTTTTGTACAACCTAGTCATCATTTAAAGAACTCCAACATAGATCCTTTTTCCTGAACCTTTGACTTTTAACCTTTTGAAAGAATTTCAATATTCTGTTTTATGAATTTTGTGGTGTATGTTAGGGTGTTTAGAAAGAACAATTATTATATATTTGCATGTATGCTTATAATGACTAGAATCAGACTACTGAAGTTGGCCTATTGGCGTATGAACTCCCTGATTAAGGATCCAATTGATGGGATAGTCACGCAGTCTTTGTCTTGTGCTTAACTGAGAGTGTCAGTTCCTCTGACACCTCTGGAGATAGACTGCTAACTACTAGTAGTCTGTGTGCACTGCTGTTCGAATTTGTAAATAAAGGGATTTTGGTGGAGGGACTTCTGCCTTTGAAGACTTATTTCACTGTTAATAAGTTTTGGCTATCCACTTGACAAGTCTGATTTTATCATGAAGTCATAATTGTGTTGTTCATTGAAGAAGTCTGGGCATTGAATGGTCATGATGAGATTAATAGGTAAAGCACACACAAGTAGGACCAAAAGGCCTGAGCTGTAATTTTCTGTGGTTATGTTTGGCTGCATAACTAGCTGAAGAAATCATTTAAGTATGTGCTGTGCCTTGTGGCATCGTGGAACTGGAGAGAAGCAGTGCATGCCTCCCATCTCAGTCATAACAGTATCTAAAAGAGAAATATTTACAGGATTGTGGGAAAAAGACAGGGGAGTGGATCTAATTGGATACCATTTTCTAGCTGCTGATGTAGGGTTGATGGGCTGAATGACATTTTGGGCAGTATCATTCTGTGATTTGAAGGAAGTTACAGAAAAGTTCCTGGAAAATAAAATAAATGTTTTTGGAAGAGCCATTTTTGTGATTTATTTGTAGTTTATATTTCTTTGTGAACAAAAACTGAAATGTAATGGGAACTGTCAGTAATCAATGGCTGGTTATTTCTTTCCTCATTTTTGTGTGCGACAGATGAGAAGAGAAAGTAACATTCAATCTGTTCCAGTCCCACCTTAAATATATATTTGGTTCTAATCAGCTCTAATCCTGTTCTTCAAATATCTGAGGAATTGATAATGGTAATTTCCAGTGATAGAGAAAAACTGATTTGTCTTGTGATAGTTCTTTTTTTGTAGACTGGAAATAACGTCCCCTGCAAAGTGCCAGCCTTTAAAAATGATCAAAAGTGCATGAAAATATGAGTTGCAAAATCAGGCTTGGAGAACTGGTTCCAACTGATTCTGTTATTTTTCATATTTCCCCAAAATATTAACTGCTCTGATAGTAATGTTTTAGGTTCCTTCCCTGGTTACTGCACTGCCATCATCACCGCCACCACAAGTGAACAGACTGAAAATAACATTGTAATTTACAGAAAATGATGTAACCAGCCACTAAATAATCAAGGGTCTTTATCATTGATTACTGCAATAATAATTAGTTCTAAATGTGGAAAATGCTTTGAGACTGAATGTTCTTTGCCCAATTAGTCACCAAAATGAACATAATGGAAAGAAAAAATATTATTCTAATTCTTTGCTTCCATTTCCTGCATTACGTTATGCCCAAACCTCCTCTTTGATTTTATTTTGACTGTGCCCAAAGTGGGTGCACGCCAGATGCATGCAACTAATGTGCAGTTGCGAATGTGAATGTTCTAATTTCTCACCGGTGGGGAACTTAATTTATAGATAGAACTTAATTCAGATGCTCGCTTAATGAGCATGCCAAAGGGTGATTGGTCACAGGTAAGCTTAACCCACCTTTAAAATCCCAAGAGCAGAATTATAAATGTTCATCCTATCATCAGAAAACTGATTTTTGGCATTCTGCCCAATTCAGCTTCCCCACCTGTCGAGCTTCCCACTACTGATGCCTCTGGAAGATTACTCCAACCATGGGAGGAAACTTACAATGAGCTGGATTTTCTTCTTTCCTGCTGGTGGACTTGAACATGGAGAGTGTGCGTAATTCAACTGGGTAGCGTTCCTGCCATTGATCCATCCTCTCATGACCTGTTTGCAATTTTATAGGAGTTAGGGGAAACATCAAACTATTGAAGCTCATAAGTGACCAATTAATGACCACCTGGGGCCTAACTTCGCCACCACCAGTATTTCACCTGTGTGGGCTGCCTATGCCATAGGGGAAGCCCGGCAGATTTAGCAAAGTGAGTTGGTGTTGGCTAAGGGCAGGGGCTTCCTTTGTGGGGACCTTCTGAGCCAATTGGATACAACCTTGCACAAAGATCAACCTCTGTGTAACCTTTCTTATGGGCCTCTTGAACTCATTTTCCTCTCACCTCAACCGCCTCCTCACTCAACCCCATCACTGGGACCCCTGATCCTGGAATTACTTGTGGTCCCAGCAATTGTCAATGCTCCCATTGGCAAGGGTGGGTGGGGGGAAACTACATAGCTGCTGGTCAGCTGAACTGACTATCAGTTCTCTCAGGTGACAAAGAAAGGGACAAAGGTCTCACCTTAAAACTCCTCGTATTACATTGCTGTGGGGCAATTATTGGAATCATTGAGATTTTAGCCAGAAGAGTAGGTTTGTGGCACTCCATAATCTCCTGTCCTAGGTTAGGTTCTACCTGAGGGTCTGGGATTAACTTCACTCAAAGAAACCCTGTCCCTAGCCTCGCCCTCTTATAGTGATGTCCATCTAAAGGTGGATGGTGGCTTCACCCTGATAAAATCATACTAGGGTCCCAGTGTAAGGCTGGAATGCTGCACATTCGGTTCAGAGCTGAGTTCAAGGTTGTTCTACTGGATGCTCGGAAATCCCTGATTATAAAATATTATATACATATTTTTATTTTATTATTTTACAATAAAATAGAATAAATAATTCTAGAAGAGGAATTAGTTAAGTATTAACAAAGCTGTACAACGTGCTCTGTCTTGGGTGTTGTCCCCTGACCTTCCAAATTGTAGAACATTCCAAAACGGATTCAGCTTCTCACAATCCCAAGAATGTTTTCACTGGCATTGAGCTTGAGGGAAGATTTTGTCAATTAGCCCAAAGTAACAAATAGAAAATCTTTCCATAAATTGCTTTGGCCATGGAATCTATCGTGTGCCTTCATAAGGCCGAGGAAGCGAATCACTGTCTGTCCACTGTCACAGCCTCTACTATATGCTCATTCAAAATGAACATAGAACATAGAACATAGAACATTACAGCACAGAACAGGCCCTTTGGCCTTCGATGTTGCGCCGACCAATATAAAAAGCAATGCCCCTCCATACTAAACCATTCCCTTCTCTTCCATATACTTATCAACTGAATGTGTAGTATGGTGGGATCTTTCCAGTTAAAATCAAAAGTTGGTTTCAAAGAGACTTGTGCAAATTTCATGAATAGCTTTCAAAGCAAAGCATTGCTGACTGGCTATATTGCAGAATTCAATGTACATTGGATAGAACGTATGTTTGAGATTGAATCAGCTCCATTAGCAATGACCTCTGGCAAACATAGCATCAATCACTTGCTTTTTGCAGAAATTGACTGTAGACCTATCTCTGTCTTCTGTACTGGTCTGCAAGATTCTGACTGTTTTGGCATTTATTGTTACATATCTGTCATCACAATGGTCTGTCATGGTGTTCACCACAAGTAAACTGGTACAAAATCAAATGCAATTAGTCACTTAACATTTTTAATATATAACTAGTTAATCTTACTTGAGACTACACAAGGGAAATTAAAAACATTTTCAATCCTGGAATGTGGGTGTCACTGGCTAGGCCAGCATTTATTGCCCAACCCTGAGGGCATTTAAGAGTCAACCACATTGCTGTGACTCTGGGGTCACCTGGAGACAAGATTAGGTAAGGGTAGATTTCCTTCCCTAAAGTGAACCAGATGGATTTTTATGGCAATGGTTTCATAGTATCATCAAACCTTTAATTCCAGATTACTTTTTATTGACTTCAAATTCTACCATCGCCCATGGTGAGATTCCAACCCAAGTTCCCAGAATATTATTTTGGGATTATTAGTCCGTTGTAAATACCACTATGCCACTGCTTCTCCAAATGTAATATTTAACTCAAATAGATTTAGTGATCGAGGATAAAGGGAGCATGTGGCAAGTAAGAGACAAGAAAGGAGAGAGAGAGGGCAGGGAACGAGGAACCAGAAAGGCAGAATGAAGCAGACAAGCAAAGTAGAGACATATGTCAGAAGGAGGTAAAGGAGCAGTCGGATGTAGGGCTGGAGAGGAGGGTGGCCAAAACTGGCAAATATTACTGATCTCATTGTGGAAAAGCATCAATAAAATCATCTCGGACAGGACTGAGTGAGGATTTTACTTATGTCATATACTGGGGCAGTGGATGACTGTCAGTGGGACATTGAGCAAGAAGAGCAACTGAACAGTGGGCATGAACTATTCCTAGAAATCAGACAGAATTGAAGGGTGGAGTGATTGATTTGATATTTAGGCAGCAGTGAAAAGTCTCAAAAAGAGATTCACAATCAGGTCTTACATTCAAGCACATGGGCTCCTCATCCTCAATAAGAGTCTATGATAAGGATTTATACACTACTGCCATCTAGTGTTAGTGTCATTGAAGAGCATGACATTCCAACGCAAAATGCATCTGTAGCGGTATTCTGCAGCTAATTGCATATGGGAGAATATTAGACATTGTAAAGACAAAGCATGTGTCACTCATACATGTAACAAATACTGCAGTTAGATTTTGACAGCTTCACAGTGGACATGAGATGCCAATCCAATGTGAAATGGAATGTTGTAACTCAATCATTGACTTCAATATTTAATAGTTACTTCAGAATTTTTCTTCAATTTGGAGCTAAGTATGAAGCCATTAGAGGGATATTAAATTTTGGAAGGCTAGAGAGACTCATAAATGGTCATTAACGAAGAATTGCATAAGCTTAAGTCAGCTAACTTGATTTAATTATGATTCACATCACAGGTTAATGCGGCAGCCTTGACTATTTTTGTTTCATCAGCTAAAATCTAGCTATTGTATGTCTACAGTATATCATTGCTGCAGTTCATATATTCATTTTCTGTTTTAAACATTCTGATTGGCAGCCTGTAACCTAATGTTCTACCACCTCCTAAAACCAAAAATTTGGATTTGTTTTCATTTCTGAGTGCAGTGGGGGGGGGGTCACAATTTATGATCTACCTTCCCCCAGTCCCATTAAGGTAAAATTTGTTCATCATTTCCATGATTGGAGCATTCTGCTAAGCACATCCTGCACTATCAGATGGTTGAACACTCAAAAAGGAACCCGTCAGTTTGTGTGGCTGACTGCAGCACCTGAAGAACCCTGCTCTCTTCAAGATAGTCTGCATTCGTTCAAAGGAAGCTACTGACAGCTCACCTCTTCAGGGAAGAGATAGGATTGCCAGACTTTTGAATGACACATTGGAGACTTTCGTTCAAGAAGCTAATAGGTGAGCCGAGGGACCAAGAGGACTGAGGGACTAGGAGGGCCGAGGGACCAGGAGAGCTGAGGGACCAGGAACCCTCAAGAAACACCCACCAAAGGGAGTTGAGCAGGAGACCGGGGAGATCATTTTATTGAGTTTGCCTCAGAGGACAAGAGCTGGGCTGTATGAATTTGGTTAGGGGCAGTGAATGTATAATATCTCTAATTCATCAACTGTCACATTGTTCAATGTATCACACACCATCAGTACCTTTTAGTAACGCCTGGCAGTTAGGATTATAATTCAACAAACTCCACCTCATCCTCATCCACATTTCAAAGATTCACCCCTCTTCCCATTGCTTCCAGCTTTTCAGCTGTGGCTGGCTCAGCAGGAATTACATTGCTACACAATTGCTAATACTCCTCTCTCCTTTTTTGCAGGATAAAGTAACACCAACTATCAAGAGCAGATGGGATGAGCACAGCTGCATCAATGAAGTCCACTGAAGCAAGCTGCTTTGCATCATGGGCCAGTTGTGCCAGAGGCTGTTGCATCTCACACCACTGACACTCTTCAAGATGAAGGTATGCTTCTGAATTATGGCTTTTCTTAAGTTCCAGCACATCTTCATCTTGTCTGTGCTGTCTGTGCTGATATGTGTGCTATTGCAGACCAGAACATCTCATCCGCCTGACAAAGGCACAAAGGCCAAAAGCTAGCAGGTTTACTATCAAATAAATCGGTTGGATTTAAAATTGGTGTTGTCAGATCTCTTACTAGGAGTGCTAGAACAGGCAAAGACACTTGTTTTCATGCATCAAGTGCAAGCACAAGGATGCATTCTTCAATTTCTTTTGTATTATGGATCTGTTGTTGAATGAAAATGCTATGGAAAGATTTTTGTTGGTGGATTTTATTGCAGAATTTTGGCAATGATGAACTTGAAAAATAGTGCAGCAATGGTGAAGAAGGAACATCTTGATTAGGCTGTCAGGAAAATCAGTCTGTGAATGGAGTCCCAAATGCTTCCCTCCTGCCTCCTCCTCTTGTTGACATGGCATCCATATAAAGTAAAGTCTATTTATTAGTCACAAGTAAGGCTTCTATTAACACTGTAACAAAGTTACTGTGAAATTCTCCTAGTCACCACAATCCAGCACTGTTCAGGTCAATGTATCTAACCAGCATATCTTTCAGAACGTGGTAGGAAACTTTCAAAAGTGGGGAACTTGCAAAGACAATGACTCAAGCCAAGAATTGAACCTAGGATCCTAATGCTATGAAGTAACAGTGCTAACCACTGTGTTACCATGCTCATAGAAGTGAAGTCTTTAAGGATGCAGCAAAATACTCCACGCAGTACTGAGGGTCTGCTGAGTGATCCAGGCAGCAGAATCAACCAGTAGAGTGCTCCACAATGTTTATGGCTGCAGCATTGCTCTCATTGATTGTAATCCTGGAGCCCTGGCATGATTTGGTGCTGGTGGGGATGTTGAGGAAGGAATAGTGGTGATATTGGGGAGGCATCAATGTTTAGTCATAAGTAATACTGCAATTAATACTGCAATGAAGTTACTGTGAAATTCAGCCACATGTACTGTGGGTATACATTTCCTCTGAGCAAACAGTCTCTATCTCTTTTTCATAGTGTCATAGAATTCCTACAGTGCAGAAGATGGCCATTCAGCCTATCAAGTCTGCATGACTCCCTGACAGAGCACCCCCTACCCCCTCAACCGTCTAACCTCATGCATTTACCCTGCTAATCCCCATAATCTATATATCTTGGACACCAAGGGGCAATTTAACATGGCTAAACTTCTGCACATCTTTGGACTGTGGGAGGAAGCCTATTCAGACATGGGGAGAATGTGCAAATTCAACACAGTCACCCAAGATTGGAGCTGAACTAGGTCCTGGCACTGTGAGGCAGCAGTGCTAACCACCGTGCCACCATGGCTTTGATGTGGTGGGAGCAGCATACTGCCTCAGGATAATGGCTTTGTAATGGTACAAAAATAGTGGGCATTCATAGACATGATGGTTTGTACATGGTAACATGCCAACTGCATGTAAATAGACTACAACCCTTTATGGTAATTGTATTTTTCCCTATTATCATGTGAGGCCCACAGAGACATGTGCATAAAGTTGACGTGTTTCTATAATAGTAGGAATCCCACTGTACTGACATAGTCACATAATGGTTCATCCAGCTTCTGTCTGGTGGCAAAGAAAACAATGAAAAGGCTTCCTTCACCTGCTGGATGCAGCGATAGAGGGCATACTTATTCACTATGCCACCTTCTCCCATCTGGAAGGATTCAGTAATGCAGAATTCTAGAGAGATGGTGACCTTGATGACCACCAACAGTAGCATTCTCGGTCAGTGTGATCCTGTTGAAGGTGGTATTACAATTCTTTTGTTATCTCCTTTATCGCATTTGAGACACCCCAGCTATTGCTTCCAGCTGAAATGGAGACAATGATGTTCTGGTATTGTTGCTAGTTATCCAGAGACCCAAGGTAATGTTCTGAGAACTAAGGTTAGAATCCCCCATGGCAGGTGATAGAATTTCAATTTGGTAAAAGACTGGAATTAAAAGTCTAATGGATGACCATAACCTTGAAACGATTGTTGTAAAATCTCACCTGGTTCACTGATTCCTTTTAGGGAAGGCAATCTGCCATCCTCACCTGGTTTGGCTTCCATTTGTCTCTAGCGTACAATTGGAGAAGACTGATGTGGTTAACTATCAAAGGCTGCACAGAGGTAGAGAAGAAAAGGGAGGGCTCTCCAATATTTGCTCTTCAATTTTTCACTATTATTAAGAGTATAGAAACACAGAGGTTCCTGGGGGTGCAGATACACAAATCTCTGAAGGTGGCAGAGCAAGTAGAGAAGGTTGTGAAGAAAGCATATGGTATGTTAGCCTTTATAGGAAGGGGTATAGAGTACAAGAACTGGCCTTTAATGTTGCAGTTGTATAAAACATTGGTAAGACCTCATTTGGAATACTGCGTCCAGTTCTAGTCGCCCTACTACTGGAAGGACATGGAGACTCTGGAGAGAGTGCAGAGGAGGTTTACCAGGATGTTGCCTGATATGGAAGGACTGAGTTACAAGGAGAGGTTAGGCAAATTGGGACTGTTTTCCTTTGAAAGACGTAGACTTAGAGGAGATCTAATAGAGGTGTACAAGATTATGAGGGGTATAAAGAGAGTAAACAGGGTTAAGCTTTTTCCTAGGATGGACTCAAATAGCATGAGGGGTCACGGGCTTAGGGTGAGGGGGATAAGGTATAATTTGGATGCTGAGGGAGTTTTTTCACACAGAGGGTGGTGGGGGTATGGAATGCACTGCCAAGTAAAGTGGTGGAGGCAGGTACTCTGGAGTTATTTAAGAAATACTTAGATGGGCACATGAACAGAATGGGAATGGAGAGGTATAGAAAACTGATTTAAAATAGGGATCATTAGCTTTGGGAGTCCCTGGGAAGTGTGTAAATAGATGATGATATTGATGTACTTGTTTTTATCCTTTGGTCCACCTTGTTGTCTAACGAGGTGCATACACGCGATGGGTCGTGAGAGGGCTGCTTTTGGATTTTTTTTTCGAGAGTGTCCTAGTGCTTCACGTCGTTAGTGTACGCTTGACCTGGACCATTTGGGCAACACGACAGCTCAGTGACTATCGCTGTGCTGTGCAGATACATGGATTGGGCCTGTGTCTGTGGTAGTTTGCGCATTCTCCCTGTACTTGCATGGGTTTTCTCCAGGTGCTCCGTTTCCTCCCACATCCCAAAGATGTGCTCTTAGGCTAATTGGCAAAATAAATTCTCCCTAAATTGTCTCAAATTTGGTTTTTAATCCACAGATCTATAAACATAGACAGGGATCGCGGGTAGAGGTGGGAACATTGGGGTGGCGGCGCGGGCTTGTTGGGCCAGACGGCCTGTTTCCCATGCTGTTTTGTTCTTTGTTCTTTGTATTTTATACATTAAGACAATGGTTTAATTTTACAATGGCAATTTCTCAGACTGAAGTAAAATGAATCGCCACAAGATGGTACTGCTGACTAATGCCTCAGTCATATTGCTGGAAGCAGTATGATACCTTGTGCCAATGAGCAGTGTAGAGTTTGATGACCTGCTTCAACTACCGGCTTCCGCTGTTATCTAATCAGACCTTATCCACCAGCTTCTAACAGCTAGTGTAACTACTTAAAGTTGAAAACAGCCATCAGGACAGCCCTTTTACTTCTATTCTGATGAATCCTACTACCAGTTTTAGAAATGATCAAATTGCTTTTTTAATTTCAATATTTAAATGATAGCATAGCTGAAGTGAAACACCAATGTTGCGCAATTGAGAAAATGTCAAAGAAGACCAAGGGAAAGGATTTAATTTTTTAAATCTTTCCTTGCAGGCTGAGAAGAACAGGAATTCTCCACGGGGCTTAACAAAGTAGCCTTAGGTTTAATTTCAATCCATTATAAATTCTTAAAGAATTTTTGTCTCCTTATGGAAAGATCCACAAATATATTGGCTAAATGAATTTTTACCAGTGTGATTTGTAGAAATGAATCTCGAGAGATTATTTTACTCTCACAGAAATGCATTAATAAATGTTTATTCATATTTGTATTCTTTAGTTTCTACTACCAAGTTTTCTTTGCTACGTAAATCTTTATGCATAAATTGTAACAGTTTTCAGCTTTTGAACTTGTTCTTAATACTGAAGATTAGTTTTCACTGCTTAGTTTTTTTGAAAGTAATTTGATTTTTTTTTGTAGCATTATTCTGGAGGTGATACTACAAGGATGGCATTACATGATTCTTTCTTTGAATGTGTTGTCATTTTTCAAATCCATGTTCATCCTTCCCAGAACACTATGTTTGAATCCCTCCAATAGATTCCTGCCTAGCCTCAGTACTAAAGCAGCTTTTATCAAAGTTACAAATGACATTCTATGACAAAGGAAGACCAGCTCACATCGTGTTTGACCGAGCCTTTGACCTTTTGATATCATTGATCATATTGTCTTCCTCCAACTCCTTTCCATTGTTGTCCAGTTGGGTGGACTTCTTCCACCCTGGTTCCATTCTCATCTATCCAATCATAGCCAGAGAATCACCACCAACAGCTTCTCTTGCCAATTCCACACTTCACGCTGGCGTTCTAAATATTTAGGTTGACATAACTTGATTGAATTTTAAGACCGAATTTTATACTAGCATACAATTCATACCAAAAAGATTGTTTGAAGCAAACCAAAGCTGTAAATAAAAACTCTCTTTCCACAGATAAACAAAGTTGTCTGGAATGTGAAGATCATTCATTTGAAGCCGAGGAATATTTAGCTGAAAGCTTAGGGTTGTAAAATTAGAGCTAAACACAACAAATGACTATGCTTCAAACCCTTGTTATGAAAGCTTAGCTGAGCTCCAAGACTGGCTAATGTCTTCATCCCTGTGGGCATTTGTTTACAAAGGAGACTGCTTGTTGTGGTTGATTAATAGTATTATTATCTTGTAACAACTTGATCTTTCTTTGAAATAGTTTTTCAATGTCTATATGTTTATTTTGAGAGGATCAAAAGTTTCATCAATGAGACTTTCACTCTTTCACTGGATGTGTTTGACAGTTTTATGAGATTGTAAGGGCAATTTTTTTCAAACAGTATGTTGAATATTTGATATTTTAGTATTTTATTAGCACTTGAAAGATTTGCAAGTGACTTTATATCACTCATAAATTCAGTACCTAAGAGATATTTGGTGAGCAGACAAAGAGGATGAATAAGGACATAGAAAGTGCATGGGGTACGGATGGGACATAGGGATGTGTAGGTGAAGGTCAGTGATGAGGCCTATAGGGGCTTACAAACATGAATAAAACAAGATTGATGTTCCAGTAAATGGAAGCGGTCTTCTAATGTAACAGCCTTGCTACCAACCTGTATTCGTTGCCAACTTGGACATTCCTGCAGAGGTGATAGGGCCATCTCCAACCCATGTCCCTCCTCCAGGAGAGAGATGGAATCAAGAAAATTCCTCTTATCTTCCACAATCATTAAATGTCCAACCCTTTATGTTGCAATACATTTGAAATAAATCAAAAGAGAAAATGCTGGAGAATCTCACCAGGTCTGACAGCATTTGTAAGAAGAGAAAAGAGCTGACGTTTCGAGTCCAGATAATTCTTTGTTAAAGCTAAGAGGCATAGAAAGTGGGAGATATTTATACTGCAGGGTGAGGGAATGAAAGGTGAGTCAGAGTCACAGAAACCAGGGAAACCAGTTAATAGCTGTCGACAGAAAAAATAAAGGGTATGAATGACCAAACAGCAGAAAAGCTAAAATGAAGATGTTACAGGAAGGAGGTGAAGAAAAGGAATGGACAGAGGTAAGATGTAGAAAAGAAGAAGCAAAGGGAGAGAAATGGTAAGGGAAGGGGCATAAAGTAGGGGAAAAGAGCAGGAAGAAATATGAAGAAAGACAATAAAGAAATTAAAGATGGAAAAAATTGAAAAATTAAACAAAATAGAATGTAAACAAAGGGGTCGAGGTGGAATAGAGCTAATCATCTGAAATTGTTGAATTCGATGTTGAGACTAGAAGGCTGTAATGTGCCTAGCTGGAAGATGAGATGCTGTTTCTCCAGTTTGCGTTGAGCTTCACTGGAACATTGCAGCAAGCCAAGGACAGACATGTGGGCATGGGACAAGATCATGTGCTAAAATGGCAAGCAACTAGAAAGTCACAGTCCCGAATGAGCACAGACTAATAAAGAGGAGACCACATTTGAATGCAATACACCAAATTGAAAGAGATGCAAGTGAAACCTGGATTGCCTAACCTGGAATGAATGTTTTGGACCTTGGATTGTAAGTATGGAAGTGGTAAAAGGGCAAGTGTTATACTTCTGTGATTGCATGGGAAGGTGCTATGGGTGCTGGGAGAGCTGTTGGGTATAGTGGAGGAGTGGACTAGGTTATCCCAGACGTAATTTTCTCTACGGAATGCTGACAGAGGGAGTGAAGGGAAGTGTGTTTGGTGGTGGTATCACACGAGGTTGGTGAAAATGGCGGAGAATTATGCTTTTCATGTGGAAGCTGGTGGGATAAAATGTGAGAACAAGGGGGACTCTACTCTTGCTTTAGGAGGAATGGGAAGGAGTGAGAATCACGGCACAAGAGATGGACTGCATGCTGTTGAGGGCCGTGTCGACAACTGTAGATGGGAATCCACGGTTGAGGAGAAAGGAGCACATGTTCAAAGCACCATATTGGAAAGTGGCATCATCAGAACAAATGCAATGAAGTTGAAGGAGCTGAGAGAAGGGGATGGAGTTCTTACAGGATGTAGGGTGTGAATAGTTGTGGTCCAGATAGCTTTGGGAGTCAGTGGGCTTGTAATGGATATTGGTAGATAGTCTATTACCAGAAATGGAGACAGAAAGCTCAAGGAAGGGAAGGGAAATGTCTGAGATGGACCTGTTGAAGATGGTGGAGAGGTGGAAATTGGAAGCAAAGTTGATGAATTTTTTGTGGTCTGAGTGAGAGCATGAAGTAGCACCAAAATAGTCATCAATGTACCGGTAAAGGAGCTGTGGGAGGGGACCTGAGTAGGCCTGGAATAAGAATATTCCACACAACCCATAAAAAAAAATTATATTTAGGACCCATGCAGGTACCCATTGCTATTCATTTGATTTGGAGAAAGTGTGATGAGTTAAAGGAAAAATTGTTGAGAGACAGAATGAGTTCAGCCAGATGGAGGAGAATGGTGGTGGATGGGAATTGTTCAGTCCTCTTTTGACTTGAAATAAAAGTGGACACAAGAGTTTGGAGAGAGAAACCTTGTTTTAAGGATTGTAGAATCCAACCGTAGAAAAAAAAAATTCCAATTTAGCTGACTTACGCAGGATGAAACTTTCCTAAAAGCTCCAAGAAACTGACCCAAGCTGATACTGATTGATGATGTCAGAATTTGTTTGCTTTTAAAATGAAAACAGGTTGAGCTATATTTGTTTTACTGGTGTAAGGGGATTATGCTTGATATTCAGTTGTACTAATTGTCTTAACAGTCAAAAGGTTCAATTACATTCAGCATTTAAAGTTTATTTATTAATGTCACAATTAGGCTTACATTAACACTGCAATGAAGTTACTGTGAAAATTCCCTCGTTGCCACACTCCGGTGCCCGTTGTGGGTAACACTGAAGGAGAATTTAGCATTGCTAATGCACCTAGCCAACACATCTTTCAGACAGTGGGAGGAAACCAGAGCACCCAGAGGAAATCCACGCAGACATGGAGAGAATGTGCAGACTCTGCACAGAAAGTAACTCAAGCCAGGAATCGAACTCATGTTCCTGACACTGTGAGGCAATAATGCAAACCACTATGCCACTATGTTGATTCTTTTAATCATGTCGATATTATATTTTTTGTCTCTTCTATCACTATTTATATCAAGATAATTAACTCCTGTAACCACAATGACAAAGCATTGGTTTTGGACTTCAATTGCTAAAGTATAATTTCAAAATTCATGAACTCCTGATCTTAATTGCATGATCAAGAAACAACATGGACTTTGCTTGACACATTATCTTTGGATACTCAGGACTACTGATGGAGAAGACAGATTAAGAGCAAAGAGGAAAAGACATGTGGTCATTCCCAACATATCTTATAGAGTATCATGGGCTAGGCAGACTTGAACCAATCACATAGCTATCACTTAACTTTACAACCAATCATCAGGTAGGAGATGCTTGTGCACAAGACAACACTTGTGTCTTAAGCAGATTCAGAGTCTTTACTTGTCTTACTAAGTTTTATACTTTTTATACTTAATGAATTCATCCGAGTTACTAGACAGTGATCTGACTCTCTGTCAACTTTCTTTGCCGAGTCCAAGACTCCTTATGCTACTATCAGATAAGCTTTTTTTTAATAATTAATTGAGCAAAATCTTTGATGAAGTCAGTAATATGAAAGACTCTAGCCATGATTTTCCCACTCTGTCCTGGTAGACTGCCACTGGAGATTTGGCAGACCCAGCCAAAGGTCCATTGACATTTGGCAGGACCCGGTAATCCCTACTTTCTGATTGTTTCGTTATCTTGGTGGCCCTGGAATGACCATGCAAGGAAATAACCTGAAGAAATGTGTAATGTATCAGAGTGGGTGCTAATGCCATGGTTTGAACAAAGAATTAGATACATCATTGATAATTGTAGCTTTAGGCTGATTTTGATAGAGCAGTCTGACAGATAGATCAGCATAAAATCCACACCCAACTTGGAAAAATAAGTGTAAAGATCTTTGTAGAAAAAGATTTGATATTGCGGTTAACAACTTGTTTATTTGCCAAAGAGTATGATCAATAGGAGATGACACTCACTGAGTGATTGCATGTATAATTTCCTGTAATATATTTGTGATCAATAGGTGTATTGTATTACTACACTTACTGGTATTCATATCAAACCTGATGGAGACATTAATGTATCAGCCTTTGAATTTTGTCTTATTATTTTTTATCATTCTCGTATGAGAACTAGGGAGTGACCTGTCATGAGTAGAAGGTGTTGTCTATTTCACCAAGTATTGCCCTTTGATGACATTAACTGAAAACATAATGTCAATTTTTGCACATATGTTGATAATCTGTATGTGTGTGTGTGTGTGTGTATACGGTAGTGTGTGTACCTATGTGGTGACTTAGAAGCTGGCTGCCATAAGATTTTTTCTCTTCTACCTTTGAGTTAGAAGCTATCTCAAGTGACTTGAACTCCCATCAGAAACATCCCATCAAAATAACTCATCTTTCTTTCTGAAAATCTGCAAAATTGTCCCAAATGAAAGTAATCAAGGACAGTTTCACCAAAAATACATGTGAAAGAATTTCCAGATCTACTGTTTTTTCTGTACATTCATAGGGTGTGGGTGTCGCTGGCTGGGCCAGCATTTCTAATGGCCTTTCAACCTAATGACTTGTTTGACCATTTCAGAGGCATTTAAAAGTCAACCACATTGCTGTGGAGTCACATGTAATCTGGACCAGGTAATGTTGGCAGATTTCCTTTCTTAAAACACGTGAGAGAACCAGATGGGTTTTTATGACAATCAACAGTGGTTTCATGGTCATCATTAAACTTTTAATTCCAGATTTTTAATGAATTCAAATTTTATCTTCTGCTGTGGTGGATTTGAATCCAAGTTCAGAGACCATTGCCCTGGACCACTAGTCCAGTGACAATGCCACCACTTCCAGAATTCTGTCAAATCAACAGTGCTGAGATCCTTTCGACTTTCATCTTTTCAAGAGAAATGTTGCCATTCTTTAGTTCTCCAGGAGATTGTGTTTGTTTTGCATTTGTTTGCGTCTTTAAGGATTTGGAATATCTTTTTTGAAAAAGGGAAAAATTAAATTTCAAAACTACAAATTGAATATTAAATCAGTTTTACAACTGGTTTTAAAATAGACATTTGTTTTACAGTAAATCAAGTATTCTTTTCAATTTTATTGGAAGAAGCCTGCTAAAAGTCTTTTATGCTGGGAATAATAGTTTCAAAGGTCATCAATTGTGGTTTTTGTGGTAAGGAACACATTTAAACTGTTGGTAAGGCCTGGATTGGGACTAAAATTGACTACGCATTTTCCTATCACAGTCCGTAACATACCTTAACCAACCTCCCATGTAAGTGGTTAGCACTACTGCCTCATAGCATCATAGACCTGGGTTTGATTCCTGCCTTTGATCACTGTCCGCAGAGTTTGCACATTCTCCCTGTGTCTGCATGGGTCTCCTGATGTTTCCTCCCACAGTCTGAAAAACACATTGGTTAGGTGCATTGGCTATGCTAAATCCTCCCTCAGTGTGGCAACATAGGAACTTACACAGTAATTTTATTGTTTATTTGTGACAAATAAATAGACTTAGCTTTTAATACTTTCCTTCCATAATCTTGAACCTACCTGCTTCCCATTCCAACTTACACCAAATCCTTTCACCACTTGTGTTTGCAGATCTTCACTATCATTGCCTCAATTTATAAAATTCTTATCCTTGTTTTCAAATCCCTCAATGGTCCTATCCTTCCTTCTTCTGTAATCTCCTTGCATCCCTCTAAAGTACCTACACTCAAATAATTCTAGCCTTTTGATCATCCCTGAATTTAATCATCCCATCATTAGTGCTGGGCCTTCAGTAATTTGGCTGTAAGTTCTGGAATTCCATCCATTAACTTTCCACCCTTTGTACCTTGTTTTCCTCCTTTAGGACACTTTTTAAAAGCAACAGCTGACTTTTTAAAATCACATAATACCTCATAATGTGGCTCAGTGTCATATTTTGTTTTATAATTCTCCATGAGGCACCTTGGGACATTTTATTGTATTAAAGGCGCTAGACAAATATATATCAGTTGTTGATTTGTTGGGAAGGAGTTTCTTCGAAATTATACATCATTTTGGGCACAAATTGTTCCAAATTGATTAAACTAATTCTTCAGTTGTGAAACAGCAATTATATCCACGGATAATTGGCTTTCTGTAATCTTCTGCAACAATTTGAAAACATGATACTAAAACAGGTTTCAAATGCACAATTGGAAATGATCCTGACCTAATTATTTACTTCACAAGTTTCTCCTAATTGTGCTCATTTGTGAGACTTTGAGAATGTTCTTGTGGCTAAGCTGTTTTTCAAATTTAATTGCACAATGTGGGCATTGCAAGCATTTATTGCCTATCTCTAATTATACTTGAGAAGGTGGTGGTGAGCCATCTTCTTGAAACATTGCAGTTCATGTGATGTTTGTACACCTACAGTGATGGTAGGGAGGGCATTTTGGGAACAGTGACATAGTTTGAAGTCATGATGGTGTGTGGCTTGAAGAGGAGTTTGCAGATGATGGTGTTCTCATGCACCCTTGTCCTTGGTGATAAAGGCTGCAGTTTGGAAGGTGCCCTTGAAGAAACATTGGTGAGTTGCTGCAGTGCACCTTGTACATGGTATAAACTCCTGTGATGCTGCACTGACTGCGCATGAAGTGAATGTTGAAGTTGTTGGGTGAGGTCTCAATAATGTGGATTACTTTGTTCTGGATGATGTTGAGCTTCTTGAATGTTGCTGGAACTCCATTCCTCCAGGGAAGTGGAGAGTTTTCCAAGGCATGATTGACTTGTGTCCTGTAAGCAGTGCAAAGGATTTGTGAGGACAGGAAGTGAGTTACTTCCCACAGAATTCACAGTTGCTGATCTGTTCTTGTAGCTATTGGATTTACATAACAAGTTTAGTTATGTTTCTGGTCAATAGTAATTTCAGAATGTTGATGGTACAGTTTTGTTGATGGTCATTCATTGAATATCATGGCAAGGTGGTTAGATTCTTTTGTATTGGAGATGGTTATTGTCTGGCTATCTGGTATGACGCAAATGTTGGTTGCCACTTAATACCCAAACCGAACTATTGTCCAGGTCTTGTTGCATATGAGCATATATTCTTTCATTATCTGAGGGAATGTGAATGGTACTGAACACTGAAATCTTCATCTAACATACTCCCTTATGATCTTATAATGATAGAAAGGACATTGATGAAGCTGAAGATGTTTGGATTTCAGGCATTAACCTAAGGAACTTTGCAGCAATGACCTGGAACTGAGATGATCATCAACCACAACAATCTTCTTTAGTGTAAAAATGAATCAACAGTGGAGAGTTTTCCACCAATTTCAATGGACTTCATTCTAAAGTTTATTGATTAGTGTCACAAATAGGCTTACATTAACACTGCAATGAACTTACTGTGAAAATCTCTAGTCACCACACTTCAGCACCTGTTCAGGTACACTGAGTGAGAATTTAACATAGCCAATGGACCTAACCGGCACTTCTTTCATACTGTGGGAGGAAACCGGAGCAGCCGGAAGAAAGTCACACAGACAGAGGGAGGGAACATGCAAATACTACACACACAGTGACCCAAGCTGGGAATTGAACCCAGGCTCCTGGCGCTGTGAGGCAGCAGTGGTAACCATTGTGCCACCATGCTACTTCCAGTTTACCTTAATGGCATTCTCAGTCAAATGCTGTCTTGATATCAGGGGCAGTCACTCTCACCTCACCTCACCTCTGGAATTCATCCTTTTTTTGTTGATGTTTGGACCAAAGGTGTAATCAGGATTGGGAGCTGAGTGGTACTTGCAGAAACCAAACTGATCAGTTTATTTACTGAGTAAGTGCCACTTGAAGCACTGCCCTGGATCTCACATCGCTTTGATAATTAGGAGTAGGCTGATGAGGCTGTGATTGTGCAGAGTGAGTTTGACCTTTTTGGTTACCTAGGCAACTTTCCATTTTGCTATTGTTGTAGTTGTAATGGAAGAGCTTGGCTAGAAACATTACTGCTAACATATTGTCAGAGCCCATAGCTTAGTTGTTTCTAACGTACTTAGCTGTTTTTTTTTGCATCATATGGAGTGAATGAATTGGATGAAGACTGGTATCTGTGATGAAGGGGATCTCAGTAGGCAGCCAAGGTGAATTATTCACTTGACATTTCTGACTGAAGATGGTTGCAAATCCTTCAGCTTTGTCTTTTGCATTCATTTTCTGGATTTCAGCGTCACTGAGGATACACTGTTTATGGAGCTTAATTTTATACTTCCTTCCTTTCTTTATTTCCCACTTCTTCACTCTACTGTGAAGAAAATGAATGCTGATACATAGCATAGCCTCCATCTTCAAGGGAGCAACGGCCCTGGCTCATTTCGATGTCCCTCATTTTCATTCTCCCTTAACCGTTCTTCTTCCCTTTACCACTCTCCTATCCACTTTCTTATCATCCTTCTCCTTTATCCTGCACCATCTCCCCTTTCTTCCCTTATATCACACCCCAGGTAAGATTTTAAGGTCTTGGTTGGGTGAGATCTTACATTCCTACCTGAAGCCAATGGAGATTTTCATTCTGGGAAACTTGTTCGCCCCTGAATTGGGCAGGTATCTGCAGGAGATGGTGAAGAGATCAATCTGTTCAATGAAGGAACATTTGGATTAGATGTCAAGTTAAAAGTGGTTATGACCTTAGTGGAATCACAAAGGATATACCCACCATTTGCCCAACACTAGCCCATATAATTAAAACTGTTGGGTTACCAAATTGGCATGAGCCTCCTGCTGCTGTGGTAAAATAGCAAAGGAATGGGATGAAGCACTGCAATGGCCAGTAATTGACTATATAAGAGCTTTACAGGGCACCTGACACTTCCACCTCCTCCTGTAAAATGGGAGACAGGCCAGAGGTGGGCAGATAAGTGGCAGGCGGGCCTTCAAACTTGTAAATGGGGGACCATAAAGCTCCGCCCTATGTGTAATTTATGGTATTAGAATTTAGGTGGGGATTCATAGTTGCTAACCCATTTAGAAAGGGCTCCTTGATCTATAAGAAATAGGAATAAGAGAAGGCCATTCAGCCTATAAAGCCTGCTCCATCATTTAATAAGATCATGACTGATCTAAAACTCGCTTAAGTCCACTTTCTCGCCTTCTCTCTGATATTCTTAATACTGATTAAAACCTGACCATCTTAGACTTGAAAATGCTCAAAGACTCAGTCTGTTTGGTCTTCTTGGGGCAAAAGGTTGTGGATTTTTCTTTGAGGGACCCAACCATGCCCCCCATAGATGCTAAGTGTGTTAATGACTATAGGCCAGTTTATTCTGATTACCAGCATTTCAGTGCAAAGTATCATAGTGACAAGGAAGCCTTGAATCGCAATGGTGATTTAATGAAGGAAAAATAATGTTACATACAACAAGCTCAATACAGATGCAGGTCTGGTTCCACTGACTTGCTATCTCACACTAAAGGTTCCTCTTGCCAGGACCCTAACATCTGATAGGTGCCAATTCCTCCTAATAAGCCCAGAAGAATCCCACAACCGACAAAGGAGTTACACTGTATATTGCCAATTTTCCAATATCTTGGCCGACTTCCAGAATCCAATATTTTCAGAAAATGACCAGCAGTGCATCCGCAATCTGTGTAGTTACCTCTTTTAAGTTCCCAGACTGCAAACCATCGAGTCAAGGGGACTTGTCAGTCTTTAACCCTGTTAATTTGCCAAAAACTAATTCTCTGGTGATGATAACTGGATTTAATTTCTCCCTCATACTTTTTACCATTTTGGGCAAATTTACAGTATTCTCTATAATAGGACCAATGCAGGATATCTATATAATTCCTCTGCAATTTCCTGGCAATCCATAATGTGTGGGAGAGACATTGTTTAGTGATCCTGTGGCTTTTTGACTGATGTGCTCCCTATGGTTCAGATAATTTTATGTATCACCGTTAAAAAGAAAAATTGAGAAAAAACATTCCCAACTAAAGGGCAAAACAAAAACTGTGACAGTCTTATACAGAGAAGGAAGGACTTACAGAGGGGAAAAGTATCAGAGGAACAAAGAGGCTAGCAGATATAACAAAGAGTGAAGGAAGTTGGATACAGATAGAAAATAACAACATAAATAAGATAAACATAAACAGATAGAAAATAACAACATAAACAATTAACAAGATAAAAAGCCTCAATGTCAAGCAGAGACAAAATGTGATGAACTCTGTGGTTTCCTCCCACAGTCCAAAAATGTGCAGGGTTAGATGGATTTGCCAGGCTAAAATTTTCCCTTAGTGTCAGGGGAACTAGCTATGGTAAATGCATTGGGTTGTGGAAATAGGCCCTGGGTGGGATTGTGGTTAATGCAGACTCAATGGGCCGAATGATGTCCTTCTGCACTACGGGATTGTGTGACTCCAGCCATGCAGTGGGGCCTAGTGTATTTCAGGGTAGCACTTGACTGCCTGCAATAGACAAAAAGGGACCCAAGGTCATGTGACCCAGGAACGCAGCCTGAAAACAGGCCCACATGACCAGCTTCAGAAGGGAAGGTAAAAGCAATACAGCAGGCCGAGAAATCATGCCTAGAGTGTGAGGCAGTTGAAAAGAAGGAGAAAATAAAGGTTGGATCTAGAAGCTGGCAGCAGGGTAAATACAAGGCTGTTCCACCTGTTTCTGTTCCACAAAGTAAGCGATTGATCTGAGCAAGCCAAACATCCACTGAACCTCAAGATGTTTCTGGGGGATGGACACCATTGATAGCAGGGCTGAGGCAGGGCTATAAAAGTGCACCATTTTGGTGATGATTGTGTGTCTGTGAAACTTAGATTGCTTGGAAGCTGATGTTGATTGAGGATCTGAAGCTATAACCTCAAAGATAAGGAGGTGGAATTCCATCTGAGAAGGTTCAGACTTTTGAAGAAGTTTCTGGCTGAAATTGGTATATACTGAGGGGGTTGGCTTGTTAATCTATCAGGTCTGCCATGGCAGGTGGTAAGTAAAAAAATCTGGAATTAAAAGTTTAATGATGATTCTGAAACAATTGTCGATCGCCAGAAAAACCCATTTATTTCACTAATGTCCTTTAGGGAAGGAAATCTGCCATCTTTATCTGGTCTGGTCTACGTGTGACTCTTGATCCACAGCTATGTGGCTGACTTTTAAATGGTCTAGCCAGATATTCAGTTCTAGGCAATTAGGGATGGACAATAAATGCTGGCCTAGTCAGTGATACCCAAATCCATGACTTAATTTAAAAAATCTTTGCCATATTTGTTACTTAATGTTTGATTTATAGTTCATGCAAATTGTGGTTTGTTTATTTAGTTATGTATAATTTGTATTGATTTTAGTTTGAGTGTGAAAGTAAAAGTTATAAGTAATTGGTTTTCGTGTTTGGGTTGTTTGATAAATTCAGTTATTTTGGTCTGTGGGCGGCATGGTGACACAATGCTTAGCATTGCTGCCTCACAGCTTCAGGGACATAGGTTCGATTCCCAGCTTGGATCACTGTCGGTTGGAGTTTACACATTCTCCCTGTGTGTGTGTGGGATTCTTCTGGATGCTCCGGTTTCCTCCTATAGTCCAAAGATATGCTGGTTAGGTGCATTGACCATGATAAATTCTCCCTCAGTGTACCCAAACAGACATCGGAGTTTGGTGACTAGGGGGTTTTCACAGTAACTTCATTGCAATATTAATGTAAGCCTGTTTGTGACATTAATAAATAAATAAAAACTTAAACTTAAAAAGCAAGAAAGACATGTGTACAAACAGTGCAAATGAAGCAGAAAGACAAAGGGCTAAATTTCACCCTTCCGTCAATCAAGGAATTAGAGTGGGTGAGAGGCGGACCATCTAAAGGTCTGTTGACCTTGGGCAGGATTTTCCAATTTTGGGACGAGTGAGACCGGAAAATCCCACCCAAAATCTGCAATACAAAGAGTTTAATTTTCAAAGCACAGCGGCTTAAGGTTTGATGCAGCTAAAGAATCTGAAATCACCATCTTGGAGATTTTTCAAATCCTGATACCTAAGGACAGTTTTGGATTTTCAAAGGGCTTAGGAGTGGGGTTTTGTGATGGAGGAGTGGGAGGGGAATGCATTGGTGGTGTGGTGTGAGCAGAAAACACATTCCCTGCCAATTAGCTACATCTTCCGCTAATTAATGAGCTTGCAGCAATTTTCAATGTCTTTTTCAGATGAACTTGGACAGTCTTATTCACATTTGGTGGCACAGTAGTTAGCATTGCTGCCTCACAGCACCAGGGCCCTGGGGTTAATTCCTGGCTTAAGTCACTGATTGTGCAGACTCCACACATTCTCCCCCTGTCTGCATGGGTTTTCTCTGGGTGCTCTGGTTTCACCCTACAGTAAGAAGTCTGCAACACCAGTTTTAAATCCAACCCATTTGTTTGATAGTAAACTATCAAAATAGTTTACTATCAAACATCAGTTTACTATCAAATAAATTGGTTGGATTTAAAATTGGTGTGGCAGATTTCTTACTGTGTTTACCCCAGTCCAATGCCGGCATCTCTACATCATTCATCCTATAGTCCAAAAGACGTGCTAATTAGGTGCATTGGCCATGCTAAATTCCCCCTCATGCACCTGAACAGGCAGGCACTGGAGTGTGGAGACTAGGGGATTTTCACAGTAACATCATTGCAATGTTAACGTAAGCCTACTTCTGATACTAATGAAATAAGACTAAGCAAATAGACTGGTGGTGTAAGTTTGAACAGAGCCAGAAGCCAGGTACCACAAACAAGACTTTTATTTTCATAATAAACCATATTAAAATCTTTTAACATTTGGTCATGCATTTACAGATTTTTCATATCATTTTAGAACACTGTTTAATACACAAGTTACTCAGTAGTTCACATCAAATTTTTGTCATTTTACACTTAACATTGTTTTTTAATTATTGTATTCTATTACTTCAATGTAATTACAAATGCAGAAGTAAAACAGAAAACATAATATTTATCAATGACATGCATAGAACACTGCAGAAAATCTGTATCATTTTCTCCTCAAAATGACTGTTAAACATGAAAACATAACTGTAAATACAAATTGTATAACCATTTATTCCTAAGAACTTTTTAAAGCCTTCTTGTCACAGGTACAGAAATATAAGCAAAAATATTGCTAATGGGAAGGAGCAGTTGTAGTTTGGAATAAGAATGTACAAATGGATACACTGTGAGCTTTAGAACAGTTGTTTGACGTTGTTTCTATTTTAATGCTGCTTGCACTAATTGTGTGACTCTGACTGATTGTTGACTTTTATTGAGCAGATGGATGACAGCCAAGCTGGGATTAAATACATTTTTGCATCTAATGGTGTGGAAGAGCTGCTCTTCAGGGCTTTGACCATTCCTCTTCTGATAATGGATTTTGACCTGCATCTGAGAAAAGCAGTCTCTATTGTAGCATTACAATCTCTTTTAGCTGCCTTTCAGAATGGAATCTGAGCCTAAGAATTATTTTTAGTCTCAGTTTCCCTTGAAATTGTGGCCCTTTCCTACTGTTTGATTACAGTTCTGGACCTCCTTTGGTTGGATTCAAACTGAAAGTAATGACATATTCTGCCACACTATACTATTCAAGTAGATTGATCTAGAAAACTGATTTGATTTGACTCATTATTGTCACATGTATTAACATACAGTGAAAAGTGTTGTTTTTGGGTGCTATACAGACAAAGCATACTGTTCATAGAGAAGGAAACGAGAGAATGCAGAATGTAGTGTTACAGTCATACTAGGGTGCAGAAAAAGCTTGACTTCATGTAAGATTAAGTTTATACCTGACAGATTTTCCATTCCATACTAGAGGGAGGATAATGGTTGATTCTATAGATTAAACTAAGTTAAAATTATCAGCAGCATATAGTTATTTTTATTCAATATGATGCTTTGGACACTTCTGGATTAGTCTAGAATTGTGACATTGCAGAGGGAGGCCATTTGGCCATTGAGCCTACACAGACAGAAGTCCCACTCTGGCCCTATCCCTATAAGCTCTCGTATTTACCTGTTAATCCTCCTGACACTAGTAGTCAATTTAACATGGCCATTCAACTTAACCTGTGACATGTGAGAAGAAATTGAAGCACCCGAAGGAAACCCAAGCAGACACTGGGAGAACATGCAGAATGTGCTTTTAGGCATGATTCTGACTCAGAGGGCTTCACACAGACCGGAATTGAAGCTGGTCCCTGATGCAGTGAGGCAGCAGTGCTAACCACTATGCCAGCACACTGCCTTACTATATATTCACCCACATAGTAACACTTCACAGTACTTTTTGTTTATGGAAGCAACTATTCCATCTAATTACTCAGCTTCACTGTACTTTCTATGTTAATAAGTTCACGTTCAGTCACTTTCAGTTGAATCTTTGTGCAGCCAGACAGCTTCCTGCGGAAATTGCCACTAAGCAGGATGTACAGAAAGGGGTTAATGCCGCTGCTAGCATAACTGAGGCAGATGGAGGTGTAATAGCCTATGTAATAAGCAGCGGTTGGTTGGGTGATTTCAAGATTTACCAGTTGCATCACATGGTATGGTGCTGAACTAACCACAAAAATGCTCACCAACACCAGGACCATCTTGGTTAGTCGTTTGAGCCGTGTTCTGGGGATAGCTGGATTATATCTAAACAGAAATAAGAAAACATGATTTAGTTAAGTACAGCCTGTTTGTTCAGATAGGGACGGGAGAAGTATGTATATTAGCTAGCCCTACCACTCTGCAAGCTGTACCATTAATTTGAAAATTTAATTGTTTACCTCAAGGATGAAAGAGATTTTAACCAGACTCCTTTCAATAAACAAGAACTGCAATGATGGAGTATAACTAGCTATCTCTACCTGAAGAATTTCTCCAGCACATGCACGATGGGCTTTAGAGGGTTATAAAACGAAAGATAAAGTTTGTAAGGTGCTGTGAACCTGGAATTCCCTGTGAGGATTCAATGTATGTCTGACAGTCCTCCCCAGTTAGTCTCAACTTTGCAGGTCCAAAGCTATGATCAAGTGAGGGTTCTCTGGCCACAGGCTGATAGCCACACATAATTCTAGGCAAGGTAGAGAGAGAGAGAGAGAGAAAGAAAGAGAGACAAACTGTCAAAGTAGCTTTCATTTCTCAGCTGGTTCTTCAATAAAGTTGCCTTCAAAACCAACAGGATGAAAACTTACATTTTCTGTTTCTCCCATGTGATTCCCTGCAAGTTACCAAACTTTGTCTTTTCAGGGATGTTCACATTAACTTCATTGCAGTGCTAATGTAAATCTACTTGAGACACAAATAAACTTCAAAACTTTAATTAATTAAAGTGATTGCAGTTCAAATCAAATAGGCAGGCCTTCCTCGACAATCATGCAGCTCAGGTGATTTCTTGGAAGAGACCTGCTTGTTGACAGTTCCAAGGAAGAATTAAAAAGAAAATCCCAGGTCAGCATCCAAATGTACAGATAATTTCATGACCTTCCATTTTGTAAAGGAAAAATTCAATCGTCAGAGATATGATTTCAACATTATTTCATTTCATTCATTTCAGGCACAACACAACTATTTTCCTTTAAAAATTATGGTATTCTAGCACATTCTGATACAGGACAATTCTGGATGTTTTTGTAAAATAAACAAACACAGAAATGTAACAATCTTTGAACTGTGTCGAAGATTATGATGGGATTTGGGACTTAATTCTAGAATATGTACAGAACTACAATATTTGCATTTATTGAGTAACCAATGTGTTTCTGATCCTGGGGGAAATGGAGAGAGTTTTGTAAATAGGTCTTTCCATCACATTGAAAACAAGTATTCACCACCCAATTGATGGGAAAAACCTGATATTTGGGTGGAAAGTTGTGGATGACAATCTCCTGAAGTCAACTTTTGTTGGGCAACAGAGTGATTTTTTCTGGATTAATATTCCAGAACTGGATGATTTAAATTCAGTTAACAAAGTAATCCTGGAATAAAGGATAGTATCAGGATGGGTGCCCATAAAACTATCAGATTGTCATAAAAACCCAACTAGCTCATTAGTGTCCTTTAGTGACGGAAACTAGCCATCCTTGCGTGGTCTGGCAGGAATATCCATTAAAATGGTCTAGCAAGCTACTCGGTTGTCACTAATGCCTACTCTAAGGTAATTCACAATGATAATAAATGTTATCAATATCAGCAATGCCCACATCCTGTAAATGAATAAATAATTAAATAAATGAATCCAGGTGGCATGATGGCACAGTGGTTAGCACTGTTGCCTCACAGCACCAGGGAGCTGTGTTCCATTCATAGTTTGGGTCACTATCCGTGTGGAGTCTGCACATTTACCCTTGTCTGCGTGAGTTTCCTCCAGCTGCTCCAGTTTCCACCCACAGTCCAAAACATGTACTGCTTAGGTGCATTGGGTTATCAATGTATCTGACCAGGGGTGTGGCTGCTGTCACATGGAAACAGCTACAGGACTTATGACAACTTTGGACTCGTCATCAATATTAAAAAGACCAAAGTGATGCACCAGCCAACCCATAATCACAATCAAAGGGCAGAAACTACAGGCAGTGGATCAGTTCACTTATCTTGGCAGCACCCTCTTCCAAGCAGTGACTATTGATACAGAAGTTAACTGCAGAATAACAAAAGCAAGTTCTGCTTATGATAGACTGCGCCCTACTGTATGGGAACATCGAGGAATCAGCCCAGCAACAAAACTGAAGGTCTACAGCACCGCAGTACTCACTACTCTGTATGCCTGTGAAACATGGACTGTATATCGAAGGCATGCAAGACAGCTCAATTATTTCCACATGACTTGTCTTCACAGAATATTATGCATTAAATGGCAAGACAAAGTACCAGACACTGATGATCTCTCTAGGGCAAATCTACCATCAGTCCACACACTGCTGATGGGAGTGCAGACCCAGTGGGCAGGTCATGTCATCCTTATGTCAGACGAGTGCATACCCAAGCAGCTCCTTTTTGGGGAACTCTCTGCTGGAATAAGCTTGCATGGGGGGCAGAAGAAACATTTCAAAGACACACTCAAGGCCTCCCTGCAGTCACTTGACATTGACATGACCACCTGGGAAACACTGGCACAAAACTTCCCTACCTGGTGCTGCCTCATCCACAAAGGCTGTCAAGCTCACAAAGCAAGGTGCATTGCTGAAGCACAACTTAAGCACAAGCCCAGAGCCACCAGTGCAACAACTACAGTGTCTACACAAGTCTGTCCAATTTGTGCCAGGATATTCAGTGCCCAAATTGGTCTGATCAGTCACCTTTGGACACAGCGGAACCAGCCTCAAAATGACTAATATTGTTGAGGTCCTCATCCATGATAAAGGACGAACAACAATCTGAACAGATGCTGGATTTTGGCAACTAGATTATTTTCCCTGTCACTTCATTGCAGTGTTAATGTAAGCTTACTTGTGACATTAATAAATGAATGTAAAAGTAGAAAAGAGAATATTTGCTCATGTATCAATGGCTCAATCCCTACTTAATTGTGTGGGGAAAAGACCAATAATTGCTGTTAAATTGCAGCACTTCCCCATTGCTGGAACCACTATTAATGATGTATATTTATGTTCCAAGTATGATCAGAAGAATAATGGAAAATGAAATCAAGAAGTTTTTCAAAAAAAACAGTAAAAAAAATTCTCTTCCCCCAAAAATTGTGGATGCTAGGACAATAAACCAATATATTTATTGTCATGTCAGTGTATCAAGATATATGGGACAAAAACTGGTAAATGGAGTTGAGATGAAGATTAACTACATTCTAATTGAACTTTGGAGCAGTCTTGAGTGTTTGAGCCACCAACTTCTGTACTTAATGTTCCTATGTGACTCCTTTATTTAATGGCAGTTCAGGAGGCATTTGTGGCCCTGCTCTGTCTTGCGAGAATTCAAGTCTGTGGTTGTAAGTTCTTCATAGAATCTCTACAGTGCAAAAGGAGGCCACTCAGCCTATTGAGTCTGACCAACTATAATCCCACCCCAGCCCTATTCCCACAACCCCTCATATTAACCTGGCTAATCTCTTTGACACTAGGGTCAATTTAGCATGCCCAATAAACCTAACTCACACATCCTTGGAGTGTGGGAGAAAACCTGAGTAGCTGGAGGAAACTCTCACAGACATGGGGAGAATGTGTAAACTCCACACACAGAGTGACCTGAGACTGGAATTGAACCCAGGTCCCTGCACTGTGAGGCAGCATTGCTAACCACAGTGCCACTATGCTGCCTCAGTAGTGATGTAAGCAAAGTTTGTTCAGGGTTGCATTGCCTCCAGGATGAGTTTCTTGACATTGAGAGACTGAAGCCAAATCAACAGTAATTCGATATCTGAGCCAAATGAAACTTCAGAATACTGTTGTTGGCTTACTGACTAGTCTGACTTATTCAAGATACCTGGAGAAGTAACTCTGTCCCTTGGCTCCTGTCACCCTGCAAGCAAAAGTCTTAGCTTCTCGACAAGTAGTGAGGGCAATCTCATCTGTTCCACTGCTGTTAATGTTGGCTGGTGAAACACTGGTAGCATTCCTGAGAGTCCCTAACCATTGGCTCATGCCAAATTGCCCTAGGTTCTCGGCAATCTGTTAAGTGCACTTTGTCCCTTTTGGGAAAGAATGTACATCAATTCTGATGTCTGAAAAATTGTGGCTTTCCCAAGTCTTAGAGATTCTTAAACTCAGAAGTTGGTTTCAGACGCTTGGCTCATCAAAAGAAACATTTTGGAGTTAATAGCTCATTTTTGTACGTGTATTTTTAAAAGATATATTCAAGTAGAAGTTTATTTATTAGTCAAAAGTAAGGCTTACATTAACACTGCAGTGAAGTTACCATCAAATTCCCCATTCGAGGGATGTAGTCATCGCTGGTTAGGCAGCATTTATTGCTCATTCCTAATTGTCCTTGAGAAGATTGTGGTGAGTTGTCTCTTGAATTGCTTTAGTGCATTAGGAGTAGGCACACTCACAGTAACCTTAGAGAGGGAGTTATCTGAGTAGAACATACATGTTTGTGATACATGATTTACCTTCCAGTTTTCATATTTTCCTGATGGATGTCCCATGTGTAACATAGAATCAATATGTAGCAAATCAGTATCAGTGGCAAGGGAAAGAAGAAAGAAGTTAAAGTGTGATATAGTGTATACCTGCGAAAAGAACAAAAAGAGCATGTTAATTATGTTTTGTTATTGATCAATGCATTGACATTGATCTACATTTTCCAACAATTGATAAGGTTGTTTCCTTATTTTGAAATTGTTTTGCTTTGTAGTAATTATGGCCATCAAATAAAACATTTATCAAACAATGCCCAGATGGCAACACTGACTTACTGTGTGTGTTAACAAAAACATTAGACTTTATTTAATTCTCACCTTGTTATCAGTAAGTCAAGACAAATTAACTCATACATTTTATAGCTGATTTAACATAACCACTTAAAAAGAGAATTCTTGTTATTTGCTCTCAGTCTTGCAAAGGCTTAGATCAGTGTTTGACATCTAATAATCAATTGATAAATATCCTTGAGGAGAGAAATGAAGATCCCTTTCACTGATTTGGCTCCAAATAAATCTCTTGTTCACTTTATTTTCTGCTGTTAAAAAGTCAGAAATCCCCTAGCAATATTTACATGTTAAAATGTGGACCTCAGTTTCATTATTATTCACCATTGTTCCATCCAAAGAATAACATACACCACACTTTCAGAGCATGCTTGAGATGAATTCTGCAAAGTTTGTAACAAAATTATAAACCTGATATTCTTTATCAGTGAAAAAGTATATACTTAGTTTAGTGCGAGTTTAATGATGTATTACAACAGGTTGGCCCAAGCTTTACACTTTGGAAATGAGAAAACAGAATCAGGTTTGTTATCTTACAGGGTATTCTTAAAATGCTGAATAATTTCTAGCTGAATTAATAGAAATTCTGTATTTAATTCACAAAGGGCAGCTGAGGGGATAAGCGTATATGTATTCAAGGGGAAGCTAGATAAACACATGAAGGAAAAAGAAATGTTATAGGCAGGGTGATAAACCCCACTAGCTTTTCGCTCATGATATGTTTTGTCCTGGATTTCTGGTGTCATAGCAGCTTTTTGCACCTACGTTGGGTGTGGCAGGTTAGTGGCTTGTGCTTGGGGTTTGGGGGGGGGGTGGGAAAGGAGGGGGGACTGTTGGGGAGAGGGAGGCATGTTGGGGTGAGGTTGGGAGCCTCTGATTTGGGGTATGTGGGTTACTATTCTTTGCTGCGATGGCTTTGCCAGCACCTCCTACTTACCTCACAAGCGAGCAACCTGTCCGCACTCCTCCTCCCAGTTACCCTCCCCGCTGTCACAGCACCCTCTCCTTGCATTCACAAGTTAGCCAGAACCTCACCTCCTCCCCACTCCCCGCCAGCCGACACCCCTGTCAGATCGTGAAGCGTGCCTTATATTTTTCACAGAGTTGGTCACCTCGAAAGTAGGCACAAATGAAACAAAAACACCAACATAAAACAATTAGTCTGAGGGGTCTTATTTTCTACGTAATTTCCAATTAAAAAATAAATAATAAATGCTTTCTGGATCTTATTCGAAATTTAAGCCAACCCAATAGTAATTGAAAAAAAAAACTGTGCCATGTTCCTCCCAGAGTATTTAGGAACTTTATTTTAAAATACACTTACCAAAGTATATCCTGGGGTGAAGTCAGATCAATAGCGCAGCTTTCCAAGCCATCCTTAAATTTAATGACTTTCGCATGTGTCCAGACGGGAAGAGCCAATATAAGTGAAATTGCCCAAAGGCAGAGATTGATTTTAATGGTTTTTGACTTGGTTCTGAAGCTTGTCAGACGAAATGGATGAACAAGAGCCAGGTACCTACGGAGTAAGTATTCGAATAGAGTTTCAAAAACAAGTCAGGACTTTTTTTTATACACGGCAATCACCTTTTATTGGGATGTGCAGAGAAATGTGGTTTTTGAGATTTCCTTCCACTTCTGTTGGGAACTATATTGTTGGCAATTGAAAAGCCAGAAGTTAAACGTCATTAAGATAAAATTGAATGAGATTGAAAGCAAGAAGGGACTTTGATTCATTCAGCGCAGAATGAGGCCATTTAACCCATTGTGTCTGAGTCGATTCTATAAAAGAGCTTTTCAATTAGTCTCAATCCCCTCCATCTTTCTCGTTAACTCTGGAATTCTACACCCCCCCCCCCATCCCTCCAGGCATTTAACCAATTCCTTTCTTGAAAATTACAACTGAATCTGCTTTCAATCGGCTTTCACCACCCTTTCACACACTGCATTTTAGATCATAGCAACTTGCTGTTGAAAAACATTACCTCATTTTCTTCCTGATTTAATACTACATTAATAAACTCTGGGGATGAGATTGGTGGGGAAGGAAGTGGGAGTTGGGGTCCCGCTGCCATCCTGCACTTGGTAGTGACAGAGGGAGGGAGGCCAGCGATCGGGGCTGGCTATTGGGATGGGGGGGTGGGGGGCAGGGGAGATTGGCCGACTGGGGGGAGGTGGGGACTGTGACTGCATTAGCTGTGGGGGGGGGGGCGTTTGGGATGGGGTCGGTCAAACCTGCAGGAGGTGCAGGGATTAGGGTTCGGGAGATTGGGACTGCTGTAAGGAAGGATGGGGGACAGGGAAATTGAGGCAAGCTGGGGTGGGGGAGTTGAGCTTGGCTTGGACACATCCAGGGGGCCAGTGATTAGGATGCGGGGGTGTGGGGGGTCGATAGGGCAGCGATGCGGGAGGTCACAGGGTTGATTGAGCTGGTCAGCGGAAGGCCGGGTCACTGTGTACATGCCAACCTTGGCGCTGACAGATTGGTGCATGTCCAGCAGCCCATTCAGCGCTATGCTGCTGATCCCTCCAACTTGAACAGGCTCCATGCACCAATTTTCATTGTGATTCGGACTAGTGCTCTCTGCGGTACACGGAGTGTGGAAGACACATTTTGAAAATCCCGCGGAAAAAACTAACTTCAATTTTTATGCAAATTCGACACTTAGAATTGTTTTGGGACAATCCCACCCAGGATGTTTTGTATTCTTTTACAGCAATTAAGTACTTTTGAAATGCAGTTATTGTTGTGATGTAAGGAGAAATGGCAATTAATCTGCATAAAACCAGATTCCAAAGCCAGCAATAGGATAATGGCCAGACAATCTGTATTTTAGGTGTGTTGACTGATGTATGAATATTAGCCAGAATGTCAGGTAAACTCGCCAGCTATTTTAATAGTTTCATGGCATTGTTCACATCCATCTGAGAGGATAGACAAAGCCACAGTTTAATGTTTTGTAGAAAGATGGCATGTCCAACAATGTATTGTTAAAGGTGCTGGCTGCTTTATTTTTGACACGCAAGCCACACAGGAAAACGTGTTTTGTACTCCACTGAAATTATTGGTAACACACAGCAGATTAAACCTGTTGATTATACCTACAGGAGAAAAAAACAGATTAACATTTTGAGTGACCATTTGAATGTGTGCACTTGACTGTAAGCTTCACGTACTGAAAACCCACACTGGAAGTTTGGGCAAATGTTGTGCAAGATTTGCCA
Source organism: Sphyrna mokarran (assembly GCA_024679065.1). Taxonomy (NCBI): domain Eukaryota; kingdom Metazoa; phylum Chordata; class Chondrichthyes; order Carcharhiniformes; family Carcharhinidae; genus Sphyrna; species Sphyrna mokarran. The sequence goes on from JAGIQG010000005.1 coordinate 49,511,536, forward strand.
AAGCATCTTGTTTGAATTTCTGGTCTGCCCTTTCTAATGGTATATCTCTCAAAGGAAGTACAAAATTTGGAGATACCACCTTTGAAGTAATAATACACTTGAAATTTATTTTTGTCCTTCAGGTGTTGATTGCCCTAATGTTTTCACATATATTATCTAAATTCAAGACAATGGGTGGGATTTTCTGGCTGCGCCTATCCCAAAACTGGAAAATCCCACCCGAGGTCAATGGCCCTTTGCATGTTCAGCCCCCACCCCCAGTATGATTCCCGTGGCAGGTGGGATGGGAAAGTTTTTGTTTTCATCCCCATTGCATTGAGCTCAATTTATATGTATAAGTATTTACACTTCCACATATTAAGTGGCAGTTATAGTATGAGTGCAATTCTTATCCCACAAAACTGTTGATATACATATTAAAAGAGGTTACAGTTTGATACCCTGTTAATTATCTCCATTCAACCACTCATTTTAGATCAATACCACTGAGCTGTATTCTCAAGAAATTGACATTTAATTTTGATCAATTGAAAAGCAAATCAATAGATCATGAACTGCATTGAGACAGTCTAACAGACCATGAATAAACTCTCTTTGTGTGTGAAACCGTGGTGTCTGTACTGACATCTGTGGTCTTTGCTATAATTTGGTTTCAGACCAATGATAATTACAAATGTTTTGTGTAGATTTATGTTACTTTGTAGATTGTTCTTTGCCTCTGGGCTGCCCAGTGTAATGGTAAGTCTGCTGCTGGCGTGTTGATGACAATGTCTCCGGAAGCCACCTGTCAGGGGGCACCAGGTATGACTCCCCTTTCAATTGTGCTTTCCTTTCTCTTGGAAGGACACAACGTAGCCTCTGTGGCAACTCTCTTACACAGGCCTCAGTGAAAATTGCAGTCAGATCACGATGACACCATCAGGACTCAATATGCATGTGGAAAGAAGGCTACCATTGGCTTTAGGGAAGGTTGTTCTTACCACATGTTTTGGAGTCAAGTTAAAATCTCAGATGACTTGATCCCGGCAATTCTCATTTCCATTAGATGGATAGAGTTAAATTAGCCTGTGCGGAAATTTGTGCTGAGAGCTTGAAGGTCAGTAGGCCCTGCAGGATTTTCGCTCTTTTAATTTTAAAGGACAGAGTACCCTGTGGGATATTGTGACCTTCATTGCCTGAATTATTGACAGATATAAAAATCTTGATGCCAGGAGCTCAAAATTTGAAAATTTACTATTATTTGTTTACATCTACTTGAGAAAAAGGATAAATGAAAAAGTATCATCTGTACATTTATGAGTACTTAGATAATTATCAAGAGTCCCTTGTAATGCTTCACAGTCTATTAGTGCCATGATACACAACATTGCATTATTACAAAAAAATCTCCACATTGAATGATACTAAATTGAAACTATTTGTATGGAAATTGACATATATAATCAGCAATACTTAAACATGTCTAATATCACACCTTTCATTCTCCTTTTTTCAAACCTTGCTTTATTCTTTTTGACTGAACAGTAAACCAACAGTACATATTAAAAAACATATCGCAAGGCTGTAAGCAGAAGTATAATGATAAAATAATTGCCAACACAAACTGAACTGATCTTGTATTGAATGACTGAACAATTTATTATCAATTGCTGTATATAACACTGCAGTGATCTAATAACAAAATGTGAAGGTACATTTTTCAAGTTCCTGTACTGCCAGTGGGGCATCGCATATCAAGTAATTACAGGCTCACCATAAATTAATTTTCAGATATTGCATTAGACAGTGTGTCACTCATACTCTCTCATACCAGGATCAATCTCACTGGAATGGCCTCAATCAATTACAAGAAATGCACGCTTCAGTGTATCTAGCCAAACACTAAGATCTGAATGGACTATAACAAGCATTATTGGGCCTCATCTTTCTTTATTTGCTAATTATTTCCAAATTCATCCTGAATAAGTCACCTCTTCATGCTTTACCCTATCAATAATCCCTTTTAGCACCCCCCCAACTACACCCAATAACGAGAACAAGGAGATTTTGGACTTTCTTCACTAAGATTGAATCTGTTTGCTGTCTCTGAACCACTTCATTTCTGCATTTTTGCTTAGCCATCAAACCAAAGCTTTCTTTTGGCCTGATAGAACATGAGGCTTTGATATTGACGCTCTTCACGAAAGACAGGAGAAGCTTGTGTGGGGGATTAGCTCTACAAAATAGGGAACATGTCCCCCAACACACTTTCACCCATTCTCATTTCAGACCCACAGCAATGTAAGTTGATTCTTAACTGCCTTCTGAAGTAGCCCAGCAAATCATCTAATTGTATTCAAGAAGACAGCTTACCGATACCTTTGCACAAAGAAAATTGTGGATAGATAAAAATGTTAGCCTTGCAAAGCAACGTCCATCTCCCCTGAATGAATGAATTGAAAAATATCAGTACCTTGTTCAGATTATTTTGAAAGTACTCTTAGGGATCATTTCTATAGTGTTTTAGCTAAGATCAAGTGTAGTATTGACATGCTGCACTTGGTTGAAGCCATTAGGTTATGTTTCAGCTTTGTTTGAAGCAATTTTTTAAAGCGGCATCTTGCCCTTTTGGCTAAGATGCAAATCAGATCAAGCCTTGTAGGAGGAGCTCCACCTACTCCAATCAGCTTGGATCATGTGGATCAAGCCCAAGATAGGAGGTGAGAGCCCTGTCTTGTCAGCTTGGATCGGGAATGTCCCAACTTGTTGAGACTCTGAATTGGATTTAATTTGACTTGATTGGATTGGAATAAGATTTAAAAAAATAACAACATTGTGCTCTGGCTTACCTGTCCAGAGTAAGAAGTCTCACAACACCAAGTTAAAGTCCAACCTATTTATTTTTTTGATCAAATAAATTGGTTGGACTTTAACCTGGTGTTGTGAGACTTCTTACTGTGTTTACCCCAGTCCAACGCCGGCATCTCCACATCATTACCTGTCCAGACTCATAGCTGTCATAATTGCACAGCAGGAAAACTGATTGCAACTGTCTAACGATGTGATAATGGTGCAGAGAGTACTTCCAAATACCCACTCGCCTCCTTGTGCCCACTGATGAATCAGGAATGGCATTCCAGTAACATGAACCAAGTCTGCCACTGCTAGGTTACATATATAAATATCTGGGATGGTCTTCCGTATTGACCTGAAACAAATGCAAATTTAATTCAATCAGCGTCATATTCTTGGTAAATTAGATATCTTTGTTTAACTAAATGTCCTTCATATTGCTTAGTGATGGGTTTATTCAAATAATGATGCTGTAATAACACAGGTAACATTTTGATAATCTTGAGCAATATGTATTGTTAAATCATAACTAAGCATCCTTTTAATAGTCAAATTTACTCAGAGATGTTTACTCGAGTATTGATTCATTTGCCATGTAAGAAGCTTGATTACCCTGTATTTATGCCAGTGCACTTGCTAAGTATATGTTAACATGAGCAATTTATTAGTAAGTTTCTGACTTAACACTTCTGGCAGGAAACTTCACCTGTCCAAATGGCACATTAGGAATTTGGATGTACATAGTGCTTTTTTCCCTCAGTGCCACACGATTGCGTCTGGGAACTCACTCAAAAAACGGGTGCAATTCTCTTCCATTTTCACACTCATTCAGCATAGCCAATTTTTTTGGTCTCACTTCTGCTAAACAACTCAACAACTTGCTCCCAGTCATGGTGATGCTAGAGAACAGGGAATATAACTAAGGACAACACAGTGTAAGACAAAATGCTTGAAGTGGGTGGTAAAGGATGGATTGATGGGTTCTCAATAGGATAATGTCCTCAGCCTAAGATTTTCAATGAGTTCTTTTCTTGTCTTAAACTTTGCAACCAACAGTGTATGCCATCTCCATTTTACAAAATAGGTGCCCACTGAAATGTGAAACAGGTCGAACTGAAGCCTCAGAACAGGGTGATAATGGCAAAGCCAGTGGCTGTAAAACTGGCCACAGCCTTCAATTTCTACATGTTGGCTGATTTCAGGTGAGAGCAAACAACATGACCAATATTTTGCAATTTGCCACCCATTGATGGTTAATGAAGTAACAGAAGTCACTGACATTCTGTATGCTCAGAAGGGGGAATACAACACTCCTCTTTCCAAGAGACTTGGCTGATTGAGCATGTGGCTGCTCCAGAGTAGCAATTGTGCAGGGTGAAATTGACTGCAGGTACATTGTTTTTTGGAGTGCCTTAAGTAAATTCAGAGATATACCAAAACCACAAAGGGTTCTACTGCCCCAATGTCCAAATAATGCACGATCACACTCAATGCATGTATTCTGAGAGTGATCACAATGCCTTTACTTTATGCCAGTCTGTTGTACCACTCACATTTGAATCACCAAGAGAAATAAAAAGCTGACTACTGGCTATCAAAGATTATAGGAACATAAAAATAGAGGATTTAAAATTAGGATTAGGCCATTTGACCCTTTGAGCCTGCTCTGCCATTTAACACCACCACTAATCTGGTTGTGGTCTCAACTTCACTTTGCAGTCTATTCCTCTAACGTTTGATTCCCTTCTCTATCAAAAATCTATTTAATTCAGTTTTTAATAAATTAGTCTTCAATAAGTTCAATGACTTCACTTCCATTGCTTTCTGGAGAAGATAATTTCATATATTAGCTGTCTTCTGAGAAAAAAAATATTATCCTCATCTCCATCTTAAAAGAGAGACCTTTTCTTCTTAAATTGCGTCCCCTAGTTCTCGGCTCCTTTACAAGATGAAACATTTTCCCTATCAAGTCTTATCTATTTCAATAAGATCACCTTTTCTTCTTCTAAATTCCAATGTGCATAGGTCAAACCTGTTTAATAGTTTTTAATAAGATAAGCGCTTCATCACAGAAGCGAGTGGATTAAACTTTCTCTGCATGTCTCGTCTGATATTGTCTAACTGCATCAATCTTGTCTCCAGTAAGCATGTGGGTAACATGGATTTAATGAAAGCCACACTGCCACCTGAATTTCATTGTGCAGATGGTTGGGCATCACTTCCACTGCCTTTAAGAGCCCTGCTATTCTTCTGAGAGGACATCTCATGATTCATGATGTCTATCCTGAAAAAAAAACCCTCATGAATACACAGGCCACCAGCTTTACAGGAAGCAGCTGAGCAGGAGGAGGAAGGAAGCAGAAGGCAATTTAGACAATCTCTTCCAGTTGAGTTGCCACTGATCACCTCATCAGACTATATTACAAATTGACTAAAAAGGGAACATAATTATATTTGTAATTTCATCAGTTTTGCATACAAATCTAATATCTTGTATCCAGCTTTTCTGACACAAACATTTCTGTATCATTGTTCAAATTCTATACACACATTAATGTACGCTAAAAAACCTTACATTCCTCAACAACATAAATCATAGAGTGATAGGTTGGATCTTTAACATCACACTCACTACCAGAATCACAGTGGGTGAGGGGTGGACCATGAAAAGGTCGTTGACCTCAGGCAGGATCTTATGGTTTCAGGACAAGTGAGGCTGTAAAATCCCATCCATAGAGTCATATAACACCAAAACAAGCCCTTCGGCACACCATTTCTACGCTGACCATCAAATATCAACCTATACTAATCCCATTGACCAGCACTTGGACCAAAGCCTACTGTGCCTTGGCGATTTAAGTGCTGTCCAGGTGCTTCTTAAATCTATGAGAGTACATGCCTCCACCACCCTCTCAGGCAGTGCATTCCATCATTCCACCACCCCTTGGGTGAAAAAACGTTTCCTCGGATCCGTGCTAACCTATCTACTCTTCACCTTAAACCTGTGAGCTCTGGTCTTAGACACTGCTGCCATGGGGAAAAGGTTCTTCGATCTACCCTATCACACATCTCTCATAATTTTACATGCTTCTATCAGATCCCCCTAAAAGTCTCCTCTGCTCCAGGGGAAACAAAGGCAGCCTATCCATTCTCTCCCCTTGGATGAACTTTTCCATCCCAAGCAACATCCTGGTGAATATCATCTGCACTGTCATCAGTGCAATCGTGTCCTTCCATAGTGTGGCAACCAGAACTGCACATGAAACTCCATCTGTGGCCTAACCGTTGTTTTATAAAGTTGTACAAAGACTTCCCTGCTCCTATACACTATGTCCTAGCTAATAAAGGGAGGCATTCCTATCTGCCTGTGCTGCTGCCTTCAGGCATGTACGGACTTGTACATCAAGGTCCCTTTGTTCCTCAATATCCCTGGGGACCTATGTTCATTGTGTACATCCTATCCTTAGTAGACCTTCCAAAATGTCTAATATACAGCAGTAACACTGGAGCATTGCTGTCTAAAGCACAGAGGACACTTGTCAATTAATAATGTTGTTCTTCAGTGCCTCTGGACTCTTATCTTACTTTTTGATGAATGAATGTGTCAGCACAGACACGTTCAATATGTTTAAAGCCATCTTATTTAATTTCCTTGGAAGGCCTGACCATCAATCTTGCTCTTACTTTTGTACTACTTGACAGCGATAGAATGTAAATGTCCACTAAATGGCAAGAATAGAATTGTGTGCTTATTGTGGTATATCTCTAAAAGCTTATACACAAAGATAAAATGCAATTTTGTTTCAAATAAAATCTTAACCATTGGTGCCATTAACTCTGTATACTTTCTTTAAAATTTTAATACCAGTAGCTCAATTACTCTTTCAGTCCTTTTCATTTTTGTTTCTCTGTACCTGATAATGGTAAATAGGATGAGTACATTTCCGATCAATCCTGTTGAGCAGATAACGCCAACAAAGGAAGGAAGGAGGATTGTTTCTATTACATAAATCATGTGATAATGATGTACAGTAGTGCAAGATTTGTTTATCCAGTCAGATCCATTTTGCCAGGTCCAGCATCGTGTCTGTGATCCATTCATCTTCTGTATGATTTCTTTTTCCTGCAATGAGAGTAATACATAGCACTGGCATTTGAGTCAATTAAGACTAGGCATCCTAGTTAGAAAATATCAGAGGTTTCCAGCATATAAACTTCAAGCCAATGCTAGTCTTGCTACCAGATATTATTTTTTTCACTCCTCTCGCCCAATCATTTATCCTCATTGACCTACATCCATTCATGGTCTGTCAAGGCATCACATTTAAAATTTTTATCTCTTCATGGCCTTACCCTGTGTAACCTCTACCACTGCTATAATGTCCACCACTTCTCTCTCACCTGAAACAATCCTCAAACTTCTCATTCTTTTGAGCCCTGCTCTCGTGCATTTTTGTTCTCTCCTTGTCTCATTATTGGTCTTCAACTGTGTCGGCTCCACGTTTTAGAAATCCCTCTCCTACCCTTCCACCTTCTCACCCGCCTTTACACATTTAAACTAAATCTACAAACCTATATTTTTGACCAAATTTTTTTTGCGATAATTAAACTACATGTTTTTAGTGTACGTTTCTGTCAAATGCTTGGCTTATTTTCCTACATTGAGGCTGCTATATAAATATAACTCTTTGTACTGAATTGAATTTATTCCAACGTTAACAAAGCAAAATCTATTGAAATATCAAAGCTGCAAGAAGTTTAAAATAAGGTAATAATTTTAGAAAGTATTTATTCAGCATTTCATTTCATTTTTAATATAGAGTTTTAAATAATGACAACTTTTTACAGGGTATCTACATTAAATAAACAAAGTTAAACTATTATGCCAAGAGTTTTTCATTCTAGGTCTTAGTCCCAAGGTGGGAGTGTGCAATTCATGCTGAATTGCATGATGTGGGAGTAATTAATTATGCAGTCAGGAGTTTCCCGATGTATTCCATGGTGGAAAAGTCTGATTGATATGTGCCCTGCAATCATAGTCAGGTGCCATATTTGCAAGATGTCCAGATAGCAACTTCTTTGTCACAAGGAAGGAGGAGATAGCTATTGATCCCTGGGAAATGGAACTGACGTGAAGAGTTTAGGGAGAAACATGATGGTTGTGGATACATCATGAATGTTTTAGAAACATAGCAATTATCATAATTACCATTAGAAACCTCTAACCTTGTGTGTGGCTTGGATCCTACGATGCTGTTTGAGTGAGTGGAGTTTTGATTGAGCACCAAATTCTTCATTCTCGCTGGCAGCCACGAAAAAGAAAATCTCACACAATGATGCTGTTCTTTCCACGTTGGCCCTGCTTTCTCATGGAACTAAATTTTGCCCCTCAAAACATCCATCTAGTTTTACTGGATGCCCCATTTTAGTTATTATTACTTTTAATGCATACTTGTTTTCATTTTTCTTTTTATTTCTTCCTTTTCCTTTGGAACTTGACTCATTAGAATGTGATCCAGACGTGCTGAATTCTCCACAAACTTCACCCATCCTCATTCATTCTCTGCACAAGAGCCAGACAAGGAGTGTTGTTATTTAGTCATTCATGGGAATTAAGCACCACTGGTAAAACCAGCATTCACTATCCATTCCTCATTTTCAAAATGGTGCAATTTAACTGAGTGGCTTCCTTCACCATGTCAAAGGGCAGTTAAGAGTCAATCATATTGTGGGTGTGGTATCACTTCCTGGCCAGACTGGGTAGCAACATCAGATTTCCCTCAGGATGGTAGTAAACAAGAGGGGTTATTTTGGAAATTGGGTAGCTTCATAGATCACTATCACTGAGAGTGGCTTTGTCTATTTAATTGAACTTAAATTTTCCAACTATCACAGTGAGAATTGAATTCATATCTTGGATTACCAGTCAAGTAACAAAAACACTAGGTCACTGAACTCCATCTTTTATCAAGTACTTTGTTTTTTCAATATTCAAAATCAACACACCTTTTAATATTCCTTCAAAGATATCTGAAAGGTCAATCAAGCACCTAGATTGACTAACTGATTATCTCTCATTTTTCAAGTTTTAAATAATTTCAATCTCTATGACAAACTCTAGCCATTTATCAACAACTGAAGTAAGACTAATTATAACTTGCTGGTTTATTCCTTCTTGCATTTTTGTTTTCATCCATAAAGAATTTAGGAAAATTAATGACCTACATGAAACAAAGTTTGACATGCAGACATAGAAAGGAATATTGAGGATTGCCAAAACCTTGATCAAAAGGATAGGTTTTAAGAGTTCTTAAAAGAGAAAAGAGAGGTAGGCTGGTGGAGAAATTCAGAGAGGGAATTCCTCATCTTGGAGCCATAGTTGCCAATTAAGATATGGTTGTCAATGGTGGAGAAAATAAAACTGGCGATAAATTGGAGGAGAACCCAACTGTTGGTGACAACTGAGCATTTCAATGGCTGTGAGTCTGGAGTAACTTGCAGATCAGTCCAGAGAGGCATGACAAATTTCCATTTATAAACGGATTTTATAGCAATCTGACTGGACACTATAGTAACTTTCAGGTCACTGTTACTGAATCTACCCTTTCGTACAAGATTTATTTAATTCTTTCTCCCCATCCAGTTTGTAGCTACTCCTACCAGGAAATGTGCTATCATGGTATGCCAAATTTACCTATCTTGCACCATCCTCAAAAATTTACTGTAGCTCAACTGCAACCACTCAGTGATACCCATGATCCAACCACATCATCCTAATCATTTAATTAATTGAATTTAAATTTCTCTGTTGCTCTTTTGGGATTTGAACAGATCTTTCACAGTTCACCACTCTCAACATTTGGGATACTAGTCTAATAACATAACTGCTTGGTTATTCTGGCTGCTAAATCTGTTCTTCAGCTCACGCAATAACCTCAAGTGCGCTTTCTTACAGGGCCCACTATGAAGGACTCAGTCTGACTGACTGCTTTCCTAGCCAGTGAAAACTGAATGCCTAAGAATTAAATCAGACCAGCCAGTCTTTGTACATTTCCATACACTATGGCAACTGCATTTCAAAGTATTTAATTTGCTGCATATTGCTTTGGGATATTTAGGGCGTGCAAAGGCACCAAAAAAATTTTAGTTATTTTTATTTGGTATAGCACTATCATTTAAGTCCCTCAGCCCTTCTAACTTTCTAATTTGCAGGTGGCCTCGACATAGCAGACAGTTTATAATTTCATGCCATTAAATATGAACTGCAAGTTTTTGGTTCTGGTGAACTGTGTGCTAATTGTGTTCAAAATAGCCCAAGCGTTTAAGAAGTTATTTTCAATTTCAAGAAGAAATTTTCAAATTTCTGCCCAGATCTATTTGCTTATTGCTGAATATGAAGTCTGCCTGAACCAGCACCATCAAGGACTGTTTCTTTAAATGCAGTAACATTAAAAATATCCCTTACAATGTTTAGAAGTTACTTACCACAAATATAACATTTTTAATCAAAGCGGTTTGCCCACCTTGTGACAAACCCAAGTTTAAATAACTGAAAGTTGTTTCCTAAAGCATGACATAGAGCCATTTATTTGCTGCACTGATGTACAACCTTAAATTTAGTAAATAAAATAAATTAAAGCTGTTCATCCCTATTAACACTCTTGGGCCAAAAATGAAGATTAATCTCAAGAGCTTTCAGCAAATGAATTCAATTGGAAGAAATTCTCAATGCCAGTTTTGGGGACAGAGCTAGCTCCTATCACAATTGTTTTGGAGTAATGTGAAAGATCATGGGAACTTGATGTGCGCAGAAAATAATTTGCTTCTGAAATCTTTTGCATTGCTCAGGCTTATTTTGGTAATTTTTTTTGCTGAACAGAATCCATAGAATCCCCATAGTGCAGTAGGATATCATTCAGCCCATCGAGTCTGTACTGACCACAATCACATGCAGGCCCTGTTCTCCTAACCCTTGTTTACCCTGCTAATCCTCCGACGCTCGGGTCAATTGAGCGTGGCCAATCAGCCCAACCCATACATTATTGGAGTGCATAAGGAAACTGGAGCATCCAGAGAAAACCCATGTAGACACAGAGAGAATGTACAGCCTCTGTACTGACAGTGACCCGAAACTGGAATTGAACTTGGATCTCAGACTCTGTGAGGCAGTAGTGGCAGCCACTGCACCACTGTGCTGTCCCTCAAACATAGAAACATAAAGCAAGCTAGCTGAATGTCCCTGTCCCCAGTATAAAGTGTTATCTGACTATTTCAATACTGCAAATTATTGTCGAATTATTGATTAATTTGTCATAATTCATACTTTAGAGTTAATTCCACGTGTTGAAAAGATTTCAATTCAAAACAAGCCAATGCAAAAAATAGTGTTGCTCGTCAAAAAATGAAACAAATTCATCTTGTCAATTTAGAAAGTAACAATCCATTCAAGTGGGTTACAAAGCTGCAACATAGGGCCACAGGCTGGATTTTATGAACCTGCTGCGATGCCTTTTCAGTGTCACTGGTGGACATTGGGGAGCGGGGGAAGGTGAATAGAAATTATGATGGATGGTTAGCCCCCTACCTTTCTGCTCACCCTAACCCAATACTCATAAAATGATATATGGGTGGGCACCGAAATTGGGCCCTGCCTATCATTTTCAAAAATATAACTAATAGGCAAATGAGCTTGTTGAAAAGCCAATTGATAAGAGTATTAGGCTGCCCACATCGTCATATGATTTACGTGGGCAGGCAGGCAGGAGTGGGCAGGTTGTTTTTATTCACCAAACTACCTAGAATCACAGAAGTCTTAGAGTTTAGAAATACGCCCATTGGTCCAACTTGTCCACATCGCCCAGTTCTTATCATTAAGCTAGTCGCAATGATGTGGAGATGCTAGCATTGGAATAGGGTTGGCACATTAAGAAGCCTCACAATACCAGGTTAAAGTCCAACAGATATATTTGGAAGGAAACTTGTTGGACTTTAACCTAGTGTTGTGAGACTTTTTACTATTCCCAAATGCTTGCCTTTGGTCCATGTCTCTCGATACCCTCTTACCCATGTGCTGTCTAAACACTTTTTAAAAGACAAAGTTGTATCTGCCTTTACTCAGCCATCTGGCACCTTCTTCTAGGTAATCATCATCACTCTCTGCCTGAAAAAATTGTCTCTCTGCACTTTTTGTATCTTTCCTTTCTCACCTTAAACCTATGCCCTCTATTTTTAAACTCCTCTACTTTTGGAAAAAATGTTGACCATCTAACTGATCTATGCCCTTCTTTATTTTATAGACCTTCATAAGATTGCCCCTCAGCCTCTTACACTCCAAGAAAAGGAGTCCCAGTTTATCCAGCCTCACCTTATAACTCTAATCACCAAATCCTGGTAGTATCCTAGTAAATCTTTTCTGCACTCTTTCTCATTTAATAACATCCTTTCTATAATATGGTGACCAGAACTACACAGTATTTCAAGTGTGGTCTTACCAATATCTTGTACAACTTCAATAAGATGTCCCAACCCCTGTATTTAATGTTCTGACCAATGAAACCAAGCATGCTGAATGCCTTCGTCATCACTCTTTCCATCTGTGACTCCACTTCCAAGGAGCTATGAACATGTACCCCTAGATCTCTTTGTTTTGTAGCTCTCCCCAATGCACATTAACTGAGTAAGTCCTGCCCTGGTTCGATTGACCAAAATGCATCACCTTGCAGTTATCTCAATTAAACTCTATCTCCATTTATCAGCCCATTGGCCCAATTGATCAAGATTCTGTTGCAAACCTAGATAATCTTCTTCACTGTCTACTTTGCCACCAATTTTGGTGTCATCCGCAAACTTACCAGCCATGCCTCCTAAATTTTCATCCAAATCATTAATATAAATGACAAATTCCCCCTACTCCTCCCTTGTTACCTACTCTCCTGTACATTTTAATCTGCAGTCTTGATATCAGCAATATTTATGGTTACTTTGCTGTGTGGTTTCTGCCATTGGATATTTCTTGTAATCTTCAAACAGATTTTGACTTTCTGTTGGACAACGGATAACCTCCCACCATTAAATTAGTAAGATCACTGTTGATATGTCATCTTTAATATCTGAGGTACAGCAATGCATTGGACTCATTGGTACTGCCCTAGATGGAAACTATTTGGAAGCAGAACTCAAAGTTAATAAAATAAATGAGTAATTTGACATTAATATAAAAATGTAACTGTTTTATACATTTAAAAATAGACTCATCACAAACTGTCATGACAAATATATAAGAAAAAATAATTAGATGTTAAGGGTTTTGTGCAGAATACAGTTTTGTTTTGACGTGCTCCTTTGCAGATTTCTTGACAGATTAAAATCTTGTAGCTTAGTCTATTTAACAACCTCATGTCAGAAGATATTTATTCTCAGGGGTGAATACTATAATTCTTGCGAATAATAATAGTTAATGAAAAATTGTGTCCCATGGAGCATTTTGTAATAAGAGAAAAAAAGCTGACAAACTGCAGGAAACAACACTCTGATTGTAAAAGGAGTAATACGGATGTCTCTGAGGAGGAAATTCACAATACTTACCTTGGTCATGGAAGGAAGTGTAATAGTGCAAACCAGTGTGGCAGATCAGCAAGGAAATATCCAAGAGGAGTTTGGAAAAATGAGATGGAAAATTAATTAAAATAATTGCACTTCTTGTCTTTCACCAAACATCTCTGCTTATCAAAGAAGCTTTTTAAAATTGTGTTAAGCCAGATTGAATGGAACAAGTTGAATTACTCTTGTGGAGATCTGTTATGTGCACGATGGTCTCCTCCTGTCCTGGAGCCTATGGGCGTGATCTTATGAAAAGAATCCTAAGCGTTGAACAAGTGATAAAAGGGGAATGAGTGGAACCGATTTTTCCAGTGAGCTGAGAGTCGCAATTTCCTGGCACTACGTACAAAAAATGTGCCAGGATTCAATTCTCACCAGCAGGGGGTAGAACCTCAGCTCACCAAGCTGATCATCCCCATCTACAGAGCTCTAGGGGCATCATTCCACGGTCATTCCAATCTCCTCATGCACCGAGAGATCTCCTGTCAACCCCTCAGTCTCCCTGAGCAGGTCTCCCCCCACCCTGTCCCATGGGCATTAGATTCCCCCCCACTCCTGCCAATCAACTCCACCAGCAGAGTTCCCCTTCCCACGCTGATCATCCCCATCTATAGAGTTCCCTCCCTCCAACCCTGATCACCTCCACCTTCAGAGTTCCCTCCCTCCTCCTCCGAACTGTCACATCTGCAGTATTCATTCGCTCCCTCCCACCCCGATTATCACCCCAGCAGACTTCCCTTCTTTCCTTCCCAACCTGAATGCCATTCTGGCAGAGTGCAGAGTTCCCTCTCTCCCATTCCTGCAGAGCATCCATTCCCTTCCATCCCGTCATAGCTCCTTCCCACAGGCTCCACTCCTAATCAGGCCCCACTCCCCCTTGGCACTGCCCCAATGCATTTATGAAGCCCCATTGGCAGTGCCAGGGTGCACATTGGGCACTTACAGGGAGGCAGTCAAGCAGTACCATGGTGCCAGGTGGAAATTATCAGGCTGACACTGCCTCTGACTATCCAGGGAGCTTCAATAGGCCCTGATCCTCCAATGAGGCCATCACATCTGGTCTCTGCTGATGAAGACCAGCAGAGATATGATTCTCACTGATGAGAACCTCAACTGATGACTGAGCCCAGACAATAGTGCCTGGGATTCATTAATTACAAGTCATTCATATTTTAATCAGCCTGGTGCTTGGGAAGCTGATCTCACTGCAAAAAAGGGTGGGGGAGACAAGGAACCAGGCACATTTCTCATTTTTTTGTCTCTCATCCAATCTTACTGTCTTGCTGGACTGATAATCGGGTGGGGTCGTAAGATCATGCTTTATGATTCTTTGTACAGAGGCACAGTGGTTAGCACTGCTGCCCCACAGTGCCAGGGATACAGGGCTTGATTCCCAGCTTGAGTCACTGCCTATGTGGAGTTTGCATGTTCTCCCTGTGTCTGCATGGGTTTCCTCTGGGTGCTCAGGTTTCCTCCCACAGTCTGATTAGGTGCATTGACCTGAACAGGCATCAGAATGTGGTGACTTGGGGAAATTCACAGTAACTTCATTTTTGTAATTGTATTACAATTGGCAAGCCATGACCTCTTTGCAATTTATTCATGCAAATTCCTTTGCATATATTATCATTAGGTAGGATGTGTAATTAGTATGGAATGACTGAGGTAGATAATAAGCTACTTTCTTGTTAATTGCTCTGAGAGTTGATTTTTTTCTTCAAAGGTCTACAATTCTGATTACAAGAGATGCTGATTTCAATTTCTATTCAATGCAAAAACAGTTAGATGTCAATTCAGGATAAATTGACAGTATTCTCTTTACACAAAGCAGTTTGGAGTCCTGTGGGACTGCACACTGGAGAGAAAGATTGTGGCATTGTTGACAGAATGGATGGAATTTTCCATCCCACCTGTTGTGGAATTGTCATGGGTGGGAACAAAAAGTTTGGCGGATCACTTAAAGATCTATTGACCTCAGACAGGAATTTTCGGTCTTGGGTGTGCAGCCCAAAAATTCTACCTTTTTTTGTCATTTTGAAAGGGTTTAATTATAGCAAGTCTTGAGACAATAAGCAGGAGAAATTTTTAACATAGAATTTGAACATTAAAAGAATATGCTAAAGTATTTAAAACACAACAAAATGTATCCTTATGCTTTCATTCCTTTGTGAGATGTAACTGTCACCGGCAAAGTCAGCATTTATTGCCCTTCCCCAATTACTTTTGAGCTAAGTGGTTTGCCAGGCCAATTCAAGGGCAGTTGAGAATTGCTGTGTGTCTGAAGTCACGTGGACAGACCAGGTAAGGACAGCAGATTTCCTTCCTTAAAGGACATTAGTGAAACAGATGGGATTTTGTGACAACTGGTCGTTACCAGAGGTGTTTGAACAAAAGTGTGCTGGACATGTGCTAAAAGCATGCAAAGTGGACAGATTGTGATGCTAGTCAGTGTTTAATGCTCATTTTCACTTCCCGAATTTCGACCTCCAGAATCACATTAGAAACCCGCTCGTCCATTGCTATATGCTCCAATTTTTAACCTAGTGTCCTTTTTGATGTACAAAATAAACAGGAGATTTCATTTTACAAAAAAAGCCATTTCTCATTGACAATTGCTGATGAGCACTGCAGCACAACTTGCACAAAAGCTGAATGTTAATGGAACACCAGTAAACAGTGTAGCATGAATTCAAAAAGCATATGGGCATCCGAAAATTGGGTGGCACGGTGGCATAGTGGTTACCACTGGTGCCTGACAGGTTTGATTCCCGGCTTGGGTCAATGTCTGTGTGGAGTTTGCACATTCTCCCTGCGTCTGCGTGGGTTTCCTCCAGGTGCTCTGGTTTCCTCATACAGTCTGAAAAACGTGCTGGTTAGGTACATTAACCCGAACAATTGCTGGAGTGTGGCAACTTGGGAAATTTCACAGAATCTTTATTGGAGTGTTAATGTAAGCCTTATGTGTGACACTTATAAATAAACTTTACTTTAAAAATTAAAATAACAGCTTAGCAACAGATCAAAAAATTAATGGAGCAGTGGGTAGCACTAAACTAATAAATCAATGCAGCAGTGAGTAAGAGATCAATAGGTGGGTAGAAGCAATTTACTGGAGAAGAACAAAGATAACAAGAAGGGAAAAGGTCAGAGTCAAAACTAAAGTGGGAGTAAATTCCAAAAGGATAGTGGGAAGGGAGTACAGCTGAGATGGAAAAATGGTCATACTTGGCTTTGAAAGGTCTTGAGAAAAAAACAGGGAGTGGGATTAAAAGGAAAACAGAAAAAAACCCCACAAATATTAAAGAAACAGGCAGAGCACTGATGGATATGATAAAAAAGGAATTGATAACACTGAAATCAAAAAGCTTAGAAACAGGGCTGGCCCAAGTGAAAGCACCAAATGCTGAATAAAAGGAATGGGGTTGGTCCTCTGCATAGGAGAAATCCAAAAGTCCTCAAAAAAAATTAGTGGGGCGACTGAGCCGAAGATTGAGCAATGAGCACAAACAGGTTGAGCTGGTGGGAAATGGAGGCAAAGGCAGCAAAACTAAGTAAATATTCAACATTACTTTATTTAAAGCAGAATAAATTAGCCAATCCAGAGCACAAGGATTTTTTTTCAATTTACAGCCTCTTTTAAAATAAGGGAAGTCGTGAGTGTTCAGGGAAGGGTGGTTGAATCATAGAAACTAGAGGTAACAGGAGATGGTGTAATTCCATCCCCAGCAACAGCGTCTCCTGATGGGTGGCTGTTTAGAACATGGAACATAGAACATTACAGCACAAACAGGCCCTTTGGCCCACAAGTTGCACCAATCATATCTATACCTACCAGGCCATAGAACTATCTGTAACTCCCCATCCCATTTAATCCCATGTACTCATCCAGGAGTCTCTTAAAAGACCACAGTGAGTTTGCCTCCAACACCACCAACGTCAGCCGATTCCCTTCACTCACCAACCTCTGAGTGAAAAACTTACCTCTAACATCTCCTCTGTACTTGCTCCCCAGCACCTTAAACCTGTGTCCTCTCGTAGCGACCATTTCAGCCCTGCGAAATAGCCTCCAAAATCCACCCTATCTATTCCTTTCAACATGTTATAAACCTCTATTAGGTCGCCTCTCAACCTTAGTCTCTCTAGGGAGAAGAGACCTGGCTCCCTCAACCTATCTTCATAAGGCAAGCCTCCCAATCCAGGCAACATCCTTGCCAATCTCCTCTGCACCCTCTCTATAGCTTCCACATCCTTCCTATAGTGAGGCGACCAGATTATCTAAATTAAACTCCATCTGCCATTTGTCAGCCCACTGGCCCAATTGATCAAGATCCCGTTGCAATTGGAGATAACTTACTTACCATTTACAAATGGTAACAACAGGATGTAAGGTTTGGGGACAGGAAAATGTTCGTACCTGACAAATTGCTCGTATGCGTGTTCACAGCACGTTGAATGATACATTATTTTATAATATAGACGGTTATGTTATAAAAGGCATAACATTCGACTATTATTTTGCAACAACCAAATACACCAAATTCCAGATCAGTCCTGCAATGGTTTTACAGCATGATCTGGGAGAAAACTAGTCTCTACTATCATTATGCAAGAGGAATTTAGAATTTGGCAGATACATAGCAGAAGAATCTGCAGCATGGCAGTGCTGAGTCAAAGTATAAGGTTATTGGGAGTAGATGGGAATGTGGCATTTGAAATGCAAATAGATCAGCCACAATCTTATTGGCTGACAGAGCAGACTGAGGGGCTGAATGACCAACTATTGGTCCTATTTTGTACATTCATCTGTGTTTTACCTCACTGTTGAATCTTGGTGTCCATCACTAATACAAGTACAGGGACAGCACAGTGGCACAGTGGTCAGCATTGCTGTCTCACAGTGCCAGGGACCCAGGTTCAGTTCCTAGCTTGGGGCACAGTCTGTTCAGAGTCTGCATGTTCTCCCCATGTCTGTGTGGGTTTCCTCCGGTGTTTCATTTTCTCCGACAATCCTGCAGTACCCAAAAAGGTGCTGACTGTGACAACTAGGGGATTTTCACAGTAACTTCATTGCAGTGTTATGTAAGCCTATTTGTGACACTAGTAAATAAGTAAACTTTCCCAAAAAGCTAGATAGTGTGGGTTTGTGGTACTGGGTGAGGCTGCAGACAATCCATCTCTAGTAATACTGCCTTGCAACTCCATAAATGATTTTCACAAACTTTAAATTTGAATGTCTGGACATGTGCTGCTGTATTTTTAATTCTCTATTTTGTCTCACATGTCATTAACAAGAAAATTTACATGTTCTAATCATCCGTAAATGGGCAGTACTTAGATGCTATTTGTTCGCTTTCAAAATTAATGTTTTTCCCTCTAAAAATCTGAAATTATGATGAGGCAAGTTGTTCTAGCTGCTTCTCCATTTCTTCCTTTCATTATTTTACTCTGCTTGACAAATGTCGGTAATTGGAGATACAGAGGTGTTGGGAACATGATAATTTCTTCTGAGATCTGGGTTTATGTTTAAGTATTGGTATCACAAGTAGGCTTACGTTGACACCGCAAATGAAGTTACTGTGAAAATCCCCTAGTCTGTGTCTGTTCGGGTACGCTGGAGAATTTAGCATGACCATTGCACATCTTTCAGATTGTAGGAGGAAACTGGAGCACCCAGAGGAAACCTATGCAGACACGAGGAGAAAAGGCAGACTCCACACAAATAAGTGACCCAAGCCGGGAATCAAACCTGGGTCATTGGTACTGTGAGGCAGCAGTGCTAACCACTGTGCCACCATGATATCTGTGGTGCAAAATTGAGGTGCAATACTACCAGGGTAGTAGAATGCAATTACAATGTGATAAGTTAAATTCACAAAATCCATTCATAAAGTACTTTGGAAATTCATAATGGGAAAATTTGACAGCAGAAAGTTCATACAGATATGAAGTTTTGACATATATTATAAACATTGATTATATTAGCATCCAGGGTCAAAACAAAAGCCATTTTGATTAACCATACTGTAACACTGTAAAAAAATGCTTGTCAAGCGGCCTGAGAATGCTATGTGTCTCAATAAGGTCATCTCTCATTCTAAACTCCAATGAGTACCTAACCTATTCAACCTCCCTTCATAAGAAAATCTTTCCATACCCCGAATCAACCCAGTGAACCTTCTCTGGACTGCCTTCAATGCCAGTACATCTTTTCTTAGATAAGGGGACCAAGGCTGTTCACAGCATGATGAAAGGTCATATAAACTCAAAATGTTGGCTCTATTCTCTCTCCACAGATGCTATCAGGCCTGCTAAAATTTTTCAGCATTTTCTCTTTTTGTCACGGTGTTCTAGGTGTGTTCTAACTAGTACCTTGTATGGTTTTAGCAATATTTTCTTCTTTTTATACTCTATTCCATTGAAATAAAGGCCAACATTACACTTGCCTTCCATGTTACCTGTTGAATTTGAATGCTAGCTTTTTATGCATGAGGACCCTGTGCTGCAGCTTTCTGCAGTCTTTCTCCATTTAAATAATATTAATCTCTTTTATGCCTCCTACCAAAGAGCATAATTTCACATTTTCTAACATTATATTCCATCAGCCAAGTTTTTCCTACTCAGCTAACCTGTTTGCATCCCTTTAACACTTGCTTTCTCATCTATTTTTGTCTTCCACAAACTTGGTAATAGTACATTCACTTTCTTTGTCTAAGTCATTAACATGTATTATGGCCTTAGAACTGATCCCTGTAGCTCTCCATTAGTTACAGTTTGCACCTTGATAATGCCCCTCTTATCTGTCTTCTATCAGATAGACTGTATCTGTGCTAATATACAACCCCCAGCACCATAGTATTTAAGTTTTATTGGTTCCCCTTTATCTATATTATTCATTACCACTTCAAAGAATTTTAATGAATTTGGCAGGCATGATCTCCCTTTCATGAAGCCATTGTGACTCTGCCTGATTATGTATTTCTGAATACTCTGCTATTACATCCTTTATAATGGATTCTAACATTTTCCCAAATGTCAAACTATAGTTACTTATTTTTTGCCTCCTTTCCTTTTTGAATAAGAGTGTTACATTGGCAGTTTTCCTTAGAGACATTTCCAGAATTTAAGGATGGTTAGAAGATTAATGCTAGTGCATCCAAAATCTCTGGAGCTATTTTTTTAATATCCTAGGAGACACCATCAGGTCCAGGGAACGTATTGGCCTTAAGCCCCATGAGTTTCTATGATACTTTTTCTCTCATGACAGCAGCACAGGTCAATGTGTCTCTCCTTCTCTTTAAAATAAATTAAACTATGGAATTCCTATAATGTAGAAGGAGGCCATTTGGCCCATCAAGTCTGCACCAATTCTCCAAAAGAGCATCTTAACTAGACCTACCCCTCCATCCCCATAACCCTCTGCATTTCTCATGCTAATCCACCTAACCTACACATCTGTGGACACTAAGGGGCAATTCAGCATGGCTGATCCACCTAATCTGCACATCTGGAAGGAAATTGGAGCATCCAGAGGAAATCCATTCAAAGGGAGAACATGCAAACTCCACACAGTCACCCAAGTCCAGAATTGAACATGGGTTCGTGGTGCTCTGAGTTAACCATTGTGCCACTCCTATTGCCTATTTGCCTATTTAGATTATATTGTGGACTGAGAAATTCCAAACAACTATTCAAATTCAGTGTTTCCAGGAAAAGGAAAAAAAAACTACTACATCTAAAGAACCACCTCATTCACAAAAAACAGCAAAGGATACAATCATTTAACTGACTATTTTTTGCTTTTATCATTGAAACTTGATTTGGCTAAAAGTTAATGTTCTCTGCTTTGTAACTTGTAATTTTGCTTGCTTGTTCCTGTGCATGTGTTCCCAGTTGGAACAGGTATCCACCTTTATTTCCGCTGTGGGTTTGAAGCAGGATTGAAACAAATCCCTTATTGATTTAAACTCAAGGAAGCCTATCTTACTGAGCTGTTTGCAATCAGCATGTAAGTAGTCAATTATATGCACTGAACTAGCATATTCATTCTTTCATATTGCAAAAAACCCTGTTGCAATCAATGAGGAATGGGAAATAGCATCCTTGCACCTTGCAAACAGGGTCGTGAACACAATTCTGTGTATTCAGTAAAACTCTACAGTGTTTGCATGGTACATCAGTCAAATAACTTGTAAAAATGTCATTCAGTATTAAAACCATTATGTCATTCTCTACTTATAATGAAACCACTCGGTAGAGCACATCCATTATCACACTCCATTAACTCTTCTTCTGTGGCAGTCCGTCAGAGTCAAGGATGACTTACTTCTACATTAAAAATAACTTCTCAGATAACGGAGGAGACCAAAGCACCACCTACTATGTCTGTCATGGTTGGGGTGGACGGTGGTTGGAGGAGCAGATGGAAAAGGTGCCCAGGTTGCACCATATTCCTTTCACTGTCAATGCTTGATTTCAGCTTTCTCTCAGTGATGAAACTCAAGATGTTCATTTCCTTCTCTACCACTTCAGGCAGTTGTGTGCCAGGGAATCCCAGGTATTGGTGGGGATGTTGCACTTTTTGATGGTATCCTTGAAGTCTTTCTTCTGATGTCCTGGGGCTCACCTGCAGTAGTTCAATGACAGAGGATGGGGCAACCTTGGAGCTGGCCAGAGGTTGACTTCCATTTGTTCTGTAGTTTAGCTTCATTTCAGTAGAGAGCTTGCTGAGTGTGATATGGGGCATTGCAGCAAGGAAGATCAACAAGAGTATTGGTGCGATGACTCAGCCTTGCTTGACCTCAGTCTCAACATGAATAGTCTGCACTGGGTCACAACTTACATTTCATCCTGGCGTGGGTGCAGGATGGTGACAAATTTTTGGGGACAGCGAAATGGAAGAGCAGACTCCAGAATCCCTCATGCTTACAGTGTTGAAGTCCTTTGTGAAGTCAAAGGAAGCCATGTACAAACATTGCTGCTGCTCCCTGCATTTCTCTTGGAGTTGTTGTGCGGTGAAGATCATGCAGGAATTTTCTTGTACCATCTGCCATCGGGATTGCAGTGGTGGAGGGGGAGGTGGGGGCGACCATGCAAAGTGCCACTGAGCTTGAGTGGGATTTTGTGGTCTTGGGAACAAGCGTGGCCAGAAAATCCCATCTCATGTCTGTTGTTCTCCTTGGAGGATGGAATCCACCTTGGGATCTTGGGGTAAGCTCTTCAGCCACAGGGAGAAGGCAATTAAGGAGGACTCTTGTGATGACCTTCCTGTGGTTGACAGCAGAGCAATTCTTCTGTAGTTACTGCAGTCTGACTTGTCACCTTGGTGTTATTACAGTTACACCGCTTGTCCTTGAGGCTTTTCCCTGCCTGATCAAAGTTCTGTAACTACAAAGCTGAAAAGTTAAATATTTTTCGTAAATCTTTCCATCTCACTGAGGAGACTTGGGCCAATTCAGGTTCAGCAATCTGCTCTGAAAACTCTGAAAACATTTTGACAACTGCAACAAATTTCACCGCAACAGCTGAGGAAATCCACAACATTCTAAAACGATCAACAACACTCTAAATAAAATGACATACAATATTCTGCAATATTCTTATCTTCCAATGTCAATGATTCCTTTAAAAAATTTCAGGACCTGGATTTCCATCTTCACCAAAAATTAATCAGATCTTCCTTGGGCTTTTTCTATGTACCAGGTTATATTGCCATCTGTTCATTAGTTTTTGTGGTATGTTATCCTTAATCTTCCAACCTTACCTGTGGCTGGGATTCTCTGGTCCGCTGCTGCAAATAACGATTTGTTTGAGTGCCAAATTCTCCATTCTCGCTGGCAGTGGTGGTGGGTCGTAAGGCATCAAAGAATTCTAGCCAAGACTATCAGATTGAGAGCATTATCTCCAACAACCTTCAGTGAAAAGCTATTAATTATTTAAATGCCATTAATTTGGATTTTAGAAAAAACGTCAAATCTTTAATCAGGGTATGACATAAAATAATAAAAGAATGTCTTGAATTTCTTAATTATTCCCAGTAAGAAGTCTCACAACACCAGGTTAAAGTCCAACAGGTTTATTTGGAATCACAAGCTTTTGGAACACTGCTTCTTCATCAGCTGAGGAAGGAGCAGTGCTCTGAAAGATTGTGATTCCAAGTAAACTTGTTGGACGTTAATTTGGTGTTGTGAGACTTCTTACTGTGCCCACCCCAGTGCAACGCCAGAATCTTCACCTCATAATTATTCCCAATTAACTGTAAGACCATAAGACACAGGAAGAGAACTAAGCCACTCGGCCCATTGAGTCTGCTCTGCCATTCAATCATGATTTTTTTCTCATCCTCTTTCTCTTGCCTTTTCCCTATAACCCCTGATCCTCTTATTAATCAAGAATCGATCTATCTCTGTTTTAGACACACAATGACCTGGCCTACACAGACTTTTGCGGCAAAGAGTTCCACAGATTCACCACTCTCTAACTGAAGAAATTTCTCCTCATCTCTGTTTTAAAGGATTGTCCCATTAGCCTGAGTTTGTGCCCTCTGGCTCTAGTTTTTTTTATGAGTGGAAATATTCTCTCTACATCCACTGTATCCACTCCTCACAGTATCCTCTAAATTTCAATAAGATCGCCCCTCATCCTTCTAAACTCTAATGAATACAGATCCAGAGTCCTCAACCATTCTTATATGACAAGCTTGTCATTATTGTTTTGTATCTGACCAAAGGAGAAAGAAGGATTCGTTCCAAGTTTAAGTTGAGGGTGAGAATGAAGTAAAGATGATATCGGCAAGAACACAAAATGACACTTTAGATGTAGGCAACACTTCCTTGACACTTCTTCCTGCCTGGTTCAAGAAGAGTCATGTTGAACTCAACTCTCTCCACAGATACTGTCAGAACTGCTCAGTATTTCCTGCACTTTGTGTTTTTATTTCAGCAGCTTTGCACGTATTTACAACAGTGGGTTGTCTGATTCATGGTTCTCCCATTCGCTCTCTCTGCGCCTCCTCCCTTTCTCTCAAAGTCAAAGAGCTAAAATGGCTTCTTTTTGTAGCTCTGTGGTCGACTGAAATCAACAACTTTCGTGAGTTCGCTGGACGGATGTTCCTGAGATTACCATCAAACCGCTTCAAACCGTGGCACAGGGGGGCCACTGCGAGCAACATGAGCTGATAACCTAACATGCTTTACATTAATGTTCAAAGCAGACCCAATGTATCAGTTGTATTAAATGTAAATATATTGAGCGGCTCACAACTATATCTTGCGTATTTATTAAATAAAGCTGACAGCATATGTAATATCCATTAAACTATACCGGATTCATTTCAATAATACTGCCCACGATGAAACATTTTGAAGTGTCCGGCCAGTTGTCAATTTCACAGATCCATGTCCTTTTGCTGGAGAAATTGGAGATAACTCCAAGGGGGCTCTGAATGGATAGTCTCTGTTTGACTCTTGCCCAAAGTCAAAATTAACCCTTTCTTTAATTTGAAACTATTTTTGTTATCCTCTTAATCGTCTATGTTTTAGCAGAATTAGTCCCAGTGTCCCGCTTCACATAAGCACACCTTCTCATATCTTGATTTGGTTGGGGGGCGGGGAGGGAACACAGAAGCTGATCCATTTAAAATTCTGCCCCTCAATCAAACGAGTATCTGATGCCAGAAGTCTCCAGCAAGAAAGTTTTCCTCTCCGTATGGGATGAGTACGGAATCAGGCTGTGTTGAGTGTTCTCTGGGGTGGAATGACCAGTCCAGAATTGTCATTTATACATCGCACTGCAAGACTGGCGGCGGCCACTTCAACTGTACCCAAGCAACAGATGAAATTGAGCAAAAACAGGCAATTATTTCACTTGAAACATGAGTATATTCACTCCTTTTGAACGGTGCCCAGCAGCCCTTGGAAAATGGAACCGTTTTTCATTATCTAATATAAAAGTGTTAAAGAATAATTTTGTTCAGATGAGTCGTTTCAATCATTTCAGATCTGATCGATTATCGCCCCCTCCCCAACCCTCCCCTAAAAAACAGTATGGTGGCTCTTTCTTTAAATTGAATAAATAATTCGGAAGGAAGCCACTATAAACTATAGAATCCAGCAAACATCACCGACTGATGGGATAACGTTGGTGACCAACCAAATTCTTGATAGTTTTAAATAATCCTGCAATTGTAGCGTAAATTTAGCGCAAAGAGATCTCTGATTTTCTTTAATGTATCGATTTCCTGCCAGTCTTTGACGACTTTTGTTACCGTCTCACTGGTTTCTTGGTATTGGATAGCGGAATCTGCTTTTCTTAGACATTAGAAAACCATCAGACGCACAATTTTCTGCTTCGGTTGGTTCGTGAAGTGGGATAGAAAGTTTAATTTGATGTGTGGCTAATAGGGTGGCGCAAAGGTGCCGATTAACAGCTATACCTTGTAAATCACAACCATTGATCTAACCAAAATTCAACTTCCGTGTTGATCTAGTGTTGTTTGTGTCTACCAGCAGTGGAATATGTAGCTCAAAGAGAAGAATCGAATAAATAAATGCCTAGATGGCTGTAACACAGGTAAAGATAACAAGATTTGTAACACACCTACATGTATTGTATATAAAAGCTTTTTCGGATACTTATTCAAGTCTATTGTCTGAATTCAGTTCTTACCTGCTTGATGTAGTGGAGATCTCTGATGGTAATTCGTACCTACCAAGTCAGCTTTGTGTTTTAGCTGGCTGATTGATGCTTGGTAATGTACAGAAGCGGTTTTGCAGCGGTAACTTGACACTCCTCACCCACTTCCAGTTCAGTGTCGATTCCAGCTGTCTTCCCTTCACACCTTGCCCGTTGTAGTGCCAGGTAAGTGACAATCCATTCGATTTGTCTGTAACCTGGCCGTGGAAAGCTTTTGAGCTGACAACGTGAAGGCTCAGCCGGTATCTTCACCAGAGGCTGAGCCTTTTAAGAGTTTGAGAGGTCAGTGAAGCCGGGATCCTGGCAATTCGCTCTGTGACAGTTCCCTCTCCACTCGCATCTGCTCCTCGAGTTTGTACAAAGCTGTACTTTTGTATATCTTCACTGAAAAACAATTATGTTATGAAGATAGCAGCGACTCGGCAGCACTGTACACAGCTAATTTCTCTCAGCAATTTTTACAGGTTTCTAACTTTGGAAACGTGTTACACGCAGCAAGCTGTTAAGTACTGGAGGCGTGTCATCTTGCTGTAAACTGGAATGCATTAATGGGGACCAGCAGCCCAAGGGATAAAACTGAGTTGGAAGGCACGCACGGAAGTGTGAGGTGATTCATTCTGGTTGGCAGAATGAGTAGGGGGAGAAGCAAGATAAAATAACTACTGCAATTTTGCAGAGGATGCAGGGTCGGAGATATCTGGGGTGTACCTACACTGGTTTTGGAAGGTGGTAGAACAAGTTGAAACGGCTCAGGCCCTCAGCAGAAAAACTTAGTTGCATATAATTTGCAATGATGTGGAGATGATTGTGTTGGCCTGATGTGAGCACAGTAAGTCTCACAACATTTGTTGAAGTCCAGCAGGTTTATTTGGAATCACAAGCTTTTAGAGTGTTGCTCCTTTATCAGATGAGTCTTCATCAGGTGCTCTAAAAGCTTGTCATTCCAAATAAGCTTGTTGGACTTTAATCCAGTGTTTTGAGATTTCTTATTATAATTTGTAACGTACTGGCACACAGAATATTGGCATAGCCATTCTGCCCCTCCTCCTTCATCCCAACCACCACCTTCTGAAATCTCAAAGAAATCATTGGACAAGAAAAAAGAGAGGAATATCTGACATAATAGATCAATTATCCCGAAATATAACAATTACCATGGACAGGATTTAATTTAAACAACAATAATTTTTTCCTCTCACCACCAAACAGGGGTTTTGATTTGCTTTCCCCTTTATTAGCAGTGGCATATCTTCCAGGCCCTGGGATTGTGTGTGATCCAATTTATATTAATAACCCTACAGAGACTTTGAGATAGGATCAACTCAAAGCGTTTGTTTATTTACACACAGTCAAGTACAAGAGGAGTATAGCAATGTGCCTCTTTTGCACGCGTAGAGAAAAGAGGGTCAGAGAAAAGAAACATTTACAGTGTAGAGATAACAGAGAAAATTAATATTTTTTACATGGGCCCAGGATCATAATTCATGATATTTTTTCATGGAGCTTGGCAATTTGAAAATTGATGCAGAATAATTAAATTTTCCACTGATATGGACTTCAGATCATGAGATAGGTATGCAGAGATTAATCAGTCTTGTAAGCGATGGTACAATAGGATCAGCATGGGTGGAGCCAGAAATTCAATCTGGGAAAGGGGTGCATGACACATAACTCTCCACATTACCTTTGACAAAGGAAGGTGTCATCATCTGGGCCTTTGAAATGGTCAATGACCTTACTATTAAAAATTAAGAGGAAGATTATGGAGCTAGTTGCATGACAGTCCAGAAAACTTTGGTCAGCCAGCCTGGTTAATGACATGCAGATGTAGTTCCCTTTGAATCTGGTCTCAGCAGCCCACAGGGGATGGTTAGTGTATCTTCAGAAATAAAGACGTGCAAGTTTCTTTGAAACTACCAGATAGCTTCTTTTGGCTGAAGGTCACAGCTGACATAGATTCAGCCATTTTATAAGGTCATTGTCCAATTTTTTTAGTTTAGAAATAACTATGAGGATATCCATACACAAACTATAAAAATATACAGTGTGAGATCTTAGACCCTTCACACAATGCAGACATCACGGGCAGAATCAATTGAGCAGAATGTATTATATAAGGTGGGTTCATTCTGAAACATACAATGGTACATCAAAAATTATATTGTTCTGCCTAACATGAGCACAAAATCTAGGCTGTGACTCAACTAAAACATTGAGAAAGTGCTGCACTGTCAGAGTTATTGTCTTTTGGATGAGACATTGAGCCTCCATCTGTTCTTTTAAATGGATGCAAATACTACTCTGAAGAAGTGCCAGAGTAGTGCTCTCCCATGTTTTGGCCAATATTTACCCTTCAGACAATATGACTGAAACAGATTCTCTGGTCATCATCACTTTGCTGTTTGTATGGTTTTACTTGTGTGTCATCTCGCTGCTATGTTTCGGCATTGCAACATTGGCAGCAGTTCGAATGTACTTAAGCTAAAAAAATAAGAGCACACGCATTTGAGCCATCGAATCTGCTCTATCATTCAATAAGATCATGGCCAATCTGACTATGACTGTAATTCTACTTTGCTGCCTGTCCCCCTTAACCTTTGCCTCCCTTGTCAATAAATCTGTCTCAGGTTTAAATATATTCAATGGCCCAGTCTCTATTGCTCTGTGTGCAAGAGAATTCCAAAGACTAACAAAAAATTACTGAGGCAAGAAATTCCTCTTCATTCCCATTTTAAATGGGAGACCATTATCTTTGAACTATGCTCCTTAATTTTAGATTCCCCCATGAGAGGAAACATCTTGACAGCATGTGTCTTTCATGCCCCCGTCCTGTGCTCCACCCATCCCCCCAGGATAATAAGATCACTTCTCCTTCTTCTAAACTCCAGCATGCCATAACCTCCCCTTAAGAGACACCTCTTCATCCCATAAACCTCCTTAGGTGAGGAGATCAAAACTGCACGCAAAACTCCCGGTGCAGTCTCACTGATATCCAATGCAGTTATACCTATGTCTATTCTGCTTTTATACTGAATCCTTTTGCAATAAACGCAGACGTTCTTTTTATTCTCCTAATTATTCGCTGTGCCTGTATGTAATGCTTTATTCATATACAGCCACACCCAGATTCATCTGCTCTGCAGCATTCTGCAGTCTGATTTCAGTTAAATAATATTAATATAATATTAAAGCAATTATTATAATATAACTTACTTGGCTGAAAGAATGTTGGGATATCCTATGATTGTGAAAGACACGATAAAAAAAAGACATTTTTTTTTGAATTCATTGTTTCCTAATAAAGCATTAGATCTACTGAAGGTAAAGGTTTAATGACACTTTGTAATTTATTTCTCCTTGCAATAGGAATATTCATAGAATGTAGAAATGCCTAAAGTAGTGATATGAAAATAAATTGAATTACATTATGTTATATCAAGCCTGCAGCACAGATAGCCAATCAGTCCGACTGTCAAATGACAAAATTTATGCTCCACATGAACCTCTTCCCAACCTTCTGCATCTAAAGCTATCAACACTTACTTATCTGTCATGTGCATGGCTTCCCCTTAAATACATCTAATAGGGGATTTTAGTTCTGTTGGGTAGTATGGTCCATAAAGGCTTAGAGGGCCGAAGGGCTTGTTCCTATACTGTAATTTTCTTTGTTTTTTGTTTTATCCATACTATTCTGATGGGACATGGGCTTCACTAGCTTGGCAGCATTTATTGCTCATTCCTAATTGTTCTTGAGAAGGTGGTGGTGTGTTACCTTCTAGAATCACCATAGTCTATGTGTTGTAGACCTACAATACTGTTAGGAAGGGAAAGCTAAGATTTTGATCCAGCGGCAATGACAATGTATTTCCAAGACAGAATGATGTGTGGCTTGAAGGGGAACTTGCAAGTGTTGGTGTTCCCATATGCCTGTTTCCTTCTAAGTGATCACAAAAAATTGGTTTGCCGGTGCAGCAGGTAATTAAGAAAGCAAATGGAATTTTGTCCTTCATTGCTAGAGGGATGGTGTTTAAAAACAACAAGGTAATGTTGCTGTTGTATAAGGTCACTAGGTTGATTCCAGAGTTGAGAGGGTTGGCTTATGAGGAAAGACTGAGTATACTAGGGCTGCAATCATTGGAATTCAGAAGAATGAGGAGAGATCTTATAAAATCATATGAGATTATGAAGGAATAGATAAGATAGAAGCAGGGAAGTTGTTTCCATTGGCAGGTGAAACCAGAACTAGGGGGCATGGCCTCAAAATAAGGGACAGCAGATTTAGGACTGAGTTGAAGAGGAACTTCTTCACACAAAGGGTTATGAATCTGTGGAATTCCCTGTCCAGTGAAGCAGTTGAGGCTACCTCATTGAATGTTCTTAAGACAAGGAGAGATAAGTTTTTAAATAGTAAAGGAATTAAGGGCCATGGTGAGCGGGTGGGTAAGTGGAACTGAGTCTCCAAAAAGGTCAGCCATGATCTTATTAAATGATGGAGCAGGCTTAAAGGGCCAGGTGGCCTATTCCTGCTCCTAGTTCTTATGTTCTTGAAGGAGTTTTGGTGAGTTGCTGCAGTGAATCTTGTGGCAGGTGAGGCAGTAGTGTAATGATACTTTTGCTACATTAGTAATCCAGAAGCCCAGGATAATGCTCTGGAGACTTGGGTTTGAATCCCATCACAGCAGATGGTGGAATTTAAATCAAAATCTAGAGTTAAAAGTCTAATGACAACTGTGAAATCATGGTTGATTTTTGTAAAAACCCATTTGTTTCACTAATATCCTTTTGAGAAGGAAGTCTGTCCGTCCTTACTTGGTCTGACCTACATGTGATTCCAGACCCACAGCAAGTTGACCCTTCAATGCCCTCAGGGATGGGCAGTAAATGTTGGCTCAGCCAGCGATGGCCACATCCCATAAATGAATAAAAAACAGTACACACTGCTCCTACTATGTGTTGGTAGAGGGGGGAGTGAATATCTAAGGTGGTAGATCGAGTACATGATTGGTGGATGGGGAAATGTGAAGTTATTCACTTTGGCTGAAGAATGAAAAAAGCAGAGTATTACTTAAACGAAGAATGGCTGAAGAACTCCAAGATGCAGAGGGATTTATGTGTTCTGTTGCACGAGTCACGTAAGATTAGTATTCAGCTGCAAGCAACTAAGAAGGCTAATGGAATGTTATTCTTTACTACGAGAGGAATTAAACATAAAAGTAAGATTATGCTTTGAGTCCAACTTGAAACGCTAACCGTGTTTTCCTCTCCAAAAATGCTGCCAGACTTACTGCATTTATTCAGCATTTTTCTGATTTCATTAAGATTTCCAGCATTTGCAATATTTTGCATTTATAAAAGTAAGTTATACATGGCATTGTTGACACCACCTCAACACCTATTGCAATGCTAGTCTCCTTATTTAAGAAAGGATGCAAATGCATTCACAGAGACAATTCAGAGAAGGCTTACTACATTGATACTTGGAATGAATGGATTGTTTTATGAAGATAGGTTGGACAGACTGGGCTTGTTTCCCCTGGAGTTTCAAAGACTGAGGAGTGATTTCATTCATTTCTATAAACTCCTGAACATACTGAACAAGAGAATGTTTCCTCTTGCAGGTGAGTCCAGAACTAGGAGTTTTAAAATTAGGAGTTTCCCTTTTAGGACAGAAATTAGGAGATTTTGTTTTCTCAGAGGGTTGGAACTTTAGAACTCTCTGCCTCAGAAGGTGATGGAAGCAGGGTGATTGTATATTTTTAAAATGGAAGTAGATAGATTTTTATCAAGCAAATGTTATCAGGAGTGACTATGGAATTTGAAACACATTTGGTTTTTGTTGAATGAGCAGAGCATTCTCAAGGGGACGAATGGCCTTTTTCTGCTCCATTTCCATATGTATGTTCGTACAGTCAAATGAGTTGCTTAGTTCTGGATTGTGTTAAGCTTCTTGAGTGCTGCTCGAGGTGCACTCATTAAGGCACACCAACAAAAGCTGAAGCATCTTCCTTTAAAACCTGCTGATGTGACTTTATAGATATAAACTGAAGAGATTGTGCAGTTAAAAGGAAGAATTTGTGAACCAACAGTGGAATTATCTCTCCAGGTGGTCTGTAGTAATTTTTCAGCTCTACTTGGGGATCTTGGTTGGAGAAGATAAAGCTTAATTGGAATGCTGTCAACAGATTGGTTGATGATAAAACAGACTTGGAGCATCTTCTGGGTAAATACAAAAGTGAAATTGAAGAGAAACTTAACTCCAGATGTGAAAATGCTGGCATTGAATGGGGTGGACACAGTAAGAAGTCTCACAACACCAGA
The DNA here is from genome assembly GCA_024679065.1 of Sphyrna mokarran. Lineage (NCBI taxonomy): Eukaryota > Metazoa > Chordata > Chondrichthyes > Carcharhiniformes > Carcharhinidae > Sphyrna > Sphyrna mokarran. Next base: position 49,543,975 of record JAGIQG010000005.1, read on the forward strand.
TTAAGGTCCAATAGGTTTATTTGGTGTCATGAGCTTTCCGAGCTCTGCTCCTTCATCAGCTCAGTGCAGAGTTGGGTTCACAAACAGGGCAGACATAGACACAGACTCAATTGCAAGATAGTGGTTGGAATGCGAGTCTTTACAGGTAATCAAGTGTATACAAGTGCGGACAATGTGAGTGCAGAGAGGGATAATCACAGGTTAAAGAGATGTGAATTGTCTCAAGCCAGGACAGTCAATTTTGCAAGCCCAGGCCAAATGGTTGGGATTACGCATAGTTTGACATGAATCCAGGATCCCGATTGAGATTGTCCTCATGCATGCAGAACTTGGCTATCCATTTCAGCTCAGTGATTCTGCATTGTGGTGTGTTTTGAAGGCCACATTGGAGAGTGCTTACTTGATGATCAGAAGCTGAATGGCCTTGACTGCTGAAGTGTCCCCTAGCAGGAAGGGAACACTCCTGCCTGATGATTGTCGAGCAGTGTCCGTTTATCCATTTTGTAGCATGGTCTCCCCAATGCCTCGGGACATCCTTTCCTGCAGCGCATTAGGTAGACAATGTTGGCGAGTTGCAAGAGTATATAACCATGTATTTGGTGAATAGTGTTCTCATGTGAGATGATGGCATCCACGTTGATGATCTGGCAAGTCTTGCAGAGGTTAACGTGGCAGGGTCGTGTGGTGTCGTGGTCACTGTTCTCCTGAAGGCTGGGCAATTTACTGCAAAATTCTACTAATTATCTTGGCTTGAGACAGTTCACAAGTCTTTAACCTGTGTTGAAAACTCTTTCCACTTGCATTGTCTGGACTGTAAAGACTTGATTAACTGTAAAGACTCGCATTCCAATCATTATCTTGCATTTCTGTGCCTATATATGCTCTGTTTGTGAACCCAATTCTCCACTCACCAGATGAAAGAGCAGTGCTCTGAAAGTTCATGATAGCAGGAGAACCTGTTGGATTTTAATGTGGTGTTGTGAGACTTTTTTTTTTATTAAGCAACACAGCACGGGAAACAGGCCCTTCGGCCCAACGAGCCCGCGCCGCCGTCATACTATATAGTAGCAAATACATTATCCTATTTTAATATTCCTATATAATAATATATATATTATTCCTAATATGGAAAATTTTCACCATAGGGACAATTTGTTTCCCAATCAGCCTAAGAGCGAATTTTTGGGTTGTGGGAGGAAACCGGAGTGCCCGGAGAAAACCCACGCAACCACGGGGAGAACGCGCAAACTCCCGCAGACACCGGCCCAATTCCAAGTGTCTGCACAGCCACATCGATAGTCTCTGAGCTGTCATGGTGCCCTTCAGATGGTCCACATAAAGCACTCATTTACGACATGAGGTACCAGGCAACCCATGAATCAACATCCAAGAGCTGTACCCGCACCACCTGCCGAATGCATGCTCAATGTTGGTCAAGTATGGACCGAATTACCTGTGGAAAAAAGCCGTAGTTAAACAGTCCTAATATATCCCTCTATCTGCATACCGCTCATGTGGCTGTCCAAGAGACCCTTAAACAGCCCCAGCGTGCCTGCTCCCACCACCTTACTCGGCAGTGCATTCCACACCCCCACTACCCTTTGTGTGAAAAACTGCCCTCTAATATTCGTCTTATACATAGCCCCCCTCACCCTATGGCCATGACCCCTCGTCCTATCCATTTCTAAAGGTGGAAAAAGTTTACCTCCATTTACTCTATCTATACCCCTTATAATCTTATACACCTCTATGAGATCCCCTCTAAGCCGACGTCTTTCAAGGGAAAACAACCCCAGTCTATCTAATCGTTCCTCATAGGACAGTCCTTCCATACCAGGCAGCATCCTGGTAAACCTCCTCTGCACTCTCTCCAAGGACTCCACATCCTTCCGATAGTACGGAGACCAGAACTGGGCGCAGTATTCCAAGTGAGGCCTAACCAAAGTTGTATACAACTGCAACATCAAACTCCTACTCTTATATTCTATACCCTTTTCTATGAAAGCTAACATACTATACGCCTTCTTTGTCACCTTCTCCACCTGTGAGGACACCTTCAGAGACTTGTGAACCTGCACCCCCAAGTCTCTCTGCGTCTCTATGCTCCTTATAGTTTTACCTTTTATCCTATAATTCTCTTCTACATTTTTCCGGCCAAAATGCATCACCTCGCATTTTTCCGGATTAAATTCCATTTGCCATCTATCTGCCCAGTCTACCAACCTGTCTATGTCCTGTTGTATTACCTGACACTGCTCTTCTGTACCCGCCAATCCAAGCATCTTAGTGTCATCAGCAAATTTGCTGATTTTTACTTAGCTCAATGAAGGGAATGGAAATGAAACTCAAAATAAAGCCTAATAGTTAACCAAAAAACCTCAAAACAAGAGAGGTGCTACATGGATTTTGTTCCAAGGTTGAAGATGAATTAGTACAACTTGATGGCACTGGTGTTTTAGAGCCAGTTACTGAGTGACTAGGTTACCTCTGTCATACCTTTTATGAAACCAGATGGTTCAGTTCATGTTAAAATAACCAAAATCCAGTGTTGAGCGTTGATCAGTATCGGCTTTCTTTAATCAAAGATCTGTTTGCTGAGTTATCAGGTGCGTGGAAATTCAGCAAGATTGAGCTTTCACATAATATTTAAGAAGTATTTAAATGTGCACTTGCGATGCCAAGGCATACCTGACTATGGGCCAAGTGCTGGGGAATGGGATTAGAGTAGTTAAGTGGTTTGTCTTTTACAGGTGCAGACACAATGGGCCAAAGAGCCTTTTTCTATGTTGTGTACCTTCATGCCTCTTTGACACCCAAAACTTGTGCCTTGTGAGATGGTGGAGGGTTGGGATGTCAAGAGGTGAGTTACTCACCCCAGAATCCTTAGCCTCAGACCTGCAGTTGTAGCCACATTTTTTAAATGGCTGGCCCAATTCAGTTTCCGGCCAGTGGTAACCCCAGGATGTTAATGGATGGAATTTCAGCCATGATAGTGCTATTGAATGTTAAATGAAGGTAGTTACACTTGATCTTGTTGCAGATGTTCATTGCCTAGCAGTTCTGTGGTGCAAATGTTATTTGCCACTTATCAGCTCAAGGTTGGATATTGCTCAGTTTTGCTACTTTTGGACATGGACTGCTTCAGTATTCAAGAAGTGTAATCATTAGTGAACCTTCCCACTTTTGACCTTATGATGGAGAGAAGGTCACTGATGAAGCAGTTTAAGATGGTTGTGCCTAGGACAAACTTGGTAGGAGTGATGTTTATCATTCTCATCACTCTTTGGGTCACAAATCGACTCCCAAATTCCCTATTGGATTTATTCACAAACAAATTATACTTACGCCCTCCAATTTTGGTAGCCCCTATTGTACAAGGGTATATGCAGAAGTAAGCATGGAGATAGCTCATAGTTTGTGCATTCCCTGTATATAAGTACATCAATATATGTGTTAAGAATGAATACTTAATGTTCAACCTTACAAATCTTAGAATCTCTTTGTGCGACGTACTGAGCCTACAACTTCCCCACAAATGGAAATATCTTTGTTCCATCCACTTTATCAAATCCTTTCATCACCATAAAGATTTCCTCAGCTGTCTCTTAGGGAAATAAATGCCCCAATCTGTTCGATCTTTCTTGATGTTTTTACCTCTCAGTTCAGATATCATCTTTGCGATTTTTTTTAACCTTCTCTCCAATAGTTCTATCTCCTTTTTAAAATACGAAGAGCAGAAATGTACAAGCACGGGGGAATATCAGCAGCATTATTCCTGCAGAAATATCATTGACTTAAATAATGTCACTATTACTTATACAATTCCTATCTGCATTGGATGTAACCAAAGTGCACCATTTTTGCTGATGAGCTTTTAAAAATGCTTCAGTACAAATGCAAAATACTGCAGATTCTGAAAGTCATAGAGTCATAGTCAAAGAGTCATAGATGCTTACAGCACAGAAACAGGCTCTTCGGCCCAACTTGTCCATGCTGTCTTTTTTTAAACACCTAAGCTAGTCCCAATTACCTGCATTTGAGATAAATCTGAAATAAAAGCAGAACATACTGGAAATACCTGGGAGTTCTGGCAGCAAATATGGTAAACAAATAGTTCTCTTTCTTCAAACGTGCTGCCAAATGTGCTGAGTATTTTGAGCATTTTCTTTTTTTTCACTTATTTGTTGGACATGTGTGTCACTGGCTGGCAAGCATTTATTGCCCCTCCCTTGTTAATTTCAGATATCTACTGCTGCTGCCTTCCCACAGGCCACCTTGTGTCTGAGGTTGAAGCTTTTTTAATTGGACCTTAAGGATCAACAAATTCATTGTTTAATTTGAGGACCCTCATGTCAATTTTCTTATTTTTGAACTGTTTTATATCAGATATATCATCAATTTAATTCTGAGAACTGGGCTTAACATTAGAAAGCAGGAAACAAATATCTGGCCCCCAGCTGTCAATTGCAAAGCACGATCTGTAGAAGTTATTATAATGGGCCAGATTTTATCATTTTGATCCTAAGTACTGGGTGGAGTTGAAACTGGGAATGTTTCAGGTCCGACTTTTAGACCCATTCTCAGGCACCACCCCCATCTGCACCCTGCCTGAAAAAAATAGCATCGATTCTGAATCGTGTTGTTGAAGCCTGTGGGCAGGGCTTATCGCACCCGAAACTCTGGAGATCTCTTTGGGGCCTTCCACTGTGTGTGCTCATCAAAAAGAAATGATAGAATCCTGCTCCCCTACCACATTGCGCCTGGGCTGGATAATGCCTCCCCCAGCTTCCACAGACACTGCCCCTATGCCACAACATTACTGATCCCCTTATGCCCCCACTCACTCCGCCACCCACACTGAACGCGGCCTCCTACCCCCTTCCTCCCAACAATCTCAGGCAGAGTGGCAGTGGATCCGTCCTTCTCCCTCACTCATCTGAGGCAGAGAGATCCACCTCCACCCTACAGATATCAGGCTGGGTGATCCCCCCTCGCCCCTGCCTCCTGTACAAGGCCCCCATCGTCTCTGGACTCTGATGGCTGTGTGACACATCCCTCTCTCTCTTCCTTGTCCCCAATCATTGAGGCACTCATCCACACCACACCACTCCCCCAAACCCTCTCTCACCAGCACATCTGCAAGTGCTCACTTGTCTTTCCCTCAATGTTGATAAGCAAACTGCATGGAACCTGCAGGAATGCTCTGCCAAACTGCCTGCACTGTCCTAACAAAAGGGCAGCTCCATTAAAAATCCAAGAATGGGCAGGCAGGCAGGTACCCCTGCACAAAATGTGTGCACCACCAGCCCTTTCCGATTCTCTGAGATGAACCTGGGGAGGCTTCTGGATACATAGCAAAGTCCCAGAGAGCCACGGCCGAGTTACAGCGGGCCAGAGCTGAGGGACTGAACAGGCTTCTCGACTTACTGCGGCCAATGGCTGAGAGGCTTGAGAGCTTACAGGATATCCAGTGGGACAGTACTAAGACACAATGGGCTACTACAGCAGTCTCAGAGGGTCATGGCTGAGGGGTTGCAGTGTATGGCCCAGTCTCAGAGGGCACTTGCTGTGGCCATTGAGAGGCGGCCCCGACTCATAGAACATAGAACATAGAACACTACAGCACAAACAGGCCCTTCGGCCCACAAGTTGTGCCGAACACATCAAAACCTACCCAGCCATAGACCTATCTATAACCCCCAATCCCATTGGATCCCATATACTCATCCAGAAGTCTTTTAAAAGACCCCAGCGAGTTCGCCTCGACCACCACCGACGGCAGCCGATTCCATTCACTCACCACCCTCTGAGTGAAAAACTTTCCCCTAGCATCCCCTCTGTACTTGCTTCCCTGCACCTTAAATCTGTGCCCTCTCGTTGTGACCATTTCAGCCCTGGGAAATAGTCTCTGAGAGTCCACCCTATCTATTCCTCTCAACATCTTGTAAACCTCTATCAGGTCGCCTCTCAACCTTCGTCTCTCCAGGGAGAACAGTCCCAGCTCCCTCAACCTGTCTTCATAAGGCATGCCTCCCAATCCAGGCAACATCCTTGTAAATCTCCTCTGCACCCTTTCAATAGCTTCCACGTCCTTCCTATAGTGAGGCGACCAGAACTGCGCACAGTACTCCAAGTGTGGTCTGACAAGGGTCCTATAAAGCTGCAGCATTACCTCCTGACTCCTGAACTCAATCCCTCGATGAATGAAGGCCAGTACACCGTAAGCTTTCTTAACCACATCCTCCACCTGGGAGGCCGATTTGAGAGTCTTATGGACCCGGACCCCAAGATCCCTCTGCTCTTCCACACAGCTAAGACTCCTACCTTTGATAGTGTACTCATTCATCCCGTTGGATCTGCCAAAATGGACCACAACACATTTATCCGCGTTGAAGTCCATCTGCCACTTCTCCGCCCAGTCTTGCATCCTGTCGATGTCATGCTGCAACTTCTGACATCCCTCCAGACCATCCACAACACCACCGACCTTCGTGTCATCGGCGAACTTACTCACCCATCCCTCCACTTCCTCATCCAGGTCATTTATGAAAATGACAAACAGCAAGGGTCCTAGAACAGATCCCTGGGGCACTCCACTGGTGACCGACCTCCATGCAGAAAAGAGCCATCCACAACCACCCTCTGCCTTCTGCAGGCAAGCCAGTTCTGGATCCACAAGGCCAAAGCCCCTTGGATCCCATGGCCTCTCACCTTCTCAAGAAGTCTTGCATGTGGGACCTTGTCAAATGCCTTGCTGAAGTCCATGTACACCACGTCCACTGCTCTTCCTTCGTCAATGTGTTCAGTCACATTTTCGAAGAACTCAATTAAGCTCGTAAGGCACGACCTGCCTTTTACAAAACCATGCTGACTATTTCTAATCAACCTAAACTTCTCCAAATGCTTGTAAATCTTGTCCCTCAGAAGCCTCTCCATCAGCTTACCAACCACTGAGGTCAGACTCACCGGTCGGTAATTTCCAGGACTATCCCTGTTCCCTTTCTTGAAAATAGGGACCACACCCGCAATCCTCCAATCCTTCAGAACCTCTCCTGTCTCCATCGACGACGCAAAGATCATGGCCAGGGACTCTGCAATGACATCCCTCACCTCCCACAATAACCTGGGGTACATCCCATCTGGTCCCAGAGACCTGTCTATCTTGATAGCATTTAAAAGTTCTAACACATCTGCTTCCTTAATATCTACATACTCAATCTTTTCAGTCTGCCGCAAACTTGTAGTGCATCCTCCCAGACTCAAGTAGCCATTGCAGAGGACTTGACCACAATGGATAGAATGCAGGTGGTCCTCCAGGACTGGCAGTGCCAAGTGATGCCAGAGCTTCTGGAGCTCACTGCAGAAGCATCACCATCCCATGCTGTGATCCAGGGCCCCACAGGAACCCCAAGACAGGAGGAAGGGCTTGAGTCCATGCTGGGGTCTTTCAGCCAGGAGACTATGGCTGTGGTTACACCTTCTGACTCCCCCCAGCGTCCTTCCTGACACTGGGGCATTTCAGGGGAAACGGGATGAAGAGGATATCATGGAAATATCCAGATACTTGGAAGCAGGTCAGAATCCTCAAAGTCCAGGCTTCCAGAGGATGCCCACCACACAGATTACAGGCCACTCGGTCATGGTAAGCAGTTGGTCCCCTCCATCTCTGATGTATATTCTGGGGAGTCATTGAGATGTAGTGTTAGGTAACATAACACTTGGAAGCTATAGTTGCACTTAAATGGCAGAGGTGAAGGGCTGTACGAGTTAGAAAGATATTTAAACACCTTAACATTTTCTGTTCACAAGTTTTATATTGAAACATCTTAGTTAAACACCCTTATTGTAAATAAATATTTTTAACCTGTGGCTGATTTGTCTCAATTATGAATCCTCTTCTATTGAAGTCAGTTGGGGAGTCCCCTCAATGCTGTGTCACTGAGAAAAGGAAGGCATTGATTCCCCAGATCCCATTAGTGATTCCCACCTGTCCTCCATTCGACCTGCCCCACCTGAGGGTTTAGATCCCTTACCCTCTACGTAGATGTGGGCCCAGGTGCCAGCATGCGTACGGAGCTCAGATAGGAGTCAGACCAGGTTGCAACAAGGCATCACTATAATGGTGCTTAGCGAGGCATCATTACCCTCCTGTTTGCCAAAAAACTCATTAACACAGAGTACCCGTTGTGTGACAACATGGAGGATAGAGAAGGAATTTTGAGGGAAGGAGGGAAATGGAACATATAGATACAAACCCTTAGCGAGTGAACCGCCTGGTGATCAAGGCCTCTCTTGCTGCCTTCACATGCCTCAAATGGCTGCCAGCCCTCGATCACCTGGTTCCTCTTCCTTGGCATGCTCTTCCTCCTCTTCCTTCTGGCCATCCTCCAAAGGGACAGCCGGCTGATCATCCTCCATGTTCTCTTCCTCCTCCAAGAGGTCACCTTGCCGCAGAGCCAGATTGTGCAAAGCACAGCACACCACCACAATGCAGGAGGGGATCAAGGGGCTGTATTGAAGCAGATTGGTCCAGGCACCAGAATCGCATCCTGTCGTGCATGGGCCTCATTAAAGCAGGTCTCTGCCTCAGACACAGGCCTCTGCACAGGCACCATCAGCCAAGTTCAAAGTGGGTAATCCATACCATCCAGGAGCCATCCCCACAGCCTGGGTTCCTCCTCGATTGCCTCTGGAATGTCTGAGCTCCTGACACTGAAGCTGACATGCACGCTGTCTGGCTGTCTGGCGCAGATGTGCATGATGGTCATGTTATGATTGCACACTAGCTGAACATTCAGGGAGTGGAACCTCTTCCTATCTACAAATCTTTGTGGATTCTGTAGGCGGGACCTTGAAGGGGACGTGGGTGCAGTCGATTCCCCGTCCTGCATGTTCACAATGCCCACAATGGCAGCGAACTCTGCAGCCCGGGCTTCCTGATGGGTCTGATCCAGGTTAAAAGTTGATGAATTGGACAGCTGGGGCATACTGGGCTTCAGTGACCTGCCTCATACAGGTGTGCATAGCAGACTGGGAGATCCCACAGACATCTCCACTCGGGGGTTTGGAAAGAATCAGTCACAATGAAGTTCAGAGCTGCCGTCAATTTGAGTGACGGCTCCCACCCCAACCCCCTTGCATCTAAGTGCCAGGCCCTGCAGCAGTTTGCACAGGTGTCACATGGTCTCGTTTCCAAGTTGCAGATGTTGGCGGCACATGGTGTCTGATATCTGCTCGAAGGACACTAGTGCATGGAACTGCCAGGGTCTCTGCTCCCTCCTTCTCTGACACTCCCTTCTGGGCGAATGGTGAACATCTCCTGCATTTGGTGGTTGGCTCCCTCTGCCCCTGGAAGTGGTTAGGCACAGGCAACCTGTACCCTCAATTCTTCCTCCTGCTCATCCTTCTCAGCTCCAGCAGCAACCAAGAGAACAGCTAGATCTATTGGTTTCATAGCAAAAGCCATTTCGTCACTCTGTGGAGGGGGGTGGGGGTGAAGGGGGGGGGTTAGATGGAGAGGAACACAGGTAGAAGTTATGGAATGCTGTGTCAACATCAATAGTCACTGTCCATAGCCCCCATTTCCCCACAATCACATACCCCCCCCCATTTCCCCAGCTACATGCTTCCCACAATTATAGTCCCCTGATTCCTCCAGTCACATGCTCCCCACATTCACAGCCCCTCCAATTTCCCCAGCCACATACTCCCCACAATCACAGCTCCTTAAAAAGTTGAGGCTACAGCAGTGCAATTTGCAATGGCTTTGTGCATATACTTCAACGGGAAGTGGGTTGAGTGCGCTAGGACCCAGCAGCACCACAAGTCCCAAGGTCAGTGCTGAGACCGGAGTCTGTGCTGCAAGACAGACATCAGAGACCCTGCTGAACAACAGGCCCCTACACTGCCCCCCCTACACACTCGCAGAGCTGCCACCAAGAAATAAATGGCCACAATGAAGAGACACCCTTCAACCTATCATTTCATGGAGCCAAGCTCTGCAAACTCCCATGCACATGCAACACTTCAACTTTGTGGAGTGTGAGAACAGCAGCTCTATTTCTCTCCCACCTCCCATACTACCAACACAGTAAAGATGCGCTGCTAGTGGCATGGGCCCCTTCCCAATGCCAGTCTCCCTTCCCCAAACTCCCATCCATGAAAGGTGACAACCCACACCCCCAACATCAATACTCCAGCTCCTATATCTGCCATTCCTCACCAATGATGGGGATGCCAGGGGCTGACAAATTGCTGAGAGGCTGCCCACCTCGGATATAAGGTGGAGAAAACCCCAGAAACCCTGACCTCAGAGGGGAGGTAGCAGCTAAAATTTGTCATCCAGTGTCTCTGAACTCCTGATCTGCTCATTCATTGGCAGGAACTGTTCAACTCTGTGTCAGCCAGGGGACAGACACATTGCTGAGGATAGGAGAGCATTGCTCTGTCCTCAATGCAAGTCATCATCATTCTTCCGTACAGTGTGACCAATGGCTATAGTGACCTGCCCATGAATCTAAGCACCATTGTGAGGACTTTTGCTAGCACTGCATTCATGATTTGCTATTTTAAATCCTGCTGGAGTGAAACACTCTTGGTGAGGGTGAAGTCTCTAGTAGGCCTGCAGACTTATATTTAAATGAGCATTTGAATACATTATTCCAATGGTTGGAGACTTATAGAGCCTGTGCCCAGAGGCCCCAGCAAGAAACCAGCCGCATGGCCTCCTCTTGAGTCTCACTGCGCTGCTTTAGTCCTCAGGGAGTTCAACATTAGAAGACCTATTGCCGGTAATGTCTCCTGTGAGGCTTCTCTACTCCCGAAGAGTAACAGGCCCAGCCTCGCCCTTCTCTGCAGGACACTTGTCCTGTCAATGTGCAGAAGCACCTCAATGTTGCTTCTTCTGCCCAATTGCAATCAATAGAAAAGCTAACTCTACAGGGTCCATGATTCTCCAGAATCATCAACTGAAAGGAAGAGAAAATTAAAGTGAATAATGAGAATTCCTGACAATATCCTGACCTTCGACCCTCTCAGGATCTGGGATATCCACCAATGTGCTTCCTCTAAGCACTTTAGGAAGATTGTGAAAGCATTAGAGAGATTCAGACAGAATCTGGAGACAATTCTCCAGCTGAGGCCAAAAAGCATCTAAACAGTTCAACGTAATCTCCTTGCTCTTATGCAGGAGAGTATATAGGATAAAGTTATCAACCTGCACTGCCACCTTCAATGATGTAAACATATCTATATCCCTCTGTTGCTGAAACCCACTTTGAGTTATAGCTTTGACTTTATATTGTCTCTCCGTTCCCTTCCTATGTTATAATTCAGGTCAGAGACTCCAGAGTGTTTTATGAACTCTGCCTGGATCATAAAGTTTGCAATTTAAATTTGACTAGGGTGAACATAAGATGTCTCATTACAGAATGATTGTCTTTTTTTAAACTAACTGGAAACCGGAAGTCGTCATTAGGAGGCTTGCCGGTAGTTGTAGTTTTTAAGCTATATAAGTACTAACCTCTGGGTATCGGCCTCATTGTTCCTGTGGAGCAGCACATAGAGGCAGCAATTTGGACGGGTGTAAAGTTCGAGTTTAAAGTGATTTTTAACATTTTCTTTTTGGTTAAAGTAGCGAGCAGTGGTAGTTTTTTGCCGTTTTTTTTAAACTAACTGGAAACCAGAAGTCGTCATTAGGAGGCTTGCCTGTAGTTGCACCTCCTGCGGTATGTACGAGGTGAGGGACACCAGTAGTGTTCCTGCTGATTATACCTGCAGGAAGTGTGCCCATTTGCAGCTCCTTGAGGATCGTGTTAAGGAGCTGGAGCTGGAATTAGAGGAACTCAGGATAATTCGGGAGGTTGAGGCGGATATTGACAGGAGTTACAAAGAGATAGTCACTCCTAAAAGTGATTCTTGGGTAACTATTAGGAAGAGGGGTAAGAAGCAATCGGGGAGACAATCCCCCGGGGCTGTTCCCCTCCAAAACAAGTTTTCTGTCCTGGAGGCTACAGTTGAGGAAGAATCAACTGGAGATGGCCAAAGGGAGCAGGTCTCTGGGGGTGAGCCTGCTGGGAATGCTCAGGTGGGTAGGGGGAATAAGAGATTGGGCCTGGTAATTGGAGACTCCATAGTTAGGGGGACAGATAGGAGAGTAAATAGTAATGAATGGGACTCAGGGCTGGTGTGTTGCCTCCCAGGGGCTGGGGTCCAGGATGTCTCAGAGTGGGTTTTTAAGATTCTTAAGGGAGAGGGGAGTCAGCCCCAAGTCATAGTTCATGTAGGGACACATGATGTAGGTAGGACAAGGGAAGGGGATATTAAACAGAAATTTATGGAGTTGGGGTGGAAGCTTAGGGCCAAAACAGACAGAGTGGTTATCTCTGGAGTCTTGCCTGTGCCAAGGGATAGTTTAGAGAAGAACAGAGAGAGGGAATGTTTGAACTCGTGGCTGCGGGGATGGTGCAGGAGGGAGGGGTTCAGGTTCCTGAACAATTGGGACTCATTCTGGGATAGGTGGGACCTCTACAAGAACCAGAGGGGAACCAATATCTTGGGGGGAAAATTTGCAAAGGCTATGCAGGGGGGTTTAAACTGATTCAGAGGTGGGGTGGGATCCTGAGTAGTTTGGATGTTAAGAGGGACGAGAATAGGGGGGTCATAGATGAGAACTGTAAAGCACAGCAGCGTACGGGTGGAGTAGGGCATGGTTTGAAATGCGTATACTTTAATGCAAGAAGTATTCGCAATAAGGTGGAGGAACTTGCAGCTTGGACCAGTACCTGGAACTTCGATGTTGTGGCCATTTCAGAGACATGGATAGAGCAGGGACAGGAATGGTTGTTGCAGGTTCCGGGGTTCAAATGCTTCAGTCGGAGTAGAGAAGGAGGTAGAAGGGGGGGAGGAGTGGCATTATTAGTCAAAGACTGTATCACAGTGACAGAAAGGAAGTTTGATGAGGACTTGTCTGTTGAGGTAGTATGGGCTGAGATTAGAAACAGGAGAGGAGAGGTCACCCTGTTGGGAGTCTTTTATAGACTTCCTAAAAGTTCTAGAGAGGTAGAGGAAAGGATTGCAAAGTCGATCCTGGACAGGAGTGAAAGTAATAGGGTAATTGTTATGGGGGACTTTAACTTTACTAATATTGATTGGAATAGCTATAGCTCTAGCTCGTTAGAGGGGTCAGTTTTTGTACAAAGTGTGCAGGAAGGTTTTTTGACTCAGTATGTAGATAGGCCAACTAGAGGTGAGGCTACATTGGATTTGGTGCTGGGCAATGAGCCAGACCAGGTGTTAGGCTTGGAAGTTGGTGAACATTTTGATGACAGTGACCACAATTCGGTTACGTTCACCTTAGTGATGGATAGGGATAGGCATGAAGCTAGGGGCAGTAGTTATAGCTGGGGGAATGGTAATTATGAGGCCATAAGGAGGGAATTAGGGTGCATAGGTTGGACTAGGAAACTACAGGGACTGGGAACATCTGAAATGTGGAGCTTATTCAAGGAGCAGCTACTGCGAGTCCTTGATAAGTATGTCCCTGTCAGGCAAGGAGGAAATGGTCGAGTAAGGGAACCATGGTGTACTAAAAAAGTTAATTCGCTGGTTAAAAGGAAAAAGGAGGCTTATGTCAGGATGAGGCTTGAAGGCTCAGTTAGTGCAATGGATAGCTATAGATTAGCCAGGAGGGAGCTAAAGAGTGAGTTGAGGAGAGCTAAAAGGGGACACGAGAAGACTTTGGCTGATAGGATCAAGGAGAATCCTAAAGCTTTCTTTAGATATGTTAAGAATAGAAGATTGGTTAGGGCAAGATTAGGGCCAGTCAGAGACAGCAGTGGGAAGTTGTGCGTGGAGCCTGAAGAGATTGGAGAGGCACTGAACAAATATTTCTCTTCGGTATTCATGCAGGGAGATGTAAACTGAGATTAGAAACAGGAGAGGAGAGGTCACCCTGTTGGGAGTCTTTTATAGACCTCCTAAAAGTTCTAGAGAGGTAGAGGAAAGGATTGCAAAGTCGATCCTGGACAGGAGTGAAAGTAATAGGGTAATTGTTATGGGGGACTTTAACTTTACTAATATTGATTGGAATAGCTATAGCTCTAGCTCGTTAGAGGGGTCAGTTTTTGTACAAAGTGTTCAGGAAGGTTTTTTGACTCAGTATGTGGAGAACACTGGGATACAGGGTTGCAAACTGGAAAGTATTGAATTAGATAAGAAGGATGTGCTAGATATTCTTGAGGGTTTGAAGTTAGATAAATCCCCTGGGCTGGACGGGATTTACCCTAGGATTCTCTGGGAGGCGAGAGAGGCGATTGCAGAGCCTCTGGCTCTGATCTTCAAGTCATCGTTGGTTACGGGTATAGTGCCGGAAGACTGGAGGATAGCGAATGTGGTCCCATTGTTCAAGAAAGGGAATAGAGACTTCCCGGGGAATTATAGGCCAGTGAGTCTTACTTCTGTTGTGGGCAAAGTATTGGAGAGAATTATTAGGGATAGGATTTATAGTTATTTAGAGAGAAATGAATTGATTGGGGATAGTCAGCATGGTTTTGTGAAGGGTAGGTCGTGCCTTACTAACCTTATTGAGTTTTTTGAAAAAGTGACCAAAGAGGTGGATGGGGGTAAGGCAGTTGATGTGGTATATATGGACTTTAGTAAGGCGTTCAATAAGGTGGCCCATGGAAGACTTCTGCAGAAAATGCAGATGTATGGGATTGAGGGTGATTTAGCTAATTGAATTACGAATTGGCTAGCAGATAGAAGACAGAGGGTGGTGGTTGATGGAAGTTATTCATCGTGGAGTTCGGTTACAAGTGGTGTACCTCGGGGATCTGTTTTGGGGACCCTGCTGTTTGTAATTTTTATAAATGATCTGGATGAGGGTATTGAAGGATGGATTAGTAAATTTGCGGATGACACCAAAGTCGGAGAAGTGGTAGATAGTGAAGAGGGGTGTTATAGTTTGCAGAGAGACTTGGACAAGTTGCAGAGCTGGGCCGAGAGGTGGCAAAAGGAGTTTAATGTGGAAAAGTGTGAGGTAATTCACTTTGGCAGGAATAACAAATGTGTAGAGTATAGGGCTAATGGTAGGACTCTTAATAGTGTTGATGAACAGAGGGATCTTGGTGTATATGTGCATAGATCCCTGAAAGTTGGCAATCAAGTCGATAAGGTTGTTAAGAAGGCATATGGAGTCTTAGCTTTTATTGGTAGGGGGATTGAATTTCGGAGCCGCAACGTCATGTTGCAACTGTACAAAACTCTAGTGCGGCCGCACTTGGAGTATTGTGTGCAGTTCTGGTCCCCACATTATAAGAAAGATGTGGAGGCATTGGAGAGGGTACAGAGGAGGTTTACCAGGATGTTGCCTGGTATGGAGGGCAGGTCTTATGAAGAGAGGCTGAGGGATTTGAGGTTGTTTTCGTTAGAAAGAAGGCGGCTAAGAGGAGACCTTATTGAAACATATAAGATGATTAGAGGTTTAGATAAGGTGGACAGTGATAGCCTTTTTCCTAGGATGGAGAAAACCAGCATGAGGGGACATAGCTTCAAATTAAGGGGTGGTAGTTATAGGACGGATATCAGAGGTAGGTTCTTTACCCAGAGGGTGGTTAGGGTATGGAATGCCTGCCTGCGGCAGTTGTAGATGCGCCATGTTTGGTGGTGTTTAAGAGGTTAGTAGATAAGTTTATGGGCGAAAAGGGAATGGTTTAGTTTGGAGGGTCATGGCTTTTTCCTAATTGGTCGGTGCAACATCGAAGGCCGAAGGGCCTGTTCTGCACTGTAATGTTCTGTGTTCTATGTTCTATAACCCACTAGGGAGGTCTTATTGAATAAAGTTTATTTAAGAATACAATTAATATATAGCAATGACTTTTACCAATTACAAACAAAAAAAGGCTACCTTTATATTGTACAACCCTTGACAAATATATTAAATGATCTAACCAAACAAATCTCCTTAAGGTATATCCTTGCCACAGGATATGTGAACACTCGTGTGATGCTGGAACATTGTCCTTTGGTTGGGGAATTGAAACTCTGACTTGCCTGTCTTGTCAACTTCTAGCAGCCCTCAAGTTACAGATAATGCCACTACTGGCCTTTGGCTTTTTTTCAGCCAGCAAATCATTGTAAGAGACAGAATTCTCACTCCAGGAAGGCAAGAAGACTTCCAGCTAGTCAGCAGAATTTATGATATCTGGAATTAGAGAGAGAGAAAATCTACCTGCAACTTGATAACCAGGATAGCTTCTGACTCTGAATCAAAACTAGAAATGAATCCTTGGATTCTTCTGGGGAGAAACCACCTGAATTTGACTTGTCAATCAAGCTTCTCCTCTAGCAATTCGAAAGATCATAAAATCATGAAGATCAGAGTAAAAATAAACAAAACCCCATTTATACCATTGAAGCAGCAATAAAAGGACTTCTAAGCAGGCAGTGATGCCACAATGAAACCGTAAGGCCTACCTACAAACTGCAGAGAACATGATATTAAAAAAGATATTTCTTAAAGGCACACTAATGTCCCACCTACCAAAAAAAACTTCATATTTCTTCACATTGAACTTCATCGGCCATCTGTCTGCTCATTCCACCAATCTGTTTGTGTTCTTTTGAAGTTCTATATCCTCTTCCTCACAGTTCACCAAGGAGTGTCACTATGGCACTTTGGTTAGCACTGCTGTCTCACAGCACCTTGGACCCGGATTCGATTCCTGTTTTGGGTCACTGTGGAGTTTGCATGTTCTTCCCATGTTTGCGTGGGTTTCTTCCAAGTGCTTCTGTTTCCTCCCACAGTTTGAAAGACGTACTGGTTAGATGTATTGTTAGGTGGATTCTCCTTCAGTGTACCTGAACAAGCATTGGTGTGTGGCGATTAGGGGATTTTCACAGTAACTTCATTGCAGTGTGAATATAAGGCTGCTTATGACGCTTATAAATAAACAATGTTTGCACGTTTTGTATTATCTGCAAATTTTGAAATTGTATTCTATCCACAAATGTCAAGGCTTTTAATATAAATTTGGAAAAGTAAAGGCACAAAATTTGCCTGCACGCCATTGAATTACACAGATAAGCAGCATGGCAATTGTTCTTGTGGGATTGGACATCACTGACAATATGATGTATAGAGTCACATGCTAATAGCTTTAGGAAGAAAATAGTCTAAATAAGCAGTCTACCTGGATGAAAGTAAAAGCAACATGAATGAATATCTTATGCCTGTAAATAGTTAAAGGCAACAGATCATGTTTAAATATACCGTCCTCAAGGCCTCATCATTGAGACACCACTGCATATGGTTGTAATACCACAAATAACACCATATGGTTGGGAGTAGTGGGGAGCTGCAAAAGGTATTGTGTCAGATATTGT
Organism: Sphyrna mokarran; assembly: GCA_024679065.1. Classification (NCBI taxonomy): domain Eukaryota; kingdom Metazoa; phylum Chordata; class Chondrichthyes; order Carcharhiniformes; family Carcharhinidae; genus Sphyrna; species Sphyrna mokarran. Next base: position 49,561,357 of record JAGIQG010000005.1, read on the forward strand.
ATCATAATCTGACATGGTGATCCATGGTGATATAAAAGATGGCAGCTCAACGCATGAACCCAGAGCAGCATTTAAAGGTATGAAAAATTGAAGCTGAACAAGAGGAACATGCACTTGAAAAGAAAACTTGAATAAAATGTTGAATCCACAAGAGCAGGGTGTTGATTACAGTCCGACTGATGGATGAAACGGTTTCTGCTCTCAAATATTTATACACAAAGGATGACGCCAGCGGTCTCATGACTATGGAAAGCCAATGGAAAGTCATAGTGTGCAAAAGCACCTGTCCAAACATTCCCTTTTTATAAAAGGAGAAAAAAAAATCTGAATACATTATCATTTTGCAGTTGCAAGTCAGGCACCCTAATATCAGGGTGATGTCGGTGCTGTGAAATCACCCCGAGGTATCACAGCACCCCGAGATATTGCAGCATCCTGAGATTTTATCACACAATGAAAATCATCATGCATGAACAAAAAACTATTTGTTCATTCTAGTCTGTCTCACTTTCATCTGTCCCTATACAGGTCACTTAATAGAAAGTGTGTACCTTGTCACTAGCTGTTTGTCTGGTATCTGCTTGTTTCTAGGGTGATGTTACCTTTCACTGGCATTTTGCTACCATGGTGAGTGTTGCTGTTGTGGTAATTGTTGCTGCTGATCCGTTGCCTTTGCTGATTTCTGGGACTGATAGTCAATCAGTTTCTTGTGCAGATGTTGTACTTGCATCTTATTTAAAATCTGTGCTGTGAAGGAACACCTTCTGTTCTACGGATATGTCTGCAGTTGCAACAATATACCCGGTCATTCATTTTTAATTATGTATGACTGAGGTGGCATCTAATTTTGATTTGATTTATTATTGCCACATGTATCAGTATACAGTAAAAATTATTGTTTCTTATACAGATAGACAAAGCATATCTTTCATAGAGTACATGGGGGAAAAGGAAAGGAGAGGGTGCAGAATGTAATGTTACAGTAATAGCTAGGGTGTAGAAAAAGATCAATTTAATGAGAGGTAGATCCATTCAAAAGTCTGATGGCAGTGGGGAAGAAACTGTTCTTGAGCCTGTTGGTATGTGATCTCAGACTTTTGTATCAAGTTGCTAAGTGGGCTGAATTTAGTTGAGTTTAGCTGAATTTAGTTGAGAGTGCTGAATGCTTGCAGTCTGTACAGTTTTCCAGTTCTCAGCTCTGGCAGTGATTTTGCTGCTTTATCAAAGTAAAATGTGGTTTTCCATTGTTTCACTTTGATTTTGTCACTCATTCCTGTTATTAATTCTGGCTTCAATAGTTTTTTTTAAGCTGTGGGAGGAATAATTTGGGTTTGGCATGACATTAGCCACTTGAATTGGACCATCTTTCCAGAGCTTTTCCACTCAAGGATTGCATTGCGCACATCTGCGCTGGATCTGCTCAATTTTTTGATGAACCCTTTGGCAATTTTCACTGTTGCCTCAACCTTCTGAGTAGAGTTGATGGGCAATGTTGGATTTTCCAATCATTTATGAAATGCCTGAACTCTTCATTCACGAACTGATGACCATTGTTACTCATTACAATGCTGTTAATTCCATGACAATTGAACTACGCTTTCAGGCATTCTATAATCTCACTGGTGATTATTGACAACAACTTGTTTAACTTCCAGTGGCTGAATAGTAGTTGACGGTGACAAGATACTCTTCATCTCACTTCAAAGAGAGTGAAGAAGTCGACTCCAAGCTTCACTCATGGTCTGTCATGAGTGACTCTTTAGCTTGCTAATCTTGATGTTCATTACAAATATGGCACTGGCTGATGTTGTCCTTAATCTCATTCCGCATGTTTGGCCAGTGCTTCTCTTGTCTTTCTTGAGTAGACTGAATTCCTTGAGATGCTGTAGCATCTTATTTCTCATCTCCTTGGAGGTAAGACTCTAGTTTCTTTGTACAATACTTGGACAATAACCAGCTCTGTATGCCCAGTACTCTCTTAAAGCAAAAGGTGTGTTCTTGATGATTTCAAGCTATTAATTTATCATCATTCCTGTAGCACTTGGAGTTTTGCACCTTTATGCATAGATTGCTTGAATTGAGTAAGGAAACTGTTAGATTCAGTTATCTCTAGTAGGTTAATGACTTCCAGAGCATGTCAGGTTGTTGCGTCTCTTTGAATATGGAAGATTTCACTCTCTCTAGCAAATCATTAACTTGATTCAAAGGGAGTGGAACTCCAGACAGCATATCAACATCCATTTCCCTTACTTATGTTTCACTTCAAAATGATACCTCTGCAAATCTTTGCAGAAGTTTCACAACAGACAGAAGTGGTTTGAGAAAGATGCTTTGAAGTGGCTTGAGGTTAGACTCTACTGATACTTTGTCTTCCCAAACATGTACTGACTAAAGTGCTCACAAGCAAAGACAATAGCCAGCATTTCTTTCTCAATCTGTGTGGAGCATTGTTCATTTGCATTAAAGCTCTGGATATAAATACAACTGGTAGTGCTGGCTGCATGAGGGTTGCTCCAAGTTCTCAAGGGTGACCTCATCATCAACATCATAATACCTCAAAACATTTGGGTTGTCATCACTGGTAGTTTGATGTGAGTGAAAACTGTTTTTTGTTCTGTGCCCTATTTCAATTGAACATCCTTTGCTGTGAATTTGCGTAGGGATTCGCACTTTGATGATGAATTGGGCAAGATCGTTTCTAGGTAGTTCACTAATCCTACAAAGGTCCACCTTTATATCTATTGTTGCTGTATCTTTGCAACCATATCCTGATCAGGGTAAAACTCTTCCACTGAAATACATGATCTATATTCTTAAGTCAGTCACCTTCAGTCCTGTTTCTTCTTATTCAATTTCAGGTCCATTTGTTATCTCTCTTTAGCAATCTGATTATGTTTCGACCATAGTCTGTGATGACTTCTTCCATTTTATCTCAACATCCATAGACCAGCAGATTATCCACAATTGTTTCCAGTCCAGGAAGATCATTGACCATTTCATTCTGTTTGATTCTTTTCCAGAGTAGTAGGAATGCCAGACAGCAAATACAACCATCTGTATCTCCCAAATGGCAGCCAGAATGTAATCAGGAAACTGCTGTTTTCATCAATCTTCACTTGTCAGTATCTATCACAATTTGGGCTTTATCTTGGCAAGGTGAAGCAAAATGTCTTCAATGATTGGCATTAGGTAATGAGATTCTTCAAAGGTTTATTGAAATCCTTTAGATCTATACACACTCTCAGCTTTCCAGGTTTATTCACTGCTGCCATGCTGCTAATCCAGTCTGTTGGAATTGTCAGTTTCTTGATTACTGCCATCTTCAAACTTTTATACAGGACATGAGGGCAGCTGGAACGCTCCTCAGAAGATGCTGAGTTAGTCTCATATTCTGATCTACTTCAAGATGATTTCACCAGGAAGATATCCAAGATCTGCAAAAACATCTTTGTAACTTGTCAGGGACTGCTCAGCAATGGCTTGGTGCCATGTGAAAAACTGCAAATCTCTTCTGGGACCTTGGGTAGAGTGACTGAGGGACTTTACAGCAGCATTCTGGGAGAAGTTGACCCAGCAACATCAACCAAGAAGTGGGAAATGGAAGAATTCCTCTAGTAATAAGCAGAAGTTAAAGCATCCGGTAAAACTAGCTGAGAGACTTCACTCGAGGAGTTGGCCCAGCAATATTTACCAAGTAATGGGAAGCAGATCTGGTGTCAAGGAATGGTTAAGCCCGAGACATTCTATTAGTGTTTCCCTCCCTCCACCTCTAACCAAAAAAAAGGACACTGTGAGGAGGTAAAAGGAAGGTGTTGTCTTGCTCTGCTGCAGTAGCAGAGGTCACAAGGGAAGGAGCTGATTGTCAGAGAGATAGCGATAGAATATGTGACCTCAGACTTCTGGATCATTTTCCCAAAGGAAGAAGGTGGAAGAGAAAATGCCTGGGGTGCATGGTACCCTTAATTATGCTGGCTGCTTGCCAGGTCAGTGGGAAGTGTAGACAGAATTAGTGGATGGGAGGTTGGTTTGCATGATGGATTGGGCTACATTCACAACCTTCTGTAATTCCTTGCTGCTTTTGGCAGAGCAGAAGCCATATCAAGATGTGATACAATCAGAAAGAATGTTTTCTATGGTGCTTCTATAAAAGTTGGTGAGGGTCATAGCTGACATACCAAATTTCCTTAGTCTTCTCAGAAAGTAGAGGTATTGGTGGGCTTTCTTAACTACAGTGTTGGCATGGGGGACAGGTTATTAGTGATCTGGACATCTAAAAACTTGAAGCTCTCGAGCCTTTCTACTTCATCCTGTTGATGTAGACAGCGGCATGTTCTCCTTTATGCTTCCTGAAGTTGATGACAATCTCCTTCATTTTGTTGACACTGAGGAGAGATTATTGTTGCCACACCAGTTCACCAGATTCTCTACCTCATTACTACGGTAGTGTCATCAGCAAACTTGAAAATCGAATTGGAAAGGAATTTACCCTAGGGAATTGGTAGCTAAAGATTCTAGGATTTAAATGTTTCAGGCAGGATAGAAGGAGTTGTAAAAGGGTGCAGGAGTTGCATTACTGGTTAAGGGGAATATCACAGGTGTATAGAGGGAGGATACCTTGGAGGGCTCCGGCAGCCAGGCAATATGAGTAGAGCTCAGGAACAGGATGGTGCAATCACAATATTTGGGTTTATTACAGGCCTATCAACAGCCAGGGGGAGATAAAGGAGCAGATATGTAGACAGATTTTGGAAAGATGCAAAAGCAACAGGTTTGTTGTGATGGGGTGATTTTAATTTTTCCTATGTTGACTGGGACTCATTTACTGCTAGGGGTTTGGATGAGTCAGAATTTGTAAGGAGCATCCAGGAGGGTTTCTTGAAACAGCATGTAAATAGTCCAACGTGGGACTGAGCCATATTAGACCTGATATTAGCCCGGCCAGGCGATCTAATTTTCTAAAAGTTCAGTTGCCTGGCCAGGAATGCATGTCAGGAACGGTGATTATAATTGCATGAGGTGCTTGTGGATAAGAACAAGAGTGGTCCTCAGGCTATAGATGTTAAACTAAATAATATTAGGCAAAACTAAACAATATTAGGCAAGATATGGAGAGTGTAGATTGGGGGAGGCTGTTTGAGGGTAAATCAACATCCGACATGTGGCAGTCTTACAAATATCAGTTGATTTCACAGCAACTTCATTGCAGTGTAAATGCATGTCTTACTTGTGACTAATAAATAAACTTTAAACTTCAACTTTAACTTGATTGCAATTCAGGACCAGTATGTACCTGTGAGAATGAAGGATAAGTGTGGTAAGTATCAGGAACCCTGGTTAATGAGGGATATTATGATCCTTGTCAAAAGGGAAAAAAGAAACATTCATTTGATCTAAAAGACTTAGGACAGATGAGCCCTTGAAGAATATAAAGAATGTAGGAAGGATCTTAGGAAGGATTTTGGAGGGCTAAAAGAGCTCTACAATGAATGGTGGAACCCTTAGGAATATTGATAGGCAGAGCATTCTGGGCAATAATGTCCACCGATCACTGAAAAATGGCAACGTGGGTGGATAAGGTAGTCAAGAAAGCATATGGTATGCTTGCCTTCATCGGGTCGGGGCATTCAGTTTAAAAATTCACATGTCACGTTACAGCTGTACAGAACTTTAATTAAGCGTCATTTAGAATATCATGTATTTCTGGTTGCCACGTTACCAGAAGGATGCAGATGTTTTGGAAAGGATACAGAAAAGGATGAAGATACAGAAAAAGATACAGACCAGGATGTTGCCTGGTCTGGAGATATTAGCTATGAGGGGAGGTTGGATTAACATAAGAACATAAGAAATAAGAGCAGGAGGAGGCCATCTAGCCCCTCGAGCCTGTCCTGCCATTCAATAAGATCATGGCTGATCTGAAGTGGATCAGTTCCACTTTACCGCTTTATCCCCAGAACCCTTAATTCCCTTGCTTATTAGAAACCTATCTACCTGTGACTTAAATATATTCAGCTTCAACTGGCAGAAAATTCTAAAGATTCACCAGCCTTTGAGTAAAGAAATTCCTCCTCAACTCTGATCTAAACCGTCCCCCCGCCCCTTATTTTGAGGCTGTGCCCTCTAGTACTGCTATTCTTTCTAAGCGGGAAGAATCTCTCTACCTCTACCTTATCCATCCCCTTCATTATCTTATGTGTCTCTCTAAGATCCCCCCTCAATCTTCTAAACTCCAACAAGTACAAACCTAGTCTACTCAATCTCCCCTCATAGGCTAACTCCCTCATCTCTGGTATCAGCCTAGTGAACCTTTTCTGCACTCCCTCCAAGGCCAATATATCCTTCTACAAATGCAGCAACCAAAACTGCACACAGTACTCCAGCTGCGGCCTCACCAATACCCTGTACAGTTGCAGCAAGACCTCCCTACTTTTATATTCTATCCTCCTCGCTATAAAGGCCAATATCCCATTTGCCTTCTTGATCACCTGCTGCACCTGCAGACTGGATTTTTGCGATTTGTGCGCAAGGACCCCCAGGTCCCTCTGCATCGTAGCATGCTTTTCGCCTTTTAAATAATAATCCCTCCTACTATTATTTCTACCAAATTGGATAACCTCACACTTGTTAACATTATACTCCATCTGCCAGGTCCTCGCCCTCTCAGCCTATCCAGATCCCTCTGCAGGCTTTCCACACCCTCCACACAATTTGCTTTTCCACTCATCTTCGTGTTATCAGCAAATTTCGTTACTCTACATTCAGCCCCTTCCTCCAGATCATCTATGTAAACGGTAAACAGTTGAGGCCCCAGCACCAATCCCAAGGGAAACTCCACTAACTACTGCTAACCAGAATAGTACCCATTGATTCCTACTCTCTGCTTCCTATTAGACAACCAATCCTCTATCCACATTTGTTGTCACTGGAACAACGGAGGCTGAGGGGTGACCTGATTGAGGTTTACAAGTTTATGAGTGGCATGGACAGAGTGGATAGCTAGATGCCCTTTCCTTGGGTAGAAAAGACAAGTACTAGGGGACATTGGTTTAAGGCACGTATCAAAAAGTTTAGAGGAGATGTATGAGGTAATTTTTTTTACACAGAGGGTGGTGAATGCCTGAAACGCACTGCCTGGGGAAATGGTAGGAGCAGGTATGATAGCAGCATTTAAGGGGCAACTGGACAAGTATATGATAGGATGGGAATAGAAGGATATGGACTATGTAAGCGCATATGGTTTTAGTTTAGGTGATAGGTGCAGGCTTGGAGGATCGAAGGGCTTGTTCCTGTGTTGTACATGTCTTTGGTCTTTGATGTGGAGGGTTACCAGTCCAAGTTTTTGACTTGTTTCAGCTGTGATGAATGGATTTTTCTTTGTGTCTGCTATCTGGGATTGCAAATCTTCCTTCTTCTTGCTGTTCTGGGCTTTCAACTGAGTTTGCCCTTTTGGGGTGAGCATCGTTCGAACATACAATCTCAATTTTACCTCTGTTGTTTCATTTTTGGGTCACTACCTTAAGCAACTTCACACTGATTTGCAAAGCTTATGATGTTGCATGCAGCACAAAGCTCCAATGTCATCTGACACTTCAGATTATCTGACACTCTCCTGAAGTCTTCATTCCAATTTAATAAACTATTCTTTCACCTTGAAACTTGATGGTGTTAATGTATTAGAACATAGAACATAGAACATTACAGTGCAGAACAGGCCCTTCGGCCTTCGATGTTGCGCCGACTAATTAGGAAAAAGCAATGACCCTCTAACCTAAACCATTCCCTTTTCGTCCATAAACTTATCTACTAACCTCTTAAACGCCACCAAACTTGGCGCATCTACAACTGCAGCAGGCAGGGCATTCCATACCCTTACCACCCTCTGGGTAAAGAACCTACCTCTGACATCCGTCCTATAACTACCACCCCTTAATTTAAAGCTATGTCCCCTCGTGCTAGCTTTCTCCATCCTAGGAAAAAGGCTATCACTGTCCACCCTATCTAAACCTCTAATCATCTTATATGTTTCAATAAGGTCTCCTCTTAGCCGCCTTCTTTCTAACGAAAACAACCTCAAATCCCTCAGCCTCTCTTCATAAGACCTGTCTTCCATACCAGGCAACATCCTGGTAAACCTCCTCTGTACCCTCTCCAATGCCTCCACATCTTTCTTATAATGCGGGGACCAGAACTGCACACAATACTCCAAGTGCGGCCGCACTAGAGTTTTGTACAGTTGCAACATGACGTTGCGGCTCCGAAATTCAATCCCCTACCAATAAAAGCTAAGACTCCATATGCCTTCTTAACAACCTTATCGACTTGATTGCCAACTTTCAGGGATCTATGCACATATACACCAAGATCCCTCTGTTCTTCAACACTATTAAGAGTCCTACCATTAGCCCTATACTCTACACATTTGTTATTCCTGCCAAAGTGAATTACCTCACACTTTTCCGCATTAAACTCCACTTGCCATCTCTCGGCCCAGCTCTGCAACTTGTCCAAGTCTCTCTGCAAACTATAACACCCCTCTTCACTATCTACCACTCCTCTGACTTTGGTGTCATCCGCAAATTTACTAATCTTCTCGGGTGTGAAGTGATTTGTCGTGTTCATCATCTGACATTTCAGCAGCAACTATCTTTATCAGCTTGCTTTTCTTTTTTCAAGCAAAACACTTGTGTACAAAGTGATTTAGCCTCTTGCAGTTTGAGCGCTCATTTCCCATACTGGATATAATTAGAGGGCATAGATTTAAAAAAGGGGATGTAAGGGAAAACCTTTTCATGCAAAGGGTGGGGAGAGTCTGAAACTCACTGCCTGAAAGGGTAATGGAGGCAGAGACCTTCATAACATTTAAGAGGTATTTAGATGTGCACTTGTAATGCCAAGACATACAGGGCTATGAGTTGAAAGCAGGAAAATGGGATTAGAATAGTCGGTGGATTGTCTTTGATTGTCACAAACATGATGGACCAAAGGGCCTTTTTCTGTGCTGTATACCTCTATGATCCTTTTCTTTTGCGTGGTGCCCTTTGTAGCATTTACATCTGTACTCTGACCTTGTTCTTCCTGCTGGCCCTTCTATATAGAATATCCTTCTATTCCCATCCTATCATATATTTGTCCAGTTGCCCCTTAAATGCTGCTATCATACCTGCTCCTACCATCTCCCCAGGCAGCGCATTTCAGGCGTTCACCACTCTCTGTGCAAAAAAAAACTTGCCTCATACATCTCCTCTAAACTTTTTGCCACGTGACTTAAATCAATGTTCCCTAGTACTTTCTCCATTGTCTTGTAATTGGAAGACTGGAGTGCCTCTCAGCATTCTGCAAAACCTGGTCAGCTGTCCCATCAATACTACTTAGTTGATTATTGATCACATCAAAGCTTTTGCATTTGGCAATAGCATTCTTGAAAGTAAGTTTCTCTTCCCTCAGTAGATGTGCTATAATGGCGGGATCTCTTGTTTCTAAGACAATCCTACCTCTGGTCAGATCATCCTTCAGTTGTTCAAACTGATAAGAGTTAGTGAGATGTCTCAATGCAGTCACATCCTAAAAAATATTTATCCTCTCTTTCTGAGCTCTGATGTTCAACATGAACACTCAATGCTCAAGGTGAGAGGGACGAGGTTTAACTCAGATATCAGAAGGATGTTTTTACACAGAGGGTGTTGGGGGCCTGGAATGCACTATCAAGCAGCGTGATGGAAGCGGACACACTGGGATTGTTTAAGACTTACCTGGATAGTCACATGAGCAGAAAGGGATACAAATGAATGGTCTAGTTGGACCAATGAGCGGCACAGACTTGGAGGGCCAATGGGCCTGTTTCCTGTGCTGTACTGTTCTTTGTTCTTTATGAAGCATTCATAAATATTATTAGTATCTGGCTCAAAGTGGGTCTTCAAGTGCTGCAAAGTTTCACAAGAGTTGCTTTTCTGTTCTTCAGTGAGGTCTCGGATGCAACCCAGCTTCCAGCACTCTTTTTCCACCATTGTTTACAGATTTACTGTTCTTATTTGTTCAGGTTTGTTGTTTAACTCTATGGTAATTTCATAGTTCTGCCAATGAAACTGGAAGAATCATTTTCAAATCTCCCTAGGAGACAGTACTGGAATATTCAACACCATGTTAACTCACTCAGCAGTCAATGTCCTGTACAAAGTTGCAATCAGAAGTTTTAATTAATCTCTGCTGTTTCTTACAGCTGCTAGCTCTCACACAGCTAATAAAATCCATTCAATTTCAGCTGCACATGGCTGACATTTGTTCCAAGTGCTGGATGAAATGATTCATGCTCTTGTGTCTTTACACACAATGACATCAAAGATCACATGACTATTGCAAGTCAATGGCAAGATGCAATGCACAAAGGCACTTCTCAAACAGATGGGTCGACAATCAATTTTTTTATATTCAAACAATAGGTTTGCTTGTGGACTCCTAGGGTGGGCATCTCCATCTGTCTTCCTGGCATCAGGAAGCAGGAGAAGATCACTCTGCAAGACCTGTACTTTGTTCTGAACCCTCTACCTATCCAACCAGAGAACTCTTCTTTGTGAAAATCCATCCTCTCACTCACCAATGAGTGATGCCTTGGGGTGTCTTTCTGATCCTGAGTTTCTTGGTGCATTGCTGGTAATAACCACCTCCTCGTGTTGCTGCCTGCATAGAAGGTTACTGGCTTCTGAATGGCCAGCAGCTCCCAAGGCAAGATTTATGCTCCTTTTTTCTGGAACAGGCCCACTGCTGGCTACTTAAGTAATCCTCCCACAAAGGAGACAACACAGGACCTCCCGCCAGCTCTCCAGCCAGCAAGCGGCACTCCTATCCCCTGGAATAAATTCTGCCCATAATTTTGCCAAACAGTTGCTCAAACTTACAAGAGTTAGCAAGATGTCTCAATGCAATCCTAATCGATATTTACCCTCTCTTTCTATGCTCTGATGTACAATGTGAAAGATGTTCAACTCACACATGAAAACTGACCATTGGGCAAGTTGTCAGAGGCATATCTCTGTTTGGAGAGCTGCAGTATAGCATAGATCAATACATGCAAGAAGACGGTTGGACAGATTTTAAAGAAAAAGTAAAAGTTGAAGAAAAAATATGCCAAAACTTTAAACAAGTGGGAAAAAAAGATGCAGTGCTGCTGTCTGATATCTGCCATACAAAAAGAAAGGTGAACTCTGCTTCTGCTTGGTGTTTTGATTGATGTAACAACTGTACACAGAACAACTGATGGATAAACTAACCTATAATTCAGATAATCTTTTAATAATATTCTACCTGTTCATCAGTTGTCCAATCTCTCTTTCTCTCAGAAGTGGGTCATGAAAATGTCAAAGGAAAGAGAACTCATTGCCAGCACCAGATTTGTTTTATGAACAAGGGATTTGCTCCTACACAACTAGAAGTTGTAATTATAAAACAATTGCTGAATTGTACAGCAATAATGTACTGATGCTTAAGTTGGATTTGGTGGTGTATGAGTGGTGATTATCAAACCACCTACATTTTCATGTTGAACATAGGGAAAAATATTTATGTAACTGGATCTATATTATGGCTTAAGTACAATATTAATCGATCTTTCTGTTATCACATTATGCCTTATATTTGAAAATATAAGTTGAATTTTAACTGGGGCTAATTAGCATATCTCACAAACACACATTCCTGAGAAGTTCTATAAATGATTATCCTAACATCACTGGCAGGATTTCCTGGCCCTTCATGCTGGTAAGAAGCATAAATGGCATTGACTTTGACAGGACAAAAAGATCCTGCCAGCATCCAATGGTGAATCACCATTGCTACTGGAAACCATCCCGTAAAGAATGCTTAAAATTAATTTCTAAAAATCTGGCTCTTTTCCAATCTACCTTCATTGCCAAATTCTTGAAGGTGTCCCCAAATCTGTGTCCACTTCCCTTCATTGCATTTGAATCTCTTCCAAGAGGTTCCACCCCTACAAGGGGAATCAAACAGGCCTCACCAATGTCTCAAATGACTTATATGTGTCTATGTCAAAGGGAACCTTTCTGCCTTATCCCTCTTGCCTATTTGGAGCCTTTGATGTGTGTTTCCACCTCACCCTGCTGCAATGCCTTTCCACTGTCACCCTATCAATCTAATTATAGCCAAAAAATCACCTGTATTGACTTCTCTTCCTGCTTCCTCTATGTCCATCCTTGGGATTCCGGAGAGTCAATCTTTGGCCCCTTCATCTACATTCAGCTCCTCAGCACACTATTCAAGATTACACTCAGCTTTCACAAGTATGTTGATGACATCCACCTCCATGTTACTCACCTCTTTCCAACCATTCATTTATTAAATTGTAAGATTGCTTCTCCCACATCCACTACTGGATAAGCAGGAGTTTATTCCAATTAATTATATCAAATCCAGGAACGATTGTCTTTGAGGCTGAACAAGATTGTTCCTAATCTTGATATTACATTTGACATTGAGATAAGATTCCTATCACATAAACATGTCATCACTAAGAACACCCATTCAGATCACTGTAATACCATTGACTCTGTCGCTGCCTCAGCTCATTTACTGCTGAAACCCTTATCCGTGCCTTTGTTAGCTCCAGACTTGACAATTGCAACACAGCGCTGACTGACCTCCTTCTGCCCTCCATAAACTTGATGTCAATCAAAAACTCTTGTACATTGTCTATTTTACACCAAGTCCCATTTACCCATCACCCCCTGTGCTCGGTGACCTATTGGCTCTTGGTTAAGCATCATTATGATTTCCTGAGTACCCTCAATTTTAATTGCTGTGCTGGTGATGACCATGGCTTCAGTGGCCATGACCCTTCCTAACAGAGAAGTTGGAATGTTTAGAATGTTAGAAGACTTTTAAAAACTAAATTACTGTGTGGGTATTTTACACATAAAAATAATTCAAACAGCACCAAAGAATCGAACAGAACAACGTATTTATAAAAGAACCCGAAACAATCTACAATCTATCCTTTTTGACACTAATGCCTTCATCATTAACCTATGTATAAGTATGGGGAATATTTTCGGGATTTCTTATGGTCCTTCATACTGGATTAGTTTCTAATCATAAATTAATAAGTTATTCTTATTCTATGGTACCTTGAGTATAGTCCTGAATTCTCAATGATCTACCTCAAGTGGTGAGTGTGTTATCCATTGCTTAGCAGAACAGACAAAGCCTAGACACAAGCTCCAATTGAGACTGTCATGACCAATAAAAGGGAATCCCCTCAAAGTGGTCTGTGTGGTAAGAATTTATAGGTGTGTGCATGTAGCCATCTTTTAATAGTCTAGCAGTCAAACTTTATTCTTAAACATGATAAAGATTAGTTTATTATGAAACTTATACAGATGAAAGTTACTTAAGTAAAAGTGATAAAGTTATTAACAATAATGCAGATACATAGAATCCCTACAATGTAGAAGGAGGCTATTCAGCCCATCAAGTCTGCAACAAATACAATTCCACATAGATCTATTCCCATAACCCTTCATATCTACTCTTCTAATACCCTGGAAACTAAGCGGCAATTTAGCATGGCCAATCAACCTAACCCACACATCTTTGGAGTGTGGGTGGAAATCAGAGCACCAGGAGGAAACCCATGCAGATATGGGGAGAACATGCAAACTTGACACAGACCATGAGCCGAGGCTGGAATTGAACCTGGGTCCATGGCACTGTGAGGCAGCAGTACTAATCACTGTAATCACTTTGTGTACCTACAAAGATTAAATTGCTGGAAAAGATAAAAAAGATATGATTTCAAATCAGTCCCTGTGAGATATTTTTGCAGGCCAGTTGCTTGAATTTCTTCTTTCTGATATGAAAGGATTAAAACTTAAGGTTTGGCTTAACAGCTCTGATGGCTTGTGAAATTGAAGAGTTGAAGCTGCCCTTAATAGGTGGTCTCGATAAGTAGAACAGATGCTGGGAGAGAGTGAAGGCTCCTTTCCTTACAGAAGGCTGTAGGTACCAACACTGGAAAAATATCTACATTTTCCCTCAGTTATCCAGGCATGATTTTTCTATATGCCTTAGTTTGTCGAATGCAATGCCAAGGAACCTCAGTTTTTATGTGTGATCCAAAGATGTTTCAACTGAAAGCTGTGCATTGCTGCTGATGTCCCTCACACTACCACAGAAAATGGCTTCTTGCAGCCTCCGTTATATAATCAAAAACATAAAATGACTTCTTTCTCAGATCTTTAAACCATATTCCCACATTAGGTATTGGGTGAACCCAACCCTATGGGCAGAGACCAGCCCTGTGTTTGTTTAGCTGAGGTAATTAACCTTTTAAAGGTCTCAACCATTAACTTGAATGGATCCCATTCACTCAGGTTTGGTGAGACTGGAAAGAACTATTCATACGGCATGGTGGTACAGTGGTTAGCACTGCTGCCTCACATCGCCAGGGACTCAGGTTCAATCCTCGCCTTGAATTACTGTCTGTGTGGAGTTTGCACATTCTCCCCATGTTATCATGAATTTCCTCTGAGTGCTCCATTTTCCTCCCACAATCCAAAGGTGTGCAGGTTAAGTTGATTGGCCATGTTAAATTAACCCCCTAGTGTCAGTGGATTATATGGAGTTACGGGAGTAGCACCCGGACGAGATTGTGGTTGGTGCAGACTCAATGGGCTGAATGGCTGCCTTCTAGACTGTAGGAATTCTATTCTATGATATCTCCAGGAAAGCCATTGTCAATGAGTTTCTGATTATCCATGCGGAAACGCGCTTGATTTTCAAATGTCTTTTCATGTCTAAATTGACTGGTAGCTCTCTGAATTGGACTTCTTTCTGAATGAAGCATAGAAGTCCATCTCCAGTGAATTACTGTTCCTTGGTGTGTTAAATGTCTGCTGGGGAAGCAAATACCAGCAAGAATGCGCTCCTCATAAACTCTTTAGGTGGCGTGGTGGGAAACGCTTGAAATTCTGTTCCATATCTTATTCCCTTCACTCAATTTAGTGGAACTAATGGTGGTATTTGAACTTGTGAGTCCAGCTTTGCAGTACTAATTGAGTCATACGAGTGCAATGGCTTCTTTGTAAATGACAAATCTGCCCATTCGGATTGAGTTTAAAGGAAAGATCTCAGGCCATCATTGAAAGAAAAGTAAGGAAATTTCCTTGTATCCTGGTGAACACTCCAGCCAAAAATAGAAAATGAAAACATTAGGAATACTCCACAAGCCTGGCAGAATCTGTGAAGAGAGAGAAACAGAGTTAACCACTGGAATTTTACCACCTTGTCCATCCCGAAGTACATAAGATCCAGCCTGAGGCTAAGGGAGAATGCTGTTCTGCGAGCGATAAAGTTCCAGCTAACATTTCAGGCTGATAATCTTTCATCAGAACTTGGAAAAAAAACTCATCTCACTACTATTTTGGGAACTGATGGGCGGGCTTTTCTGGCTGCACTCACCCCAAAACTGGAAAATCCTGCTCAAGGACAATGGACTTTTGCATGGTCCACCCCTACCCTGCTCGCTACGATTTCCATAATGGGTGGGACAAGAAAATTCCCCTCCACATGTTTATGTTTATTTACAAACCACAGTGATTGCACTTCAACATATTAAATTGTACTTGAAGCAGTTGGAGAT
Source organism: Sphyrna mokarran (assembly GCA_024679065.1). Taxonomy (NCBI): domain Eukaryota; kingdom Metazoa; phylum Chordata; class Chondrichthyes; order Carcharhiniformes; family Carcharhinidae; genus Sphyrna; species Sphyrna mokarran. The sequence continues at coordinate 49,577,003 of JAGIQG010000005.1, forward strand.
GTTGTGGAAGACACAGGAAACATAATTATATAATAAGCTGAGCTGTATGCATGCCTCCACTCACCTCAACTTAGCACCATGAGTTTTTGAGATAGTTGCACATCTCTAGTCTTGGTTTCTTGCACATTCCAAGTTTTAATTCCCCCTCCATTGATGGCCACAGTTTGAGCAGGATCAGCCATGGTTCTGGAATTCCATCACTAAATCTCTTCACTTCTTTCCCCTTTTTGCCCCTTTAAGTTATTTCTTAAAATCTCCCGCTTTGACCAATCTTTGGGTCTTCTGTCTTAATACTCACTTAGTGTCAAACTTGATATTGTTCTTGTTAAGCGGCTTGGGATACTTTGCTCAGATGTGCTATGTAAATGTGGGCTCTTGTTAAAAATATAACACAAGCATTTCCATTTCTTATGGAAAACTCATAAGCACTGATAGAACATGGTTTAGTGCAAGCAAAAACTTATCCAGACAAAACATTACAATACGTGATCCTATTTACAGCATACTAATTTTAATTCTGCTTTTAGCGTTTAATTATCAGTGTCTTTTCATTCTGTCTTATTTTCTCCCCCCCACGTATAAGTCAAAGTACATGGAAGACTCTTCAAATTGCTGCAGCTGTGGCTTTGCTATTATGACTGTTACTTTCATTTGATTACATAAGTAAGCTGTGAATTTTCAAATCTAGAAAAATCGATGTTTTGCATGCTTGTGGCAAGTGAATGCTGAAGCAGATTGGTAAAGGTTTTAGATTGGATGGAATTTTTAATTGAAGACTCTTCCAGGATTGCCTTGAGTCCTTTTCTCCATGGCTGCCACAAGCATGGAGAACAAATGAGGATAGGAGCTAGACCAGGCTCACTCATAGAGGTGACACTCACCTATCATGGAATGGATGCTGTCACAAGCATTGGAGAGGGTTCATTTGGAGCCAAAGTAACAGCAAGAATCCTCCATTCATCATGATCCCCTTGCCTGTCAAATCTCACACCTGCATCTACAATTGATGCTCACGTATGCTCTCATCACCTCTCTCTGTTACCTCATTAAAACATTCTATCAAATTTGCTAAACATGTTTTGCCCTGAACAAATATGTTCTGGCCTTTCTCCATTAATCCACATTTGTCCAAGTTTTTGTTTGATTTTGAGTATGTTTGGTCACTTTTACGACAGAGTTTAAAACAATTGAATATGCAACCAGAAGAATTGTCAGGTTGTCACCATTAATAAGTCATGGTGTAAATTGCATTTTTCTGTTTGAAGCCTAATTGATGTGTGTGTTATCTCAGCCCTGCTGTGTTTTATATAAGAGAGACGCAGAAGCGCACTTTCAGCGAACTTTGCACATGCTAAGTGGGAGACAGCCTGAGTGAGGCAGCAAAACTGGGATTGAAACTTGGTAACTTGGAACAATTTGGTGTGGAGTGGGAGGAGGTGCTTTTTCCTGTTTGTTTTGTTTTCTTCCTTCTTGTGTTGTAACTGCTACTCTGCAGGGAGAAATCCAGAGAGCATCCTGGGAAGGTTTAAGTGCTGCACTTGCGAGATGCAGGAGATCTGTGATATGTCTTGTGGACGACTACATCAGCAGGAAGTGCATCCAATTGCATTTCCTCACAGACTGCATGGATAGGTTGGAGTAGCATTTGGATGCAATTCGGAGCATGAAGGTGGTGGGAAGTGTCATAGACAGGAGTTTTAGAGACATGGTGATACCCAAAGTGCAGGCAGATAGATGGGGTGACAGCTAGAAGGGGCAGGCAATCAGTACAGGAATCCCTTGTGGTCTTCGTTTATCCTTAGTGCTTAATCTGTACACATACGATGTATATGGTCTCAGCAGCACTGTTCCCACCATAATTTATGGACTATTGAATGAGGATTGTTAATAATGACATTGCACCAATTAATGCCATTTGAAGGAGGTATGCATGAACAATGTAAACTGCTAATGCTGAAAAGCTGAAAACACTCAGCAAGTTATGCAGTACTTGAAGACAGAACAGACAAGCTGACGTTATACGTTATATATGCATTCTCCATACATATTTATGGAGCTCCTTTGTGCTGGGAACGTGTTCTTCATTCACTAATATGGAAAAGATTGCTGTAATCACGTTTGAAACTTGTCATTTTTGCATTTAAGTGTTCTAGTTACTCAATTCAAATCAGCTACTTCAGTTTGCAGTATCCATTTTCTCATCAATTGAAGGAGTCTGGGGTTAAAGAATTGCTACTGGGGCAAGGCAGTGGCACTATTAGGAAGGCTGACTGGAAAGATTGCATTGAAGATTTCTTCTTAGGTGTAGAACTCCATTTTATAGTTAAAAAGCAGGATGTTTTTTGCAGAATCTGATGAAACAGATAACTGTGGATTTTGATTTAAAATTTGATTTGATTTGTTATTGTCACATATATTAACATACAATGAAAAATATTGTTTCTTGCACACTATATCGACAAAGCATATTGCTCATAGAGAAAGAAACGAGAGAATGCAGAATGTGGTGTTACAGTCATAGCTAGGATGTAGAGAAAGATCAACTTAATACAAGGTAGGTCCATGATAGCAGCAAGGAACAAGTTATTCTTGAGGTGGTTGGTATGTGGATCATTTTGTATCTTTTTTCCAATGAAAGAAGATGGAAGAAAGCATGTCCAGGGTGCATGGGGTCCTTAATTATGCTGGCTGCTTTGCTGAGGCACAGGAAAGGCAAATAGAATCAATGGATGGAAGGCTGATTTGCGTGATGGATTGGACTACATTCACAACCTTTTGTAGTTCCTTGTAGTCTTGGGCAGTGCAGGAGGCATACCAAGCTGTGATACAACAAGAAAGAATGCTCTCTATGGTGCATTTGTAATAGTTGGTGAGAGTCGTAGTTCTCATGCCAAATTTCCTTAGTGCTCTAAGAAATAGAAGCATTGGTGGGCTTTTTTAACTATAGTGTTGGCATGGGGGAACCAGGACAGGTTGTTGGTAACAATCGGTTTGCATCATATAAGCAGGTAATTCAGGCCTTCTATTTGCTTAACATGACTGTTTGATGTCTGGCATGGAGTACTTCAAGTTTGGTGCAATCTGGAAACTGGGTGAAAATTGCACTTGAAATTGCACTGGCTGTCCAAAGTGACATTAAGGTTCAAGTCTTTTTGTCCAAATTGATTTGAACAATTGCAAACATATTTTCCGTGAAGTAGCACAATTGATCACCATAATAGATTATAATTGGTGGCATGATGGCACAGTGGTTAGCACTGCTACCTCACAATGCCAGGGGCCCAGATTCAATTCCAGCCTCAGGTCACTCTTTGCAGAGTTTGCACATCTTCTCTGTGTCTATGTGGGTTTCCTCTGGGTGCACTGGTTGTCTCCCACAGTCCAAAGATTCACAGGTTAGGTGGATTGACCTTGCTGAATTGCCTTTTGGTGTCTCAAGATTTGTAGGTTAGGGGGAAAGGGCCTGGGTAAAATGCTCTGAGGGAGAGTCAATAGAAACTTGATGGGCCAAATGGCCTTCTGCATTATAGGAGTTATATGAATTGTTAATTTTGCTTTGCTTTAAAAAATAGTGATATATTAACTGATGCTTAACTGGTACAGTTTTCTTGATAGTGCTGTAAATGGTTTTCTCACAAAGAATAATTTTTAATTTGAATGTTTGATCATTAACCTGAGAATAAACGGTGTTGCCTAGTTCCAATCTTACCCAGAGTGGGAAACACCCTTTCAGTGTCCACTCTCAAATCCCTTAAGGATCTTATAGTTTTCAATAAAATCGCTTCCCATTCTTCTAAATCAGTGAATGGGCAACTTAGCCTTGTGAATAACCCCCATGAGTGGCCCACCTCCATCTCAGTAAGCTGTAGATTGAAATCAGGCTCATTAGCTTACCCCATTAATAATTTTAAATACATTTAATATTCACTGAATATTTCACAACGAGTTATAGAAAATACTTAAGCATTTATATATTAATAGAATTTGCATCAACATCAAATGGTAAAAACAAGAGATATTTATACTTTGGATGCAAAGGGAGCACAGAATTCTATCACTCAATGTCATGCACAATTAACGTTCACTTCATTTCACTTGCTCTTACCTTAAATGCATATCACTTCAGTCATACTAATAGGGAAAAATAAAAACATTGCCAGAAATCAGTGAAACGTGGAATCAATGTGCATCGGAAATGGTCAACAGAATGTCTTGTGGGCTGCACTCAGAACTCAAATGGGACACATTTGGTCCCCGTGCCACAGTTTGCCCACCACTGTTCTGAACACAAATGGGTGCAGGCCCAGCTTATCCAACCTTTTTCTCACCATCTCCCACCACACACTACTATCCATTCTAGAGTGGAATCTTCTCTGAACTGCTTCTAATGCATTTATGTTCTTTCTTATATAAGAAGATGAAAAAGTTACACAGTGCTCTAGATGTAGTCTCACTAGCACCCTGTATAACTGTGACAAATGATTCATTCCGTTTGCAATGAATAACAACATTCTGTTTGCCTTCCTAATCAATTGCTGTACCTGAATACTAATTTTCCCTGATTCATCTGCTTAGACCCCAGCTTCCTCTATACCTCAAAGTTTTGCAATGCCTTTCCATTTAACTAATATGCTACTTTTCTATTCTTCCTACCAAAGTTCATATTTCCCCATTTCCTCAGCTCGAGAATTGTCTCCAGTTCTGGGCACCATTCTTGGGTTATGAAGGCATCGGAGAGAGTGCAGTAAAGATTCATAAGTATGGCTCCAGTGATGAGGAACTTCAATTACAAAGATAAAATGACCAAGGTAGGACTATTTTTCATGAAGAAAAGAAAAACTGAGAGTAGATTTAATTGAGGTATTCAAAATCACAAGAGATTGAGGGAAACAGTTAAAAAACAAAAGAGTACTGATTTACAGTCATTGGTAAAAGAAGCAAAAACAATATAAGAAAAAGCTTTTTCATGCAGCTAGTGGCTATAGTCTTTAATGTACTGCCTGAGAATGTGGTGGAGGCAGATTCAACTGAAGAATTCAATAGGGAATTAGACTCATTTGAGGTGTAAGAATATTATGGAGAGAAGGTGTGTGAATGGCAGTAAGGAAATTCTGAAGGCCGGTGCAGACATGATGTGTCAAATGGCCCCTTCTGCAGTGAAATGGATCTATGATTAGATAGTGATTCCTCCTCAGAGATGAAGGACACTACTTCTTGGAGATTCCTTTCTGAGGGAGCTGCATTTAGCTTTTTTAATTAAAAACTGTTTCTCGACAGTGTCTCCTCCCACTGTCTGTTCCCTCGTCTCAAGTGAGGTATGAGAAATTGATGTAGATCTGAAAGAAAGACACTGAACAACAGGAATTAAACCGTTGGAGGCAACATAATTCATTGCCTGCGAGGAACTCTAATGTGAGCAATCGGTAAATCGTAATAACGGTTGATGAAATGTCACAGAACAGGAGTAGAAGAATTAACAAGAAATCATGCAAAGTGAGAGGGATTAGTGTAGGAAATTTCAAATTAAACTGATTACAAAAAGGGAGACTAAGAATAGTCTGACACTAAAAGAAAAAACCATTGCAAATACAAAATTATTGGTCATGGATGATACTGGAATAGTTTAGGTTAGAGGGTCATTAGATCGGTTCCACTGGTCAGTGCAACATTGAGGGCCGAAGGGTCTGTACTGCGCTGTAATGTTATATGTCCTATGTTCTGTGTACAAAATCAACAATAACAACAAAAGTTTGATTAAATTGTAGAGAAAGGGTATGGTTAAGCAGTTTCATATGATAGAATAGAATCCCCTGAGATAATTTAAAAGCCAAAAATCTCTTTAATTATGTAACATCTTGTTCCTGCATAAATTGGACTTTTCATTAAGAGGTGAAAGACGATATACGTTCTTTCGTGTTTTGGCAAAGTAGTGACCAATTTCAAAGTAATTTGACTGTATTTTTCAGAGGCTATCTTTTCTTATTGTAAATTGTGCTATAAGCCGACATTCAAAGAGCTCCTTAAAGTCATTTTTATCCTGGACAATGGCTTTCAATGCATACAACTTTTCAGCACTGCTTAACAATGACCTTTGATGGAATTGTATTGAGATTGGTTGAATAGTTCAGATTTGACTTCTTCTCCAAGTGTCACATTCTTTGATGTTACAGCTTTAATCTTTGTCAGAACTGAAAAGTTCAGAGCCACCAACTATTTCACAACAAAGTGATTAAATACTTCACTTCACGGGGATTGGGAAAGTTACAGCTTGCTTCACCTTAACTGGTACCAAACTTTTGCAGGTGGGAATAGTGAAATGAATGGAAAATGAGAAAGAAATGGTTGAATTCATTTAATACTGTCTGGCATCACAATTAATACTTCTAGGTTCATCAGAGTGGAGTATTTTATTAATCTGGGAGAGGAAACTTGATGTTGTCAACAATGGCTCAGAAATGTATGCTTGCCTCTGTGTCATTGGTTTGGATTTTCCAACTCTTCCTGCCAACAGGATCTTCTGGTACTGCCAAAGGTGGCCCTTGTGGGCGTTCCCAGGCAGCATGGCTGGCAAGCAATGCAAATATTCACTGACTTTGGCGGGACCAGAGGTCAGTGGTGAACCACCTCCAGCACTTGAAAGCCTGCTATGGGGGATTCGGAATATCGCAGCCATTGTTTGTGGGTTCAAGTGTCACTCTAGGTCACTATGTACAAAATTGAGGTTAGCGTGACAATGCTGAGCAGTTGGGGCCTCACCCTTTGGATGAGGTGATACACCAAGGCACTGTGTGTCCTCACATGTGGGTGTATTTCAAACAAGACCAGGACAAATTCCCATGGTCATTATTTATTCTTCAGCCTATTACATTGTTATAATGATATAAAGGCATCAATCACTCATGTGGAATTGTGTATTATTGGTTCATTTATTTAGACCAGGGAACATTTGCACAAAGAAAGAAGGCTTGAATACATCTGCAGCAGAGGTGAGCATGTGCATGTGTGCATGTGAATGTGTGTGTGTGCATGTGTATGTGTGTGTGTGCATATGTGTGTGTGTGTGTGTGTGTGTGTGTCCTCCCCGCCACCCCAATCCACCCCCCATCCCCTTCCAAAGAGATTTAGCTATTTACATGTTTAGTTGCTGTTACGTAAATGTTTGGAGTCATGAATCCACAAATCTCTTAAGGTAGATAATCTATTGGTATGTTCAGACCTTGTCATGGAGGTTTAATATAATTCTGAACTAGTTTTCCAATGAGATCCATGGCCGAAAATCTCCCATTCTGCCTGCCGTGAATGTTCACAGAACATTCGGCAGACCATTTAAAGGTCCATAGAGCCCGGGTGGGAACTTCTGGTTTTGGGATGTATGTGGCCAGAGAATCCCGCCCCAAATCTTTTGGGGATCCTTTCGCTCTTCTGTCGTTAATCCTATCAAGTTCAGCTTTTGTAGACCTTCATTCCCAATTGCTAGGTGAGTTTTTATGGCTTGTTTGTCTGGTTTGTACATGCCTAAGTCAAGAACCCATATAGCTATATGTTGGTTAAACATTTTGGGAGGGATTCTCTGGCTGCAGGTGCCCAAAGCCTGGGAATTCCCACCGGAGCTTAACAGAGCTTTTTTATGTGGTCCACTGAATTTTCTTTCTGGCCTGCTATGATTCATGCAGGGACAAGATGGGAGATTTTCGACCTTTGAATTTGAATAGTAGGTCAACTGCATCCCAATGCAAATAGGGGAATTTTGTGGATATTTTGTCCATATCCCTTTGACTTTACTTCCCCTGTAGAATCTGGGATGAGTGTCACTGTAGAGATTTCATATGCTTTTCCAAAGCTACGCCCATTATAATCGTAACCTTCTGTAGTCCAATTTTCATGATGGGTTTTTTTGTTGCTTGACACTCTCTCCCTCGCTCGATAGTGCTCCA